>CM024764.1:20528703-21128703 GCA_014218235.1 Colocasia esculenta | reverse complement strand
CCGGTCCTCCGGTGTCTTCCCTCTCCTAAAACCCATCCCAGTCGATGTCTGTCGTCCATTAGCACTTATAGCAAGCTCCGGTAGCCGGAGGTGGAGCCTTGTGTTGTCCGGTGTTGACCTTATTGTTGGGCCTTCGCCGGTGTCTCTATCGCCCGGCCTCTCGTCTGCAGCTTCGGCTCGGCGATCACCGCCCTGTATACTCTTCCGCGTGTTCGTCGCCCGCCAGGCCGACACCCTTGTTCGCAGCATCTCCATCCTCCTCCTTGGCCTCCCTCTCGTCTTCAACAACACTCTTCTGCGACTGCATCGACCAACGTGCATCGAACAACACTCTTTTTCTGAGAAGTGGAAGACTAATTCATCAGATTATGTAATCAGCAAAGGAAAGTTAATTTGTAGGCTCCACTGGAAATTTTAAAAACATTGATTTGAGTTCGGAATAGAATCGGGTGGAATTTTACAACCTGAGGAGTCTCTCGGTGGAAGGCGGTCTAGTGTCTCAAGAAGAAGCGACAGAACTAGGTGTAGAACTTCCATTAAGAGCTGGAGACACCTCAGGCAAGGCAGTAGAGGTAGGTCTCTGGAGCGAAAGAGAAGGGGAAGGAAACTTGAGTCAAGCAGATCCTCGTTAATAACAAACCCCAAGTCTTTGAGGATTCTTTAAATTACCGGTCACTTAAAACTACTTCCAAGATGAGATTGTTTCTTAAGAGTAGATGAATAAATTGGAAAAAGTTTCTACAGGTGTTTGCTTAATTATAACGATATTCAGCAAGGAGAATTTAAAGATCCTTCTTCTGAAATCTCATGAGGAACCAAAGAAACGGGAGGAAGTCAGGATTAAGCATATTAATGGAGAAGACAACAGGGGCGCTGTGTTTTCGGTATAGCATTGGTGGCCAGAAGAATCAAATTCAGGCTGCGCTGGGCTTGTTTGTTTTCTCAGAATCAAGGTCTGGGATCCTCCCTGAATGTCGATCCTTGTACTTCTATGTTTGGTTTCTTGTTGTTTCTGCTTTGCTTTCGTTTGTTTGTCTTTTGTTTTTTGCTATATCTCCTAACATGAGAGACGTATCCTTTGCTTTTGAGCTGTAAGTTGCTGGCATTTCGTTGGTGACACCTATTTTTGACACATATATTAAACACTACTCATATATGACATAAATTTTAAATATCATACAAAATTTTAAATTTTGTATCATATGAATGTTGTTAAATATATGTGTTATAGAATGGTGTCATCAAATTATTTTCTTTATTAGGGTGGTCTGGCATATATGGTGCCATTTATGACGAGAGATATTGGCATTTGTTTCGTCATGTGGTATTAATTGTGCTCGAGTGCGTCATCTCTGAGACAAACAAGTGATTAGGGTAGTCGGGCAATTGTGCTGAAGTACTTCGGTTACCTTAAAAAGAAGAAACTTTTGGATTATCTCTTGGACAAATGTGCAACGTTTGCAGTGTTTTTGAGAATCCTGGTATGAATCAGTATGTCCTATTCTGATTTCTTTCTGTATGTGAAAGAATAAGCTGGTACTACTGTGATTTTGCATCATCTATGTGACAAATGTGCATCTTTGTAATGTTTTTAAGAATCCCAGGTACATCTGTCTTCTTCTGATCTCTCTCCTCTCTCTCTCTCCTCTCTCTCTCTCTACATATATATATAGCTCTGTCCTCACAACATGCCCACACTCCTTAGAATGAACATAACCTTTCTAGAGAAAAGGTTTTGTGATAGCTTAAGGATAATCTGACGTTCTAGTTGGTTTTTCTTTTGGGTGTTTTTTGTAAGTAATACTTCAATTTTGAACGGTGGTTTCTAAATCAATGTATTTGGTTATGTGAGTGTAAATAAGGCATGTTTTGTTTAATTAATTTGTTATGTGAGATGAAATAGAAATGCATGATGCACAAAACAAATAGCGGTCATCATATATTTTTTTTGCAGAAAAAGCCAACAAAATAAGACAAAACACTATCATCTGTTATGCAAGTAGAATTTCCCAACATGAAGCACAGAAAAATGCCTCCAAGAATCTGAACACGGCACCTCAAAAGCTGAGAAGCGTAATATTTTCAACATCTCAAATCTCATAGGTTATTATTTGATATTCTGCAAAAAGGTTACAGAGAGATAATAAAGGAAGATAGAAACAGGTCTTCGAATGGTATAGATTTGGGGGTAAATCTAGACCCGGCCTAGGTATCAAGCACATCTATTGTCAATACAGTCAGATAGGTATAGCGCGGTAGCAACCCAAATTTAAAAAAAATATAGATAACTAAAAATTTCGTAAGAATAATTCTATAAATAATTAAATAAAATTTAGTAGGGAGATAAAAAGAAGGGCGCAATGTAAATTGGGCTAAAGAAGGACTTATTTAGACTTAAAGGAAAGAATAAATCCTTGAAATTTGAAATGCCCAAAATCCACAAGCTAAGTTGGGTTAAATAGCCGAAAACCTAAGTTTAATGGGCCATAGACGGAACCTAAACCCGGGGTGGCTTTGATAACGAGATAGGTACTTTTATTCGCTATTTAACACTGGTTTTAAGTAAGAAGACTGTAACGGCCCCGGCGCCCGGACCCTCAGCTCCCACCAAGAATCCGAACATTGGCACTGCCACCCACGGGTCCGGAGACCCGGAAGGGCTAACGGATCGGTCTAACAAGATACGTCGCGATTAGAACACGACGACCCTGCCAGTCGCGACAAGAGCCAGAAGGCGACCCTTGAACCTGTCACGATAAGAACGCGACAGTTAAGGGCGCCGCAACCAAACTGGTTCATCCGAACGCGACACGTACCCCATCGCAATGCTATCACGACGGAGACAGAGGTCGCGTTCTGACAGAACCCCGAACGCTTGAATGCCGCCACGTACCCGTCGTGTCTCTAAATGCGACGGGTGCCGGGGTGCATTCAGAGAGAACGCGACATGACGATACATCGCGACCCGGTCGCGACTAGGATCTCCGTCGTGACCTCAGCCGGGAGCCATACAAAGGCTCCAGCAACAACCCAAAACTTCACAAAAATGTACAAAAAGGGGAGGGGAGCATGCCACACGATGGAAGCAGCTTAATTAACACCAAACCACCCTTAAGAAACCTCATGCATGTCAAGGAAAGTAGGGCTACACTCAAATCCTCACATGCACAACATGAAACCCTCATTACAACATACCCATTCCAAGCATGAAAACCACACAACCATCATTCCTCAAGAAAACCACATGTTACAAAGAACACAATGCACATCCTAGACATGGATTCTAGGCTTGGAGAAGGAGGATTTAGATCCTAGCATGCTAGAACTAGGTGAAGGGTGAGGAGTCCCTACCTCAATATGAAGATCCACCCAATTAGGGCCTTCTCGTAGGCTAGCACCCCTCCACCTCCGAGCTCCAACTATCCAAGAGCCGCCGTCCACGAGCCGAGCACTACCCCCTTCATGAGTCGATGGAGAGGAGCATGCACCACAGAGTGAAGGACAATGCACAGTGTGGAAGGGAAAAGGAGAAGAAAACCTCAACCATTACCAAAGCCACACATAAGGCAATCCACACACTTACCAATCCAAGCCAATCAAAACTCCCTTCCAAGCTCCCCACGGAGCACCAAGCACAAGGGAGATCGCCAGAGGAAGAAAACATAGAGCAATATGCGAAATGGGGTTGTGCTCTCAGCCTGAGCAACTTAACCACAAGTGTTGAGAACGCGACGAACCTGTTCGTCACGTTAGAAATGCTAATGCGACACCCACCTACGTCGCGATCTGGAAGCGCCTGCGACACTGACGGTCAAAGCCACCACGTGGCATGCATGCAACGCTGACATCTGATCGCGACGGACTAGTAAGTTACGTTCCAGCATGCGTGACGACACGTGTCTCCACCGTTCATACAGAAAAATGACAAAAGTACAGTCTGCTGTCAGAGCCCTATCGTGACAAGGGCGGCCGGCGTGTTCCCATTCAGAACGCGACGGTCACCTCCGTCGCCTTCAGAAGGCGACGGGTCGACATGTCACGACCACAGCCGAGAGAGCTAACCCACAAGGGAAACGGGATGTTACAAAGACAGTTTGATAATCTATTTAGTTTAAGTTCCGAGTGATAAAATTTATCTAAGATAAGGAGGTGTTGTAGGGGTGATAACTTATCCCTCATATAGGGGGGAGGTAAAATTATCCTTGGGGATAATTCATCAATTGTTGTACTATCACTTTAGAAAATTGTGTATTCTCACCTTATACATGGATAAAGAGTGCCTTTTGTTGTCAAAATGGGGATAAAAAGTTGATAACTCTATACACATTGTCATATCACGTCGCATTATATTAAAAGTTATCTCACTTAATAATTGTTCCTGATTAAACCATCACAAATCAAAAAAGAAGATAAACATGGATTGCCTATATATAGATAGCCTATCCTCAATCCCATTTTCTCGTTATCAAAGTGGCCCAACTGAACAAGAGAAGGTAGTTTCCTTGTCAATCCCTAACCTAAAGAGGGTTAAATGGTGAAGTCAGCCATAAATTAATGTCAATATAGGATTTAAACCTAACCTTAAAAAGAGTCTAACATTGGACTCTTTGGAGTCCTAGATCTATAATAGGACCTTGAAACTCTACCTAACTGACCTTTGGACGATTCTTGGAGTCTATTGGGCATGGAGTTGGGTGTGTTGGAGGAAAGGATCAAGAGATATTTAGGCATTTTTTGTGTTCTTTGCATCTTCATCCCTTTTTTCTTCTTAATTCAACCCAAAGATAGGTAATCTCTCGGGTTAAATCTAATTAAAAAAGAGTCTAACATTGGACTCTTTGGAGTCCTAGATCTATAATAGGACCTTGAAACTCTACCTAACTGACCTTGGACGATTCTTGGAGTCTATTGGGCATGGAGTTGGGTGTGTTGGAGGAAAGGATCAAGAGATATTTAGGCATTTTTTGTGTTCTTTGCATCTTCATCCCTTTTTTCTTCTTAATTCAACCCAAAGATAGGTAATCTCTCGGGTTAAATCTAATTAAACCTTACTATAGGTCTATTAGCATACATGCTTGAGTTTTATGCAAGATTCCCTTTCTAGATTCTCCATATGTCGTGTATTTTGAGTTTTGGATCGTGAAAAGCCAAAAAATTGGAAGATCTAGGTTCTGTATCATAAACATGGTCAAGGATGTAACCACGTCTCTAATCACGTCTTTGCAATATATCACGGCTCAAAACATGGTATAGGCTTTCTCTATAAAGGCATATATCCAAACCGCACTTTGTATAACAGCAGATGTTCCAACCACAACAAGATGATCTTTAATAAACTATTCTTATTCTAAAAATGCCGAAATCTGAAAGGCTTTGTTGTTAGAAAATCATGGTTTTGCATGCCCTAATCATGTCATTACAATAATTTGAACATGCGGTACATCCTTAAAATACACATGATAAAGTATGAGATTATCTTCTTAAACTTGTCATGCTTGAACTCACATCATGATCTCTATCTCTTGTCTTGCACCATGTCCAAAAATCTATCTTTGATCTGAATGATTTCCTCTCATGATATGTTAACTTCATGCCTCATGATTTTATTTCATGAAAAAATCACCATGTTCTGGCTCTTATTCTATATGTAACCCTCTATTCAATGCTTTTAATGGATATAATTCTTGATAAGGATATTTGATGACTTGGATTGGCATTTTATTGGAACCATGTCACCATGTTGTAGCATACTTCAATCCACTGTCATTTTATGAACATCCTTTGGTGAATTTAGGAGTACCCTCTGCCAGATATTCCTTTTGTTAGAATGGAACTTCTTCACTAAGACTTCCGTAAGTAAGTCATTAGAAACTCCCATGAGCTCAAGCATTAAGTTAGATAGTGATCCAAATGGTAAAAAGGTAGACCAAAAAATCTATAAGGGAATGATTAGATCATTACTCTATCTTACTACTAGTAGATCAAACATAATGTTCAGTATATATTTGTGTCATAAATTTCAGACTAATCTTAGAGAATCTCAGTTAAATGCGATCAAAAGAATTTTCAGATACCTTGTTAGTACAAGCAAATTAGGCTTATGGTATCCTACATGTTCTGAATTAATTTTTTAGATATAGTGATAATAACTATGCTAGTTGAAAAGTAGACAAGAGACGCATTAGTGAATATGCCAATTTCTTGCAGGTTGCTTAATTTCTTAGTCATTCAAAAACTAGAATTCAGTGGCTTTGTCCACAACTGAAGTGAATATATAACAGCCGCAAGTTATTGCACACAATTTTTGTGGATCAAGCATCAATTAGAATATTATGGTCACAAGCTAAACCTGATTCCCATGCTCTGTGACAATACAAGTACAATAAACCTGATAAAAAATCCAATCCAGCACTCAAGAACGAATCACATTGAGGTCAGACATCATTTTATCAGAGATCATGTAAGTGATGGTAATATCTCTCTTGCACCACGAGAAAAAGTAGAAATAGAGACCGACAGTTTCGGTCACTATTCGGTCTCAATTCAGTCGTTGTTTTCAGCGACCGAATTGCGACCGAATAGCTACCGAACACATCGGTGAAGATATATTGGTCACAATATTGTGACAAAAAATATTCGGTCACTATTCGATCGCTATACTGAGACCAAATCATTTCAGTCCCTATTCGGTTGCAAATTAGATGACCAAATCAAATAGCAACCGATTTATTTTGATTGCAAATTCAGTTACTAATTTGTGACCGACATTATGGCTGAAATAATTCGGTCGCAGATACATAGTTAGCAACTGAAATTTGCAGTCACTAATTTGGTCACAAATTAGTGACCAATCTGCGACTGAAAAATTTCGGTCGCAATATTCTCAGTTAGCGACCGAAGCATTTAGTCGCAAAATCGGTCACTAATTTGTGACCGAATTTGCGACTAAATGCTTCGATGGCTAATCGGTCTCTAAATTTTTGTTTATTTTTTTAATTATATATATAAATTGAAAACAACATTTTTTACAAACATAATAAAAAATAAAAACCACACAGTCACAACAATACATAAACGTGTACAACAACAACAAAAAATTTATGGATCCTTAGGCTCACGTCCTCATTGTCCTCCTCGTCTCTTCTGACGCCCCTCGATGAAGGAATCTACAATAGACATATAAGAATAACAAATTAAAATTAAATATACAAAAAAATTATTTATATTTTAAGAGTTTATTTTTTTCATATAAATTCACTCACTTTTAAATTAATTAATTAGTGATTGTGTATTTGAGCATCGATCTCAAACTGAAAGTCTGATTTGAACTCTGTCAGTTTTCATAAGTCATTCTCATCACCCCGGTTGTGTTGGAATAAGCCAGAAGCCGATCAGATAAGTATTTCTAATTTTGGACCCACAAACCCAAGTTCCGATGGTTTAAAATTAAACTAACTTTGATGATTGTGTATTTGAGCGTTGAGCTCAAATTGGAAGTCCGATTTGAACTCCGTCAATTTTTACAAGTCATTATCATCACCCCGGCCGTATTAGAACAAATCGGAGGCCGATCGGATAAGTATTTCTAATTTTGGATCCCAAAACCCGAGTTTTGACAGTTTGAAACTAAGCTAATTTGGTGATGTTATATTTTAGTGTCGAGCTTAAACTAAAAGTCCAATTTGAACTTCGATTGTTTTCACAAGTCATTATCATTGCCCCGGCCATGTTGGAACAAACAAGAGGCCGATCGGATAAGTATTTATAATTTTGGACCCCAAACTCGAGTTCCGACGGTTTGAAACTAAGCTAAGTTTGGCTGTCGCAGAGAGAGAGAGAGAGAGAGAGAGAGAGAGAGAGAGAGAGAGAGAGAGAGAGAGAGAGAGAGAGAGAGAGAGAGAGAGAGAGAGAGAGAGAGAGTGAGAGGAGAGATAGAGAGAGAGAGAGAGAAGAGAGAGAAGACAACGGTGATGGCGGCTCCGGCGGCATCCGACATCGGCGAGTATGTGTGTGTGAGAGAGAGAGAGAGAGGGTTATAGAGAGGGGGGAAATAAATTAGCGACTGAAAGTCTTCGGTCGCTAAAGCTGCGAAAAATAGCATTCGAAGATGCTCGATCGCTAATACTGCGACTGAATTATTTAGTCACAATTTAGTCTCAATTCGGTCTCAGATTTGAGACCAAATTGTGATTGAATAATTCGGTCACAAAGTTCGGGAGCTTTGACCACGAAAATCCAAAAACATTTGTAATTGAATTTTTATCGGTCATAATTCAGTCTCAGATCTGAGACTGAATTCATGACCGAACAATTCGGTCACTATATTTCAGTCCTAAAATTGTCAAAAAGAAAAATTTATTGATCGGTTGACATTCAGTCACAATTCAGTCTTAAAACTGAGACCAAATTGTGACTGAATGTAATTCGGTCACTATATTAAAACTTAGTGACCAAAAGTATTCAGTCACCATTCGGTCTCAGATCTGAGATCCAATTGTGACTGAAATTTTCGGTCTCAGAGTTGGTCTCTATAGTCACAATTTCTTGTAGTGTTGAATTTATAGAAACTAAACATCAACCAGTAGATATATTTACCAAACCTTAATCAGAAGATAGGTTTATATAAGAAGAGAAATAGGTGTGTGTCATTTTGAATAATTTATAATTCTCTTAAATATCTGAAACTGAAACCACATGTTAGAAAATGACTAAGTCTTAATAGGTTTTGACAAATCTTACAGTTGAAGTTATAGTTGAAGTCTAAAAACTAAAGTTGAAGTTGGACCACTGTAGCTGAAGTTGAAGTTAAAGTATCTTAATTTCAGTGGAAGTTCTAACTTCAGTCAAAGTTGTATAACTCGAGTCAAAGTTGGAGTCGAAGTTGGATTAGCCGAAAATGTAATGATCGTCTGTCAGACTTCCAATAAATTATTTGTTTTTTCTCTCTCTTCATGTCATATCTCTCAATCAAAGATCCCATCTCAATCATTAATTTTTTCAACTCCGATTGAGAACTATTGATTCTTATTGCATCCATTCCTTGAATTCTTTATATAGACGTTCATTTTCATTCATTTCATCTACTCACATTTACAAACCCTCAAATTCCTTTGGAGATTGCTCTTCCCACTCTCATTTATGTTCGAAGAATCTCTGCAACCTTTTTTCTCTCTTCAAAGGTAGGATCTTTCTCATTCTTCCTAGCTTCTCAATTTTTTTTTACCTCCTCTATCCACCTAGAATCATTCCTTGTATTCTTGGTTAGATGGCCACTCTTAGGGCAATGGATGTTGGTTTCTTTTTGGAAGAACAGTTTAAAAGGATGACTGAGACGAAGGTAACTGTCTATTTAGGAAAAATAGTTTATTTTTCATAGTTTAAGGGGAAACTTACAAGGTAACCAAGAACCAAGACCTTCTTTATCATCCAACCAATTGGTGAAGAGTCAACTCATAATCATCCCGCATTCTTCAAGTAAAGGTAAGCGATCTGTCCTTTACTATCTCCTTCGGCACTCACGTGTTGTCTGGTGTTCATACTCATCCCTAGTGCACACACGCACTCTTTCTTTCTTCCTTCCTCTATTTCTTTATATCCATCCTTATCTTAGTCCCTTTTAATACTTTTCTCAATTTTTCTTTGTGGTTTTAAACACATCCACAAAGAGAGGATTGGAACTTACTTGAGGTGGAAAGCAAGAAAATACGAGATTAAAGAAATCTTGGAACACTGAAGGACCACTGCTCAGAGTTGCAGATGAGGAGTTTCTTGTTAGACAACCAGCGAGGAGGGAAACGTAATGAGAGGGAAGACGATGGGTCTCTCTAAAAGGTCATGAATTGACAAATTTGAGAGACAGAAAGAGTTTATTCTGATTTTGACACGTAGGGTGCAGATGTTTGGATCAAGGGTTAGAATATGTGCTAGGAGGTTGAAGTAATAGGAGGGACTACGGTTGTCAGAATGGTGACTGGCTAATTGACCTCCCTCATAAAAGTAATTGAATAAAGTAATTGATTGATTATTTAGGAATATGCCCGATTATTTCACATAATGGTTCATAAGAATAACCGATTATTTTATAAATAATTAATTATATTCATAGAATAACCAATTACCCTCGTAACACTTTACAAGAACTAATTAATTAATCAAAAAGGAGTTATCAAGAAAACAAATAAGAATTTCTCATAGACTTATTGCTTAATCTCCTCATCTATAGCATATCCAAATTTATGTGTACACAAGTAGCTTAGCCAACGAATTTTCATGGATTGCACAAACCTAATTCCCTCCGTATTGTTATAAAACGATCCTCAAGTAATGCTTTAGTAAAAATATTAGCTAGTTGGTGTATGGTATCTATGAAATTAAGTGAAATATATCCAAAAGCAACATTATCTCTTATAAAGTGATGGCATGCATGTTTTATTCTTGAGCATTGTATTGGAATTTTGTAAGGTTGATAGCACTTGTATTGTCACATAGTATGGGTATCTTGTCTAGCTTGATATCAAAGTCTTCCAATTGATGCTTTATCCACAAAAGTTGTGAGCAACAGCTCCCAACTGCTACGTATTCTACTTCTGCAGTAGACATGGCAACTAAATTTTGTTTTCTTGATGACCATGAGATTGTACAACCTATAAAAAGTTGGCATGCATTGCTGGTGTTTTTCTATCTATTTTTTAACCAACTTAGTCAGCATCTGAATTTAATAACTAATAAGTTTCATGGTGGAACTTTTAGGATACCACAGACCAAGCTTAGGAGTGCTAGAAATGCATCTAAAGATCCTTTTTATGCATGACATATGTGATTCTTTAGGATTAGTTTGAAAGTGTGCACATAAGCATACAGTAAAGAGAATGTCATGCCCCGCCAATTTAGCAGCAGAATAAATCGGGGAGGCATGAACAACGAGTATGGTAATGTAAATTGCGCATACATTCGCAAACATCAGAGCAACTAATGAATAATAATTGCAATAAAACTCATCATTTTATTGATAATTCATCTAAACTATTACAACACTAATTCAGAGCCAAAACATAGGGCTCAATGACTTTATTACATTTGGAAATGATAACTAAGCAACTAACTAAACTAACTCTAGGGTACTGGGGACAATCCATCGCTATGACTCCAGGACGCTCATCACTCTAGTCCAATCCCGTTGTTGTGTGTAAGGTCATCACTTGACTTACCTGAAAACACAATAACAAATAATGAAGGGTGAGCGATAACGCTCAGTAGGAATTAATATCTCGTGTAAACAAGCATGCTTTAAGTGATTAATGTCTTGTATCGCAAGTTAACTAGAGAGAATGATCAAGTATAGTCAAGAGAGTAATAGTACAAGATAACAAGTGAACGATAATACATTTCTCAAGAGTATTGCAAAATAGGATGACAACATAACGAGATAGCGTGTAACAAGATAGTGTATAACAAGATAGCGTGTATCAAAATGACATGTAATAGGATAGCTTGTATCAAGGTGGCGTGTAACGAGATAGCTTGTATATCAAGATAGCATGTAACGAGATTGCATGTAAAGAGATAGCGTGTAAAGAGATAACATGTAATGAGATAACGTGTATGGTTGCACCACAGTACACTAGTCGAGTACGGAAATAGTCACTTTGGGACAGTAGCCGTTTAACGATAGTACAGTACGTCTGAACTCCTCAAACTAATAGTCAAACAATTAGATGTCTAGCCAAGTTAGTATAGTCAATCAGAACCGGTGCAATGCAGAACACCGTCAATAGCCCCTGCAGGTATTTTCGAGTGGCTCTCTACCCCCAGGACTAGATTGGAGCCCCTTGGACACTCTCTGTGCCCTGCACAGTATGCATTCGAGTCAGTAGGGTCACCGGACCCATATTATGGCGCTAGACAGTCATGTATCGTACAAGTAATGGGAGCCACAACAGCTCAAGAGTCTCAAGAGAGTACTAGATGAATAGACGAGATAGTAGAGTGAACGTGAATAGATAAGATTACAACGATAGTAGATGAGATAGGGGTATAAACGTAAAACAACGATAAACCACGATAGTAATAGTTGCACAACACCAGGTCGTGTGCCGACAATCTGGTAGAAATCACATCCGCCCCACTAGCCGTGCTGTGTACATGAGCCAAGTGGTCCGGGGTGATCACAAGATAAGAGAGATCTCACTAAGGCCATTTGGATCATACTGATCCCTAAGAGTGTAACAGGATTTAAAGGTACAACTAGCTCGTTGACTAAAGACGTGCGCCAAAGTCAAGAAGACTTACGGAGGCCCTGACAAGGAGTCCCTGGTCCAGTCGAGAGTATTCCCGATGGAGAGGTGGTCCAAGTCAAGAGAAGGTGTGTAGAAACTAGTTCGTCGTGCCTCGAGTGCTCGAAGGCCGAGGGACGCGATAACGGTGTACAAATCACGCGAATAAAACGAAGACATGTGTCATTTAAATAATAGGGAAATTAGGTAATTAGTTTCACTTAGATACCAGATACATTATTGAGTAATTTACTAAGGTTTAATGGCAACATGATGGTTAAGTGTGTGCAAGTGTATGAAATCAAAAGAGCATGATGGATTGTGCGCAAAGCTTTTAAATTAATTAGATTCATGCAATTTATTGCACATTAACATTTATTCAGATCAAATTATGAATAAAAATGTTTAATTAAGGTTAAACAATGGCTAATTAGCAAGTAGAGCAAGGGTATATAAGTAGTTTCGAGTTCTGGCTATTTTTCTGTTAACGCGACGGGTGTACCCGTCGCGACTCCAGGTCGCGACAAGGCGGCTGGGCGCGAAAAGCAAACCGGCCCCAAGCCCAGTTCAGGGGTGGAAACACGACGGTATAGGCCGCCGCGTTCTTAACGCGACGTGCCAATGGGACGCGAACCGGCTGATATTGCGGCGGGTCGCGCCGTCGCGATATCAGGAGAGTCCGGCCCTTTTTCCCTTTTTCCAGGGTTGATCAGATTTGACACAGGGCTCTTCTAAATTCAATATAACATTGTATAATGACCCAAAAATCACGAATTTAGTTTCCAATGAAAGTAGACAAATATATATATCAGCATGCAGATTAATTTGAAATTAGACAAGATTTAGGTATGCTTTGAACATGTTACATTCTGATGACCTAAACAGGCACAATCAGGGTTCAATGAATTAATTAGAGATGAATACATGATGAAAAATTCCGAAACTAAGGGCGTTTGAAAGGTACAAGATGTAGTATTTATGAGAATTTTCTCATGGTGTGGGATCAAGTATGGACAGAGTTCACAAGCAAACATGAAGGGTCGGGTGCATGGTTCTGATAGAGGTTCAAAGAATTAATTCTCCCTAATGGGAGATTAAAATAGAGCGAAACCAAGGGCGTTTGAAAGCTAATGCAATGTAGTATCAATGAGAATTTTATCATGGCATTAGAGCAAGTACGTGTGGGGAATTAGAGAAAACATGAGATTTCAGTTCATGGTAATAGCAGGGATTCACGAATTAAATTCGCCCAAATGAATGAGCGAAATGCAACCAGACCAGAGGGATTTTGAAGAGGATCATGAAGTCTACCTAGGGTAATTTTTTTCACGATTTTAGCTTGAGAGATTGCCTACCTTTTTCATTGAGCAAGAAAACCCTAGTTTAGAGACGAAATGTGAAGGAGAAGATCCAAGTTCCAGCCTCCTCCTCCGAGCTCCCACGATCCTAGCCTCCCTCCTTTGTCCCCCAAGGTCTCTACTATGGTTTTGGGTTGGATGGGAACGAAAATGGAGTGTTTTGATGCTTAATAGAGTCCGAAATTAGCAATTATCCACCTATTTTCTAGCCATTATCTACCTAATAGGATGGGGAAGAGGTCCAATTTCGTAGGTAATGGGTTAGGATAGGCTTAGGACTCTTTTTAAGATAATTTAGGAGTTAAAATAGTCATTATCTTACCCCCTTTTATTTATAATATTTTTAGGTACGAATTTAGCCCAATTACTTCCCATCTCATGATGGGCTCTTCATATTTGGGCCCAACAATTCATGTTAGGACCATTAGCAAAAACCCATTACTAATTTAGCTTAATGGGTATTGATTTAATTCTAATTATTCACCCTTTATTCTTATTTAAATCTATTTATCACACTTATTCAAGTAACTTCATATTTTTAATTTGATTAAATATTATTCATGCCAATATTTCTAACCTTCATCATTTGGGCTCTTACCCTTGGCCCAATAACTCGTGTGAACTAAATTGTACAATCCATGTACTTACTTTAAACTTAATGGATTTTTAATTATCCTTTTATTAGAGAATTAATTCATGGGCCAAGATTGTCCATTGGTCCAAATATCATAACGGACTATCGACCCATATTATTTAAAGTCTACTCATATATTTATTGTTATTTATAAACCACTTTGGCCCATAAAATAATGGGTTTTTCGACTTATTCCTTAATTACGCTAATAAGTCGCATAATTTCTTAAACTTGATCTAAATGATTTTTTTGTGCCCAAATTTAATGATAAGTCATTAGAGAATATTATTTAAAGTATAATTGTTATTTTTACGAAATTTTTATATGGGTTTATACGCATATGATAATAATGCGTACCTTTTTAACTAGTTGAATTTATTAATTGATAAAATTTCAATTTATCTATAATTTTTAATTAATGAATTTTCTGGGGTACTACAGAGAATATCCAGTCTACTTGCAGTTAAATATAGAAGCCATCCAATCATATCTATCTATGTCTTTTGATCTACTTCGTTACCATTTTCGTCAGCATCTAATCTTACTGATGTGCTCATGAAAGTTGGAAAAATCTTGGTGTTTTCATACTCATACTTTTTGAGCATGTCCTTTATATATTTACTTTGATTTGAAGTCCGAGGAAGTAATTGAGTTCTCCCATCATGCACATTTCGAACTCCCTTTGCATGAGCATTTCAAATTTCTTTCACAAGATTTCATCAATAACTCTGAAAATTATATCATCCCTGTAAATTTAAGCTATCAAGATGTTTAATGAATAATGTATTATCAACCTTGCCTCACTTAAAACCATAATTGATGAGAAAACTACTAAGGTGTTCATACTATGCATGTGGAGCTTGCTTGAGTCCATATAATGTTGTATGGAACAAGTAGACGTGGTCATAAAAATCATTATTTTCAAAACCCTTAGGTTGCTCTATTTAAACCCTTTCTTTAATAAAACCATTTAAAAATACATGTTTGACGTCCATTTGAAAAGTTTGAAATCCATGGGACAAGCACTAGTGAGTAAAATCTGAATTGCCCTTAATCTAACTATAGGAGCATAAGTTTCATCATCATCTATGCCTTCCTCCTTAGAATAGTCTTTTGCAACTAGGTGGGCCTTGTTCCTAGTGATATTCCTTGATTCATCTATTTTGTTTCTAAACACCTATTTGGTGCCTATGATAGGATGGTCATCGGGTCTAGGTACAAGTTCCCATATTTGATTCTTTGGAACTAGTTTAGTTGTTCTTGCATGGCCAATATCTAGGATTCATCTTTCAAGGCATTAGTGATTGATTTCAGTTCAAATAGGGATATAAAAGCCAATTAATCATAATGTATATTCTTACTTCTTGTAAGCACTTTGTCAAGTGGATCCCCAATAATGTTTTCCTTTAGATGATCTTTTGTGTACCTTATCTCCTTTAGTAGACTAGAATCTTGAGTAGGTTTAATTTGTAAATATTCAATGGGTGGATCTTCCTTATCGTTGTTTCTTCCTTCTAAATTTTCTTCAAGTATCAAATCACTGTAGGATTATCTTCACAAAGAACTTTTTCCTTTCTTTAAAAGGTTAGCCTCATCAAATAAGATATGTATTGTTTGTTCTATTACTAAGGTTCTTCTATTGAAAATGTGATATCCTTTTGGTCAAGAAACATACTCAAGAAATATTCCTTATTCGCTTTTGGTGTCAAGTTTTCCCAAGGAATCATTGCCAGAAGCATTTGCATCCAAATGGTCTCAAGTGACTAATATTTGGCCTTTTTTCCTTTGTATAGCTTGTAAGGTGTCCTTTTTAGGATAGATCTGATCATGGCACGATTCATAATATAACATGTTGTATTGATTGCTTCTGCCCATAAGTATTTTAGCAATGAGTACTCAAATAACATAGTTCTAGCCATGTCCAATAATGTCTGGTTCTTCCTTTCTACTACCTCATTCTGTTGAGGGGTCCTTGGAGTTGAGAAGTTGTGTCCAATTCCCTCATTGTTATAAAAATATTTGAATTCTTGATTTTGGAATTCACCACCATTGTTGCTTTTGAGGCTAACTATCTTAAATTTTCCATTCGTTTGTACTTTCTTGATAAAATTTTGTTGGGATGTGTGTCTTGAGAAAATTTTGATGATAGCAAATTCATAACAATAATGATTGGTTAATTTGATCTCTTAGAATTATTGGACTCATGTACATTGTGTATTGATGTTTGAAATGCATTGAACAAGTCAATAACTATGTATGAAATTTATACAAGCCGACAAGCTCAAAGAAAGACTTCATAAACAAGTGGAAAACAAGCTACTGGATGAAGAATGGAGATAGTAATGGTCGACACCCAAAGAAGCAGGTGTTGACAGATGAACTATTCTAGAAGAATTCAAGCTATCGAATGAAGAATGGAGACAGTAATGGTCGACAGACTTGGAATCAAGTGTCGACAGATGAGAACTATAATGAAGATGCAATCGTTTGGTCAAGTCACCAATCGATACAAGGTCAGGCAATCGATTGGTTAAGTCACCAATCGGTATGAAGACAGTAATGGTCGACAAACTTGGAATCAAGTGTCAACAGATGAGGACTATAATGAAGGCGCAATCGATTGGTCAAGTCACCAATCGATATAAGGTCAGGAAATCGATTGGTTAAGTAACCAATCAGTATGAAGTTAGGATTAGTCGCAACCCAAATATCGGTTGTTGATAGATGATGAAGATTGGGAGATGTAAAGCTTCTAGGAAAACTGCCTACACAGTATTGGTCGACAACCTAAATATCAGTTGTTGACATGTGATTGTACTTGATGCAGTACATGAGCCGCACAGGACAACTTTAATGTGATGGGGTTTCCTTGTACGTGGTACACACGTTCCCCAAGGCACGTGTCATGCATTTTAAGGGTATATACATACCCCCTTTTGTCTCATCTAGGGACTAAGGATGAATATGGAAGGTGCAAAAGGCTGAGCTCTGGTGGTGTGCGACACTCTGCTCTAAGGAAGCATTATGACTAGAGCAACATCGTCCAATTGGGAAGCTCAAGTAGATCCTTCGTGAATTCAAGTTCCAAAGAGCTTTCCCAGGCTAAGGAGATCCACCCCATGTTATTTTGAACTCCAATTTCCTTCCATCTCCTTCTTCTCTTCTTGTTGTTCGTGTTCTAAACACTGTGTATGTGTGATACTTGATCTTTCAGTGTGTACTGCTCAAATCTATCTTGTGTGTGTGTGTTGCACTCTTTACCTTCAAGAGTAAGAGAAATTCATGTGTGTGTGTGGATGGTGGATGTAGGATCACTAGTGAGTAATTTGAACAACCTTAAATCGCCTTGCACTGTGGTTTGATCTGTTTCGTCGTTAGATAATTGCTAAGCACGCTTACTAAGTGTGAATTCTATTGCTAGATCTCTTTGTATTACTTGTTAACACTTCACACACATCCACACTCTGTGTTCGAAGCCTAATTGTTATGAGTTGACTTCGATCTGGTTGATCTACTGGTGATCCTTTCAGATCTAAGTCTATGCACATTGACCTATTGTGTGCATTGTTTTGTGTTCTTATGCTTTGATCGAAAAATTGTTCAGTGTTTCTCTTAGTGTGTAAATGTATTCAGCCCTCCCCCCTTCTAGATTTACATTCATAATATAATTTTTGCAACTCTTCAATTGGTATCAAAGCAGGTTTCTCATTAATGTGAATAGGGGTTTCATAGCTGAGGAACACTCAGTATCTAGACCACCATTTTTTTATGGAAATAACTACTCTTATTGGAAAAACAAGATGCAAGTGTTTCTAAGAGCTTAGGACCATAAGCTATGGAGAATTGTAGACAAAGGCCCTACTGAATTGCCTAATAATGAAGACACATGGACAAGAGAGCAGATAGGAAATGCTACACTCAAATGGAGCGCAATGAATATGATGCAATGTGCCATTCACCCAAAGGAGTACTTAAGAGTTTCATCATGTAAGTCTGCCAAAGAAATGTGGAACAAGCTAGAACTCATCTATGAAGGAACTTCTGAGGTAAGGGAAACCAAAGCAAGCATGTTAGTTTATGAGTATGAAATGTTCAAAATGAAAAGTGATGAAACTATTTCTAAGATGTTTCTAGATTCATGCGTATTGTAAATGGACTTAAGAGACTTGGAAAGGACTATTCTAACAGTGACCTTATGAGCAAGGTACTAAGGTCCTGTAGACACTCGATTCTGGCCCATGAGTTGAACCATATTTCTTGCTCTCTTAATGTGCCCCAAGTTGGTCACTCATCTTGAGCCCATTTGTTAGCCTCGTTTTGAACCCATTAAGCCCAATTTCCCAGTTTATCACGTCTAATTATCACTTCAAGAGTCGTTATCCTAGGGTTCTAGCCCTCAGATCTTAACGCGATGGCCTTAGTCGTCGCGTTCTTGCCCATTGATCGATTATAAGCCTTGAATAATCGATTATCCTTAACGTGACAGGGGCGTGGCGTCGCGTTGGCATCAGTGTCGCGTCCTTCATGGCCGTCGAGACAACCCATGCATATCTATTCACGTTCCTTTAGAGTCGGGACCTTCTTGGTTGTCACAACAAGCCATGTCACGTCCCTACGACCCATCACGACATCGTTCTGCATGGCTGGCTCCGCAACCACCTCCTCTCTATCTCTCCTGGGGTCTATCATCATCTCCAACAGTGTTGGAATGACCCCAGCCACAGTTTGAGGTTCCATCTCACCCTAGAACTCCACTAGGACTCTTCCCATGTGGATTTACTTGCCTTTTTACCATTTTCATGGGCCATTATCACTTAAGGATGAGATACTCTCTCTCCGATCTACATAAGTGATCCATCTTCTTCTGAACAAGGTAAGACCCCAAAGTTGCCACAAAGTGCTGTCAAAATTCCACCATAGCTTCCCCTTAGCTCGTAGCCCTCCCATTTCCTCCCATTTTCCTCCTATTCCCTCCATTATGTCACATCATTTTCTTCATCCATGGAGCTTGGCGGCTAGGAGGTGGACTCCCACGATCTTTAGGAGCTGCTGCATGACCCAAAGAGCATTCTTCCAGCCAAGGAGTCACCTCTTTTGGGACATTTTCTTCCTTCTTCCCTCTCATTCTACTTCTCATGCATGTTGTTATTTCCTTTTAAATAGTTGCACATTCCCATTCCCATGTTTTTCACAACCCTAAGGGTTTCCAAAAACACCCCTAGGTTCGTTCCCTCCATGTTTCCCTTCTTTATTTTTATTTTGGAAAGATACTTCACTTAAACATGGTCTAACAAGGTTACTTTTCTTTATTTCATTGTTTTGGCAGGTCTATCTACAAGAGCAGACGAGGAGCTCATATCCTCTGGCCGGATGGAGGATGGGAAGGAGGTCCTTCCATTCATCTCCCACAGTGCTGTGAAGGCGACAGGGTCCCCAGTCGTGACATCAATAACGTGACAGGTTTCGACGTTGCGACAAGCTTCAACTTGCGACGAGCATCCCCATCACGACACAAGTAAGTAGCCTTCTCACCCCTCCTTTCCTAGCACATTAGCCTTTAAACTTTGTTATATCTTAGGGAAACATGCTAGGTGGTGATCACATTCTTTCCATCATGCTATGATACCTTGTTGTGTGCTTCGAGGGGTGCGCACCCCGTGATTACACCTTTTGGTGATCATGGTGGGACCTCCACTGTCAAACCTCGTTTGTCTCTTCTTTTCACCTACCATGTTTGTGTGATTTTTTATCCAGTAGGATCTTGTTAGGGTTTTTTCTTTCGTATTTGTCATTTCTGTCTTCTGTTGTTGTCGCCACGGGTCGTAAGGGCGTGATAAGTTAGCGTCCATTGGCAGACACAACATGAGGTGCGCACTGTTCTTCATATTCCAAATTCTGAATGCCCATTTGAAGTGTTCTGATGTCATCTCTATGTTATTTCATCATGTATACTTGCGATTCCCTGTGTTAGAATCCTGCTAGTGTCGAGTTTTCCATTTATTTTTATTGTCCATTTTCTGGTCTTGTCGTGACCTATTGTCGTGGTGGACGAGGAGGACGCGATAACAGGTACACATTGGTTGTTGTTGTTTTCCGTTCCATGCCTCAGTTTCTGCTTGTTTAGGGAGTCTTCATCATCTATTTAGTCATTTCCATGTTGTATTGCGCTTAGGATAGTCTGTTTGCTTCTTGTTTGTATGTGGTTTGAGGTTTATGCAACCCGAGATTATCACGGCTGATCTATCGGTCACAACAAGGTCGTGACAAATCTGGTCTTCGTGACTTCAGCAGAGAGCTCTAGGCTACTGTTTGTTAGTTTAGGATAGAATTTGCATGCACTTTGATGCAATTAGGTTCATGCATACACTATTTTTAAGTAGATAGGACTCGTCCTTAGTAGTGGAGACCCTATCACTTGCGAGCACTCGTGCCTACTACCAAGGGCCTTCGTAAGTCTGTGTGGTCGTACGCACGTTGCAATGTTCGGGCTGGTTGTACCTATTGCCCCTTAGTTGTCATACCGGAGTACTCAAGTACCACCTATTAGGGTTCCTATTTGGCCAAGTGCAATTTCATTAAATAATCCGCTAAAAGGCTAAGTGCAAACCCTAAAATGTTAATGATAATCATGTCAACTTGGGTGTTTGTTTGAGATACTCCCTCTCATCTCACTATTCATTCTTGTGTGTTAGAGTGGGTTTGTTTGGGTCTTGTCATCTCCCCTAATTGTTTAGGGGTAGTGTATACGTCAGTGTTTAGGTCTATTGAGTCAGTCTCCCCAAACCATTATATTATATCATAATCCCCTTTTTTGGTATGGACCATTTCCGTGTCCTCACCGGTGATTCTCTGTCTATTGGGCTTCTTGAGGATGTGGCCCAGCCATCTACTGCCACCCACACTGAGCAAATTCAGCCCCCCACAGCCATTGATGATCGGTCTCGCTCCCCTTCTCCTTCTGGGGTGGATGACCCACATGCCCAGTTCAGTCAACTCCTTCCCCATCTAAGCCCTGCCCAAGTTCGGGAATTCTTGGCAGTCGCCAAAGGCAAGTGCTCCCTCTCTCCGCCCTCTCATGTCTCCACCCAACAGGCGACTTCCTCTGCGCCCATTGCTTCTACACCATGCTCACCCTCTACCATGGTTGATTCCACTCCTCTTCGTCTGTGCGCTATCCATTTTACGAGCCCAGCTACCTTCCAACATGGGGTTCGGCCCAAGTCCCCTCCACATTCTTCATACTATAGTCGCCAAAGGCAAGTGCTCCCTCTCTCCGCCCTCTCCTGTCTCCACCCAACAGGCGACTTCCTCTGCGCCCATTGCTTCTACACCATGCTCACCCTCTACCATGGTTTATTCCACTCCTCTTCGTCTGTGCGCTATCCATTTACGAGCCCAGCTACCTTCCAACATGGGAGGTTCGGCCCAGTCCCCTCCACATTCTTCATACTATCAGGCCAAACACAATGCTCTTTCCTGTGAGAGGTCATATTCTTTGGAGCAATCATGCTCCCTTGTCCCTGCTTACCACATCTCGTCCCCTTTTGACTTCCTTGCAGAATGGACGTCCATGAAAAGGGAGCTGCACGATCTCTAAAGGCAACTGGACCCTCGGAAGGTAGCCGACATCCCTCTTCCCTCTTTCCAGCACCTCTAGGTTCCGCCCCAATCACTACAAGCGATACTCCGGGGTAGGTGGACCCCTATGTACATATCAAGGATTTTGTGTATGAATTTGCTCCACACAAGTATGACCACCACCTCATGGTGTATTTATTCAAGAAATTGCTAGATGGGACGGCCCTCGAGCGGTTCTATTCCTTACCACCAGAGGAAGCCGAAGACTTCCAAATTGTACAAGAAAGGTTCGTGCAGTAGTTCCAAGATCGGGTCAGACCTGAATACTCATTTTTGGATTTAGTGGCCGAGAAGATGAAGGCCGATGAAGAATTTGCTATCTATGCCAACCGGTGGCATGCTCTAGCTGTGGGGGTCCGCTGCCCATGCCGGAGGAGGAGAAGGTCATGCTCTTGATTTCTAATGCCACACCCACCTATCGATCCATCTTGGCCATGAATAATATCACCACCATGCACCAACTATATAGCTGAGCCCGTTTCATTCAAACCCATCTCAAAGACTCACCTATCCACTCCATGTTTGAGAACCCAAAGTCTCGCTACCCCAAGAAACCACAAGGTCCTGTCACCGAAGGGGTACAAACTAATGAACAGGTAGGTGTAGTTAACCACCCCCAAGGCCAAGTAGGTAGGCCAACTTACAATCAATCTTCTCGAAAACCATGGAACAATAGGCCACCACCACCTCCTCAGACTCAGAATCCTCCACAGGAGCAACGCCAATACAACCAAGTCCCTCCACCAAAAAATGACTATGCTCCTAGAAAACCTAATGGCCCAAAAAGAGCTCAGTACCCTCCTCTCCACGAGAGTCTGTCTGACATCTTTGCAGCCCTCATGTCTCTCAATGCCCTTAGACTTCCTCCGGAAAAGGCCAACTGGAACATGGCAGCAGATCAGACCAAGTATTACGTATATCACCCCCATCTAGGGCACAATGTATCAAACTACTTTCAATTCAGGGACATGATATATGATCTTCTTGAGTAGCAGCAAATTGATTGGGCAGAGATGAAGAGACTGATTCAGATCCTAAGAGATCAACAGGGACACTGACAACAACAGCAACAATAGAGGCAACAGTAGCCACCACCGCAGCAGCAGCAGTTCCAGCAGCAATTCCAGCAGCCACAACAACCTCAACAGCCAGCACAGGATCTCGGCATAGTGCGGAATCCTATGCCTCAGAATCAGCCTGCTCCAAACCCCCAACCTGCTCCATCACCTCCACCACCCTCTCAAGTTAATCCCGTCGTTCACCATCCACCACCAGCCGCTTCTGGGCCTACGACGATGAGCATGAAGTAGGCCAATTATTGGCTATTTCCCTACCACCATCACCTCCACCACACTCATCATTGCCACAATCACTCGCTAGTACGCAACCTTCCCATCTATACTGCTCATTAGTTCATCACCCCATCAATATCCCCCTTCCCCCTGTGCCAGTGCCAATAACAGCCAACCCATCCATCGTCGACACCACACCACCTCCACTTCAACATAACTTCACCCTCCGGAGCGGGCGAATGTTTCACCAGATGTATCCTCATGCATTTGTGTCTATGCAGGGTTAGTCGACCCACAACTCCACCCAACACCAACAACAACCACAACAAGACACTGAAGAGGCAGAGCCAGTCCCAAGCATGCAGTATGATATTTTGAAGCATTTGGACCAAACGCCAGCCAAGATTTATATTCTCGAATTGATTTAGAGGTCTCAGACTCATCAAGATGCCTTGAGGACCTTTCTACAGAGAGTTATGGTCAGTGAGGACATGACCCAGGAGACATTGGCATCGGTCCTATCTATTGTTACCAGGGGCCGACTACTACCTTTTTCGACAGTAAGCTAGCTCCTCTGGAGGTAAGGAGAATGCCTCTCTGTGTGACATTGACAATAAACAAAGTGGCCATTGATGCCACTTTAGTGGACACCAGAACATCGATCAATGTGTGTCTGCTTAGCACTCTCCGGTCATGCAACATATCTGAGCGCCGCTTGCAGCCAACGCCCACCTCCGTTGCGGCTTATGATAACTCCAGGCGACCCTATCATGGCATAGTTTCTCTTCAAGCAGAATTAGGGCTGCTTATGATGACCGTGGAATTTTATGTGCTCGATATTGATCCCACTTTTAAGGCTATTCTTGGTCGTCCATGTTGTTGAGCAACTCCCCTAGAAAATAATTAAGATTATTATAACTTTGTGTTTTGCTATGACAAAACCTTTAAAGACTTTCTACAATTAAATATACATATCACAGAAAAATAGTTGGACAAACTCTATCTCGAAAAATTTTTCTAAGTCCACAGACATCACAATCCGATTGTGGACTCTGACTCCTTTAGAATCGAAAAGTTATGCACAAAATCATCTATAAACTTTCTAGGTCCAGTCTATCCGACTGTCAACCTCCGACTTCATACAGTCAAATACTCAATCTGGAATTCAACTCTCAGAAGTCGAATTCTTCTGTATCCGACTTCTGAAGTCGAATTCTCTGTCTTGTTTTGTCAATCTCCATAAGTCGAATCATTCTATCCACCCCTAAAGTCGAATTATATATTTCTAATGCTTTCTATCCGACTTTCAAGTCGAATGATGTAACTTCCAATAAAGTCAATTAGTCTATTCTTATGTTTCTGTCTTCGACTCCTAGAGTCGAATTGCACTCTCTTCTGAATCTGACTTCACTGACAAATCATGTACTTGTACTTTTTCTATGAAGGTACTATTTTATCATCTTATAAAATTTGATTGCATATCTTTTATCTTCCTTGATATGATTAAAACCAACATTGACTAAATATTTCTCTGTCTAATAAATTATTTAATATATTCTAACATGATAAGACATAGTATATTAAATATTCTTCTAAAATTGTCAAATGAATATATTGAATACATCTTTCAAATTGATCTCTTGCTTCATGACAGTATCCGATTTTCTTCATTTCAGAAGATATGTTGCATTTATTATTTTCAGACGCATGGCATCTGATAGAGGCTCACCTACCACTGTCAGAACTTGTCCATACTTTTGTTTGCTGACTGTGTGTCCGTCTTTATTGGTCTAAAAAAGCTATATGTCCGAGGTTTCATACTTTTTATTTTTCTATGACTTACCTGCCTCAGAAGTATGAGGTACCCTGTCTCTTTGTCTTGTCTTTGCTGCAGGATTTTATTGAAGCACATTTTCAGCATTGAGCTTTCACAGTCCTTTTAATTGGAAGTTGACCTCTTAGTTGTGAAGCTGCAAGCCCTCGTCCAAGAAGCATTGGAAAGAAGCAAAGAAGAAGGACCTATGGATAACAACTCAGCAAGCATCCAAAGGATCCAAGGTCTCTCTTCAATGGTCAGATCTCTCTAACGACTATTTTCAAACGGCTACATTCTTCATAAAGATTATAAAAGAAGCCGAATTTTGAAAGGCCACTCACAACCAGAGACTGAACACTTAGAGCTGTGCTAGCATTCTCTTCAATCTCCTCTGCCTTTGCTAGCAAGAGATCTCCACAAGCCTTCTTCCAAGCTACAAGATTGAGAGCTCCACATTCAGAAAACCCTCAAGCTCCCCCATTCTCACAGAAGCCTTGTCTTTGGGTGGTAATTGTAATTAGAAATCTTTTAGTCACCCTGCTGTTCAGAAAAGAATTTTAGTTTGCAACTCTTATCTTTTTATCCTTTCTGAATTAGGTGTGTTTGCTCATTCTGAGACAAACACACAAGTGTTGTTACATCTCTTTTTGTGTATTCCTACAGGAGGATGTTCCTGCATTTCCCTCTTGTGAAGGGAAGACCTTGTTGAAGGTAGTTTTTGTACCCCTGGTAAGGGAAGACTTGCTTGAGAGCAAGTGGGCTTGTAATTCCTCTCAAAGTGAGAGAAGGCCAAGTTTATTGCAGTTAGTGAAATCTCAAGTGTTGCTTGAGGACTGGATGTAGGACTTCCATGTGAGAAGGGCCGAACTAGGATAAATCTCCTTGTGCACTTGTGTGATTGTTTCCACCATTTACACTTGAATCACACACTACACTAAATTCTAACAGATTTATTTAGTGATGTTTATTTCAGATAAAATTTTTAAAAGCACAAGAAGTTCTATTCACCCCCCTCTAGGACATCATTAGTGCCATCTCTATCCAACAAGTGGTATCAGAGAGAGGTCTTCTTAGAAGAATCTAAAGATTTGAGAAGAGATGGCAGCTGAAGCTCACAACTATGAAGGCCAGTCTGTAATAAGGCCACCATTCTTTGATGGTGAGGATTATTAGTATTGAAGAATGCAGATGGAGTACTTCATCAGAGGTACAGATTTTGATCTGTGGCAGGTAATAGAACAAGGTGATTTCCAAATTATTAGTGAATCCACATCTGGTCTTTCCATAGCTGATAAAAGGAATATGTCCCTGAATTATAAGGCTAAAAATTTCTTGTGTGTCCCCTTTCTAAAAGGAATTCAATAGATTGTATGCTTGTAGAACTGCAAAAGAAATGTGGGATATTACAAGTTACATATGAAAGAACCGATAGATTTAAACAAAACAAGAATAGACATTCTTGTATCTCAATATGACAATTTAAATGCTTCCTAATGAAAACATTACTAATGTATAATTGCTTTTCCAACATAATAGTAGGATTAAGTTCTCTAGGAAAAGTTCTTACTAATGAGAAATAGTAAGGAAATCCTAAGATCTTTAACTAATGTTTGGACTCATAAGGTAACTACCATTGAGGAAGCACATGATTTAACTCGGTCTATGATAAACTAATTGGATCCCTCATGGCCCATGAAATTAAAATGGACAGATTTTCTGAAAATTCTTCAAAAAATAAAATGCCAAATGCTTTGAAGGTTGCAGATTCCTCTTCATCTGAAGACTCCAAAGAAAAATCAGATGACAGTGATGATGAGGCAATGTTGTCAAGGAATTGCAAAGAATCCTTGCCAAGAAGAAAGAAGTCGGCTCCAAGAGATTGAAGATGCCTTCAATGAATTATATGAAAATTATAAAATGTAGTCAAATAAATGAAGATAATTAAATTGAATTAGCTAAACCAAGAAAAGGCTAACACCTCTGAAAAATGAAAAAGCAGAGAGGTTAGGACAAAGTCTAAGTGAAACCAAAAGTGCAAAGAATATTTGTGAAGATTTAAAAAATAAAAATAGAAAAAAATCATGGAAATAGAATCAAACTTAAAAGAACTAAGGATGAAGAAAATACAAGAGGAAAAATAACTACCTAAGAGCTACTATAGAGAAAATCTCTAACTGTAAAACATCTATATTTGTAGATTAAAAGGCTCTAGGACAAGTAAGAAAAAATATGGAGTAGGATATACACCTCCTCATAATGAAGAAAATGTTGTGTATCCTAAAAAATATCCAACACCTAAATTTGTAACAGAAAAAGAGAATTAAAAACCCCAAAAAGGTTAATCAGCATGTTTATAAACAAAAACAAAAGTTTGACAACACTATACACATTAAGAATGACTTTGATTTATACTGTAGTCACTGCAATCACTTAGGACAGACTGTCAACACATGCACTACTAGACATTTGTGCTGGATTCCTAAGACTAACCATCAAGGACCCAAGAAAATGGGTACAAAAGTTACAACTTATTTTATTTGCAGGGTCGGCTAAGAGCATCCAAATGGTATTTGGATAGTGGGTGCTCGAGGCATATAACAGGTGATAGGAAGTTGTTTACAAGCTTTAGAGATGAAAGTGGTCAAGTCACTTATGGAGATAATGGTAAGGAAAAAAAAGTCTTAAGATGTAGGACAGTCGGAACTAAAGAAAAGAATTTGATGAAGATGTCATGTATGTAGAAGGATTGAAGCATAACCTCATGAGTATTAGTCAGTTATGTGATAGGGTCATTTAGTAAAATTTTAGAATGATAGATGTATTATTCAAAAGGATGGAAAAACTGTGTTCGAAGCTCAAAGAGTGAAGAATCTGTACACATTACAGTTAGCAGAATTAAAAGAAGTAAATCTATGTCTTGCAACTACCAAGAGTGAAGAACCTAATTTGTGGCAGAGAAGATTGGGGCATGCAAGCACTTCAGTGATCAAGAAATTGATTAAGCATGACCTAGTTGAAGGTCTTCCAAAGATGAAGATGAAGAAATCTGGAATATGTTTAGCTTGTGCAAAAGGGAAGCAGACCAAGACTTCATTTCAGTCTAAAACAATTGTCACAACTTCCAAGCCTTTGGAGCTAATTCATATGGATTTATTTGGACCTATAAGAACAGTCAGTATTGGAGGAAAGGTATATGGCTATGTAATAGTAGATGACTACTCAAGATATACTTGGGTATCCTTTTTGGAAGCCAAATCAGAAACCTTTTCAGCTTTTCTGAAGTTCAGCAAAGTAGTACAAAAGAATCAGAAAATTCATATTGTCAGCATCAGGTCTGATCATGGTGGAGAATTCAAGAATGAAGAGTTCATAAAGTTCTGTGAAGAGAATTGAACATAACTTTTCAACACCAAGAACACCCCAACAGAATGGAGTAGTAGAAAAAAAGAATAGAACATTGCTAGACATGGCCAGAACTATGCTCACAGAATACAATTTACCAAGATATTTCTAGGCAGAAGCAGTCAACACAGCCTACTACATCATCAACAGGTGCATGATCAGACCAATTCTAAAGAAGACCCCATATGAACTTTACAAAGAAAAGAAGCCCAACATCAGTCATCTTCGACCTTTTGGATGTAGGTGTTTTATCTTGAATAATGGTAAAGATAATTTAGGA
Source organism: Colocasia esculenta (assembly GCA_014218235.1). NCBI lineage: Eukaryota > Viridiplantae > Streptophyta > Magnoliopsida > Alismatales > Araceae > Colocasia > Colocasia esculenta. The sequence goes on along the minus strand of CM024764.1, from coordinate 21,100,011 downwards.
AAGCTAGATGCTAAAACGTGATGAAGGATTTTATTAGGATATATTTCAAAACCTAGGAGATATAAAGTTTTTAATAGGAGAACTTTAACCATAGAACAAACTGTGCATATATTATTTGATGAAACTAACCCTTCTATCAAAAGAATAGAAGAAGAGAAAGATTGTGTTGAAGATTTGTGCAGGGATCTAGAGAAAACATCTCTTGACGATGAAGAAAAAGAAGAAGAAAAGGAAGATACTCCACTAGAAGAACTTCAACAGCAAGAAGAACAACAAGAAGGACTGCCTAGAGAATTGAGGTATCACAGAGATCATCCAAGAGAAAACATAATAGGTGATCCTCAAGATAGGATAAGAACAAGAGGTATGCACACTCCTTGTGATTTTTCTGCCTTAGTTTCTCAAATTGAGCCTAGGACAATCGATGATGCACTGGCTGATGAATCTTGGATCCTTGCTATGCAAGAGGAACTTAATCAGTTCCAATGCATCCAGGTTTGGACTCTTGTCCCTAGACCTTCTGACCATCAAGTTATTGGGACCAGATGGGTCTTCAGAAACAAAATGGATGAATCAGGAGTAATCACCAGGAACAAGGCCAGACTTGTAGCACAAGGGTATTCCCAAGAGGAAGGCATTGATTTTGATGAAACTTATAACCCAATAGCTAGATTAGAGGCAATCAGAATTCTGTTAGCATATGCATGCTCTCTAAACATCAATTTATTTCAATGGATGTTAAAAGTGCTTTTCTGAATGGTTTTATAAAAGAAGAAGTCTATGATGAGCAACCACCAGGTTTTGAAGATACTAAATATCCAAATCATGTTTTCCATTTAAAGAAAGCACTATATGGTCTGAAACAAGCTCCAAGAGCTTGGTATGAAAGATTAAGTGCTTATCTTATATCACATGATTTTATAAGAGATAAAGTTGATAGCACACTATTAATTAAGAAATTTTCAGAAGGAATCTTAATTGTGCAAATATATGTTGATGATATTATTTTTGGTTCTACTAATGAATCACTTTGTAAATTCTTTGAAAACCTTATGCAAAGTGAGTTTGAAATGAGCATGACGGGTGAACTTAATTATTTTCTTAGGTTGTAAATTAAGCAGACCAAGGAAGGTACTCACATTTATCAAACCAAATACATTTCATATTTACTTTTTAAATATGGTTTTGACAAGTGTAAGCCCTTAGGAACACCCATGAGCTCATGAATTAAGTTAGATAGTGATCCACTTGGTAAGAAAGTAGATCAAAAGGTCTATAGAGGCATGATAGGATCACTACTCTATCTTACTGCCAGTAGACCATATATAATGTTCAATGTATGTTTGTGTGCAAGATTTCAAGTTGATCCTAAAGAATCTCATGTTCATGCTGTTAAAAGAATTTTTAGATATCTTATAAATACAAGTAAATTAGGATTAAGGTATCCCAGATGTTCAGATTTCAAATTAATTGGATATAGTGATGCTGACTATGCTGGATGCAAAATAGATAGAAAAAGCACCAGTGGTACTTGTCAATTACTTGCAGGTTGCTTGATATCTTGGTCTTCCAGAAAGTAAAATTCAGTGGCATTATCCACAACAGAAGCTGAATACATTGCAGCTGGAAGTTGCTGTACTCAACTACTATGGATCAAGCACCAATTGGAAGACTATGGTCACATACTTCAAGAAATTCCAATGCTGTGTGACAATACAAGCGCAATCAATTTGACCAAAAATCCTATACAGCACTCAAGAACAAAACATATTGAGGTTAGACATCACTTCATCAGGGACCATGTAAGTAATGGTGACATTTTACTTGATTTTGTTTCTATAGAAAACCAACTTGCTGATATTTTTACCAAACCTCTTCCTGAAGATAGATTTACATCTATTAGAAGAGAAATAGGTATGTGTAATCCTGATTAAAGTAATGTAAAAAAAAAAAATCGTGTCTAAATTGTATGATAAGCTTTCTCTGTAAAATTTTTTCTAAGTCTGAGAACTGCAACTCCTGTAGCCAGAGACATAATCTGACTCATGTTAAAATAATGTATTCGACTTTTGCAGTCAGAGACACAATCAGACTTCCTAGAGTCGAAGTCTGAAAAGGTGCATATTAATAAATAAAATTAAGACACATTTATTACGCAACGGTTCAATCAATCAATCGCGTCCGTTCACCCTGAAATCTCTGGTCAGTTTCTTTTCAACCTCTTTATTAGGATAATCCCTTTCTGTCCGAAGACACCCTTTCAAACTTTCTCTCCAACTCTCCTATCATCTTCCGCCTCTTCGCGCCTACACTGTTCATCTCCGGAACCCGCTTCAAAGCTTCTGCGGATTTCCTCATCTCCTCTGAAGAAAGGTAGGCTCTTCGTTCTCTAAACTACATTCCTTTCACTCCTTCGACAGTTCCCTGAATCTTCTCTATCTCTTTTCTGTCTAGATGGCATCCTCCAAGGCTTCTAAAGGAACTATGCTCACCCTTGAGCAGTTCCAGCGACTTTCTTTTGCCAAGTCTTCAGTCTGTATAGGGAAGGTTGTAGACTTTCTTAATTGCATGACAACATAGGATGGGTAGCAGAAACCCTAGAGGAGATGGGTTGGGCTAGACTATGCAGGATTTCTGAACCCTCCTTCGAAGGTGCCCTTAAGGCATTCTTTGTCACCCTTCAAGTCTCCTCCAAAAGTTCAGTCACTGTATGTGAAAGGGACCAAGGTTACTGTTTCTGAAGAACTTTTGGTGGAAATTTTAGGTTGTTCCAACTCCGGGCACAAGCTTAGTGAGATAGTCCCTTTGGATAAGCAAAAAATGGAAATTATTGGAAGGCTGAGGACTGTTAGCAAGAAAGGACTCTTGATCAATGAGTTGTCAGTAGAAAAGAGACTCATCCATTCAGTGATCACCAGCATTGTCACACCCAGGGCTGGTACCCACTCATCCATTACAGCTAGAGATGGTAGTTTATTGTTTTGGGCTATTCAAAGGCATAAGGTCAACCTACCAGCAGTTATTTTGGAGAAAATGATAGCATCAAAGAATTTGCAGGAGTCCCTCCCATATGGACCACTGCTACCTTTGATTTTTAAAAGATTTTCAGGGATTTGAGTGAAGAAATTCCATCAGGCGCAAAAGAGAAGATTGGCCTATCCACATTAAGGAGAAGCCATTACATCTTGGAAAACAAGGCTCAGAATTTATGGGTTAAGGAATCTGTACCCCAGTGCACCATGAATGTTTCCTGATGAAGCACTGGACATATCATCTATTCCAGAAAGTCAACAACAAGAAGAAGCCAGAGAAGAAGAAGTGAGAATGGAAGCCAATGTCCAGGAATAAGAGCAACAATAATCTCATCAGTTTGAAGAGCATTTTCAACAAAGACAAGTTCTTGTCTCCCCTCCAGAACAAGATGCACCAGAAGAGACAATCAATCAAGTGCTAAGAGAGATAAGAGGAAAAGGAGTAGCACAAGATCAAGATGATATTCCCAGGACTACTTCATCAGTACAAGAATTTGAAGAAAGGCAACACCATTCCTCCCCTTCTCAGTTTGAGACCCGGCCAAGGTCTCAGGGGGAGAGTAGCAACAGTTTGAAGTCAATATTGGATTTACTAACCAAGCAATAAGAAAGCTTGTCAGTGCTTCAGTTGTAAGTGGAATTTGTAGATGCCAAGTTTGATGGTTTGGCGGATGAGACCAAGCAAATGATAGACCTCTTATATCAGTTAGTGTGCCAACAGGGCACTCATCAGCCATATGCACCTTCATCCACCCATCAAGAAGAGCAGCAACTAGTACAACAACACCAAGAAGTCCCAGATCAGCAACAAACTATTCAAGAAGAGCAAGAGCAAGAGCATCAGCCACAGTAGCAAGAGAAAGAGAAGGAGCAACAGCCTGAGCAGCAGTCTGAGCAGCAGCAGCAGGAAGAGCAAGAGAACAGGAAGTTCTGCCCCAATTGGCTATTGTGGAAGTTCAGCAGAAATCAGTGCCAGAGCAGCTTCCAGCAGCAGTAGTTGAGCAGCAGTAGCAATCCCCTCAAGAATCTAGGCCTAAAAGACCTCTAGAGTCTCAGGATTCTAATGTTGATGCCAGGTCCAAGGTCAAGACCTTTAAGAGAAAGGTGAAGAGAAGACTTCATAAAAATGGTAAACCTGTGTCCTCTTCTCCTCCCCCTCCTCCTGAACCAACTCCTTCTGCTCACACCTCTACCATTGATCCTGCTCCTCCTGAACCAGAACAACCCCCTACTTCCTCATCTCTTCCTACTGCACCCACTGCTCCCACTCCTTCCATTATTGAACAAACTCCACCTCCTACATCATCTGATCCTCCTCCCTCTACATTTATTCCAGAGGATCAACCAATTGCCTCTGATAATACAAATTTCAAAATTTATCCTTTGAAATACCAATTCAAGCAATCCAAGGCAACCATTCCTCCTCTCCATACACAACCTCCAAATTTCTTTTCCTCTCTTCCTACTGCCTCCTCATCTTTAGTAAGCAGATCCACCCTTTCCCTTTCAGAAATACTTTTTAGTATTCAACTTTCATCAAAAGGTGGGCGCATGCTAAAAGACAACCCTGACAAACTTCTTCCTCCATTTTGGTATGCCTTTATTTACCACTCAAAACACCATATGAATCTGTTCAGGGAATTTTTGTCCATCAGGGCATTCCTTGAAGTTCATGAAATGCCAGGTTTCATGTTTGAAGACTGGCTTCCTACTCTTATTCATTCTACCCAAATCGTATTATCTGATCTCCAGCTCATTTCTCAGAAATGCCATACTCTTAAATCCAAAGAGTTTCTTGAACTCTATCCTGGTGAAGCCACCAGGTACCAGCAAACCCAGCCCAGGAACCAATTTTTGGATGTTAGTCTCCACCTGAATCTTAGGTTCTATGACATGTTTAGAACCTTCATAATTAGAGACTCTCAAGCTAAGTACTCAAGGATGAAAGAATTTAATTTTGCCAGAGTTAAATTGGGGCTGTCTGATGTCACTAGAGGCCAATGGGAACATCTTATCAGAGGTCAGAGAGAAATCACCCCCTCCATGACAGTTGGATTACCATCTGGTTTGTATCCATCCTTGGTTGGTGTCATTTCATCAAGAAAGGATTTTGCTCAGCTAATCTTTAACATGCACATCCGAATAGCCTCCAGATTCAGAATCAAGTACAAATTAAAATTGTCCTTCCATAGGTTTGTGCTTATGCAAGCTCCAAAGAATTCCCAGCATATGATGGATTTCCAGCTTTGTTTTGCTGAGTCTGAGCGGTTCACAGAAGATCAATGGGCAGCAGCTTATCTTGAGGATCATGCAGATTGTAAGAAGCTAAAGATTTCTGTCACTGAGTATCTTTGCAAAGCCTATAATGACCTTTGGAAGTCCCTTGCTCATAGGTGGGAGCAGAGGTGTTGGCCCCTTTTTAGTAAGACAGTAAGCTAACCTAGAGGGGGGTGAATAGGTTTTCTGAAATCTGAAACAGAAACTTAAATACAGAAAATTATCACTTGAAAGTTTGGTTAGTTTAGTGTGATAAAGAGTAGTAGCGCGGAAGCAAATAAACAATCACACAAATAACACAAGAGATTTATCCTGGTTCGGCCCTTCCCACATGGAAGTCCTACGTCCAGTCCCCAAGCAACCTCTTGGGATTTTACTAACCAAGGGTACAGTCTCCCTTAAGGACAATACAACACCCAGCACCCTAGCTGGTCTTCTTCTCTTTCCTGGGCAAAAAGAGCTCACTTCTTTTACAGGTCAAGAAGTCAACCTCCTGGTACAAACCCCAGTGCGGTTCTGCTAGACACAAACCCCTTGCTAGGTTCTACACTGTATACAGTCCTACATCTAGACAGAAGTCTTTCTTAGAAAAGAAAGAACAATGCTGAGAGTTCTACAAGAATGGCCTCTAACCAAAAGCTCTCAACAAAAGACTCTCCCCAAGAATTACAATGAGTACAGGGAGAATGGAGAAAGGAGAAGGAGCTTGAATGCTTGAGAGCTTCAGTTGCTTGAACACTTTTTCTTGGCTCAGGCTCTTTCTCTCTTTTCCTTTGAGTGTATGTGGCGTTGAGGTTTCTCACTGGTTGTACACTCCTTCCAAGATCTTCAGGAAAGCTCTATTTCTTTTCTTCACTCTTGCTTCATCTTTTGTATGAGAGGCTTTTGAATAGATCTATTGAAGAGATCTGTTGGAGCTCTTCTAGTCATTGTTGATCTTTCTATTCTTTTTCTTCTTCAGATTGTCAGCCACTTGGTGGTCTTCAAGGTCTACAAGCATGGAAGAAAGAGTTTAGCTAAAACAGTGTTTCTGTCAAAAGCACACATACCTCTATGCTTCCTATTTTCTCCCAAAAGTAGTAAGTGACCACCTTTCTGTCTGACAGGAGAGAAGAGATCTAGAGAGATAAAAAAGATCTCTGTCAGAAATATATTTGACTTTTCATTAGCCGCCAAGACATTTGAAATATAATGGAAATCAATGTTTTAGAAAGAGCAAATTGTTGCAGGTATCGAATCGTTGTTTTACTTATCGAATCGATGCAGTGATCAAATTGTTGTTTGCTTTATCGAATCGTTATAGCGACTAAATCGTTATGTAACTTATCAAATCGATGTTTTGGTCAAATCGATGTTCTCACTTATGAAATCGTTATGAGAACCAAATCGTTGTGAGAGCAAATTGTTGTTTCTCACTTAACAAATCGTTACACGATCAAATCGTTGTGTAACTTATGAAATCGTTATTAGTATGAAATCGATGTGGCTCTTTGAGCAGAAATCGATGTATATTGAATGAACATCGATTTAACATTTTAGAGCGCCTCACACAAAAATTGTTCAATAAATTTATATTTATTAGGAAATCATGATATTAAATATATTTAATAATATTTAATTAATCATAAATTTTGTTATCACCAAAATATAAGAGTAAAATATAGGAGTGGTTCAACAATCTCCCCATTTTTGGTGATGACAAAATTTATGAGAATTTTCTGACAAAATTACTTAACGCATAAAAATATAGAAAATTCATAAATAATGCATACTCTCACCCTTTTTGTCACTAACCAAAAAGGAAGGATCTTACCATGCATTCTCTCCTATTTGAGAAAAAATTTCTTACCATCGAGGGGTTCAACAATAATAGACATTTAATGAATGACTCCCCTTAGTTTATGCTCCCCCTGAATGAGATACTCTTCCTGAAAGAGACTTGCAAATAGTTATTAGTAATACTGAAATTTTAAAATAAATAAATGACTACTCCCTCTTCAAATATGAGTTGGATGAAGAGCTGGCAGTCATCAGTGCCTTGAGCATCCTTTAATCTGATCCTACAATGATATGAGGTTTTACCTGAACAGTCATCAGTGCCATTATACCAAAACTCAAAAGACTATTAGATCTAATCATAGTGAATCAATGTAACAAGGAATTAGATCTAACAATTAGAGTGGTTAACCCGCTTTGATACCAATTGTAGGATCGAATAGGTGGATGGATCAGATCTAAAAGGGGGGGGGGGTTGAATAGATCTAACACCAATTAATATGGAAGCTTAAGCAATTCAAAATTACTTCGAATCAGAGATCAATTCAGACAAACAATTTACTGATCTGAAGTGTGGGTGTGTGTAGATGATGTGTGAAGCAATTAAACACTGAGTGTGAAAGCAAAATCCTATACAAGCATCTAGCACAAACAAGCAAATCAAACCATTGCACAAAGGATTTTTAGGTGGTTCAGAAATCACACCAGTGATTCCTACGTCCACCCCTCACACAGTTAGGCTCCACTACTCAAAAGAGTAGAACTCACACCGGAGCACGACGACTCCAAACACTCTTGAGCACGACGGCTCAACACACAACCTTGAGTTCAACGACTCACAAATTGAGCACGACGGCTCAAACAACAACCGGAGCACGACGACTCCAAATTGAGCATGACGGCTCAAACCACACAGTGAGTGCAACGACTCACAAACCAGAGCTCGACGGCTCACAATACAAAAGCTAGATCAAACACAAAAGAGATCAGATCCACTAGCAATGATCTGATTCACAGACTCAATAAACTCAGAAATCTGTACAGAACTTCATGTACAGATCTCACAAGAAGAAATAAGATGAACACTCCAAGAATTAGGTGAAAGAGTTGTGAATTGGATGTTCTTCGGTGAAGAAGTCTTGCAAATGCTTGAATTGAGGAGCCTTGATGGAATTCGATGGAGATTCTCCTCAATCAGCGATACTCTGCTTTTATGACATCTGAAACGCCAGAAATCCTTCTTCTACTGCTCCTCTTCAGTTGGATCTACTCCCTTTCCTAGCACAGCAAACTTCTCTCCATAGATTCCCCCTGATTTCCACATCCTTCCTCTTGAAAGGATGGCCTGCAGCTTCTGGAGATGGAGCAAGATCTGGAAAACCCCCTTTTGCTGCCAAAAAGCTTCTTCTGGGAGTGTATGGGCTCTCTTGCCTTTGGGGTACAAGGATCATGGTTATTTATAGCCCCATATGTCCATAAGGTGCCTTGTGGTGCATGGGCACGGAAATTTAGGTCAAATCCCTTGAATCCCAAGCACCCACGTGTCCAAAAAAATTCACGTTTTTGAGTTTTAGTCGAAGTGTGTCGACACCACAGAACACTGTGTCGGCACCACAGGCATTGTCCTCAAACTAGGCTTCTGGGATAGTCATCTAGTGTCGACACCACATGGCACTGTGTCGACAACACAGGCAGACTGTAACGTCGCGTGCTTTTCGGATCCTTATGGATCATGTGTGTAATGGTTGTGATGGCCATTGTGAGGCCAGTGTGGTTTGGATGTGTGGTGCGCGCAGGTGTGGTGCAGGTTTGGTCCTAAAACAAGATAGGACCTGCTGTAGTTGATTAGGAGTTGACGGCCAGGTGTGGACGTTGACTATCTTGGCGTCCATCGAAGGTGACGCCAACCTTATGAACTTAACGGCATGCTATGTGGACGTTCATGGTGGCAGTTTCCCTAAACGACATTAGGGTTGACGCCAACCTGTGCGACCTGCAGAATATAGGTCTGCCCAAGGACAGTTTCCTCAGTTCATTCTCCCTCTCCCTTGCCTTGTTTTCATGCCCCTTGCTTCCCCTCTACTTCCAACAGTTGTATAAGGTTAATTGGAGGATCGTGGAACGCGAGACGGTGACGACTCGGCCAAGGAAATGCCGGAGCGTGGTGTAATTGTCGTAGGAGCTCGCGGAGGGTTTGGTGTGGATCGGGAGAATTTAGGAGGTTTAAGTGCGTATTGAGGTAGGGAACGATCCCTTTAGTCCCTATAGGTTGTGATAATGCATCTGGAACGCATGAATTGGCATGTTAATTGTGTTTTTGGGTAATGGTACTTCATGCGGGGTTAATGGGTGGTTTGATCAATTTAACAATGGAAACATGTTCTTTTGAGTTAATTAGAATTCATGCATGTTAGAGGAAGTGATTCATCATGTTTTTCTGTTAAATTTAGGGCTGGGAATATCTGAGGTATCAGCCCAGGGTTCCTGTGAAGTTGATGGCCGAAGATCTTAGCGTCAACATCTATTGACGCCAGGTTCTTCAGCAGGGAGATTAACGGCCAGATACCTTGCCGTTTACATCCCATCGACGGCAGTCGATGTTGCCGCCAGCATGTTTTTATGAAAATGTTGTTATACCAGATATTTAATGTTATCGAGCGGTGCAACGATAATTGTGGTGCACCTAGTGCTCGTGGTTTTTGGGACTAGCGTACTGGGTACACAGTTGGCTGGTTTCTTACGTGTTTGTGTGGTGTTCACGTGTAGTGAACTACTAGTGCACGCGGTTTACGTGAGTCTTCACGTGGTTTGTGTGACGTGCACGTGGTTTTGTGTACATGGCGAGTAGTACGACGCCTACTGTGGTTACCTCTCCAGTTGGGTGCCCCAGGTTCTTTGTGAGCCAGGCTGTTAGCTCAGGGCTTTGTCCCGGTACTTGTGTTGTACCGTCGAGGTCTGTGTCGTCTGACCTGGACACCCTCACTCCTGTGTTTGAGTTGTACGTCCGACTGAGGGAAAGACGACAGTGGGACAGTGACTGCCGTACTTATCTTTTAGTCACTTGTAGTGCGCTCGTAGTTGGGGGTACGGACACCAGTAGTCGACACTGGTCCCCAGCTAGTCCTTTTCCAGTGCCTCACTCTAGCGAGCCCAGGCCAGGGTCTCTGGAGGTGCCAGGCATGGGCCTGCGACCGTGTGGTCAGCAGATGGTGGTGTTTAGTTGGTCTCCACAGTTGCTTGACCTTTTCACGTGGAGCGGCAGCTGGACCTTTCGTTCGTGGCTGCGAGACTGAGAGGTAGACCTGTGTTAGCTTGTTCGAGTCAGTCACTGGTGTCGCGAACCAGTTCACGTGGCTCGTGTTTGGCTGTCTCTACTTTAGCTCATATGCTTGTACTGGTTTACCGTTTAATTATTACAGTTGTTTTTCGTAGTCGGCAAACAGTGAGTACTTTTACAGCTTTCATATCCTGCTTAGCTGTTCTATAAATTGTTGGTACTGTTTACTGCTTTTGTACCTGTGTTTGGTTTGCTCGGTTTTGGGGGAGTTCCCTACTGAGCCAGTGACTAGCGAGGCTCACCCCTACCCCCACAGATGAGAGCGAGGAGGACGTTTCTCGACCGTTGTCCAGTTCGGAGCCGCGTCGTAGCGGTGCAGGGTCAGTACCTCCGGCAGTGTAGTCTCAGTAGTGCAGTGTAGTAGCAGCAGTGTAGCAGTAGTGATGTAGTTAGTTGTTTACTTTCTTCAGTTGTAACTCGGGGTATGCCCCAGGCTCTTGTACTTTCTTTCAGTTTTGTGGAAATATGGCTATGTAAACTTATGAAATATATATATGAAATGGTGTGATCCTTTGTGTTTACACGGACTGTGGTGTGGTATCCCTTGCGAGGCTTCGGCCCGTTCGCGGGAGGCGGACTCGGATCAAGTACGTTATCGGTTTAATGGACTTGAACGAGGTGTTCCGCCACAGTTGGTATCAGAGCAAGGTCCGTGTTAATATAAGGGAACTGGAAAGATACATAGCTTTATTTCGGTCTTTGTACACTGCTGGTAGGGGCCCTGGTTTCTGATAATTTGTTGTTTTGATTCTTGTTTGATGTTTTGTTTATGCAGAAATTTGAAATGGCTGGCAGAAGAGATTGGGGTGGTGGAGGAGATGATCCAGAGGAAAGCACTCAACGTATGATAGAGAGGATCTGGGAGAGCCTCACTGATATCCAAAGGAGGATGGATCAGCAGGCGTCGGTACCACCGGTTGCAGTGCCACCTGGGGATGGAGAGACTGTACCTATTGCTCCAGTTCCGCCAGGAGTGGAGGTACCTTTTACAGCACCTGTGCCACCACCACCAGTGTTATTAGCAGAGGAACCAGTGATGCAAGTTGAGAAATTTATGAGATTGCAGCCGCCTACTTACTCAGGAGGGCCGAATCCAGATACAGCGAAGCACTGGGTCCATGAGATTGAGAGGGTCTTTGCGACCATGAGGTGTCCGGTGATAGATAAAGTTGTGCTAGCTGCCTATCAGTTGAGAGGTTTTGCATTGGAATGGTGGCGATTAAAGATGTAGACCACCTTCGCAGGTAGGACAGAAGAGGCTATCACTTGGTCGAAATTTCTTGATGTATTTAACGATACATTCTTTCCGATTCAAGTGCAGCAAGTGAAGAGAGAGCAGTTTCGGACACTCCAGCAAGGTAACTCTTCAGTTTTAGAGTACCAGATGAGGTTTATGGCACTTAGCCGATATGCGTCTTATGTAGTATCAGATAATAATATGATGGTTGAGTATTTCATTAGAGGTTTGAGAGTAGAGTTGCAGGATGCAATAGTACCTCTCATGTGTAAAATAGTGGAAGAAGCAGCTCAGAGGGCAGCTACATTGGAGAGGTCTATTCGGACTCGCAGCAGTCAGGTCAGGAGTCGGGCAGCAGTCACGGGGCTCAGGGTTTTCAGCAAGGGTGGTAGGCCTGAGGTGGAGGAGTCGCAGCAGAGTACTGCCAGGCAGCCCATTATTCCACCAGGATATAGATGTTATAATTGCAATCAACCGGGGCATTTGATCCGTAATTGCCCCTATCCAAGAGAGTATGGGTATGGAAGAGGTGTGCAGCAGCAGCAGCAGCCTCAGCAGTTTCAGCAGCCACAGGCAGGTCGTGGCAGAGGAGCACCGCAGCAGCGAGGAAGAGGCCGGGTTATGGCTATCACCCGAGCCTAGGCGGAGGCATCAAATATGATAGAAGGTACTTTACCTCTTTATGACTATTCAGCTAGAGTTTTATTTGATTCGGGTGCCTCTCATTCTTTCATTTCCGAAGAATTTCTAGATTGCATGACTCATCCTTTAGAGGAAAAGTCTTGTGAGTTAGTAGTGGAGGTTCCCTCGGGTGAGTTCCTGCTCACTTCGAGCTATATAGATGAAGCTTTTGTTATGATTGAAGGGAACCAGATGCCGGGTCGGTTATATGCCCTACAGTTGACAGATTATGATATTATTTTGGGTATGGATTGGCTTGAGACTTATGGAGCAATGCTAGATTGCAGAAAGAAAAGGATCAGGTTTTGTCATCCTAATGGTGCAGTATTTGAATATCAAGGTATGCCTTTTTATACCTCTAAGTTTCTAATTTCTGCAATTAAAGCTAGAAAGTTGATAAATGCTGGATGTGTGGCTTATTTAGCCTCGGTAAGTCTAGTAGAAGCTAGTCAGTCAGTGGAAGCAGTTCCCGTGGTTAGGGAATTTGCTGATGTTTTTCCTGAAGATTTGCCTGGTTTAGCTCCACATAGAGAGGTGGACTTTACCATTGAGTTGCTGCCAGGTACCATGCCAATCTCTAAAGCCCCATATCGGATGGCACCAGCAGAACTTAAAGAATTGAAAAAGCAATTAGAAGAGTTGTTGCAGAAAGGGTTTATTAGACCAAGTCATTCCCCGTGGGGAGCGCCGGTATTATTTGTGAAAAAGAAAGATGGAAGTTTTCGTATGTGTATTGATTATACAAAGTTGAATGATGTGACCATTAAGAATAAGTATCTGTTGCCAAGGATAGATGATCTGTTTGATCAGATGCAATCAGCAAAGGTATTTTCTAAAATTGATTTGAGGTCTGGGTACCATCAGTTGAGAATTAAAGAGGAGGATATAGATAAAACAGCATTCAGAACCAGATATGGTCACTATGAGTTTGTGGTTATGCCATTTGGGCTGACCAATGCTCCTGCAGGTTTTATGGATCTAATGAACAGAATTTTTCATCCATATTTAGACCAATTCATTGTGGTCTTTATTGATGATATTCTGATTTATTCAGCATCTGAAGAGGAGCATGCAGCTCATTTGAGGTTTATCCTGCAGTTGTTAAGGGATAATCAATTGTTTGCTAAATTCAGTAAGTGTGAATTTTGGTTGAAAGAAATTCAGTTTCTGGGTCATGTCATCTCAGCTAAAGGAATAGCAATGGACCCAAGTAAAGTGGAAGCAGTGATGAAATGGGAAGTGCCTAAGACAATAACTGAGATTAGAAGTTTTCTGGGATTGACAAGTTATTATAGGCACTTTATACAAGATTTTTCTAAGATTGCGGCACCTATGACCAAATTGACTAGGAAAGGTGTACCTTTTGTGTGGTCCGGTGAATGTTAGAAAAGTTTTATGGAATTGAAGAAGAGACTTACAACAGCACCCATATTGACATTACCGACAGGAAGTGGTGGTTTTGTGGTATATGCAGATGCGTCAAGGAGAGGACTTGGCGCAGTGCTTATGCAGCATGGCAAAGTGATAGCTTATGCGTTTAGGCAATTGAAGCCGACAGAGGAGAATTACCCCACTCATGATTTGGAATTAGCAGCAGTTGTATTTGCTTTGAAAATATGGAGGCATTATCTGTATGGCGAGAGATTTGAGATCTTTACAGATCATAAAATTTGGAAGTATATCTTCTCGCAGAAAGATTTAAATCTCCTTCAACGCAGGTGGATTGAATATTTGAAAGATTATGATTTCAGTTTGGCTTACCATCCGGGTAAGGCCAATGTTGTAGCAGATGCCTTGAGCAGAAAGGCATATATAAATCTGATGATGATTAAAGAATGGAAGCTGTACGAAGAGATAGTGGAGAACTCCTTGTATGTGCCCAGTAGTCAGCGACGGGCAGTACTAGCTGCTAGTGCTGTAGAGCCGTCCTTATATTGGCAGATTGTTGAAGCCCAGAGAGCAGATGTAAGTTTAGCTAAAATTGTAAAAATGGAAGGAGTTACCATTGATGATAATTGTGTGATTAGGCTCAGACGCAGGTTGTTTGTTCCAACTGAAAGAGAGGTGAAGCAGCGAGTGTTGGAAGAGGCTCATAAATCCAGGTACACTATCCATCCGGGTAGTACTAAAATGTACCACGATTTGAGGAAGCATTTCTGGTGGCCTCATATGAAAAAGGAAATAGCAGAATTTGTTGCAAGATGTGCTATCTGTCAACAGATTAAAGCAAAACATCAGAAGCCTGGAGATCTATTGCAACCGTTGCCCATTCCACAGTGGAAATGGGATGATATTGCCATGGACTTTGTGGCGGGTTTACCAAGATCGGGTTCCGGACATAATGGAATATGAGTATTTGTTGACAGATTAACTAAGGTGTGCAGATTAGTGGCAGTAAGTATGTCTTGGACAGTGGACAGATTAGCAAAAGTTTATGTTGAAAGAATTGTTCCACTGCATGGTATTCCGAAAACTATTGTGTCTGACAGAGATCCAAGATTTACTTCTGGTTTTTGGAGAAGTCTGCAAAAGGTAATTGGCACTAAGCTGAGATATAGCTCCACTTATCATCCCCAGACAGATGGTCAGACAGAGAGGACTATCCAGACGATTGAAGATATGTTGCGGGCTTGTTGTTTAGTTTGGGGAAGTAACTGGGAGCATCATTTGGGAATGGTTGAGTTTGCTTATAATAATAGTTATCATACCAGTCTTGGGATGGCACCGTATGAAGCTTTATATGGAAGACCATGTAGAACCGCATTGAACTGGCATGAAGTGGGAGAAAGGTAAATAGTGGGTCCTGAATTGATTCAGCAAACCACAGAAATACTGAAGCTTATTAAGGAAAAATTGCAGGCAGCTCAAAGTAGGCAAAAGAGTTATGCAGATATCCGGAGGAGACCACTCCAGTTTGAAGTGGGAGATTTTGTTTTCTTGAAAGTTTCCCCAAGTGAAGGTATTATGAGATTTGGTAAGACTGGAAAATTGAGCCCAAGGTATGTGGGACCTTTCCAGGTGATAGAGAGAATTGGGGAAACAGCTTATAGATTGGATTTGCCAGCAGATTTTGCGGATGTCCATGATATATGTCATGTCTCTATGTTAAGAAAGTGTATTGAAGATCCAGCTCAGATAATCAGTTATCAAGGTGGTGACCTGAGGCCGGATATGACCATGCCAGAGTATCCGGTACAGATCACTGATCGAAAGATAAAGAAGTTGAGAAATAAAGAAATCGAGCTAGTTAAAGTGAGATGGGAAAATAGGTTGGGTGGTGAGGATACCTGGGAGTTAGCCGAGGAGATGGCTAAAAGGTATCCCTATCTGTTTGAATAAGCTTTTGTATTTCTTTTTAGGTGATAGTACTTCTAAAAGTGTGTATGTTTAAGTTGTTTAAGTTTGAGTTGTGTTATGAATTTCGAGGTCGAAATTTTCTTTCTAGATGATAGTAATGTAATGTCGCGTGCTTTTTGGATCCTTATGGATCATGTGTGTAATGGTTGTGATGGCCATTGTGAGGCCAGTGTGGTGCACACAAGTGTGGTGCAGGTTTGGTCCTGAAACAAGATAGGACCTGCTGTAGTTGATTAGGAGTTGACGGCCAGGTGTGGACGTTGACTGTCTTGGCGTCCATCGAAGGTGACGCCAACCTTATGAACTTAACGGCATGCTATGTGGACGTTCATGGTGGCAGTTTCCCTAAACGACATTAGGGTTGACGCCAACCTGTGCGACCTGCAGAATATAGGTCTGCCCAAGGACAGTTTCCTCAGTTCATTCTCCCTCTCCCTTGCCTGTTTTCATGCCCCTTGCTTCCCTCTACTTCCAACAGTTGTATAAGGTTAATTGGAGGATCGTGGAACGCGAGACGGTGACGACTCGGCCAAGGAAATGCCGGAGCGTGGTGTAATTGTCGTAGGAGCTCGCGGAGGGTTTGGTGTGGATCGGGAGAATTTAGGAGGTTTAAGTGCGTATTGAGGTAGGGAACGATCCCTTTAGTCCCTATAGGTTGTGATAATGCATCTGGAACGCATGAATTGGCATGTTAATTGTGTTTTTGGGTAATGGTACTTCATGCGGGGTTAATGGGTGGTTTGATCAATTTAACAATGGAAACATGTTCTTTTGAGTTAATTAGAATTCATGCATGTTAGAGGAAGTGATTCATCATGTTTTTCTGTTAAATTTAGGGCTGGGAATACCTGAGGTATCAGCCCAGGGTTCCTGTGAAGTTGATGGCCGAAGATCTTAGCGTCAACATCGATTGACGCCAGGTTCTTCAGCAGGGAGATTAACGGCCAGATACCTTGCCGTTTACATCCCATCGACGGCAGTCGATGTTGCCGCCAGCATTTTTATGAAAATGTTGTTATACCAGATATTTAATGTTATCGAGCGGTGCAACGATAATTGTGGTGCACCTAGTGCTCGTGGTTTTTGGGACTAGCGTACTGGGTACACAGTTGGCTGGTTTCTTACGTGTTTGTGTGGTGTTCACGTGTAGTGAACTACTAGTGCACGCGGTTTACGTGAGTCTTCACGTGGTTTGTGTGACGTGCACGTGGTTTTGTGTACGTGGCGAGTAGTACGACGCCTACTGTGGTTACCTCTCCAGTTGGGTGCCCCAGGTTCTTTGTGAGCCAGGCTGTTAGCTCAGGGCTTTGTCCCGGTACTTGTGTTGTACCGTCGAGGTCTGTGTCGTCTGACCTGAACACCCTCACTCCTGTGTTTGAGTTGTACGTCCGACTGAGGGAAAGACGACAGTGGGACAGTGACTGCCGTACTTATCTTTTAGTCACTTGTAGTGCGCTCGTAGTTGGGGGTACGGACACCAGTAGTCGACACTGGTCCCCAGCTAGTCCTTTTCCAGTGCCTCACTCTAGCGAGCCCAGGCCAGGGTCTCTGGAGGTGCCAGGCATGGGCCTGCGACCGTGTGGTCAGCAGGTGGTGGTGTTTAGTTGGTCTCCACAGTTGCTTGACTTTTTCACGTGGAGCAGCAGCTGGACCTTTTGTTCGTGGCTGTGAGACTGAGAGGTAGACCTGTGTTAGCTTGTCCGAGTCAGTCACTGGTGTCGCGAACCAGTTCACGTGGCTCGTGTTTGGCTGTCTCTACTTTAGCTCGTACGCTTGTACTGGTTTGCCCTTTAATTATTACAGTTGTTTTTCGTAGTCGGCAAATGGTGAGTACTTTTACAGCTTTCATATCCTGCTTAGCTGTTCTATAAATTGTTGGTACTGTTTACTACTTTTGTACCTGTGTTTGGTTTGCTTGGTTTTGGGGGAGTTCCCTACTGAGCCAGTGACTAGCGAGGCTCACCCCTACCCCCATAGGTGAGAGCGAGGAGGACGTTTCTCGACCGTCGTCTAGTTCGGAGCCGCGTCGTAGCGGTGCAGGGTCAGTACCTCCGGCAGTGTAGTCTCAGTAGTGCAGTGTAGTAGCAGCAGTGTAGCAGTAGTGATGTAGTTAGTTGTTTACTTTCTTCAGTTGTACCTCGGGGTATGCCCCAGGCTCTTGTACTTTCTTTCAGTTTTGTGGAAATATGGCGATGTAAACTTGTGAAATATATATATATGAAATGGTATGATCCTTTGTGTTTACACGGACTGTGGTGTGGTATCCCTTGCGAGGCTTCGACCCGTTCGTGGGAGGCGGACTCAGATCAAGTACGTTATCAGTTTAACGGACTTGAACGAGGTGTTCCGCCACACAGACTGTGTCAACACACAAGCAGACTGTGTCGACACCACTGGCTACTGCTTCAGAACAGGCTTCTGGGACAGTGAACTAGTGTCGACACACAGGTTGACTGCGTCGACACCACTGTGACAAATTTGTGTAAACCTGAAAATATAAATTGTAAACCATTAATACAAGATATTATCATTAAAATGTGAGATATTAAACATCAAAAACATGTTGTTTAAGCATTGTTGTGATATGTATAAAATGTATAACATGTTCAATTAGTCATCATTTTAATATGGATAAAATGTAGAAAATGTCATCATCAAAATCAAATTATGAGTGATGTCAGTCATGATTAAAGTCATCATTAAAAGGTTTCAAATACACACTCAACCCAACATTCTCCCCATTTTTGATGATGACAAAATATATGCACAATCTCCCAATAGCCTGACTCCCTTAACTGCAACAACTCCCCTTGACCATATTCACCCTTCGAACAACTTTCTCCCATAAGAAACTTTCTCCCCTTTAAAGAACATTCTCCCCCTTTTAAAGAACTTTCTCCCCCTTTTTTACAGCATCAAAAAGATAGATAAGAGAGAGAAATAAAGAATGGTAGGAGATCAAGAAATGAAATGTAGGAAATGAAGGTTTAGAAATGATCAAAATAAATGAGGCAACGTGATATTGTCAAATGAGAGAAATTATTGTGGTTTGGTTATTGTGCAACAAAGTTTAATCACAAAGACACACTCAACATAAAGTATAGTAAAATATAATGATCTGAATGTAGTTAAAATAATGATGTAAATGTGAAGTAAAGTGACCTATATGAGTGAGCAGAAGTATTTAACAAGGATGTTAGGAGCTTTAATTGTAACACAATGCAGAATAATAGGTCTAAACTCAGTAAACATGAACTTTATTAAGGTCTAAAGCTTTTCTATCCTGTCTTTTTATTTTCTTTCAATTTTAGCTGGAAAAGAATACAAGAATAAATTAGTTAAATCTCACTTTTCAGTGCAAGAGATCACATTGATCGGATGCAAGACCTTCTGATTACTCAGTAGTTTAACTTTCATTATCTTATACAGAGTTGAAAATTTGATTTCCACTTTTTGACTCGAAACAAATCACTTTTTAGGTGAAATGGCCCGGTTACTCAGTGGTTCAAGAATTTGCATTGCTCTGTTTTTATCTTTCCAGATTGTTGATCATTTTCTTTTAATGTTTTGTAGGAATATGATTGCTTTGACCAGAAAAGTCATGACTACGAATTTAGAAAAATTATTCTTAACATGTGGTAAAAATGAAGCTTAAACATGCACATGTTGAATAATAAAGCGATTCAAGTGCCTACAAGTGTTTTGCAAGTCATTTTAAAGACATTCAGTATTAAGATTGTTTAACCTTGAAATGATAATGAATCTTTGAAATTAAACTAAATGCACAATGAGTTTAGTTTCAATGTCTTAATTCTCTCATAAGAAAATAGCATAATGACTCAAAATTCTGATAATTGGGGTTCAAGATAGACAAGAAAGGTCAAGGAATGTGATAATGACTCCCCCTTTCATGTATCTCCCCCTCACAAGGTGAACATGAGAATTATTGAAGAAATAGGAATGGAATGAAGTGAAAATAGA
Source organism: Colocasia esculenta (assembly GCA_014218235.1). NCBI lineage: Eukaryota > Viridiplantae > Streptophyta > Magnoliopsida > Alismatales > Araceae > Colocasia > Colocasia esculenta. Next base: position 21,080,333 of record CM024764.1, on the reverse strand, counting down.
ATGAACAAGAATGTTTTATTGAAAGACAAGGACTCCCCCTCAACAATTGCATATAAGACTCTTGATACTTGGGCGGAGACATATACTCACGCATAGTGAAAGTGTCCAGACAAGCCTAACTTGTCTTTCTTCAAATCACTATTTGATATACCAAGAATGCCAATGCAATGTGAGAGTGAGGAATTTATTTGCAAGAACATTTGTCAATAAATTGAATGGAAGTTGTTGATAAATCAGATATGAAAGAATATTTCTCCATCATTTCACTCAAAGATTCTTTTCACTCACTCCCCCATAAGATATGCATGATATGAAATGATCATTTAAGTAATTCAAATATGTTCATTCAAAGCAGTTTGCACAGAAAGAATATGAACATGATCAAGAATACATCAACAGGCAATTTATTGAAGGAGAAAAGTTTTCAAAGACTCAAAAGTGTTTTAAAGACTTAAAATAAAGTTTTTGAGATTTTCATTTTTCTTGATGACCTTTATGCAGAAAAAGACTATTGATACTTGGCGGAGAATTTCTTTCTCACGCATGATGAGATTTTCCAGACAAGCCTAACTTGTTCTTTCACATTTCACCATTTGATATACCACATAGTCACTGCAAAAAGGTCAATTATTATTTAGTTTTAGCATGAAATTCATTGCATTTTTTCAAGAACATTTTTTCACTTTTTCAAATTTACTCCCCCTTAATATGTGCATGGAATGAAAAAGCTAGCAAGCAATTCACACATGATTATGCACACAATTAGCCTTAAGTATAACATGACTTCTTGTACTTGGCGGAGTATTTTACTCATGCATAATGATAGCTTCCAAACAAGCATAACTTGTTTTTCCATATGTCATCATTTGATATACCAAAAAGTCAAAGCAGTTGATATGCACATAGAATCATGGGCACAGTTAAGCCAGCATGATAATACAAACATGATTCAATTGTTATGACACAAAGTTATTGTTGGGAGCAATATCAAAACACACTCTTCATTGTTCAGATAAGACTCTAAGAATTTTCTTTAACTTAAGCAGTTCAATCTGGAAATGATATGAGGTTTTACCTGAACAGTCTTCATTTGGATTCTACCTATGGTTTCCAATTTTTCTTGCCTTGCATAGCCATTGTCTTGATTTCAGATGGAAAGATATAGTTACAAGGCTCATCGACTTGCTGATCAAGTTGGCCTTACGACCCTTACCTTCTTGGGTCCTACAGTGGAGCAGGAGTTAGATTGCAGCAGTGAACCTTTTTGAATCCAAGAGAATTTTCTTTTTAGTATAGATGCACTTTTGTCATTAATGGAACTATGAGCATCATTAGTTCCATAACACAATTATTCTTTGTTTAATGCATTTATATTTTTCATGAAATGTTCAATTTATATTCACATGGAGTTTCTGAGCATTTTCAACAAAATCATGATTCTTAGTTACATGTGCATGATGTGAAAACTTTGGCAAGTAATTCAAGCAAAAATCATCATGGAAGAAATGAAATAAACAAGCAGTCATGTTTCAATCACAACCATTTTTTTTTAATTAATGACTCTTACACAAGGAAGATCATTGGTACTTGGCGGAGGTTATTCCTCACACATAATGATAGTTTCCAGACAAGCCTGACTTTCTTTTAACTTGGACAACTTGTTTTCACAAATTTTGATTTTATCTTTCAGACTTTCTTTATCAAAATTCAGTTTCTGAACTTCAATTTTCATATTCTCATTTTCTTGTGAAGGATCTTTATCATTGTTCTGGAGCAATTCAAGTGTACTTTTCAATTTTTTACTTTCTTTGTGGCAATGTTTTAAAGTCTTTTTCAAATATTTATTTTTAGTGTTCAGCTTTGCATTAAGATTTTGTATCTTCTCATAGAATTCAATCAATTCAACATAAGACATGCCTTCATCTGCATCAGAATCAGAATTAGAATACATAAATGCATCTGGAATTGATTTACCTGACCTTGTAGACCCATTTGAACTCTTGTGTTCTGAAGAGGATGAAGAATGCTCTGAGCTCATGGAATGTGCTGTTAGAGCCAAAGTCTTTTGAATTGTTGATTTTCTGGATTCATTGAAGCTCTTCTTTGCCATTGAGCATTTGTGAATTCCTTTTGCTCCTTTTCTTTGTGCTTCCTCTGAAAAACATGATGAAAGTGAGATTGGGGATTTCTATGAAATTATAACATGAAATTCATGTAGATTAAAGCAATTTGCCATTATATCAAAACTCAAAAGACTATTAGATCTAATCACAATGAATCAATGTAACAAGGAATTAGATCTAACAATTAGAGTAGTTAACCCACTTTGATACCAATTGTAGGATCGAATAGGTGGATGGATCAGATCTAGAAGGGGGGTTGAATAGATCTAACACCAATTAATGCGGAAGCTTAAGCAATTCAAAATTACTTCGAATCAGAGATCAATTCAGACAAACAATTTACTGATCTGAAGTGTGAGTGTGTGTAGATGATGTGTGAAGCAATTAAACACTGAATGTGAAAGCAAAATCCTATACAAGCATCTAGCGCAAACAAGCAGATCAAACCATTGCACAAAGGATTTTTAGGTGGTTCGGAAATCACACCAGTGATTCCTACGTCTACCCCTCACACAGTGAGGCTCCACTACTTAAAAGAGTAGAACTCACACCGGAGCACGACGACTCCAAACACCCTTGAGCACGACGGCTCAACACATAACCTTGAGTTCAACGAATCACAAACTGAGGATGACAGCTCAAACAACAACCGGAGCACGACGACTCCAAATTGAGCACAACGGCTTAAACCACACAGTGAGTGCGACGACTCACAAACCAGAGCTCGACGGCTCATAATACAAAAGCTAGATCAAACACAAAAGAGATCAGATCCTCTAGCAATGATCTGATTCATAGACTCAATAAACTCAGAAATCTGTACAGAACTTCATATACAGATCTCACAAGAAGAAATAAGATGAACACTCCAAGAATTAGGTGAAAGAGGTATGAATTGGATGTTCCTCGGTGAAGAAGTCTTATAGATGTTTGAATTGAGGAGCCTTGATGGAATTCGATGGAGATTCTCCTCAATCAGCGATACTCTGCTTTTATGGCATCTGAAACGCCAAAAATCCTTCTTCTACTGCTCCTCTTCAGTTGGATCTGCTCCCTTTCCTAGCACACAAACTTCTCTCCAGAGATTCCCCTTGATTCCCACGTTCTTCCTCTTGAAGGATGGCCTGCAGCTTCTGGAGATGGAGTAAGATCTGGAAAACCCCCTTTTGCCACCAAAAAGCTTCTTCTGGAAGTGTATGGGCTCTCTTGCCTTAGGGGTACAAGGATCATGGGTATTTATAGCCCCATATGTCCATAAGGTGCCTTGGGCTGCATGGGCACAGAAATCTAGGTCAAATCCCTTGATTCCCAAGCACCCACGTGTCCAAAAAAATTCACATTTTTGAGTTTCAGTCAAAGTGTGTCGACACCACAGGACACTGTGTCGACACCACAGGCTGACTGTGTCGACACCACTGTGACAAATTTGTGTAAACCTGGAAATATAAATTGTAAACCATTAATACAAGATATTATCATTAAAATGTGAGATATTAAACATAAAAAATATGTTGTTTAAGCATTGTTGTGATATGTATAAAATGTATAACATGTTCAATTAGTCATCATTTTTATGTACAAAATGTCATCATCAAAATCAAATTATGAGTGATGTCAGTCATGATTAAAGTCATCATTAAAAGGTTTCAAATACACATTCAACCCAACATTCTCCCCCTTTTTGACGATGACAAAATATATGGACAATCTCCCAATAGCCTGACTCCCTTAACTGCAATAACTCCCTTGACCATATTCACCCTTTGAACAACTTTCTCCCATAAGAAACTTTCTCCCCTTTAAAGAACTTTCTCCCCCTTTTAAAGAACTTTCTCCCCCTTTTTTACAGCATCAAAAAGATAGATAAGAGAGAGAAATAAAGAATGGTAGGAGATCAAGAAATGAAATGTAGGAAATGAAGGTTCAGGAATGATCAAAATAAATGAGGCAAAGTGATATTGTCAAATGAGAGAAATTATTGTGGTTTGGTTATTGTGCAACAAAGTTTAATCACAAAGACACACTCAACATAAAGTATAGTAAAATATAATGATCTGAATGTAGTTAAAATAATGATGTAAATGTGAAGTAAAGTGACCTATATGAGTGAGCAGAAGTATTTAACAAGGATGTTAGGAGCTTTAATTGTAACACAATGCAGAATAATAGGTTTAAACTCAGTAAACATGAACTTTATTAAGGTCTTAAGCTTTTCTATCCTGTCTTTTTTATTTTCTTTCAATTTTAACTGGAAAAGAATACAAGAATCATCATCATCAGAGCCTTATCCCATTATTTGGGGTCGGCTACATGAATCCTTTTCCGCCAAAGATTTCTATCAAGTGCTATAGTCGTGTTTAAACTCAAAAAGTCCAAATCCTTCTTGATAACATCGCACCATCTCATTTTAGGCCTTCCCCTAGCTCTTTTACTAGCGTCCACTAAAATTTGGTCACATCTTTTATCCGGCGTTGAGTTAGGGCGACGGTACACGTGTCCAAACCACCTAAGTCTATTTTCTCTCATTTTTCTATCAATTGGAGCTATCCTCAGATCCTCACGGAAGCGCTCATTCCTAATCTTATCTTTCTTAGTCTTACCACACATCCATCTCAGCATCCTCATCTCTGCTACACATATTTTGTTTACGTGTTCCTTTCGCACTGCCCAACACTCCGTGCCATATAATAATGCAGGCCTCACTGCCGTTCTATAAAACTTTCCTTTAAGTTTCACTGGTATACGACGATCGCAAAGGACTCCTGATGCACTTCTCCACTTTACCCAACCTGCCTTAATCCTATATGCTACATCGTCATAAATCTCCCCATTCTCTTGGATGATAGATCCCAAGTATCGAAAGCTACTACTCTTAGAAATATCTTGACCATCAATTTGAACCACATCTCCTTGAGGAACCCTTTGATTACTATAATTACAGTGCATAAACTCAGACTTACTCCTACTAATTTTAAAACCTTTAGACTCCAAAGCATGTCTCCAACTTTCTAACTTAACATTTAAACCATCAATACTCTCATCAATTAAGACAATATCATCTGCAAATAGCATACACCAAGGGATATCATCATACAAATGTTTTGTCACCTCATCTATAACCAGAGCAAAGAGATATGGACTTAGGGCAGAACCTTGATGCAAACCTATAGTGACCGGAAATTCACGGGTCTCTCCAGCAATAGTTCTCACACTAGTAGTAGCACCCTCGTACATGTCCCGAATCAAGTCAACATATCCTTGAGAGACTCCCTTCTTTGTTAATGCCCACCAAATCAAGTCTCTCGGTACTCGATCATACGCCTTCTCCAAATCAAGAAAAACCATAAATAAATCTCTTCTCATCTCTCTATACTTCTCCATTAACTGACGCAATAAGAAAATAGCTTCTGTAGTAGATCTACTAGGCATAAAACCAAATTGATTTTCTGATATACTAGTCATGCATCGCACTCGGCTCTCGATTACTCTTTCCCAAAGTTTCATAGTGTGACTCATAAGCTTAATTCCACGGTAATTATTACAGCTTTGAATATCCCCTTTGTTTTTATAGAAAGGAACTACAACACTTTTTCTCCATTCTTCAGGCATTCTCCGTTCCTTTAAAATTTTATTGAAAAACTTAGTTAACCATTTAATACCAATGTCTCCTAAGCCTTTCCACACTTCAATAGGTATGCCATCCGGTCCTAAGGCCTTACCCAATTTCATTTTTCTTAAAGCATCGCCCACTTCTGACATCTTAATACGCCTGAAATACTGATACTTATCAAATTTTGTTGACTCTTGATTCTCTTCTAAGGAGGCATCCTTAAAACAATTTCCATTAAGTAATTTCTGAAAATAGTTATAACATCTCTCTTTAACATCTAGATCCTTAACCAAAACCTTTTGATCTTCATCCTTAATGCAACGAACATGATCTAAGTCTCTACTCTTCCTTTCTCTTAATTTAGCAAGTTTAAATATGTATTTTTCTTCCTCTCGAGTTCCTAATTTATTATATAATTCTTCATACGCCTTGGACTTAGCTTCACTAACTATTCTTTTAGCCCTCTTTTTAGCTATTTTATAAGCTTCTAAAGTTTAATTATTCTTGTTTGCTTGCCAAGCTTTAAAACAATCTCTTTTAGCTCTAATGGTATTTTGAATTTCCTCACTCCACCACCAAGTCTCTCTTTCTATATTCCTTTTACCTTTAGATTTACCTAGGAGTTGATTTGCTACATTTTTTATACAATTTGTGACATTATTCCACATTACATTAACTTCTTGATCTAAATTCTAGATATTTTCTTTTACTAGATGATTTTTAAATGTTTCTAAATTTTTACTTTTCAAATTCCACCACTTAATCTTAGCACAATTATTTATGATGGTTTTTCTTTTAAATTTTGGAATACGAACATCTATTACTAGTAACCTATGTTGTGGGGCTAAACTCTCTCCAGGAATAAACTTTGCAATCTTTACACAAAACTCTATCAGCCTTTCTAATAAGAAAATAGTCAATTTGGCTCCTATGTGTTCCACTCTTGTAAGTTATTAGGTGTTCGTCTTTTTTCTTAAAGAATGTGTTAGCAATTACTAGGTCATAAGCCATAGCAAACTCAAGAATACTAGTACCCATGTCATTTCTCTCGCCAAAACCAAATCCTCCATGAATCCTCTCATATCCTCTATTACTTTCACCCACATGACCATTAAGATCCCCACCAATAAAAATTTTCTCTTCACTAGGGATATTTTGGATCAATCTATCAATAGCCTCCCAAAAATGCTTTTTAATGCTCTCTTCTAAACCCACTTGTGGTGCATATACACTAACTACATTCAAAGTAACCTCACCTACGATAAGTTTTATTAAGATAAGTCTATCTCCCAATATATTAACTTCTACAACTTTCTCTTTTAAGTCTTTATCTATTATTATGGCCACACCATTTCTAGAGTTACTAGTTCCTGTATACCAAATTTTATAACCATCAATATCTTTAGCTTTAGATCCTTTCCACCTAGTTTCTTGTAGACAAGCTATGCTAACCCTTCTATCCCTCATTAACTTGACCAACTCCAAACCCTTACCTGTTAAAGTTCCTATATTCCAAGTAGCTAGACGAATCCTATGTTTTTGTTAAATCTCACTTTTCAGTGCAAGAGATCACATTGATCAGATGCAAGACCTTCTAATTACTCAGTGGTTTAACTTTCATTATCTTATACAGAGTTGAAAATTTGATTTCCACTTTTTGACTCGAAACAAATCACTTTTTAGGTGAAATGGCCCGGTTACTCAGTGGTTCAAGAATTTGCATTGCTCTGTTTGTATCTTTCCAGATTGTTGATCATTTTCTTTTGATGTTTTGTAGGAATGTGTTTGCTTTGACCAGAAAAGTCATGACTACGAATTTAGAAAAATTATTCTTAACATGTGGTAAAAATGAAGCTCAAACATGTACATGTTGAATAATAATACCACTCATGTGCCTACAAGTGTTTTGTAAGTCATTTTAAAGACATTCAGTATTAAGATTGTTTAACCTTGAAATGATAATGAATCTTTGAAATTAAACTAAATGCACAATGAGTTTAGTTTCAATGTCTTAATTCTCTCATAAGAAAATAGCATAATGAATCAAAAATTCTAATAATTGGGGTTCAATATAGACAAGAAAGGTCAAAGAATGTGATAATGACTCCCCCTTTCATGTATCTCCCCCTCACAAGGTGAACACAAGGATTATTGAAGAAATAAGAATGGAATGAAGTGAAAATAGAATGAACAAGAATGTTTTATTGAAAGACAAGGACTCCTCCTCAACAATTGCATATAAGACTCTTGATACTTGGAGGAGACATATACTCACGCATAGTGAAAGTGTCCAGACAAGCCTAACTTGTCTTTCTTCAAATCACTATTTGATATACCAAATGCCAATGCAATGTGAGAGTGAGGAATTTATTTACAAGAACATTTGTCAACAAACTGAATGGAAGTTGTTGATAAATCAGATATGAAAGAATATTTCTCCAGCATTTTACTCAAAGATTCTTTTCAGTCACTCCCCCATAAGATATGCATGATATGAAATGATCATTTAAGTAATTTAAATATGTTCATTCAAAGCAGTTTGCACAGAAAGAATATGAACATGATCAAGAATACATCAACAAGCAATTTATTGAAGGAGAAAAGTTTTTCAAAGACTCAAAAGTGTTTTAAAGACTTAAAATAAAGTTTTTGAGATTTTCATTTTTCTTGATGACCTTTATGCAGAAAAAGACTATTGATACTTGGCGGAGAATTTTTTTCTCACGCATGATGAGAGTTTCCAGATAAGCCTAACTTGTCCTTTCACACATTTTACCATTTGATATACCACATAGTCACTGCAAAAAGGTCAATTATTCTTTAGTTTTAGCATGAAATTCATTGCATTTTTTCAAGAACATTTTTTCACTTTTTCAAATTTACTCCCCCTTAATATGTGCATGGAATGAAAAAGCTAGCAAGCAATTCACACATGATTATGCACACAATTAGCCTTAAGTATAACATGACTTCTTGTACTTGGCGGAGTATTTTACTCACGCATAATGATAGCTTCCAAACAAGCATAACTTGTTTTTCCATATGTCATCATTTGATATACCAAAAAGTCAAAGCAGTTGATATGCACATAGAATCATGGGCACAGTTAAGCCAGCATGATAATACAAACATGATTCCAATTGTTATGACACAAAGTTATTGTTGGGAGCAATATCAAAACACACTCTTCATTGTTCAGATAAGACTCTAAGAATTTTCTTTAACTTAAGCAGTTCAATCTGGAAATGATATGAGGTTTTACCTGAACAGTCTTCATTTGGATTTTACCTATGGTTTCCAATTTTTCTTGCCTTGCATAGCCATTGTCTTGATTTCAGATGGAAAGATATAGCTACAAGGCTCATCAACTTGCTGATCAAGTTGGCCTTACGACCCTTACCTTCTTGGGTCCTACAGTGGAGCAGGAGTTAGATTGCAGCAGTGAACCTTTTTGAATCCAAGAGAATTTTCTTTTTAGTATAGATGCACTTTTGTCATTAATGGAACTATGAGCAACATTAGTTCCATAACACAATTATTCTTTCTTTAATGCATTTATGTTTTTCATTAAATGTTCAATTTATATTCACATGGAGTTTCTGAGCATTTTCAACAAAATCATGATTCTTAGTTACATGTGCATGATGTGAAAACTTTGGCAAGTAATTCAAGCAAAAATCATCATGGAAGAAATGAAATAAACAAGCAGTCATGTTTCAATCACAACCATTTTTTTTAATTAATGACTCTTACACAAGGAAGATCATTGGTACTTGGCGGAGATTATTCCTCACACATAATGATAGTTTCCAAACAAGCCTAACTTTCTTTTAACTTGGACAACTTGTTTTCACAAATTTTGATTTTATCTTTCAGACTTTCTTTATCAAAATTCAGTTTCTGAACTTCAATTTTCAAATTCTCATTTTCTTGTGAAGGATCTTTATCATTGTTCTGGAGCAATTCAAGTGTACTTTTCAATTTTTTACTTTCTTTGTGGCAATGTTTTAAAGTCTTTTTCAAATATTTATTTTTAGTGTTCAGCTTTGCATTAAGATTTTGTATCTTCTCATAGAATTCAATCAATTCAACATAAGACATGCCTTCATCTGCATCAGAATCAGAATTAGAATACATAAATGCATCTGGAATTGATTTACCTGACCTTGTAGACCCATTTGAACTCTTGTGTTCTGAAGAGGATGAAGAATGCTCTGAGCTCATGGAATGTGCTGTTAGAGCCAAAGTCTTTTGAATTGTTGATTTTCTGGATTCATTGAAGCTCTTCTTTGCCATTGAGCATTTGGGAATTCCTTTTGCTCCTTTTCTTTGTGCTTCCTCTGAAAAACTTGATGAAAGTGAGATTGGGGATTTCTCTGAAATTATAACATGAAATTCATGTAGATTAAAGCAATTTGCCATTATACCAAAACTCAAAAGACTATTAGATCTAATCACAATGAATCAATGTAACAAGGAATTAGATCTAACAATTAGAGTGGTTAACCCGCTTTGATACCAATTGTAGGATCGAATAGGTGGATGGATCAGATCTAGAAGGGGGGGGGGGGGTGAATAGATCTAACACCAATTAATGCGGAAGCTTAAGCAATTCAAAATTACTTCGAATCAGAGATCAATTCAGACAAATAATTTACTGATCTGAAGTGTGGGTGTGTGTAGATGATGTGTGAAGCAATTAAACCCTGAGTGTGAAAGCAAAATCCTATACAAGCATCTAGCGCAAACAAGCAGATCAAACCATTGCACAAAGGATTTTTAGGTGGTTCGGAAATCACACCAGTGATTCCTACGTCCACCCCTCACACAGTGAGGCTCCACTACTCAAAAGAGTAGAACTCACACTGGAGCACGACGACTCCAAACACCCTTGAGCACGACGGCTCAACACATAACCTTGAGTTCAACAAATCACAAACTGAGGATGACGGCTCAAACAACAACCGGAGCACGACGACTCCAAATTGAGCACGACGAGTCAAACCACACAGTGAGTGCGACAACTCACAAACCAGAGCTCGACGGCTCACAATACAAAAGCTAGATCAAACACAAAAGAGATCAGATCCTCTAGCAATGATCTGATTCACAAACTCAATAAACTCAGAAATCTGTACAGACCTTCATATACAGATCTCACAAGAAGAAATAAGATGAACACTCCAAGAATTAGGTGAAAGAGGTATGAATTGGATGTTCCTCGGTGAAGAAGTCTTGCAGATGCTTGAATTGAGGAGCCTTGATGGAATTCGATGGAGATTCTCCTCAATCAGCGATACTCTGCTTTTATGGCATCTGAAACGCCAGAAATCCTTCTTCTACTGCTCCTCTTCAGTTGGATCTGCTCCCTTTCCTAGCACAACAAACTTCTCTCCAGAGATTCCCCTTGATTCCCACGTTCTTCCTCTTGAAAGGATGGCCTGCAGCTTCTGGAGATGGAGTAAGATCTGGAAAACCCCCTTTTGCCACCAAAAAGCTTCTTCTGGAAGTGTATGGGCTCTCTTGCCTTTGGGGTACAAGGATTATGGGTATTTATAGCCCCATATGTCCATAAGGTGCCTTGGGGTGCATGGGCACGGAAATCTAGGTCAAATCCCTTGATTTCCAACCACCCACGTGTCCAAAAAAATTCACATTTTTGACTTTCAGTCGAAGTGTGTCGACACCACAGGCTGACTGTGTCGACACCACTGTGACAAATTTGTGTAAACCTGAAAATATAAATTGTAAACCATTAATACAAGATATTATCATTAAAATGTGAGATCAAAACATGTTGTTTAAGCATTGTTGTGATATGTATAAAATGTATAACATGTTCAATTAGTCATCATTTTTATGTACAAAATGTACAAAATGTCATCATCAAAATCAAATTATGAGTGATGTCAGTCATGATTAAAGTCATCATTAAAATGTTTCAAATACACACTCAACCCAATACAAGGCTATCCTGCAAACAACTTATTCAAAAATAGGTTTCTAAATCTTTTTGGGTCCTTGATGGTTAGATGCATAAAAGTATCCTTTCGGAATCCAAACTAAGTGCCTTGTTATGCAGGTGTTCACAGTGTGTCCTAATTTATTGCAATGAGAACAACAATGAATATAATCTATTTTGCAGTTCTTATTATTTTTATGATGTCTGTTTAGAACACAATTTTTGGAAACGTTTTCTTTTACAGGAGCCTTTTTCTGAGACATCTTGGTTTCTTTTACAAATTTTGGTAATGGATATTTTTTATCAATTATGACTTGTTTTCCTTTTTCAGGAGGTATGTAACCAAGCCCTTATTTGTTATTTTCAGATTTTGATCCGTTTAAGCATAGGGCTAAAGATGTTTTTCGTTTAGTTAATTTTCTAACTGATTCTTTTAAATACATATTTTCTTCAGTTAGAGTTTTTAATTTTTCTTCTAATTCTAACTTCTCATTATTCTTACTTTTCAAATCTTCTTTTAAAAAATATTATTATCTTTACATTCTTTTAATTGTTCTTCTAATTGTTCCATTTCTGATTTAAGATCAAAATTAGTGTTTTCCAAACAAGTAAGGTTGTTCTTGATATTTTTCAATTCTTTTACAACAACCTTGTGTTTATCATAAAGTTCATTAAAAACTTGTTCTAAATCTTTAGATTCTGATCCTGAATTTGTGCAAGAATCAAAAGATGAGTTAGAATGTACCTCATCTAGTCCTACCATGAGGGCTAGATTTACCTGCTCTTTCTCTGATTATGAGCTTGATGATTCTGAGCTTGTGGCCTGATCATTGTCCTAAGCAGCCGCCATAGCTTTTCTTTTGAATTTCTTGTGTTGCTTCTTGGATTTTTCTAGTTGACCAGCCTTCTTGAGTTTAGGACAATCTGGTCTTAGATGTCCAAGTTTTCTGCATTCATAACAGACTGGTTCTTTTTCCTTTCTCTCTTTCTTTTGAATCCTTCTTGATCCATTTTTCTTCTTCTTAAGAATTTTCTGAAGCTTGGACAGTACTTCATCTACGTCACTGTCTTCAGAATCTGCATTTTTGGAACTAGAAGAAGAAGAAGTGGAAGGAGTAGCTGCAACTTTAAGAGCATTAGAACATTTTTTCTTTGATGAGCTCTTAGATAGTCGCTCCATATTAATTTCATATGCCATGAGGGAACCAATTAGTTTATCAATAGAAAACTTGGTTAGATCATGGGCTTCTTCAATAGCTGTGACCTTAGGGGTCTATGAAATAGTTAAAGATCTGAGTATTTTTCTGATAGTTTCCTCAGCAGAAAGATTTTTGCCAAGAGAACTCAGACCAACTACTATGCTCGAAAATCTATTATACATCTGAGTGATATTTTCGTTTGGAAGCATTTTAAATTGCTCATATTGTGAGACAAGAATATTTATCCTAGTTTGTTTTACTTTGTCTGTTCATTCATAAGTTATCTACAGTTTATCTCATATTTCTTTGGCAGATTTGCATGCAGATACTCTACTGAATTCTCTTTTAGATAAGGCACAACATAGATAATTCTTAGCCTTAAAGTTTAAAGATAATTTAATTTTATCTGCTACAGTAATGGCTGTAGTACCTTCAGCAGGAACAATAATGAAATCACCTACCTCAATTACCTGCCACAGATCAAAGTCTGTGCCTCGAATGAAGCATTCCATTCGCATCTTCCAATATTGGTAATCCTCTCCATCGAAGAATGGAGGTCTGGTAACTGATTGACCTTCAGCATTTCCTTGAGCTGCCATGGATCTTTGCTCTAAGATCATTGAATCTTCTTTGAATGTTCAGAGACTCGCTCTAATACTACTTGTTGACCCCTTTTTAGTACGGCAGTAAGCTAACCTAGAGAGGGGGGTGAATTGGTTTTCTGAAATCTGAAACAGAAACTTAAATACAGAAAATTATAACTTGAAAGTTTGGTTAGTTTAGTGTGATAAAGAGTAGCAGTGCGGAAGCAAATAAACAATCATAGAAATAACACAAGAGATTTATCCTGGTTCAGCCCTTCCCACATGGAAGTCCTACATCCAGTCCCCAAGCAACCTCTTGGGATTTTACTAACCAAGGGTATAGTCCCCCTTAAGAACAATACAACACCTAGCACCCCAGCTGGTCTTCTTCTCTTTTTTGGGCAAGAAGGCAGCCCACTAGTACAAACCCCAGTGCGGTTCTGCTAGACACAAACCCCTAGCTAGGTTATACACTGTATACAGTCCTACAGCTGGACAGAAGTCTTTCTTAGAAAAGAAAGAACAATGCTGAGAGTTCTACAAGAATGGCCTCTAACCAAAAACTCTCAACAAAATACTCTCCCCAAGAATTACAATGAGTACAGGGGGAATGGAGAAAGGAGAAGGAGCTTGAATGCTTGAGAGCTTCAGTTGTTTGAACACTTTTTCTTGGCTCAGGCTCTTTCTCTCTTTTCCTTTGAGTGTATGTGGCGTTGAGGTTTCTCACTGGTTGTACACTCCTTCAAAGATCTTCAGGAAAGATCTATTTCTTTTCTTCAGCCTTGCTTCATCTTTTATATGAGAGGCTTTTGAATAGATCCGTTGAAGAGATCCGTTGGAGCTCTTCTAGTCGTTGTTGATCTTTCTATTCTTTTTCTTCTTCAGATTGTCAGCCACTTGGTGGTCTTCAAGGTCTGCAAGCATGGAAGAAAGAGTTTAGCTAAAACAGTGTTCTGTCAAAAGCTCACATACCTCTATGCTTCCTATTTTCTCCCAGAAGTAGTAAGTGACCACCTTTCTGTCTGACAGGAGAGAAGAGATGCAGAGAGATAAAAAAGATCTTCTGTCAGAAATATATTTGACTTTTCATTAGCCGCCAAGACATTTGAAATATAAAGGAAATCGATGTTTTAGAAAGAGCAAATCGTTGCAGGTATCGAATCGTTGTTTTACTTATCGAATCAATGCAGTGATCAAATCGTTGTTTGCTTTATCGAATCGTTACAGGGACCAAATCGTTATATAACTTATCAAATCGATGTTTTGGTCAAATCGATGTTCTCACTTATGAAATCGTTATGAGAACCAAATCATTGTGAGAGCAAATCGTTGTTTCTCACTTAACGAATCGTTACACGATCAAATCGTTGTGTAACTTATGAAATCATTATTAGTGTGAAATCGATGTGGCTCTTTAAGCAGAAATCGATGTATATTGAATGAACATCGATTTAGCATTTTAGAGCGCCTCACACAGAAATCGTTCAATAAATTTATATTTATTTGGAAATCATGATATTAAATATATTTAATAATATTTAATTAATCATAAATTTTGTTATCACCAAAATATAAGAGTAAAATATAGGAGTGGTTCAACAAGAGGTACTTGGTGTACTATCAAGCTAAGGAAGCAGCTATCTCCCAAGGCTTGCACTGGAATATTACAGTGCATGACTTTCTCCATCTAGCAGCCTCTACGAAATTTGTTCCTCTCAAGAATCTTCTACGTCGAAGTCACTATTATACCAAGCTTGCTTGGTACCACAAACGTCACATTAAATCTCATAGGAAACTCCCTTCTATAGGTCCCAACTATAAAATTGATATCAGTCTTTTTGAGAACTTCTTCCCTGACAATGAGAAGAAGTTGTGGGATGTTATCCAGCCTTATCTAGATCAGATCCCTCGTTCCTTGTATTTACCAAGCTCTTTATCCATGTCTTAGATACTATTTTGTACCTGCATCTTTACATTTCTGAATACAATCTATGTTGGTTTCTCAAATTCTGAATGCAATCTCTTTTTTTTTTTTCTTACCTTTTATGTTAATGCCACAAAAGGGGAGAAAGAAGAAAGAACACAAATTCTTCAGGAGGTTATATGATCAAAGTTATATCAAAGTTTTACTGTCTATTTAAAGATTTTTGTCATTAACAAAAACATGGAGAATTTTTTAGCAACTACCCCTAAGAAAATAATTTAAGATTATTATAACTTTGTGTTTTTGCTATGACAAAACCTTTAAAAGTCTTTCTACAAATTAAATATACATATCACAGAAAAATAGTTTGGACAAATTCTATCTCAAAAATTTTTTGAGTCCACAGACATCACAATCCGACTGTGGACTCCAAGTCCTTTCGAATCGAAAAGTTCTGCACAAAATCATCTCTAAAACTTTCTAAGTCCAGTCTATCCGACTGTCAACTCCGACTTCATACAGTCGAATACTTCATTCTGGAATTCAACTCTCAGAAGTCGAATTCTTCTGTATCCGACTTCTAAAGTCGAATTCTCTGTCTTATTTCTGTCAATCTCCATAGAAGTCGAAATCATTCTATCTGACTCCTAAAGTCGAATTATATCTTTCTAATGCATTTCCATCCAACTTTCAAAGTCGAATGATGTAACTTCTAATAAAGTCAAATTAGTCTATTCTCATGTTTCTGTCTTCGACTCCTAAAGTCGAATTGCACTCTCTTCTGAATCCAACTTCACTGACAAATCCTGTACTTGTACTTTTTTGTGAAGATACTATTTTATCATCTTATGAAATTTTGATTGCATATCATTTTATCTTCCTTGATATGATTAAAACCTACATCGACTGAATATTTTCTCTGTCTAATAAATTATTTAATATATTCTAACATGATAAGACATATTATACTTAAAATATTCTTCTAAAATTGTCAAATAAATATATTTGAATACATCTGTTCAAATTGATCTCTTGCTTCATGACAGTAGTCCGAATTTTCTTCATTTCAGAAGATATGTTGCATTTATTATTTTCAGACGCATGGCATCTGATAGAGGCTCACCTACCACTGTCAGAACTTGTCCATACCTTTGTTTGCTGACTTCTTAGCTGTGAAGCTGCAAGCCTCGTCCAAGAAGCATTGGAAAGAAGCAAACAAAGAAGGACCTATGGATAACAAACTCAGCAAGCATCCAAAGGATCCAAGGTCTCTCCTCAAACGGCCAGATCTCTAACGGCCATTTTCAAACGGCTACATTCTTCATGAAGATTATAAAAGAAGCCGAAGTTTGAAAGAAGTAACTCACAACCAGAGAACTGAACACTTAGAGCTGTGCTAGCATTCTCTTCAATTCTCCTCTGCCTTCTGCTAGCAAGAGATCTCGACAAGCCTTCTTCCAAGCTACAAGATTGAGAACTCCACATTCAGAAAACTCTCCAAGCTCTCCCATTCTCACAGAAGTCTTGTCTTTGGGTGGCAATTGTAATTAGAAATCTTTTAGTCCACCCTACTTGTTCAGAAAGGATTTTAGTTGCAACTCTTATCTTTTTATCCTTTCTGAATTAGGTGTGTTTGCTCAATCTTGAGACAAACACACAAGTGTTTTTACATCTCTTTTTGTGTAATTCCTACAGAAGGATTGTTCCTGCATTTCCCCTCTTGTGAAGGGAAGACCTTGTTGAAGGTAGTATTTGTACCCCTAGTAAGGGAAGACTTGCTTGGGAGCAAGTGGGCTTGTAATTCCTCTCAAGGGTGAGAGAAGGCCAAGTTTATTGGCAATTAGTGAAATCTCAAGTGGTCTGCTTGAGGACTAGATGTAGGACTTCCATGTGGGAAGGGCCAAACTAGGATAAATCTCCTTGTGCACTTGTGTGATTGTTTTTGCCAATTTACACTTGAATCACACACTACACTAAATTCTAACAGATTTATTTAGTACTGTTTAATTTCAGATAAAATTTTTTAAAAGCACAAGAAGTCCTATTCACCCCCCTCTAGGACATCATTAGTGTCATCTTGATCCAACACATGGATCAAGGCACTAGGGGCAATCCTTTCTACAACCCATCAATGTCTGAATTTTCCATTCCAAGGACGAATTGTCAAAGTGAAGAGTGCAGCCACTACACACACTGTCGAAGCTATTAAGAAGATACTACTGGCAGTCTGGCCTCCAATAAGCCCATTATTTCAATACTTAATGTAAATTATCCATGGGCTTATACTTTCGCCTCCAGTTGCCATGTAGTGTCCCCATATGTAGCAGCTGCCAAGAGGGCAACACTATCTGATACAAAGGGTTGGAACATCATGTTCAAAATCAGCTATCAGCCAGGAAAGGGACTTGGAGATCAGCTTCAAGGAAAGACTCAGATCATCTCTAACTCCAAGCAGGTCACCAGGCGAGGTCTCGGTTACAAATAGGAAGTCCAGCCATGGACCGCCTTCTCCTCCACACTGAAGCCAGACCGACAACCACTCACCTGGTCATTATACTGCCACTTTGTCAAGGGACCAGTGCAGCCAAGATACGACACCATTGTCATAGGGGCAGACTTCACATATTATGATGTTCATAGACATCATTTTGCCAAGCACATAACACCAATGCTCACATATCAAGCCTTGGAGGCACTGCGGCCCAATAAGAGAAGGAAGACTAGCGATCCTGAGGCAGAATGGTATAGATGGTTTGATATGGAAGATCTCACAATCACATTTAGTTGCTTGTTCTGGGATGGCGATCTTACCTGCCCCCCAGCAGTGGCAGAACTTGTGGAACCACCACCTGCTATCACCTCCAAGAGATAGTTGCTTGGAAACGGTAAAGATATTGAAGCTTGATACGCTCTATGAAGACAATAGCTCTATAGACAAGCTCTGGTCGAGGTATTTCTGGCCTCCCAAACACTCCATATTTTCGATTCTTGTTTCTAAATTCTCCTTCGTACCTCGTCCACCTCCCCTTATTCTCCAAATCTCATTTGACGCTCTTGAAGCGTTGACCATTCCCTCTCCCCACTTCGCTCTTTCTTTTAACGGCACGACCTTCTCCTTCTCCCAATGCCTTCAAATGTAGGGTAGTTTGTCTTTATTTGAAGGATAGTATGTTTTCTTTGCTTTCTAAAAAAAAAAAAAATCCACTCTTTCCCTCACTTCCTCAGCAATCGGACGGCGATCCCCATCTTCCCCTTTTCCTTCGTCGAACAGCAATCCTTGTCTTCCCTCCTCCTTCATCGGGCGGCGATCCTTGTCTTCCCTCCTTCGCTCCTTCTGATGGAAATCCCCATCCCTCTTTCCTCATTTTCTCTGACAGAGATCCCCGTCTTCTCTCTCCATCCACCTTCTCCGACGGCCATCCCCGTCTTCGCTCCCCACTTCCAAATTTTCCTAACGGCGATCCCCGTCTCACACCCCACTTTCTCCGACGGCGATCCCTACCTTTTCCCTTCTCTTTCACCTCCTTCTAGAGCGATGATCCTTGCTCTCTCTCTCACACTAATCACTATGAACTCTCTGGGTGAGGGGCCTTCTGTTCCCCTACACCACAGCTCTGTTTCGGGGCATCTTAAGCTCGGGTGGCCCACTTCCACCTCCAGACTCACCGTAGGTCCCCTGCGGCTGCGCCGCATCCTTTCCTTTCCCTTCCAATAAACCTCTGGATCCTTCCCCAGAGTGTCCCTTAGTTTCAAATCCTAGTATAGGTTCAAGGGTAGGATCTAGTAAGTCCATGTCCTTGTCTAGGAAGAGTAAGGGTAGTACCATCCCCCGTAGGTATCTTGTAGATCTGGCACAAAGGTGTGGCACTCTTCTAGCTGTCGAAGGGTTTGTGCAATCATCCTGAATATGGAAGCTCAGAATTAGGGATGTCAAAGCACCGGATCCGGGTCGGATCCTCTGTGATCCGAATTCGGACCCAAAACCAGCAGATTCGGATCTGACCTGGATCCGAATCTAATCAACATTTCGAATCTTATTTGGATCAGGATCCGAAATTACATTTTCGGATCCGGATTTGGATTTGGATCTTATTTGTGATAAAAGAAATCTAAAAATATAATAAAAAATTCTTTAAAAATTCAAGTACATTCAACACAACATTTTGAATCCGGATCTGGATCTAGACCTTAATTTTGGATCCTAATCTCGATCTGGATCTTATCTGGATCTGAAAATTCAAAAAATATAATAGAAAATACTAAAAAAATCTTTAAAAATATTGCATATTTTATAATTGTTTAAAATGTGTTAAAATCTGAAAATAAAAAAAAAACTCAAACTGCGCTGGGCCACTTGTTATTAGCAAGAACATACAAAAACAATTCTGATTAAACATACATAAAAATGTTGAAAATCTGAAAAAAAAAAAAAAAAACCAAATCTGTGCTGATCACAGTAAGAACATTCATAAAATCTAGTTAAATACACATAAAAAATCTTTTAAAAAATCTGAAAAAATACAAAATCACCTAAATCTATACTGGGTTATAGCAAGTTGCAAGAACATCACAAAATCTAGTTGAACATACATAAAAAAATCTGAAAAAACAAATAAATCACCTAAATTTGTGCTGGGTTATAGAAAGAACATTCATAAAATATGGAAAAATAAAAAAATCACCCAAATCTGGTTAAACATACATAGCAACTAGCCAGACATCCATTCCAATGATAAAATCAAATGTATACATTAAACCCAACCATGTAATAATACAAAGTTATTGCTATAAGAAAATTTGTGTCGATTTGCACCAATTCTGGATACAAAATGAGACAAGTTATGGTGAGCATCCTGCAAAAATTGGCTCCATTCTTCTACAAGTTCTCTTTGGTAGCTTTCACTAGGTACTAGCTGGCCTGATCGAAACAAGCGTATTCCATCTCTTGATGTGCCTATAAGAGATGAATGAATAATTAAAAAAAATTGACTTACCAAAAAAAAAGCATCTTCCATCTTCCAAATAGGTTGAAAAATTGGCAGATAAGAACAAGATATAATAGTATTCTTGTTTCTACATTTTAGATTGAAAGCAACAACATCACAGTCTATGATAAAATTAATGTAAAATAAACATTGTTTCCTGGGAAATGATGTGAGTTGGTTCAAGGGCTTCATATCTTTTGTAGTCACAAGATAGAGACTGAAAGTCTCACATGCGGCATTTCCTTAAAACAATGCAAGATAGAGACTCACATATGGCCTTTCCTTAGAACGTGCGTGTATTATTTACATCATAAATGGTTCAATATGATTATAAAGTTTTCAAAACAAGAGTCATTAATCTTCCGCAATGTTGGTTATGATCCGATGAGGCGGGGATCATACGATTGAAAAACAATGACATCCGTCAATATTCATATTAAGAAATAAAACAACATAACAAGTAAGATAAAATTAGAAAATATGTACCTGTGATCGTATGTCTATTCATACTGACAACTATGTAGAAGGGTTAAGATCCAAAAAGTTACGAATAGACATGTAGATTAACTGATTCAAGGGTCTGCACAAACAGGAAAAGTATATTATAGTATACACATATAGAAATGTAGAATAATTGATTCAGGGCTTCATATCTTTTGTACTCACAAGATTAAGAACTCAAGATGCCTCAACTTTTCTTTATACACAAAAACGGCAAAGAACATTTTGAATAAATGCAGGGAAACAACTCCAAAGTCAAAAGGTTATACAAGAGTGGTCACTTGGAAAGGAAGAGTGATGATAGAGAAATCATCCTAGGACACTCAGCTAAATATTTGACTTCATCATCTTAGGCTCATTGTCCTTGTCCAGGCGGCCTACTGTCTTCATCCACAATATCGAACGAATCAAGATATTATTGGAAGATAACTATCCCCAATACTTGCATGTGTATGCATCATCAAAGGAATTCACAAGGGACTCATACCAAATCCTACAGATGCTTAGATGAATACAAGTTTTCTTCATTTATGCTAATGAGTATAACTGGTCCTTATGATATCAACAGATCCATGCACATTAAATGCTATCACTTGATCATATATAGTATGGACACAGCACATACATTGTAAGCCTGAAATAGAAGAGGGTCTTCAACATATGTTTACTTCTGAATCTATGTTTTTCATGCTCATTTGTATATTTTTATTTTTAGGGTACATTTTTTCTCTCTTTTTTTCCTGGTTGGTGTTAGCCAGCATCAACCTAGATAAGGTTGAGAGAGAGAGTCGAGACCAGATTGCATCTTACAGGTCTGGTTAACTAGTCCATGCCTCAACATTGACTCTCAACCAATCAGAAAACATAGTCATACATGTATCTAATCTTGCTTCCAACTGGTAAGGGTTCATGATGCAGAACACCAAAATAGATGACTAACACTACTGGCTGCTTTTCAAATGTGTTCCTCTAGAAAAAGAAATTAAGCCTTTGCAAGTACCCTCAGAGTTACCTCAAAAGACCTATGACCATAGGAATAGTGCTTACAATTACATCGTACTCCAATTTCTATACTTATGATTCAACATACAATTTTAGAGCATATAAAGAAAGTACATGTATGGCCAACCGCCAACAGCAGAAAGGAACAATAAAATTAACCTAGTTGAACAAAAAGGAAATGCAGCACCTCCCATGGGATATAAAATATGCAACTGACAAAACAAACCAATTCTTCTTACCCCTTTGCATTAAAATCGTCGGCACGTAATTTTATGGGTAGGGCCAGAATCCTGAGTAACAAAATATCACTTTCAGCAATCCATTTTAATAAACTGCAGTAGGATTTAAGAAAAAAAAATCACGGCATTCCAATTTCATGGCGAAATAGAAGGCGATAAAGAAAACATAGCTTACGTACCAAATATATAACAACATTAATTGGCTCAAAACAATCTTGTCTCCTTCACAAAAAAAAAAATTATTAATTAGTCATTGACACTTTGATAGCATTATATATTTAGATGAAAGCAAATATCAATCATATATTGAGACTAACATACCTAATCAGAAGCTGAAGAAAATGTAAGGGAATCTTTGTAAAAAACTTCTATTTCGTTCTCATTTTCATCATTGATCTAGCTGCTTGCAAAAATAGATGAAAGTGCATCCTCTTCTATAATATCAATCGAAGAAACATCATCACAAAGCCAATTTTTAGTGCATATTAAGGCTTGCACAGTAGTAGGATCCAAGGAACTTCTATATTTATTTAACACTCTACTCTCAGTGCTAAAAGCTGATTCTGATGCTATAGTGGACACTAGAATAGCTAACACATCACGGGCTATTTGTGAAAGCACATGATATTTTAAAGAGTTGCTTTTCCACCACTTCAAAATATCTAAATTATCATCTAATTTTGCTTGTTCTTCCAAATAAACATCCAAATCAGATTTTTCAGATGAAAGCAAAGAAGACTGCTAAAGATATTGGTCAAACTCCATATACATGGATGTCAATGTACTCTTTGAGGAGTCAATCCTTCTCTTCGGTACACTTGCCATAGAAGATACGTTGGGAGTTCTATGTTCACATGAGTGGTCATATCTTTTAGTATCATATATATCATAAAGGCATTGCAATCCTGTTTTCACCTGCTCTACTTTATCATTGGCTTTATCACCATAGATTTTTTCAAAAAAATATCTCACCATGAACATCTTGACCCGTGGATCCAAAATAGCGGCAACTGCAAGAAGTGTGTTTGTTGTTTTCCAATACTTATCAAATTTCAAAAGCATTCGTGAAGCCATCAATGAGATAAATGAATCCTCATAAAGATACCATTGCTTTAAAGAGACATGAATTATACACATATCTCCAAAAAATAGGTTAGAAGTTGGATACTTGGTCCCCGATAGTCTCTCTATCACTTCATAAAAAATACTCAAGCACTCAATAACAAGCTTAATATTCTTCCATTCATTGATTGAAAGTGCATAAGGATAAGATGGATCATACAACTATAAGCATGAAAAGACTTTCAAATTCAAAAGCCCTCTCTAGCATTAGGTATGTAGAATTCCATCTTGTAGGCACATCTAAAATGAGAGACTTCTTAAGACCTACTTCAAATCGTGCAGCTTTCTTGAAGTTCTATTTTCTTTGTTGAGAAGACTTCACATACTTTATGCTTTCACGTACTTTGAAAATGACTTCCTCAACTTCTTTCAAGCCATCTTAAACAATTAAATTTAAGATGTGAGCACTACATCTCAAATGAAACTATGATCCATCAAGAGGCAAAAAAATGTGTAAATTTTGGATCATTGAGTAACATCTTAACTGCTTTGTTGTTAGCACTGGAGTTATCTAACACAATTGAAAATAATTTCTTATGAATATTCCACTCTAACAACTTATCAAGTAACACTTTTGTTAACTCTCTGTGGCCATGAGGAGCCTCAACATATTCAAAGCTCAGAATTTTCTTCCTCAAATTCCAATCATCATCTATATAATGTCATATTAAACACATATAACCATTATTGCCAATGGAAGTCCACATATCCGATGTCAAACTGACTCGGCCACGGAAACTCTCAAGTGAAGAGTACACTTTCTCTTTTTCTTTGGCATACAGTTTCATACAATCTGATTTAATTGTGTTACGAGATAATAACTAAAATTCAGGCTGAACATTCTTTAAGAAATGACGAAAGAATGCATGCTTAATCATAGAAAAAGGATATTCGTGAACAATGACCATCTTTGCAAAATCTTCTCTACTCCTCTCATAATCAAATACAAATGCTGACTTTTTAGTTATATCTTCTCTACTTCTTTTCAATGTTTGAGCCTCAGGACAACGCATGACGTGATTACTAAGATGTTTGGTTTCACTTGAACTATTGCCAACCAAATGCTTATGACAATGTCTACAAATGACAGTAATGCTCTCATCTTCATTTGTGACCCTTTCAAAATATAACCAAACTTTTGATCTCAACTTTCTCCCTTTTGGAGGAAGTCCACTAGAAGATTGTGTAACACTAACTTCTGTGCTCTCCACATCAAAATCAGTGCTTTCTAAAGCACTTGCCATATTTTCAAATGAAAATGATCACTTGAAGCCCTTCACAATAACAAAAAGATAACAATAAATATACATTTTCATTTGTGAAGATAACAATAAAAAGATAACAATAAATATCATTTATCATTTTCTCTGAAGGCAACTGTGAGATATTAAGAACTCAAGATGCCTCAACTTTTCATGATACACAAAAACGACAAAGAACATTTCGAATAAATGCAAAAGAAACAAATAAACATAACAAAGTTTCCCTTCTCATAAGAAACCTGGCGATATGAGTAAGAACAAATCATCTTTTTTATGTTAAAAGATAAGGGTGCTTGCTTCATGTGCATACATATTCCTATTGAATGTTGACAAGAATAAAGAAATGAATGTATGCTTATGATCAGCTTATGCTTACATGAAAGACATCAACTTTGGAAATAAAGAATGGAGTGGCCTGGACAAGTCAACTTTGAAAATAATGTATGCTTATCAGCCTAGTACTTCTTTTAAAAATGTTCTTGTCCCTCAGTGAACATTCTCAGCTATCAACAATACTTTATTACTTCTGATCGACTTATTGGCATCATCACCAACAAGCGTTTTATGTTTAGCTATTCTTCTAAATACACTTCTGCCAAATACTTACATATGGTTCCAATACAACTTCAAATCTACTTCATTTACAGGTTGATTAACCATACATGCTATGAAAGCACATAAGAATGCTACATAAAGCAATCATAGACAATCAAACTAAGACTGCTACTTTACACTGAAATACTTTATCAATTTTATGCAAGTGAGAATATCCTCAGGCTCTTGACCAAAAAAATGTTTTAAGTACCCAAGTTCAGGCACAGTTAGGAAACTGAAAGGTAAAATCTACTATAAGCTTTGTATGCTTTAAATGCATATTCTTTTAGTGAACTAACTATGAGATAAATGACATACTTGTGGTACAACCCACTTGCAAAAACAAATGTGAGATAAATGGCATATGTATCCAGTTTAGAGGTAATTAATAAGATAAATGGGATCCCTTCGTGTGAATTGAGTAACATCTTAACTCCAGATCCGGATCCTATTTGTGATAAAAATTCTAAAAATACAATAAAAAAATCTTTAAAAATTCAGATACATTCAACTTCAGATCTGGATCCTATTTGTGATAAAAAATTCTAAAAATGTAATAAAAAATTCTTTTAAAAATTCACGTACATTCAACTCTAGATCTGGATCCTATGTGTGATAAAAATTCTAAAAATATATTAAAAAACTCTTTAAAAAATTCAGATACATTCAACTCCAGATCTAGATCCTATTTGGGTAATATCCTAGTTTCTACCTGTCTCCGAATCCTTCCAGAAATCTCTTACAATGTGCAGAGCCATCATACATGCTCTTCTAATTTTTATGTTTCTACATAAATTAAATGTGGTCTTGGATTAAGCAATAGTGGTTGTTGGAGTGCTCAATACCATGCTACTCAAAACATGCGTGTAAGAGAAATTTTGCTATAGTCAGTATAAATTATTTGTATAAGCAAATTAATTGATTATATTGTCAAACTAAATAATCAATTATTCAAGGAGTTATAGTATGAAATAATTGATTAATTTAAAGATGTGTAGTTATTAATAAGATCAATGAAATGTCTAAGTACTAGTAATTAATGTAAGTAAATTACATCAATTTTGTTAATCATCAAAATATAAATAGGATGTGCAACATGCTCAATGGGCAGATCAAGTTAGCAATGAGATTTAAAGTCAAACATGGATAGATCTTGACTTTCCAAAGATTCCTCCAGCATCAAGTTAAGAAATCTGATCAATTCCTAAGGATGTTACAAGACACCTTTTATGGAATCAGAAAGACTAATAAAGGATCAACAGAAAGAACGATATTCTTCACTTGCCTCTGGGTGCAAAAAGTTCAAACTCACTTCATACAAGTTCATGAGAAAAGAGTATGATAACTTGAAGAATAGGATTGAGCTCAAATGGACTAAGAGGTATGAAGTATACTGCAAGGCTAAGGTAGAAGCCTATGAGAAGGGTCTACATTGGAACATTACTATTTTTTTATTCATGAAAAAGGCAACCAATCCTAAGTTGTTACCTATGCACCTCTCTCTCCCCATCTTGACACATTTACATTGGTACTTTGTCAGATATATTAGATCCTATAGGAAATTGCCAGCTTATAGACCCAGTCATGATATCAGCTCCTCTCACTTTGTTCACAACTTCAAGGCCAACGAAGAGAAGTTCTGGGAGCTCATTTATCCTCATCTAGTCAAGCTACCCAAGGATCTTTATCTCCCTAACTCATCAGCTACAAACAATCCCTAAACTCATTTATTCTTAAACATTGTGTTATCTATCACTCTTTGTACTTAAATTTCTTTTCCAACCTTTCTTTATCTTTGTCTCCTTTACCCTCTTTCTGTTGATGACAAAAAGGGAGAGAAAATAACTAACTAAGAAAAATTAACTGAGAGAAAATCTACCAAGATGAACATTTAAGGGGGAGACAACTTACATGGGAGAGAACACACATATAGGGGGAGACGTATGCATTGCATTAGAAACCATGTATCTCTTTAATATTCATGAGTTTTGTCATCACCAAAAAAGGGGAGATTATTAGGAGCATACATCATTAACTGGAAATATCTGCCTTCTAATTATGCTTGAATTTATCTTAGGTTTGTTGATGACAAAATGATTATTAAATGCCTTATGTCTAAATGCTCTTATTGTTCAAAAACTAATAAAAGAATAACTAGTACAAAATTAATAGTATATATTTTATCAATCAAAAGTCTTGATTTGAGTAGTGTACAAATAAATAGAGCAAAATTGGCAAAGTGTAATATATGTTGCCTAAGCTATAGAGACTTAGAGGGGGGTGAATAGATTCTAATCGTGATATTTATAAATATTTGTTGGTTTAACAAAGTATAACACTATCTAACCAAATAGTATGAAACACAAATAAACTTCTCGTTAGTTGGCAATAGATTAAATGATGAGCTAAGGATGTGATTGATCATGCAAGAGAAAAACTTGTAAGGCCCTCGAATTTTGTTGCATTATTTTAATTTCGTGTAAATAATTTATGTTGTGTATGCATAGATGTACATATCTACGTATGTATTAACTATTTATACTTATGTATGCATGTGTATAAGTTAGTTGTAAATAATGTATGAATGGTATGATGGTAGTGTGTACATGATAATACATACATATGGCATGTATATAGGTATAAGTTGTGCATGGTTTACGCATGTTTTTGAGTTCTTGCCGAAGGCCAGCTTGGCGTCAATATCAATGGACGTTTGTGTTGTGTAGGCATCAACCATATGGACGCCAACACTAAATCCAGCGTCCAGTGATGTGGACGTCAATATCACTGGCTTGCATGCGTTGCAGAGCCGGATATCCCGGGAACAAGCTACCCCAACCATTGGGGAGCTGTCCCCAACGGTCTGAAAGGCTTTCTTGTCAAGCCTGCGTGAAAGGAGAGCCCCTCTCCTATTTACCAAGCCTTTTGCAACCTCAACAGCCCTCTCTTGGCTCTCTTTGCAAGAGGAGATAAAGGAGAAGAAAAACCCTAGAGAAAACTGTGAGAAAACCCCACCCTTTGCAAGCTTAAATCCGACCTTCTAAAGTTGTTCCTGGCCACCTACCACGACAAGGAGCTAGCTGAAGTGAAGGAGGAGACTTCCCCGACCTCATCTTGGAGTCATCTTCGTCCTAAAACCCGGCGTGAAGACTTCTCGGGAGCTTCTTGGGACTTCCCAAGGAGAGCTTCACCAAACTTTAAGATCCGTCTGGAGTATTTTCTAGAGGCAAGTAACCTACCCCTATCGTCCATGTAGAAGTCTAGTAGGGTTTTATGATTTTTATGCATTTTTCCTCGTGTCCTGGATCCATTCACCCCTTTATTTGGAGTTCGGTCTGTGTTTCTGCACAGACAGGAACTTGGCGTCAATGCCTTGACGCCAAGATTACCCGTGTGCGTCCAGCGATCTTGCCGTCCACTCCTGGAACGGCCAGAGACCGCCGTTAAGTTCGTCTGGGCAGAACAGTGAACTGTTCTCTCCTTATATATGATTACTTTCGATGTGTTTTGCGATGAGGATATATTGTAAACCTATTATACTACGTAATGTGGATGTTGGAATGTGTGGGAGAATGATTGGACATTTATTTTGTGGATGGTTGAGTTATTATTTATTTAAAATGCATGTGGAAGAATGGCCATGTATGTTCACCCATGATCCTAATAATCCGTGGCAAATTAGGATGCCCTAATCCTGTTGAATCATGTCTATATACGTCAGTCTCTGTTCTGAATTTTCTGGAAATTTCCCATGTCAATGTGATTTACTGAAAATTTATACTTGGGAAATAGAAAACATGTGTAGGATTGCTAAATTTCTAGTAAATCGTGTGTTGTGAAATAAATCCCCGGGAAATTCCTATGGTGTTGTGTATATTGGGTTCAGGGTTATGACCTGTTAAACTGAAATTTCATGTTACGCACCATGGTGGATTGAATCACGAATGATATGAAAAATTGATATTTGATTTTCTGTAATTGCATCATGAGTCATAAAAATTCAGAATTTTGTATGTGAGGTCGTGAACCCGAAATCAGCATGTGGTTAAATTTTCAGGTCGTTTAGACAACTATATAGTGAAATATGAATTTTTCCTTGCAAAGATGTGAACAATGCATGTTAATGTGGGAATAATGTGACATATGTGCGTGATCTGATTTATGCAAATTACTGAACATATGATCCCTGTTATTTGTAGAATCATGTTAGGAAAACAGATCCCTTGTGTGAATGAGAAAATGAATGAGAGGTAAGTGACATGTGTAAAGATATGCGTTAAAATCGGTAAATGTGTAAATCGTGCCAAGTGTGACACTGCTTCCATAGAGGGCAGTGGAACCGTATCAGGGAAAAGTCTCCCTGAGAAGGTTCAATGTGTTGTGATCCTAAGGGCATTAGGATGAAATCCTAGAGGTGGACAAGTACCATTGGTTAGGGTGGAGACTTATTCTCCCGGTCTGCACAGTCCAAGAGTCGTCACTGTATTGCCTAGGTGATGTCTATGTGTATGTGATGTGATGTGTCCTTCTTATGGTGGTTTGGACTATGTGTCACGGCACTAAATGTGAATGTGAAAATGTGTATGTGTTCATGTGTAAGAACTATGGATGTGAACAATGTGTAAATGTGCATGTGTAAAGTGTAAATTATGTGAATGAGAATTTGTGTAAATATGTGAAACCAAAACGTGAGGGTTGTGAATTGGTGATCCATGTTGTGGTAATCTGAAATCATGATAAAACAGCAAACTAAATGTACTTATGATCATGCTTTACATGTGTAAATTGCCTAGAATCCATGTTAGAAACGATTCTTAGTGGTGTGTAAGTAATCCCATGCTTGTTTGCCCTCATGATGTGATTTAAATTGATTAAGTAGCTCTCGTGTGTTGGGCTATGCTTTCTAGTCCATGTAAAACCACAAGCTTAAAGCATGTAAAATGGTTATGTGCATGTGTAAGAATGAGTAGTAACCATGTTAGCAATGTTTTCTTTCATGTATGTAAGCTACTCATGCTAGATTGCCTTCATGTTTTAGCTTAATTGAAAGTAGAACTTTCATGTGTTGGAATGATTAGAAACATGTGATAGGAGATTTTAATTTAGGAAATCTGAAAGCATGAATCATGTGTTCATTAATAGAATTACCATGATAGGTTGTTAATTTCAATGTCACGCATGCTACATGTTGTGTCTTGTAAATGGTATGTAAAAACCTGCTATGATATGTGCATGTATGATAGATGTAGTGTTATTTGCTGAGTCTTTTAGACTCATTACTTGCTTCGGCGTACAGGCGTAGTTGGTGACGACACACTTGCGGAGGAGGCAGTGGAGACCGACTCCGAGCGTGGAGATTAGATCGTTGGTGTACTTTGCGATATTTTGATTTCATAGTATGTAATTGCAACATTGTACTAGCATTATCATGGAAAAAAATGTTTAAGTGTGGACAATTATGTATTTGATTTCAGCAATTTAATTATGTGGACTTTTAGTTCTTTAAATGTTATTGCAATCATGTATGTTAAATGTGGATGATGAATGAAATGAAGACAGTGGTTCTTTTACTTCCGCTACTCTATTCTTATATTCACGTGTATCTCAGCTGAATGTTATTGTTGGGTAAATGTCCCACTGTGGCAACGTTCACTATACCGACGTGGGTTGGTATAACCGTACCGGTATAATGAGGGTCGCTACAGAGATTGGTATCAGAGCAACCGGTTGAGATTGCACATGAATATACATAAGTCATCGTCCCCATTACATGCTAAGTCTACATAAGTATGTCCACATGTGTAGAAAACACTAATAAGAAGTGGAAATGAGATAAGAAAATGGTTAGAAAACTTAGTAACCTAGCTAATGGTGGCTGAAATTTATTACAGCCATGGCTTCGAGAGGTAGGCGTGGCGGAGCGCCGGCCCGTGAGGACGAGCCGAGACGTGACGAGCGGGCGGAGCAGCAGGCCCCGGCACCACAAGGTCCTGTACTTCCCCCACCGCCGCCTGTGGATTATGGAGTATTCATGCAAGGTCTGGTGCAAGCCATGCAGACGCAGGCTCATACCCAGGCAGCACTCCAGGCACAGTTGGAGGCTCAGGTTAGACTAATAAAATGATTTATAATCTATTTTATTTAATTATGCGATATTATGTTGATTGTGTATTGCTTGCTGTGTACTGTAGCAGGCTCAAGTACCAGCTCAGGACCATGGTGGACCTTCTACCATGGAAAGATTCAAGAGGATGCTGCCACCCTCTTTTAAGGGGGAGAGCGACCCATTGTTGGTAGAAAGCTGGATGAGGGAGATAGAAAAGATCTTCCGAGCCATCAGGTGTGCAGATGAGGATAAGGTCACATTAGCCACCTACATGCTACAGGTATGCTTTAGTTTATATGCTTGTATGTTCTGTTAAGCTAGATTTGTTAGATGGTGCTTATGAACGGTGTACTGCAGGAAAGAGCTGATGTATGGTGGGCTTCATTGCTGCGTACCCAGTTTGAGGACGGAGCTATTGATGTTGCTTGGGACGAGTTCGTGAGGCTCTTTCGGGCCAAGTTCGTCCCCGAGCATGTTCAAGATCGGATGGAGCAGGAGTTCCTCTCTTTGGCTCAAGGCTCCATGACCGTGCTAGAATATGAGGCAAGATTTTCTGAACTCTCTAAATATGCACCTCATATCGTGGCAGATGAGCGCAGGAAGACAAAGAAATTCGTGATGGGCCTGAAGCCATCACTGAGGACGAGGCTCGTGGCGTTTGACCACCGCACTTTGGACGAGGCCCTCAGCGCTGCTTGTAGGCAGGAGGGTGAGATGGAGCAATACCTTGAAGAGAAGAAGGCTTCGCAGAAGAGACCTGCAGCTACGTTCCAGCGACAGGACAAGAAGAAAGCGGTGTACCCGACACAACCGCGATCAGTGGCAGTCGGCAGTTCTCAGGTACCTTCTGTACGTTCCCCTGGTGTGAAGAAAGAGTGTCCCCACTGTGGGAAGACACATGGTGGTACCGAATGTTGGATGATTACGGGAAAGTGCTTGAAGTGCAGAAGCAGCGACCACAAGATCAAGGATTGCCCAAGACTTCAGCAGGGAGTCTAGCACGGAACGCCAACCCCAGCGGTAGCGGCAGCAGCGCCAGCTACAGGAAGACCAGGAAGGCCTCGAGCCCCAGCTCGAGTGTTTGCTTTAGCACGCGAGGACGCCGAGCAGGCGGAGCATGTCACCGAAGGTACGGTTTTACTTTTAGGTGTGCACGCTCGGGTTTTGTTTGATACGGGTGCTACTCACTCGTTCATTTCCGAGCGGTTCGCTAGGCAGTTAGCCCTAGAGTCAGGTGTAGAGTCTGAGGATTTAGAGGTCCCTTTGTCTGTGCACACCCCTGCGGGTACGGTATCGACTAGGAAGTGCATTCCGTCGCTACCTGTGTGCATTGAGGATAGAGTCCTAGAAGGGTGTTTCTTCTTGCTAAAGATGAAGGACTATGATGCTATTCTTGGTCTGGATTGGCTAGAGGAGCACTATGCGTTAGTGGATTGTCGTCGGAAGAGGATTGTTTTCCGCATTCCTGGTGAGGATGAGTTCTCTCACCCCTTGCCAAGGAACTTGGCGGGAAAGTTAGTCATCTCTGCCATGAAGGCGATGCGCATGGTAAACAAGGGTTGTGACGCTTTTCTTGCCAGCGTGGTGTTAGTACCAGAGGCTGATGAGTCACCTACTCTTGCGGAGATTGAGGTAGTGCAGGATTTTCCAGATGTCTTTCCTGATGACTTGTCTGGATTGCCACCGGATAGAGAGATAGAGTTTACCATAGAGTTGCTTCCGGGCACCTCTCCTATCTCGAAGGCTCCATATCGGATGGCACCTGCGGAGTTAGCCGAGTTGAGGAGGCAGTTGCAAGAGTTGCTTGATAAGGGATTTATTCGCCCTAGTGTTTCCCCTTGGGGCGCACCTGTATTGTTCGTCAAGAAGAAAGACGGGTCACTTAGGTTATGCATTGACTACAGAAAGCTGAACCAAGTGACTGTGAAGAACAGGTATCCCTTACCTCGTATTGATGATTTGTTTGACCAGTTGCGAGATGCATCAGTCTTTTCTAAGATTGATTTGCGATCCAGTTATCATCAGTTGAGGATTCGGAGTGAGGATGTGTCCAAGACGGCGTTTAGAACCCGTTATGGACATTATGAGTTTTTGGTCCTTCCTTTCGGATTGACCAATGCCCCTGCAGCGTTCATGGATCTCATGAACAGGGTGTTTAGGCCTTATTTAGATAGCTTTGTCGTAGTGTTTATTGATGATGTGTTGGTCTACTCTCCGGATGAGGCCACACACCGTCAGCATTTGAGGGTAGTGTTAGAGGTTCTTCGTGAGCACAAGCTGTACGCTAAGTTCAGCAAGTGCGATTTCTGGTTGCGCGAGGTTCATTTCCTCGGGCATGTTATCTCCGGTGCTGGTGTTGCAGTGGATCCAGCAAAGGTCCAGGCAGTTATGGATTGGGAGGTTCCCAAGACCCCTTCGGAGATTCGTAGTTTTATTGGTTTAGCTGGTTACTATCGACGATTTATTGAGGGATTTTCATCCATCGCCGCCCCAATGACCCAGCACACCAGAAAGGGAGTGAAGTTTGTTTGGTCCGAGAAGTGTGAGAGTAGTTTTCCATTGTTGAAGACTAAGCTCACGACAGCCCCGGTGTTAGTCTTACCGAGCGGTGTAGAGGGTTTTGCTATCTACACGAATGCATCTCGGATTGGTTTAGGCTGTGTGCTAATGCAGCAGGAAAGGGTAGTGGCTTATGCTTCTCGTCAGTTGAAGGAGCATGAGAAGAACTATCCGACTCATGACTTGGAGCTCGCAGCAGTGGTTCATGCACTAAAGATCTGGAGGCACTATCTTTATTGTGTCAGATTTGAGGTGTTTACCGACCACAAGAGCTTGAAGTATCTTTTCTCCCAAAAGGAACTAAACCTGAGGCAGAGAAGATGGATTGAGTTCTTGAAGGACTATGACTTCGACCTTCAATATCACCCTGGGAAGGCGAATGTCATAGCAGATGCTCTGAGTAGAAGGAGGCCATCTCTCCAGCAATATTTGGAAGATGTTGGAGGATGCGGCTTGCGCGTTGACTGAGTTAGAGCCATCGCTATGCCAGGCTTTTGTAGCTCAGTTATCTCTTAGGTCCTTGGTTTTGGATGAGGTGATCGAGCAACAGAAAGCCGACCCTAGACTCTTAGAGTTAGTGGGCAAGGCAGGCATTGCTCGTGATGAGGACGGTGTGATTAGATTTCATCACCGTGTTTGTGTCCCTGATTTGGTAGATGTCCGTGAACATGTGTTAGCAGAGGCTCATAGATTGCGATTCTCTATTCATCCGGGTAACACGAAGATGTACCAGAATTTGAAGAGATCCTTTTGGTGGTCTGGCATGAAGAGGGATGTAGCTGATTATGTATCCCGGTGTTTGGTGTGTCAGCAAGTGAAGGCTGAGCGACAACGACCATCCGGCCTTATGCAAAGGATGGAGATCCCAGTGTGGAAGTGGGAAGCTGTCACTATGGACTTTGTTTCGGGTTTGCCTCGATCTAGAAAGGGCAATGACTCGATTTGGGTAGTTGTAGATAGATTCTCGAAGACTGCTCATTTCTTGCCTATGAAGAAGAAGCAGTCAGTAGAGAGTTTAGCTAGATTGTATGTTAGCAGTATCATTAGATTGCATGGTGTGCCGAAGTCGATCATTTCGGATCGAGATCCGAGATTCACTTCGAGGTTGTGGAAGGGTCTTCAGGATGCTTTAGGTTCGGAGCTGAAGCTCAGTTCGGCGTTTCATCCCCAGACTGATGGACAGTCCGAGAGGACTATCCAGACGCTCGAGGATATGTTGAGAGCGTGTGTTTTGGATTGGAAGGATGATTGGGAGCGTCATTTACCTCTTGTGGAGTTCGCATACAACAACAGCTTTCATGCGAGTATTGGTATGGCTCCATTCGAGGCGTTGTATGGTCGGCCCTGCAGATCCCCTTTATGTTGGGAGGAGACCATTGATAGGCAGCTGATCGGTCCGGAGTTAGTGCAGGAAACTTCGGATAAGATCCAGCTTATCAGGAAGAGGCTTGTTGCGGCTCAGGATAGGCAGAAGAGCTATGCCGACAACAGGAGGAAAGATTTGGAGTTCGAGGTGGGTGATCATGTCTTCTTGAAGATATCGCCTACTCGAGATGTTGTCAGATTTGGCAGGCATAGTAAGCTGAGCCCTAGATTTATTGGCCCGTATGAGATTCTCAGACGATTGGGCAGCGTGGCATATGAGCTAGCATTACCCCCATCTTTGGCTAGTGTTCATCCCGTCTTCCACGTTTCGATGCTCAGGAAGTATGTCCGAGATCCGTCTCATGTGATTAGTCATGAGCCAGTGGAGATTTAGCCAGATCTGTCATATGTCGAGCAACCAGTAGCTATTCTTGACCGGAAGGTTCAACATCTCCGGAACAAGAGTATTGCGTCGGTGAAAGTTCTATGGCAGAACTTCTCACGAGAGGAGGCTACTTGGGAGCTTGAGGATGCGATGAAGAAGAAGTATCCCCTTTTGTTTGAGTAGTGTCGTTCTAACTTCGAGGACGAAGTTTCTTTAAGGGGGAGAGGGTGTAAGGCCCTCGAATTTTGTTGCATTATTTTAATTTCGTGTAAATAATTTATGTTGTGTATGCATAGATGTACATATCTACGTATGTATTAACTATTTATACTTATGTATGCATGTGTATAAGTTAGTTGTAAATAATGTATGAATGTTATGATGGTAGTGTGTACATGATAATACATACATATGGCATGTATATAGGTATAAGTTGTGCATGGTTTATGCATGTTTTTGAGTTCTGGCCGAAGGCCAGCTTGGCGTCAATATCAATGGACGTTTGTGTTGTGTAGGCGTCAACCATATGGACGCCAACACTAAATCCAGCGTCCAGCGATGTGGACGTCAATATCACTGGCTTGCATGCGTTGCAGAGCCGGAAATCTCGGGAACAAGCTACCCCAACCATTGGGAAGCTGTCCCCAACGGTCTGAAAGGCTTTCTTGTCAAGCCTGCGTGAAAGGAGAGCCCCCTCTCCTATTTACCAAGCCTTTTACAACCTCAACAGCCCTCTCTTGGCTCTCTTTGCAAGAGGAGATAAAGGAGAAGAAAAACCCTAGAGAAAACTGTGAGAAAACCCCACCCTTTGCAAGCTTAAATCCGACTTTCTGAAGCTGTTCCTGGCCACCTACCACGACAAGGAGCTAGCTGAAGTGAAGGAGGAGACTTCCCCGACCTCATCTTGGAGTCATCTTCGTCCTAGAACCCGGCGTGAAGACTTCTCGGGAGCTTCTTGAGACTGCCCAAGGAGAGCTTCACCAAACTTTAAGATCCGTCTGGAGTATTTTCTAGAGGCAAGTAACCTACCCCTATCGTCCATGTAGATGTCTAGTAGGGTTTTATGATTTTTATGCATTTTTCCTCGTGTCCTGGATCCCCCATTCACCCCTTTATTTGGAGTTCGGTTGTGTTTCTGCA
Source organism: Colocasia esculenta (assembly GCA_014218235.1). Classification (NCBI taxonomy): domain Eukaryota; kingdom Viridiplantae; phylum Streptophyta; class Magnoliopsida; order Alismatales; family Araceae; genus Colocasia; species Colocasia esculenta. The sequence continues at coordinate 21,043,671 of CM024764.1, read as the reverse complement.
CAGACAAGAACTTGGCGTCAATGCCTTGACGCCAAGATTCCCCGTGTGCGTCCAGTGATCTTGCCGTCCACTCCTGGAACGGCCAGAGACCACCGTTAAGTTCGTCTGGGCAGAACAATGAACTGTTCTCTCCTTATATATGATTACTTTCGATGTGTTTTGCGATGAGGATATATTGTAAACCTATTATACTACGTAATGTGGATGTTGGAATGTGTGGGAGAATGATTGGACATTTATTTTGTGGATGGTTGAGTTATTATTTATTTAAAATGCATGTGGAAGAATGGCCATGTATGTTCATCCATGATCCTAATAATCTGTGGGAAATTAGGATGCCCTAATCCTGTTGAATCATGTCTATATACGTCAGTCTCTGTTCTGAATTTTCTGGAATTTTCCCATGTCAATGTGATTTACTGAAAATTTATACTTGGGAAATAGAAAACATGTGTAGGATTGCTAAATTTCCAGTAAATCGTGTGTTGTGAAATAAATCCCCGGGAAATTCCTATGGTGTTGTGTATATTGGGTTCAGGGTTATGACCTGTTAAACTGAAATTTCATGTTACGCACCATGGTGGATTGAATCACGAATGATATGAAAAATTGATGTTTGATTTTCTGTAATTGCATCATGAGTCAGAAAATTCCAGAAATTTGTATGTGAGGTCATGAACCCGAAATCAGCATGTGGTTAAATTTTCAGGTCGTTTGGACAACTATATAGTGAAATATGAATTTTTCCTTGCAAAGATGTGAACAATGCATGTTAATGTGGGAATAATGTGACATGTGTGCGTGATCTGATTTATGCAAATTACTGAACATATGATCCCTGTTAATTGTAGAATCATGTTAGGAAAACAGAGCCCTTGTGTGAATGAGAAAATGAATGAGAGGTAAGTGACATGTGTAAAGATATGCGTTAAAATCGGTAAATGTGTAAATCGTGCCAAGTGTGACATTGCTTCCATAGAGGGCAGTGGAACCGTATCAGGGAAAAGTCCCCTGAGTAGGTTCAATGTGTTGTGATCCTAAGGGCATTAGGATGAAATCCTAGAAGTGGACAAGTAGCACTGGTTAGGGTGGAGACTTGTTCTCCCGGTCTGCGCAGTCCAAGAGTCGTCACTGTATTGCCTAGGTGACGTCTATGTGTATGTGATGTGATGTGTCCTTCTTATGGTGGTTTGGACTATGTGTCACGGCACTAAATATGAATGTGAAAATATGTATGTGTTCATGTGTAAGAACTGTGGATGTGAACAATGTGTAAATGTGCATGTGTAAAGTGTAAATTATGTGAATGAGAATTTGTGTAAATATGTGAAACCAAAACGTGAGGGTTGTGAATTGGTGATCCATGTTGTGGTAATCTGAAATCATGATAAAACAGCAAACTAAATGTACATATGATCATGCTTTACATGTGTAAATTGCCTAGAATCCATGTTAGAAACGATTCTTAGTGGTGTGTAAGTAATCCCATGCTTGTTTGCCCTCATGATGTGATTTAAATTGATTAAGTAGCTCTCGTGTGTTGGGTTATGCTTTCTAGTCCATGTAAAACCAGCAAGCTTACAACATGTAAAATGGTTATGTGCATGTGTAAGAATGAGTAGTAACCATGTTAGCAGTGTTTTCTTTCATGTATGTAAGCTACTCATGCTGATTGCCTTCATGTTTTAGCTTAATTGAAAGTAGAACTTTCATGTGTTGGAATGATTAGAGAACATGTGATAGGAGATTTTAATTTAGGAAATCTGAAAGCATGAATCATGTGTTCATTAATAGAATTACCATGATAGGTTGTTAATTTCAATGTCACGCATGCTACATGTTGTGTCTTGTAAATGGTATGTAAAAACCTGCTATGATATGTGCATGTATGATAGATGTAGTGTTATTTGCTGAGTCTTTTAGACTCATTACTTGCTTCGGCGTACAGGCGTAGTTGGTGACGACACACTTGCGGAGGAGGCAGTGGAGACCGACTCCGAGCGTGGAGATTAGATCGTTGGTGTACTTTGCGATATTTTGATTTCATAGTATGTAATTGCAACATTGTACTAGCATTATCATGGAAAAAATGTTTAAGTGTGGACAATTATGTATTTGATTCTCAGCAATTTAATTATGTGGACTTTTAGTTCTTTAAATGTTATTGCAATCATGTATGTTAAATGTGGATGATGAATGAAATGAAGACAGTGGTTCTTTTACTTCCGCTACTCTGTTCTTATATTCACGTGTATCTCAGCTGAATGTTATTGTTGGGTAAATGTCCCACTGTGGCAACGTTCACTATACCGACGTGGGTTGGTATAACCGTACTGGTATAATGAGGGTCGCTACAGCAGTCACACAGTTAAGCAAGTACGACACGAAGATTTATTCTGGTTCGGTGCTGATCCCCTCAACACCCACGTCCAGTCCTCAAGGGCAAACTCCTTGAGCTTTCCACTACCCAGCTGAAACCACAGCTCATGGATACAACACTGGATAGACCTTCAGTAAGTACTACAACCACTTGAACACCTCAGGACTTCACCTCTTTCCACAGGTGGAATCTACCTGCCAAAACCACAGGCCTTCGCCTGAGAGTTGGAACAATCACACCTGGCCGAATTAGGTCTTCTCCTTCTAACCAAGGAGGAACACCACCAAATACAAACCTTTGGTCAGTCACTATACCTGCTACCACACAAGTAGGTCTTCACCCTAAGGGTGGAAAATACACCTGAACAACAGGCCTTCTCCTTTCAAGGAGGAACACCATCAGATACAGACCTCTGGTCGGTCACCTCTATTTCTAAAGAGAAGATGCATCGGAGAAAGAAAGTCTATGATGCTAGACAGATAAGGCACACAATAAGCTCAATAAATTTGTCCCAACAAATAAAAAAGATCAACAATAGGAAGCTCGTAGTTGGGCCTTCAATGCTCAGCAAGTAAATGTTCTTGAGCTTTTGTGGCCATGGCTGAGCAGCTGAATGCTTTCTGTTGAGATTATCTTCTTTAGGAAGCTTTTCACATTGAGCAGGAAGAAAATTGGAATGGAAATTTTTCTAGATGATGGGCTTTTTTGCTCCTTCACATTGGCACTCAGATCACACTTCAAAAACCTTTTTGTATATTCTTTATAGCTCCGATGCATTCTTAATTTTGTATCAGTTCCACATGGCTTTTTAAAGTCGTCTTCTTTCATAGCCGTTGGATTAATCATTGTCTCATAGTTATGTGTACGTTAGATTCAATCTTGACATGATCAACAAACATATCTTCTTTTTCTTTCTGTTGCCTTAGTTGCATATTGTCGTACATATGGTTGGTGTACAGTCCCAAATTTCTAGATACAGCTAGCCTATCTGATGCACATTTCACGACAGATGTTATATATAAAATAATCCATCAACCAATACACATTTGACACATAAAAAGACCTTTTGAACGTTGAGCCCTTACGCAAGTAGAGTTTTAACAAATCGATCATAAAATCTTCACCACACTTTTACCAATAAAATAAATCTTCCTTTTGAAAAGTTCTTGGATGAGAGCAATAAAATATTCTTTTAGCATACATTACTTCTTTTAGAATAGTCATAAAGTAACATTGGGTGCATGTAAGACATATATCAGATTAAATAATTCTCATCCATATGTTTGACACATAAAAGACACTTTTTATAAGTTGCACATGAACATTTAATGTGGTCAGGTTGTGAATAGAAGCACAGATATATATAGACCATATAGGCAAGTATTCTAGGTTGCAATCGTCAAGAAAAAAGAATTAAGTATTTTGAATGACATATCAAATATTTCTTCTAAGATGATAGTAGAGATGCACTACAAGTTTATAGATTAAAATATATCAAGATAACAGGTCGTAAGATGTAAACTACAAAATAACTGATTATTTTATGTTCAGATGAAATAATCGATTATTTGATGAAGTGAAGGAAGAATAATTGATTAATTCAGATAACTAATTATTTCTAGAGAAGACAATGCAAATAATCAATTATTTCTGGAGAGGACGATGCATTTAACCGATTATTTTGAATTTAGAAAATGAACAACTATAACTCCAGCAAATGTTCAGTAACAAAATGCTAATTGATATAAGTTGTATATAATAATAAATATATTCGTGAGATTAAGTCATTACATTCATGAGTTTTAATTATCACCAAAACATATGGATAAATATAGGAGTGGTTCAACAATATTGACTGTGATATCATTTGTTATGAAGTTGAAGTCAGTTGAAGAGTCGAAGCTCAAATTGACTAAAGTTTGAGTTGCTTCAATAGTCGAAGATTCATTTCAATTGAAGCAAACTTCCTTTAGCAGTCAAAGTCCCACTTCGACTGGAACGAAGTTTCTTCAACAGTCAAAGTAACACTCTGATTAAAGAAGATTTAGTTCATAAGTCAAAGTCTAACTATGAATTTTCTTGCTTAAAGAGTCGAAGTCTCACTTCAATTGACATACATTTTTAACAGTCGATGTTCACTCTGACTATAGAAAAATTTCATAGTAGTCAAACTTCAAGTCGATATTTCACCTCGACTGTTGCTCGATATTTCACTTCGACTGTTGTTGTGACTATCTTCACCAGTCAAACCTTAAGTTGAATTTAATATGCTTATTTGTATATTTGTTTCACTTGAAGATTAAATATTATTTCTTATATTTTTTTAGCGATAGATTTATTCCTAAATATTCCTTTGATGACTAGCTTAATATTTTCACATAAGGGATTTTATCACTTATTTTCCTAGTAATAACTAATAAATATTGTCTAATAAAATCTCGATTAATGGAAATAATCTTGTTTATGTTAAGACCTTATTTATATGACCATTCTTTCTGTAAATAACAATGAAAATATTTATTATGTATTTGTCATTTCAGAATTTTAGCCATTTCATTGCAAATAAGATTATTTCAAAATATCAATATGTCTAAACAGAAGTATTAAATGCACTAAAAAGGTTACTCTAACTAGTAGACAATGCAAACATACTCCTAAAAATATTTCATATGCTAGTAGTCTACTCATCTTAACTATGTATAGATACACATTAATAGGAATGTATGATTGTCTTTAAAAGAAGGTATCTACTAAATCTTACATATGTATTTCTATTATCCACTGTGCAATATCGTTTCTATTGACCCTGAATATCTGCCTGGGAAGAAATCTTTTTGTATTTAATTGTGGATGCAGGGCATTAAATGCAACGACAATAGTAGCATGCAAGTCACTAAAATTAGGAAGAAGATGATCATTACTCTCCAGATTAGAGACGCTACTCTCAAGAGAAATCCAACATCTACCTTTAAATTGTCAAGTTGGTCAATGACTAGAAGAAGAAGTTGAAACTCATAAATAGGAAAGTTGAAGCCTGCTGAATGAAGAGAATTTTCACAACTCGAGCTCTAAAAGCTTTGAAGATTTCTCATTCTAAAAGCTCTTCAATTCCTACTCAAGCTTCAAGCCTCATGGACCTATAACGACTTCAAAAGACCTTCAAAGTCCACCCTAAGAGAGAGAGTGTTTAGTGTAGATAGCCAATGTTTCTCATCCTTCTTTGAGTGCTTAGATAAAGTCAAAATTGGTGATCATTGCTATATTGTGTCTAACTCAATGTATTTGTATGGAACTCCCTCTTCTATGATTTAGAGGTGCTTGTAGAACCGGCAAGGGGTTGGTACCATGTATGTACCTCTTAAAATAAAGGAAGGCTTACTGGGGCAAGCGGGTTGTTGTTCTCTTTGGCAAAGGAAAGACTAAATTGCTCAATGTGTATTGTAACCTTTGGATAGGTTAGTAGACAATCCCAAGTGATTCTTGGGGACTGGACATAGAACTCCCATTAGAGAGGAGATTCAAACCAAGATAAATCATGTGTGCTCATCTTTGTGTGTATGTTTACTTCCTCTCGATCATTTCTTACAATAATTACTAACCACTAACAAAAGCTTTAGTGTTTGTTATTATCTGTTTTATTCTTTCAGAACACCCTATTCACCCCCCCCCCCCCCCCCTTCTAGGGTGATTAGTTGCCATTCGATCCCACAATATCATAATTGCCAATATCAGAGTGCAACCTAGTATGCTGATAGAAATTAAGGAACTTCAAGATAGTGATTCGTTCCTAGTAGAAGTCAAGGGGAATTTAGAGAAAGAAAAAAAACAGATTTCCACCTAGCTGATAATGGATGATTATTATTTTGAGGAAGGACATATGTGCCAGACCATATTGACATAAAAAAGAAACTTATGGAAGAATGCACAAATCTAGGTACACAATTCATCTAGGAGCTACCAGACATGTATCACAATTTGAAAAGAAAACTTACAGGTGGTCAAACATAAAGAGAGAGATTGCGGAATTTAGAAGTTATTGCTTAACTTGTCAATAGGTTAAGGTACAGTATCTTCGAACTGCTGGAGTATTAATGTGATGGGGATATCTAGAGCGCATCCCCATTTTTTCAAAATTTTTCAAGTCATCTACATATTTTCTGAGTTCCTATATGTATTTTCCTTTATTATGTAGTTTTTTTTATTTAAAGGGTCAAATGGGCCATTGTCTAATCGGCCAAAGTCACTTTCGGGTCATTAATAGATCCACTAGGGACAATGTGTTATTATGGTCTTTTAGGGTCACTTTAGTCATTAGTAGTACAAGTTTGGTCTTATGTCAATGCTGGTTAATACAGGGTCTTGTTTGTAATTGCGTGGTCACCTCTATAAATAAAGACTCATCCTCTCCATTTGTAGCAATGATGTTTTAGAATTTGAAAACTTAAGTCATTAAGATAGGTTGAAAGCTTCCCCTCTCCCTCTCTCTATTCCCTCTCTAGAGTCTCTCTCTATAGGAGGCATCCCTTTCTCTCTCTAATCTAAGCCCTACCTCTACTCCATCTCAGCCCCACCTCAACTCTACCTTAGCTCCACCTCAGCAACCCTTCACCTCTCCTTGGCACATTAACTCCCCACCTACCATCCCACTCTCCCATACACTTTTCCCACACAACCCCTTCCACTACCCAAGGACCAATTTAACACTCCACAGCCCCCTAGACACATTTCCCCCCCTCCCAAGTCAACATTTGGGCTTCCCAAAACCCCTCTTAATTCCTCTCTAGATCTAACACCACTCAACCTCTCATCTATTCTAAAAGAGACTAGGCTGCCCAACTCTTTGTAGCCTCTCTTCCCACTCTAGTAGCCCATCGTCCCACTCTAACCCTCTTTCCCAACCTCCTCATCACCCTCCCCTACCTCATGTTGCCCTCCCCTATCTCTCCGTAGCTCACTAACAACCACCGGTCACCCTACTCTTCATCACCTTATTGTATATCGCCGCAAGCAACATGTCATTGGATCGCCCTCCTCTCACGATCGTCATTGGCACCAGCTCGCCTTTGTGCTATCAACATCGACATTAGCATATTCTCCTCCATACCAGCAAGAGCCTTGCCATCACCTCACCTCTCTGTTGCTTCCCTAATGTCACTGTTTTCTTCACCGTCCTTGCTGCATTTATGTTGACATCATAGCAACCCTTGTAGCATCTACACCCTTATCTTTACCAACCACACCATCGATGCATTGCTGTCATGTTGTGACATCGCCAACACCTCTACCACGTCCTTACATTCATCGTTATGTTGTTGTCAACATTGCCCTATTGATTACAAAGAATTGCAACCACCAAGATCGAGGAGACTAACTCGAGAATCGACCTTGATCATCTCCTTCCTTTGTTCCCCCTCCCGCGAGAGGTATAGTGTTGCAAATCACCTGTTCCTGAGCTCATCCTCCCTACATGGAGGTTTACATTTGTTGTAATAGGGCTCTCGTCAGAAGTCTACATCAACACAATGTGCTGGTGCCTTAGTATGTTCCCCTACTCTCCCTCGTCTTCAATTGGTGTTGTGTTCTCTCGAACCAGTAAGGTACATGGTGCTATCACTATTAGTATATCTGATCTTTTAGTATTTTAATCCCTCCACAATGTTGTGAGAGAGCACCTGATTCAAATCCTCTTATTCTATGAGCTATCATTGTTGTGAGTGAGCAGAGCTCCGTAGTTAGGCACGAGGCCTGTCCACCATTACATATAGGCTTCCAAACCAAGAGTGTGGGTACCTTTCTACCTCTTTGGAGTCCTCTTCAAGAGAGGGTTGACTGTGGAATGCAGCTCATGAGGTCGCCATCCCAATAAAACTCTCGGAGTTCTAGATCCATCGTGAGATATGTGCGTTGTTCTCTTGGTCACGTTGCTTTCATACTGTTGTCTAATTTATGTTTGAGGTCGTCCCGCATTGTAGAGCCTCTAGATACACTGGAATAGAAATGGGAGAGCATTAGTATAGACTTCAGTATGATATTACCTTAGATTAAAGGAGGATTTGATGCAATTTGAGTAATAATGGGTAAATTGACCAAGTTCGCCCACTTGCTACCCATCAAGAGTAAATGGACAGTGGACATTCTAGTGGCACTTTACATCAAGGAAGTGGTAAGGCTACATGGCATCCTAATATCTATAGTTTCTGATAGAGACTCTCACTTCTAGAAAGGGTTGCAATCATCCCTAGGAATTATACTTAACTTCAGGATAATTTTTTACTCTTGAACAGATGGTCAAACTAAGAGGGCTAATCAAATTGTAAAAGATATGCTCAAAGAATAGGTGATCCACTTTGGAAGATATTGGCATGTGCACCTACCCCTAATTGAATTTGCAAATAATAATAGTTATGAATCAAGTATCCAAATGGCTCCATTTGAGACATTGTATGGCAAGAGTTGCGAATCACTTGCATGTTGAGAAGAGGTAGGAAAGAGACAATAGATCCATTTTAAGATAGATTAATGTGCAAATAAGCTTTTAATAGGGTCTTTAGTGCAAATATTCTTCATTTTTTCTAGTAAATATTACTCTTAAGAAAAAGTAGTATACGAAATTGTATACATTTTATGTCCATCTCTCTCTCTCTCTCTCTCTCTCTCTCTCTCTCTATATATATATATATATATATATATATATATATATATATATATATATATATATATATATACTTTATCGGAGATTAAGAGAAATATGCTTGGAAAATTAATTGGGGGTCCTTGTCAGAGGCTGGTACTTATTTCCTCGTCCCTGTCAGAATACTGGTAGACGTAAAGTCCCTACTTTTCGTCCGGTTTAATTTCCAGTCCCAGCTTTTCACACGTCACCATTTACGACCCTCCACGCACGATTTCCGTCTCGTTGGCCTCCGTCTCTTTTTTCCATTTCCGTCTTACCCTTCCGTCATTTCCAATGCCTTTTCCCCAAACGACGCTGACGCTTCAATCCTTTTGAAGGCCCGTGAACTGTAATCAATGGGAAGTTACTCTTACATAGCGTGCCAAGAACTGATACAGCAACATTGACATCACTTACACAAGTGCTTTCGAAGTCCGTGACCCGTTCTTCACAACTATAAAAGGAACACAGGGCCGAATACTTATCCTTTACAAGCTTCTAATGCTCTTCTTCTTCCTATATTTCTTGCTCGTCTTCTTCCTCTTTATTTGCAGATGTCTTCATCTAACTGTGCTTCCTAGAGGGATGGCAAGGCACCTGCCTCATCGGTGCCACCGTCGCCCCCGGCTCCCCGGTGCGACAGTCTACCTTCAGCCCCGTCTACTGGGAAGGTTTTTACATCGGCTGGAAGATGGCTTTACAGAAAGCCTCCCGGCTTTACGGCGACAAGAGCCTCAATAACATCCTCCCTAACGTCGGCCCTAGGGTAGAATGTTGCCCAGCTAGTTAGCCCAGAGGGGGGGTGAATGGGTTATTAAAACTTCGATCTTTGATTAAAACCTGTTTACTGAAAAGACTGCACAACTTAATAACAAGGTTAGAGTTAGAGCAAACAAGATAACAATCACACAAAAACACATCCACAAGACACAAGGATTTTATCCTGGTTCGGAACTCCTCTCCACAGGAGACCTACGTCCAGTCCCTGAGCAATACCTCAGGATTTTACTATCAAGGGTACAATCCCCCTTAAGGATCCTTACACCCAGCCTCAACTGGTCTTCCTTCAGCCTGAAGGGAACAACAACCACCCTGGATACCACCAGGTCTTCCTTCGTCCAGAAGGGAACAACAACCACCCTGGATACCACCAGGTCTTCCTTCGTCCAGAAGGGAACACAAACTAATCAGAAAAAGGTTGTGAAAACAGGCTTCAGATTCTAGCTTGACCAGCTACAACCTGAAGCTCCTAAGCCCCGAGAGAGAAAGAGATTTAACAAGGTTTTTCTCTCCAAGGACCACACAGGCTCTTACAAATATGAGAAGATTTCTTTGAGCACAGAGAGCTAAGAGCTTTGAACAAGGTTTTTGAGGGAGGCTTCGCTCTTCTTCCAAGTTCTGAGATTGAGAGAGATGGACCTTCTTCTTCTGAAATCAAGCGATGTTACTCTATCAGTTCTTTTTCTTTTCGTCTTGAGTCTTCTATTTAAACTGCTGATTCAAATTCGAACGTTGAAGTGCCCGTTGTCTCTTATCCTTGTGTACGTTAGACTGGTTACTGAGGAAGCTTCTGATCGTCAGTCTTTTATCCTGGTGTACACGCCAAAGAGATGTCATAGAACCTTGTATCTTGAGTCCAACGTTGTCCAGATGAGTCTTGTCAGATATCTGTAAGCATATCATCAATAAATAGAAGACAGCTAGGACTGCTGTCTATTGTTAGCTGAGAGGGAACAGATATTGCAATATATAGCAAAGCTCCTTTCTGTCCAAGAAAAGTACGTAGACAGAGTAGCATAGAAATGGAAGATATTGTCTGCATGCATGGGAGATACGATCGGAGAGCATTTAATGCATAGCAGTCAACTGACAAGATATGACTTTGACTTTTCAACGCTATTAAAAAGGCATTATACTGATGCATCAAGAAATTCGATAAAAAGAATCTTGCTGACTTCATAACTTATGAAATCGTTATGAATTATAGCAAGTCGTTATGAACTGTAAAGAAATCGTTGTGATAACTTATGAAGTCGTTGTGCGTTCTAAAGAAATCGTTGCAAGAAATCGTTATGACTAAAGAATCGTTGCGCGAAATCGTTATGACTAATGAAGAAGTCGTTGCGCGAAATCGTTATGACTAATAAAGAAATCGTTGCGCGAAATCGTTATGACTAATGAAGAAGTCGTTGCGCGAAATCGTTATGACTAATAAAGAAATCGTTGCGCGAAATCGTTATGACTAATGAAGAAGTCGTTGCGCGAAATCGTTATGACTAATAAAGAAATCGTTGCGCGAAATCGTTATGACTAATGAAGAAGTCGTTGCGCGAAATCGTTATGACTAATGAAGAAGTCGTTACACGAAATCGTTATGAATTCTAAAGAAATCGTTACGCGAAATCGTTATGACTAATAAAGAAGTCGTTATGACTATAGAGTCGTTGCGAGTTCTAAAGAAATCGTTACGAGCTCTAAAGAAGTCGTTACGGCTTGAGAGTCGTTGCGAGTTCTAAAGAAATCGTTACGGGCTCTAAAGAAGTCGTTACGGCTGAGAGTCGTTGCGAGTTCTAAAGAAATCGTTACGGGCTCTAAAGAAGTCGTTACGGCTGAGAGTCGTTGCGAGTTCTAAAGAAATCGTTACGGGCTCTAAAGAAGTCGTTACGGCTGAGAGTCGTTGCGAGTTCTAAAGAAATCGTTACGGGCTCTAAAGAAGTCGTTACGGCTTGAGAGTCGTTGCGAGTTCTAAAGAAATCGTTACGGGCTCTAAAGAAGTCGTTACGGCTAGAGAGTCGTTGCGAGTTCTAAAGAAATCGTTACGGGCTCTAAAGAAGTCGTTACGGCTGAGAGTCGTGCGAGTTCTAAAGAAATCGTTACGGTAACGATTCGAGTGATCCGGTCAAAGAGTAAGTCGTTCTGCTTATCAAAGAAGTCGTTACAGGGACTTAGATAGAAATGATGGGACTTACCAGATTGTCTTGATCTTTCATTTTTCTTTGCTTCCTGTTCTCAAGGCTCAAGAAATCTATTAGTGTTATTTTGTTAATCATCAAAATTAATATAAATAAATGGAAATATTTATTATGGGGACAGTTTGGTCATCAATCTCCCCCTTTTTGATGATGACAAAATATACTAAACATCATACAAAAAATGAAATATGTTTTTCAGATTTACGTTAGTTGTCTCCCCCATTTTGTCATTAGGCAAAAAGATAAGCTGAGACAAAGAAGAGAGAAAGATTTGTATTAAGAGGAGAAAGATAATACATAGGAGATAACAAGGAGGCATGCTGTGAGATGACAGCCCATGCCTTGATCTCAAGATCCTCAAAAATTGCAGAAAAACACCAAAGGTAACTGAGAAGGAGGGTCCCATGGAAGGGATGTTCCTCTGAAGGTAGAGTTGCCTTTGCTGCTCTATGAACTCTCCATACTGAGTTTTGTCCAAAATGAATCTGAAGTATGTACTCTTGCCAAAACTGGCCCTATGGAGAAATCTGTCCAAGGAAATTGGATAGTGAAGTTGCTGAGTTAACAGATCCTGCTTTAGGCATAAAAGGCAGAATATCTAGCTGCCCAGACAGCATAGAGCTCTGGTAAGGGTGCGATGGAATTGAGATCCATAAAGGCTTCTGCAGAAAGAGTCGCTTCCTTGACGAACCAGATCTTGATTGATAGCTTCCAGTTGCTGATAAGAGGCCCGATATAGAAGCTCCCATTCTGAGGAGATGAGTCGTTCACACTCAGAAATGAGTGGAGCTAAGGTAGAGAAGAGATGCGGCCAGAGTGATATTCTCTGAAGATGAACCGCAAGAAGGAGGGAGATCGGCCCTGCTTTGCTGACATCCGGCCCAGCTGCCTTGCAAACATGTCGAGAGCATGAGATCCAGCATCTGAATTAAGCACTAACGAGTGCAGCTTCGGCAGAAGAACTGGAAACTCAGTCTTGAAGGAGACAAAATCCACTGTAAAGGAAGGTTGAGAGGGGTCTCTGACTGCCGCACAGTAATCTGAGAGTTGAACTGGCAAAATTGAACTTCTGGAATTTTGTTCAAATAACAGAAGTCACTGTACAACTGAAAGGCTCTGGCAATCCGAATTTCCTTCAAAATGAAGGATCCCCAGGAGTTCTTGTGCTGGAAGATGAACCACTCAGAGAAGGTGAGTGGGTGATCTCTGAGAGAGAGGGATTCGGCCCTTGCAGTCAGGTATTTGGAGTACTGAGCCTTGTTCCCTTTGATGGCTGCCCACTGATCTTCAGTCTTGAACTCAGTGCCCTCAAAGATTTTGGACTTGAAAGGTTGAGATATCTGAGTGAAAGGAAGAACAATGGCTAGGTGTTCGGAGAGGTTGAGAAAAGGAATACCATAAATGGTAGAAAGAATGCATTTCTGAAGGTATTCTCTGTAGATAGGTCTTCTCTTAGGATCAAGGGTAAGAGAGTACCATAAAGGAGGATAGAGAGAAGCAGAGGGAGTGCTTAGAGAGGAAGAGGTTTTCTCTTTTTCAGGACAGGACTAGGAGGGTCAGTCCTGTGAATATGAGAGGCTGTGGAAAGAATGGTGAGGAGAGTGTTCCTTTCAAAAGGGTCGGGAACATTGGTGTCAAAAATGCCAAGAGGCAGAGGTTTTGCTGGAGGAAAGGTAACAGAATTAGGAGGAGTAGGAGGATAGAACAAGTGTTTAGGATTAAAGGAAGAGGTTGGTTGAGGATGAGATGATTGAGTTTGAATAGGAGAAGGTTGAGGAGTTAATGAGGATGAAGCTGAGATGAGAGGTGGAGTAGGTGAGAAGGAGGGTTGAGAGGAAGTAGAGGATGAGGAAGGTTTGGTGCGAGGCATGGGATGTTTTATGGTTGGTGGAGCAGGAGGTGCAGTAGGAGGAGATGAAGGTGTGGAGAGGGTTGGAGTGGCAAGAGATGAAGAGTCAGGGGCCTTGGAAACAGACACAGGCTCTTTTCCTTTGACCTTACTTTCTCTGACAGCAGGAGGTGGTCCTGAAGACCCTGAGGCTGCCACTGGTCCGGGTGACCCAACAACAGATGGCCCTGATGGCCCTGACCCTTGAGCTGGCGGCCCTGTTGGCCCTGAGACTTCTGCTGGAGGCCCTGGTGGCCTGGGAACTTCAGCTTGAGGCCCTGGTGGCCTGGGAACTTCAGCTTGAGGCCCTGATGGCCTAGGAACTTCAGCTGGATGGCTCAGAGTGGGTGCAGGAGGGACACCACTAGACTTTGAAATACTGGCCAGCAAATTCTTCATATCAGACATTTCCTTATTGAAGTACCTCATTGCATTTCTTATTGAGGATACGTCTGAGGAGGTTGACACTTGATTTGAGACAATGCCTTGAATACCATTCTGAACTGATGTCAGTATCTCTCCTTGGGCTTTTAGCAAGGCCATAACATGCTTCAACTTTATTTTCCTGTGGCCCTTCCTTGACCTCCTGTGAACAACCCTTTTCTGCTTTCCTGGCTGAGAGACAGGCTCCTCAGCTGCACTTGGGCCTACATTCTCTGGCCTTTCACTCTCAGCAAGCTCCCCTGAATGGGAGCAGGGGCTTCAAAACTTTCTTGCTCCCCCTGAGCAGGAGCTTCTTCCAAGACTACATCTTCATCAGGTCCACCTGCCTGAGAAGAGACTGAGATGGAGGGGATGGAGTCCAAAATCTCTCTTAAAATGAGGAGACTAAGGTGGTGGGCGAGGAATCAGCCACACCAGCTGCACCCTCTTCCAATTGAGCTTCAGATGGCATCCCACAGCTGACTCAACTGGTTCTGCTCTGCTGGACTTGCTGCTGCTTGCTCTACTTCTACTGCTTCTGGAATATCTGCAATAACTGCTTCTCCTTCAGCCACAGAGGATTTCGACCAAACGCCTTCTTGCACTGAAAAACCACTTTTCTTCAGGTTTCTGGACCTTATAGACTGGCCCATCTTTTCAGCTACCGCCCCTGACAGATCTACTCCAAAGTGCTTGAAAATCTTGGTCAGAAGATGGGCATATGGAAGGGAAACATTCAACTTGCTCTTTGTTTCCCATAACTGAGCATGTGCAAACTTCATTCGCTCAATCATCACTGCGGCCAGGTTTATCTCTTTGTTCTGGATTGCCCAGAACATTATGTCTGAATCTGCCCTAGTGCATGAGGAAAAGGTGGCACTACGGGGAACTAAGATTTGGCAGACTATGAAGTGCAGCAACCGGTTGAACGCGGACATCTGATTAATATCCAGCTTCCCATCCTTCAACTTAAATCCTGGACCGATGATCCCGAGACCTTTGACTTCATCATTCACAGAGTGAATGCCACTAAATCCTGAGGTCTTTACTCCAAACAGATCATGCAACAGCTCAGGGTTATTCTGATTTGGATACCCTTGACAGAGGAAACAAGGGATCCATCTGCTTCTGACTTCAGACAGATGTAGAAGGCTTTACCAAGTCCGGGTAGCTTACCTCACTGAATGTGACCACATCCATCCACTGCGATCTTCTTATAGTATCAACTAGCCTGGCCATGCCACTCTTCTCAAGATTCTGAACATCCACTGCCTTATTTCCGCAAATCTTTGTCTTCACAAAAGTAAATCTTTCTTGCTCCTTTGGGGATAAATACTCAGCACTGTAGCCCCCAACACTTCCGGAGATCAACGGAGCGGCCATGGGTGCAGAGAAGAAAGGATTTTGGAAGGGAGGATGATGGAAGGGACGGAAGTTTTCGAAGGAGTTCTTCGCGGGAAGAGAAGAAGGCTTCGAAAGTTGCAGAGAGACGATCCCAAAATCGTTAGGGCATCAGCTTTAGGTGAACAGATAGAGAATAAAAAGGGTAAAGGTGGAAGGCGAATCGATCTCAAAACGGTTTGGAAATTAATATTACTTTAATGACGGGAGCGCCAAAAGGCGGCAAGGGTAGAAAGCGACAAAAAGGTTTGACAAGTCAAACAACTTTCTACACAGAAGCGGTCAAAGCATATAGATAACTCGAGTTTTGTTTAACTTTAACGGAGAGAGAACTTTTCATTTAATCTGAAAAATTTATATGTCAATAACATCACAGAAATTCTTTCACAAATTGCACATCCCTAGTTCCCTTCTAAGAGATGTAAATCTCTCTTCAGGTAGGGCTTTTGTGAAGATATCTGCCAATTGACCATTTGTATCTATAAACGAAATTTCTAAATTACCACTAGCTACATGGTCTCGAATAAAATGATATCTTACCTCAATGTGTTTCGTCCTTGAGTGTTGAACTGGATTTTTGGTGAGGTTGATGGCACTAGTATTATCACACAATAGAGGAATTGATTTGATGTGAATGCCGAAATCTTCAAGTTGTTGCTTTATCCAAAGAAGTTGTGTACAGCAACTTCCAGCAGCAACATATTCCGCCTCAGCTGTTGATAGAGCTACTGAATTTTGTTTCTTGGATGTCCATGATATTAAGCATCCTGCAAGAAACTGACAACATCCACTGGTGCTCTTTCTATCTACTTTGCAACCAGCATAATCAGCATCTGAATATCCTATTAGATTTATCTCACAAGATCTAGGATACCAGAGACCTAAATCATGAGTTCTAGCTAAATATCTAAATATCTTTTTACAGAGATTAAGTGAGACTCTCTAGGGTCTGCCTGATATCTAGCACACATGCATACACTGAACAAAATGTCTGGTCTACTGGCAGTTAAGTAAAGTAATGATCCTATCATACCTCGATAATTCTTTTGATCTACCCTTTTACCTTTTTGATCACTGTCCATTCTGGTTGATGTGCTCATTGGAGTTGATAATGGCTTTGCATCTTCAAATCCAAATTTCTTCAACAGCTCTTTGGTGTACTTTGCTTGACAGATATGAGTGCCATCCTTCCCTTGCTTGATTTGCAATCCAAGGAAGTAGCTTAACTCCCCCATCAAGCTCATTTCGAATTCTCCCTGCATAAGCTTTTCAAAGTACTTGCAAAGAGATTCATCAGTAGATCCAAAAATAATATCATCCACATAGATTTGTACAAGAAGTATATGTTTAACTTTAGATTTTATAAATAATGTACTATCTACTTTACCTCTAGTGAAACCATGATTTAATAAGAAATTACTGAGCCTTTCATACCAGGCTCTAGGAGCTTGCTTTAGACCATATAAGGCCTTATGTAGTTTAAATACATGATTTGGAAATTCAGAGTCGTCAAAACCTGGAGGTTGTTCAACATAAACTTCCTCCTTGATGAAACCATTTAAAAAGGCTGATTTGACATCCATTTGAAAAAGTTTTAAATCAAGTGCGGATGCATAAGCAAGTAAAATCCTAATGGCCTCAAGTCTAGCTACAGGTGCATAAGTTTCATCGAAATCTATGCCTTCCTCTTGGGAGTAGCCTTGAGCCACCAATCTGGCTTTGTTCCTTAAGATTATTCCAGACTCATCCAGTTTATTTCTGAACACCCATTTGGTGCCAATAACTGAATGATTGGATGGTCTAGGAACAAGTGACCATACTTGGTTTCTCTTGAACTGATTTAGTTCATCTTGCATGGCTAATATCCAAGATTCATCAGATAAAGCTTCATTGACTGTCTTAGGCTCTACTTGAGAAACAAATGCTAAATAGTCGCATGGAATTACATTACCTCTAGTTCTTACCCCTACAGATGGATCACCAATGATGTTTTCAGGAGGGTGATCTTTCTGATGTCTCCATTCCTTTGGAAGATCTTTATGTTGGATTTCTGTTTGCTGCAGTTCTTCCAGAGTTGGATCCTCTTTGTCCTTAATTGAAGTTTTCTTTAATTTTTCGGACAAGACATCTGCATCATCAATGTCACTAATTTCTTCCTTTTTCAAGGAAGGGTTAGATTCATCAAAAATAACATGTACTGATTGTTCAATTAATAAGGAACGTTTATTGAAAACTCTATAACCTTTAGGTTTAGAGGAATACCCCATGAAAATGCCTTCATCTGATTTGGCATCCAACTTACCAATGTCCCTTTTTCCATTGTTATGGATGAAGCAAGGACATCCAAATACTCTGAAATGGCTAATCTTTGGCTTCTTTTCTTTGTAGAGTTCATAAGCAGTCTTTTTCAGAATTGGCCTGATCATCACTCTATTTATGATATAACATGCAGTGTTGATAGCTTCGGCCCAGAAATATCTTGGCAGATCATATTCTGATAACATTGATCTTGCCATATCCAAAAGAGTTCTGTTTTTCCTCTCAGCAATTCCATTCTGTTGAGGTGTCCTTGGAGCTGAGAAGTTGTGCTCAATTCCTTGATCATCACAGAACTTCGCAAATTTTTCATTCTGAAACTCACCACCATGATCTGATCGAATAGAGACAATTGAGAATTTCTGATCTTTCTGAACTTTCTTACTGAAGCTGACAAAATTCTCAAATGTGTCATCTTTGTGCTCTAAAAAGGATACCCAAGTGAATCTTGAATAATCATCAACTATTACAAATCCAAAATTCTTTCCTCCCAAACTGGTAGTCCTCATTGGCCCAAATAAATCCATGTGAAGTAGTTCTAAGGGCTTTGAGGTGGTTACTACAGTCTTTGATTTGAAGGAGCTCTTGGTGTGCTTTCCTCTTGCACAAGGTCTGCAAATGCTATCCAATCTGAAATTTACCTTTGGCAGTCCTTCAACTAGTTTTCTTTTTCTGAGCTTGTTCAGCCCATCCAAGCTGCAGTGGCCCAATCTTCTGTGCCACAACTCAGTTGATTTATCTTTGCTAGCTGCCAAACACACATCTTGATCCTTGAGTTCATCGAGATATAGAACATACAAATTTCTTTCTCTGTAGGCTTCAAATATGACTTCACCATCTTTTAAGATACTGCATTTTGATTCTTGAAACTGAATTTGATGGCCTTTGTCACACAACTGGCTGATGCTGATGAGATTGTGCTTTAACCCTTTGACCAGCATTACATCCTTTATGACTGATTTTCCTTTGATGTTCACAGACCCGCTTCCTATCACAGTCCCTTTTCCATTATCTCCATAGGTGACTGTACCTTCTTCAGCTTGGAGATCAACAAATATCTTCTTGTTGCCTGACATATGCCTTGAGCACCCACTATCCAAATACCATTTGGATGCTCGAGGGTTAACCTGAAATGAAAACATCAAGCTTTAGGTACCCAAATTCTTTTTGGGTCCTGATTGGTTAGTATCATCAACTTTACCTTTTAATATCCATTTTTTATGTCTTGTTGGGCATGTCATTTTAATATGTCCTAACTTGTTGCAGTGACTGCAGCAGGATAACTTAGTTACTTTTTCTATGTATTTGAAATCAGCTTTGTATGCTACATCTTGTTCAGGTACAAATTTTGGTGTTGGATATGTTTTAGGGTATATTATGGTTTCTTATCTGGGGGTGTATATCCTAATCCATTTTTCTTTTTACCCGATCTCCTAGCACCTTTTAATATTAAAGAGTTTTTACCATTGGTAAATTTTTCTAGGGTGCTTGCTAGTGTTTGTTTTCTTCATTTAATTCATTTACAGTTTTTCTTAAATCATCTGAGTTTTCCTGTTTTTCTAGGTCAGTGATTTTTCTGTTCTTGTCTTTTAAATTTTCACATAATAGTTCATTTCTTCTCTTAAGCTCAACTATTTGTTTTTCTAGTTCTTCGTTTTCAGATTTTAAATCTGAGTTGGTATTTTCGAGACATGTGATATTTTCTTGCTTAGCTTAAGTAGTTTACACACTTCTTTATACTTATTGTAGAGTTCATTAAATGCACTTTCCAAATTATCCGAATCTGAGTCATTACAGGAATCGAAAGAAGAGTCAGATGTTACCTTATCCTCGGTATTCGCCATGAGAGCCAAGTTGGCTTCTTCACCTTCACTGCTGAGCTTGACTCACTATCTGAGTCACTGCTGTTGTCCCATGCAGCTGCCATGGCTTTCTTTTTGAATCTTCTGAACTTCTTGGAGCTGTCCTTCTTCTTGTGATCATTTTTCTTTAACATTGGACAGTCTGCCTTGATATGTCCAGGTTTCTTGCATTCATAGCAAAGTGGCTCATTCCTCTTCTGATCTTTTCCATCTGGTCTCTTGAGATCTTTGTTTTTCTTGAAGTACCTCCTACCAGACTGGAACTTCTTCTTCTTTGCCAAGATTCTCTGCAATCTTCTTGAGAGCATGGCTTCTTCATCATCACTATCTTTGCTATCTTCACTGTTATCTAGGATTCTTCTGATGAGTCCCCATTAGCTTTAAGCGCATTTGACTGCTTCTTTCTACTGGAGGATTCTCCTAGTCTTTCCATGTTTATTTCATGGGCCATGAGAGACCCAATGAGTTTTTCTACTGACATTCTCTTAAGATCATTAGCTTCTTCGATAGCTGTGACCTTTGCCGTCCATGAAGATGGCAGGGATCTGAGAATCTTCCTTACCATATCTGCATTTTCATATGACTTTCCTAGACTTGCTAGGCCATTAGTAATGTCAGTAAATCTACTAAACATTTGGGTAATAGACTCACCTGTTTGCATTTGAAATCTTTCATACTGAGTGACAAGAATGTCAATTCTTGTCTCCTTTACTTTGTCTGTACCTTCATATGTGATCTTTAACTTTTCCCACATTTCCATGGAGGATTTGCATGCTGAAACTCTGTTGAACTCTTTCTTGCTTAGAGCACAACATAGAATGCTCTTAGCTTTACAGTTCAAGGAGATTTTCTTTCTATCTTCATCTGTCCATTGTGCTTTCTCATTTGTGACGACCAGATCACCTTCTTCCACTATTGACCAGATTTGATAATCGTGGCCTTGTAGAAAGTATTCCATCCTGGTCTTCCAATACGTATAATCTTCACCATCGAACAAAGGAGGTCTGTTGACAGACTGACCTTCGAAGTGACTTTGGGCTGCCATTGATCTTTGCTCTTCAGATCGTTGGATCTTCTTCTTTGTCGAAGAGACGGGCTCTGATACCACTTGTTGCCCAGCTAGCTAGCCCAGAGGGGGGGTGAATGGGTTATTAAAACTTCGATCTTTGATTAAAACCTGTTTACTGAAAAGATTGCACAACTTAATAACAAGGTTAGAGTTAGAGCAAACAAGATAACAATCACACAAAAACACATCCACAAGACACAAGGATTTTATCCTGGTTCGGAACTCCTCTCCACAGGAGACCTACGTCCAGTCCCTGAGCAATACCTCAGGATTTTACTATCAAGGGTACAATCCCCCTTAAGGATCCTTACACCCAGCCTCAACTGGTCTTCCTTCAGCCTGAAGGGAACAACAACCACCCTGGATACCACCAGGTCTTCCTTCGTCCAGAAGGGAACAACAACCACCCTGGATACCACCAGGTCTTCCTTCGTCCAGAAGGGAACACAAACTAATCAGAAAAAGGTTGTGAAAACAGGCTTCAGATTCTAGCTTGACCAGCTACAACCTGAAGCTCCTAAGCCCCGAGAGAGAAAGAGATTTAACAAGGTTTTTCTCTCCAAGGACCACACAGGCTCTTACAAAATGAGAAGATTTCTTTGAGCACAGAGAGCTAAGAGCTTAGAACAAGGTTTTTGAGTGGAGGCTTCGCTCTTCTTCAAGTTCTAAAGATTGAGAGAGATGGATTCCTTCTTCTTCTGAAATCAAGCGATGTTGCTCTATCAGTTCTTTTTCTTTTCGTCTTGAGTCTTCTATTTAAACTGCTGATTCAAATTCGAACGTTGAAGTGCCCGTTGTCTCTTATCCTTGTGTACGTTAGACTGGTTACTGAGGAAGCTTCTGATCGTCAGTCTTTTATCCTGGTGTACACGCCAAAGAGATGTCATAGAACTTTGTATCTTGTGTCCAACGTTGTCCAGATGAGTCTTGTCAGATATCTGTAAGCATATCATCAATAAATAGAAGACAGCTAGGACTGCTGTCTATTGTTAGTTGAGAGGGAACAGATATTGCATATATAGCAAAGCTCCTTTCTGTCCAAGAAAAGTACGTAGACAGAGTAGCATAGAAATGGAAGATATTGTCTGCATGCATGGGAGATACGATCGGAGAGCATTTAATGCATAGCAGTCAACGGACAAGATATGACTTTGACTTTTCAACGCTATTAAAAAGCATTATACTGATGCATCAAGAAATTCGATAAAAAGAATCTTGCTGACTTCATAACTTATGAAATCGTTATGAATTATAGCAAGTCGTTATGAACTGTAAAGAAATCGTTGTGATAACTTATGAAGTCGTTGTGCGTTCTAAAGAAATCGTTGCAAGAAATCGTTATGACTAATAAAGAAATCGTTGCGCGAAATCGTTATGACTAATAAAGAAGTCGTTGCGCGAAATCGTTATGACTAATAAAGAAGTCGTTGCGCGAAATCGTTATGACTAATAAAGAAGTCGTTGCGCGAAATCGTTATGACTAATAAAGAATCGTTGCGCGAAATCGTTATGACTAATAAGAAGTCGTTGCGCGAAATCGTTATGACTAATAAAGAAATCGTTGCGCGAAATCGTTATGACTAATAAAGAAGTCGTTGCGCGAAATCGTTATGACTAATAAAGAAGTCGTTACACGAAATCGTTATGAATTCTAAAGAAATCGTTACGCGAAATCGTTATGACTAATAAAAAGTCGTTACGGACTAGAGAGTCGTTGCGAGTTCTAAAGAAATCGTTACGAGGTCTAAAGAAGTCGTTACGGCTAGAGAGTCGTTGCGAGTTCTAAAGAAATCGTTACGGGCTCTAAAGAAGTCGTTACGGCTGAGAGTCGTTGCGAGTTCTAAAGAAATCGTTACGGGTCTAAAGAAGTCGTTACGGCTAGAGAGTCGTTGCGAGTTCTAAAGAAATCGTTACGGGCTCTAAAGAAGTCGTTACGGCTTGAGAGTCGTTGCGAGTTCTAAAGAAATCGTTACGGGCTCTAAAGAAGTCGTTACGGCTTGAGAGTCGTTGCGAGTTCTAAAGAAATCGTTACGGGCTCTAAAGAAGTCGTTACGGCTTAGAGTCGTTGCGAGTTCTAAAGAAATCGTTACGGGCTCTAAAGAAGTCGTACGGATTGAGAGTCGTTCGAGTTCTAAGAAAGTTACGGTAACGATTCGGGATCCGGTCAAAGAGTAAGTCGTTCTGCTTATCAAAAGAAGTCGTTACAGGGACTTAGATAGAAATGATGGGACTTACCAGATTGTCTTGATCTTTCATTTTTCTTTGCTTCCTGTTCTCAAGGCTCAAGAAATCTATTAGTGTTATTTGTGTTAATCATCAAAATTAATATATGAATAAATGGAAAATATTATTATGGGGACAGTTTGGTCATATTGGAAACACATCACTTCCTCCCCTTCATCCCCTCCATCCACTGACAGTACGCCTCCTCCTTCCCCCCAGCCCTCCAATGGATGTACGCCTCTCCCTCCTCCTCTACCGACTGGTCGTACTACCAAGAGTAGAGAGGGATTGTACTGGGACTTGTGATAATATAGAATTTCATTTGATGCAGTTTTCTGTGTGTTGTGTATGTGCTCTCTATCATGCAAACTGAAAATGTAGCAATAAACCACTTGTGAAAACATGGTATTATCGATATTAAATTCAAATGACAAAAGACTGTAACAGATTAAAAGTTATAATGTAAAAAACTATAACAGGATGTTCTCTAAGTGTAACACGTAGTGCCGAATGTACAGTGTTAGTGTAGTGATCATACTGTAAGAGTGTAGTGTCAAAACTGTAAAACAGTCTCACACTTAAACTGTAACATGTATAGTATAATGTACAGAATACGTGAGGGACAATGATCGAACTGTAAAGAGTGTAGTGCTCAAAGTTTGTAAGAGGGGTGTAGTGCTCAAAAATTAACAGGTTAGTGCTTAAACGTAAACTTTTATTAGTATACTGTAACAGAAACGTGAGGAGACAGTGCTCGAACCGTAAGAGTGTAGTGCTCAAACTGTAACAGGGCTGTTCTCTAATGTAATACTGTAGTGCTCGAACTGTAACAGTGTAAGTGTAGTGATCATACTGTAAGAGTGTAGTGGTCAAACTGTAACAGTTTAGTACTTAAACTGTAACATTTTATTACGTATAATGTAACAGAATACGTGAGTAGATAGTGCTCGAACTGTAAGAGTGTAGTGCTCAAAGTGTAAGAGTGTAGTGCTCAATATGTAACAGTGTAGTGCTTAAACTGTAACATTTTATTACGTATACTGTAACAGAAATCATGAGGAGACAGTGTTCGAACCGTAAGAGTGTAGTGCTCAAACTGTAACAGGGTTGTTCTCTAAGTGTAACACTGTAGTGCTCGAACTGTAACAGTGTAAGTGTAGTGATCATACTGTAAGAGTGTAATGGTCAAATTGTAACAGTCTAGTACTCGAACTGTAACATTGTAAGAGTGTAGTGCTCAAACTGTAACAATGTAGTGCTCAAAATGTAACATTCTATTACGTATACTGTAACAAAAAACATGTGTATACATATTATGAAAATATCAGGACGATCTTCTGCTATAACAAATATAGAAGATTTAAAATCCCTCAGGATTGTGGGCTGGGTTACTACAAGTTCTTCAGTTGTGACCTGTTTGTTTGCACCTTGAATAAATATATGCATGATCTACTTCTCCTCTTGAATGTATTCTCCTCTTTCTCGGTCTTCCTGGCAACCTTTTTGTTGTCGGTGGCTTGATTAGAACATCTGATGGTTGAGGTGGATCCGACATGTCAAATGTTGGGATAGGTTGAATGTTTCTTTCATATGCAGCCATGTACACTTCTGTGCTGTAAAATGCCGAAACATATTGAGTAACGACCTCCTTGTTACTGCCAATTGATGCGCATGCATACTTGCAAGGAATCTTCACAAGTTGCCAGTGTCCACAGGAGCATGTTTGTAGATGGAGGTCTACGGCGTACGTCTTCATACTTTCAATAACCTCAAATTTGATTCCGTCTGAATGACGGATTGCTAAGCTTCTCCTTTCTTGAAGGTTTTTTCAATGATTTTTGTACTTTAGGACAGTATGGTGTATCCCACAAGGCTGCATCAATTTCCTCTTTGCATCCATTCCATCATTTGCACTCTAATTTTTGTAACCATCTGTAGTATTGGTAGACTTCGCGCATCATGTATCCAATTGTTGAACGACTCTGCCAAATTAGAGTATAACTCGCCAAACATGTTAGGCATTGTGAAGGAAATTAGGTTAATATCAAATATCTGTAACAAGTGTCCACTAGATACTGTAACCATATTTGACACGTTCTGTAACAGATTATCTCTGTAACTGTAAGATAACACTTATTGTAATAGCTTATGTCTTCTACTATAAGAGATGTAACACCCAATTGTAAGAACGTAAATGGCAGAATGTAATAGAACATATCACTTGTGTATTTAAAGAGCCGAACCTTTGTCCCGAGAAACGAGCATGGGACCAGTGGTCGACATCATTTCGGAGCACCCATTCTTTGGCATCAGCAGAATTAAGCTCCATTGCCATCATTGCGTCTTGGTACTCTTGTTCAGTAACAGCATAGGCAATAAGCTGGAGAACTTTTCTAAGTAATTTCTTGAAAGGGGCGGCATATTTCCCCACACATTGATTGTTAAGTTCTGCATGATGTGCTGGAAACAGTAGCCGTGATGATCATTTGGAAATATGTCAGGAATCGCTTCCTTCAGACCTTTCCCCCTGTCTGATAGGAATGCGATCCTTCTATATGATAGCAATGCCTTTTTCAAATTTTGTAGAAACCAGACACAGTTGTCATATGTTTCCGAATCTTCGATGGAGTACGCTACAGTGAATAGCTCATTGTTACCATTTAAGGCACTTGCTGCAAGTATAACCCCTTGTACTCTATGCTGTTTGATATGAGTTCCGTCCAAAAAGAGCATAGGTCGGCAACCAACTTCGAAACCATATGCAGATGCCTGGAAGCATATGAAAAAACATTTGAAATGTTAAGTCTTGGGTCACTTCTAGAGACAAAACGATCCCGGGGTTTGACTGTAATGCACGTTCGCTGTATCAGTTCAACATATGATAGCTTGTTCTGAAATCACCGTATAGAGAACTGACAGAAACCTCTTTTCCCCACCATGCCTATTGATATGATGATACATGGTATGTTAGATTGTTACAGTACTTGTCCTTATACCTTACAGTGGCCGCTTATATTGTTACAGTATATGCTGAAATGATTACAGTTATTATATACAGACCCTTACAGTATGGATTACAGTTGTACAATACAAGGGTCAGAGACTTACACTTATCGTTGAATACATTACAGTAGAGGTCATGAGTGTGCAGAATTAAATCATGGCATACATGGTATGTTAGATTATTACAGTACTTGTCCTTATACGTTACAGTGGCCTGCATGTATTGTTACAGTATACGTCGAAATGATTACACTTATTACAATATAGACCCTTACAGTATATGATTACAGTAGTTACAATATAAGGGTCAGAGTCTTACAGTTAAGGATCTATACGTTACAGTAGAGGTCGTGATGTGTTAGAATTAAAATCATGGCATACCTGATGATAAGGGATGGAGATACCGTAATCCCGACGGATGTCTCTCATCATTTCACTTGCTCTGTAGGTGGATTTATCAACTAGTTTCCCCTTCACAGCATTTGCTACCCACTTCTTAGATGTTCGTGGATGTCCGTCGCTCATAATGTCACATCCACAGCTGTGTATGTTGTGAGACTCTTGATTGCAAATTGTGGACCTTCTTGAACGACGGACGCATGAAGGCGCCATGGGCAAACAGAGACATTGCAACGTACAGTTAACCGTACAGAGTCGTTCTTCAAATATTTCCAATTAAATCCTCGTGCGATCACGTAATTTGTCAGTTCCATCTACAATAGCTCTTTGCTTCTGAAGACTTGTCCTACTGAGTGTATGCTACCTACGGAATATTGCGTCAAAACTGGTACTACACCTTTTGCTCCTTTTCTTCCGTCGTACAACTCCAAACTAGCTTCCTAGTAAGTGGGACGGTTCTGTGGTTTCCAAAGAAGCACCATGCGTGTTTGAAGTACTTCTGTAAATAATGTACATACATACGTACATGATGCATGGGATAAGATGAAGGCTTTTGAAGAATGCATGGGATAACATGAAGGTTAGTGAAGAATGCATGGAGTACGTACCTGTCAAGTGGTTGCGGATCACCTGACTGACGACTAGCATGCGTGCTGAGGCAACGAGTGTCCACCGTATGAACTTGTAGATTTATGAATGATGTTCTTGACACTTGTGAAGATCAAACATAGCTTGGACATCCCCATCGTCAATCAAGACCTGTTCAACATGGGTATCCATGGGAAGAAGATACTTCAGCATGTTTACACCCAACCTTTCAGAAACCCTGCTATGAATGGACAACAAATCCATGTCCCTCCCTATGAAAAGAACGAAACTTTGATCTCCAAATGAACATCTTCCAGGAAGCTGCTCCATTGGGTCGCAGAGGAAGATGAAGGAAATGTGGCGCGGAATTTCCGTAAATAGCATATATGAGTTGCTTGGATTGGGGGTCAAATTGGCGGGAGTGTGTGTCATGCTAACATAAATGGCGGGAATGCTCTATACGAACGGCTGTGATAGCATTCACGTCCCATCGTCGGGAGTACCGATTTTTTCAACCGCCCAATGTTCATCATTGCAGTGCACCGCCATCCCCAAAGAGATCCACCGAGTCCATCCCTTCATATATCATGCCTTTTCGGTTCCCCATACACCTACACTGACATTCCTGCACCAGCCCTCTTCTCTGTTGCAGTTTCCCATTCTTCAGTTACATCTCCAGCCGAAGCAATCTCTCCCTCCCCTTTAACGATGGCAAGCCGTCGATCTCCTACGAGCACTGAGATTGAGAGCATTGCGGCGGATGCGGCGCAACAAGCATTGATCGCCATGGAAGTTGATGAAACCAGCCTCGAAGTCGTCCAAAATAGTAATATTTCTTCTTACCCTGAGTCCGATCTTTGTCGAATGAAGGTTTTTTTTTTTTTTTTTAAGATCCGATCTTCTCTTTGCAGAAAAGAATCAATTTAATACGCGATGCTCACTCTCCTGGTACTGTTTCGTTATGCAAGATTTGCAATTTAGGAGCGTGCATCTAAAGTTAATGAGGAATTCACCATTTCACACATATGTCAAATGCGAATTGGTGACCTACCCGATTTCACTGATAGTCGATCTTATGACACGTTTCGATGGAGACGAACATTTTAAGATTGGCCCCTACAGCTTGCCTTTTCGCCCTTCAGACCTTGCAACAGTTATGGGTATACCCAATATTGGTTCACCTATCAATTTGAAGGCGGATGTGACAAAAGCTAGTTTGCGACGCATCCTTGGAAGCAAACAAACGATGGACAGGCACAATGTCCTTCTGAAACTTACGGAGTACGTTCCACAGGAGGGTGAGCTAGCTGTTGAAATTTTGGTAAAGCTTTGGTTTACGCTTCTATTTTCCTGTTTCTTCTTCCCCACAAGTGGGAGGTCGGGGTTGCTGTCCATTCTGTCATACCTAGACGACCTCCATGAAATGAAGAACGCCAATTGGGCTGCTGCCATCCACGAGTACCTGATATCGAGGGTGAAGGCATTCGGAACAGCAGCTACGTGCAGCAAAACCATCTTCCTAACCGGTTGTGTTCCCGCTCTCGGTGTAAGTAGGCTTTTACATACCTCATATGTACCTGTTACAGTACTTTTGGATATGTTTTACATACGACATATGTATCTGTTACAATATGTATCGAGTACAGTATGTAAATATTCCGTTTACAGATGACATATGTATATGTTACATATGTTTACAGATGTTGTCTGTTACAGTACCTAAAGGTGCCTATTATAGACGACATATGTATCTGATACAGTACCCAAAGTTTCCTTTTACATACGATACACTTCTGATACGCATTATCTATTTGTTAATGATGTAGGCATGGTTTTTGACGCACCAATTAAAATTGAAACCAGATCATCCCCAAAGAGATCCCCCATTTTTCCATTGGGATTGCCGGGTTAAGGGACAGGAGTTATCCGCCCTACTACGGGGGTTGCGACGCTCTGATGTAAGTGTGACTTACACCTAGAACTGTGTTATGTTCGTATATGACTTATACCTGTACCTGCATTAATTCAGGTATATTTGGAGGTTAATGTGAGGGATGACCGACCTACAGCTTCGCGACGATTGACGGCATCCACGTCAACCACTTCCCGAACCCCTCCATCAGATAATCAAATACATGGCATTCTTTAGGAGCTTTTAAAAGTGTCCAAGGAACAGAGGATTATCATGGAGTTGCAGAATGAGCAGTTACAGTGGCAGAACAATATCCTCCAGTCAATGGACCAAAGGCTACATAGACTGGAGGAACAATATGAGCGTCAGCCTCAGTGGCAACATCCCCCGCAGAGCCAGAATCTGCAGTGTTAGTCCTACCGCCACCGGAGCTCTCTACAGCTTCAGTACGATCACATGCCGTAGCAAAGATGAGTTTTCGACGTCGAGGTAAATGTTTTGTATAGTTACAGTGTTTCATATTCTCAGTTACAGGAAATGTTTTCTACATTTACAGTTTGATTCCTTCTCTGTTACAGTCTTTCATATACTTAGTAATAGTCATGTAGTCTACATTTACAGTTTGATTCCTTCTCTGTTACAGTCTTTCATATACTCAGTTATAGAAAATGTTTTCTACATTTACAGTAGTCTTTCATAGACATTTACAGACTTTCATATTCTCAGTTACAGTAAGGAGAACCGTCATGACAAGGTCGCGGTGGTCAATGTCCGAGTGGCAGTTCTCGGACTTGAAGGAAGGGAGAAAGAGGGGGTGAAAGTAGGAGGCGAAGAAGAGGAAGGTGGAGGAGGAGTAGAGGAAGAGGAAGGAGGAGGAGGTGGAGAGGAAGAAGAAGGAGGAGGAGGAACAGGCAGAGAAGAAGAAGAAGAGGAAGGTGGAGGAGGAGCAGAGGAAGAGGAAGGAGGAGGAGGCAGAGAGGAAGAAGAAGAAGAAGGAGGAGGCGGAGATGAAGAAGAAGGAGGAGGAGGAGGCGGAGAAGAAGAAGGAGGAGGAGGATCAGAGGAAGAAGAAGGAGGAGGAGGACGCGAAGAGGAAGAAGAAGGAGGAGGAGGAGGATCAGAGGAAGAAGAAGAAGGAGGAGGAGGCGGAGAAGAAGAAGAAGGGACCAAAGAAAGAGGAAGGATGAGGAGGACGAGCAGAGGAAAGAAGAAGGAGGAGGAGGAGGAGGAGGACCAGAGGAAGAAGAAGGAGGAGGAGGACGCGAAGAGGAAGAAGCAGCAGGAGGAGGAGGAGGCGGAGAAGAAGAAGAAGAAGAAGGAGGAGGAGGACCAGAGGAAGAGGAAGGAGGAGGAGGACGAGCAGAGGAAGAAGAAGGAGCAGGAGGAGGACCAGAGGAAGAAGAAGGACGAGGAGGACGAGCAGAGGAAGAAGGAGGAGGAGGAGGCGGAGAGCACGAGGAAGGAGGAGGAAGAAGAAGAAAAGAAGACGAAGCGACATCAGATATCCCCATCATCATTGTCCCGATGAGTTTCAGCTGGGACGAGGATAAGACGACAACCCGAGTTATATACGATATGGTTTCCCCTTACAGAAGATACATAAGTTGAACTTTCTATTATAGTACCCTTCATGATACATAACAGTCATATTAAGAGTCCGTTACAATCATATTCTAGTCCTCTTACAGAACATTCTTTTATTACTTACTCTATCGCAGCCAGAGGATTTTCGGTACCACAAAGCCACGAAAGTGAATGTGTCCACTTCCGAACCGATCTATGTTGACTCTCAAGAGAGTACATACACACTTCCAAGGGGCAAAAAAGAGGAGAGACGAGATTACGTCGCCTGGGAAGTATTAGGAGTGGCCGAAAAGTCTTTGATTGAACGATTTCTGAATGAGTGCATCATTAATGAGTACGTGTTATAGTATATGTGTACCATGTTTACAGTTTGGACCTTTTCTGTTACATTATATTACTTCGGCTATTACTTGATGACATCTTCATTCTTACCAAAGATGTTTTCTTACATGTAGAGATTTCATGTTCAATGGCACTGTGGAAGGATACGAGAATTTCCTCTCGTTTAATGACATCCGGGAGCTATTGTTCGCAAGGGAGAGCGAATCGGTCGTAATTGACTGCTACGTCAACACTTACTTGTTTCTCCCCCGTGAAGAGAACCCGGACATTTTTTTTGAATTTTGGATATGTGGGAGCCGCTTTAAAGGGTTATGTCCAATCGTGCAGAGACGATAAGAGCAAGGAACAACATTTCGATTATGCTTTCAGAAAATTGGACCGCGCCCCAAATGAATTCGACCTCCTCTTCTCCCCCATGCACGTTGGAACGAACCATTGGGCTCTTTTGGTCATCCACATTAAGGAAAAAGAGTTCCACGTGTACGACTCATTACGAAACAAACTTCGTCGTGACATTCCACAATATGTAAGTGACATGTGTTACATACAATGCTTACATTCGTTACAGAGCATGAGCACTTATGTTACATACGTAACAGTAACATTAAATGTACATCAAGTTGTTGGAACTCATTTGTTAATTCTCTCATGTAGGTGGAGGAACTTAAAAGATACCTGAAGGGCAAGCACATAGATGCAGAAAAATGGCCGCTACGCTACCCCGACCCATGCCCACAACAAGGATTGGGAGACGACTGCGGCATTTTCACTTGCAAATATATGGAATGTCTAGCACGTAGGGACATTCAAGATTTGCCCTTCAGTCAGGATGACATGCCTTACGTGCGAGCAAAGTTCGTCCTCCACTTCATCAAAGCGTACTTTAATGCACAAGAACGTTCATAGCGTATACAATGAAGGAGAAGAACTGCCGCACGTACTAATTCCTAACCAGTGTAATGATACTTGTACATTTACTTGACCACACCCTCTGCACTTACAGTCTTTACCTATTGTTGTTACAGTATACATGATACGAAGTTACAGTTGGAGCAGTACAGTCTTACAGCTTGAGCGCTCCAGCTATGCCTACCTTATTACAATATATGTAGAATCTCGTTACAGTCTTTACCTATTTTTTTATAGTATACATGATAGGAGGTTACAGTTCGAGAGCTAAAGACTTACAATTTGAACGCTAAAGCGACAACTACATTATTACAGTATAAGTTGAAACATGTTACAGTATTTACCTATTTTCATTATAGTATACATGCTAACAGGTTACAGTTCAAGCAGTACAGTCTTACAGCTTCACCGCTACAGCTAAAAGGAAAATAGGTATATTACATAAACAAGCCGTTACAATCTAAACTCCGTAACCCGATCACTCGGTGGTGGAGAAAGGGTATCGGTGGTGGAGGGAGGGGAGGAGGAGGAACGGGCGAGGGGGAGGGGAGGGGAGGAGGAGGAACGGCCGGGGAGGGAGGAGAGGAAGAGGAACCAGTTACAATCTAAACTCCCTAACCCGATTACTCGGTGGACGCGGGAGGGGAGGAAGAGGAACGAGCCGTGGAGGGACGGGAGGAAGGTGAGGAACATATGTGTTCTGCCCTAGGGCCGATGTCAGGGAGGATGTTCATGAGGCCCTTGTGGTCGTACAGCCGAGAGGCTTTCTATAAAGCCATGTTCCACCCGATGTAAAAACTCTTCCAGTAGTCAGGGCTGTAGGTCAACGGCGATGGTGGAGCCGGGGGAGCCGGGAGCGACGGTGGCACCGGTGAGGCAGGTGCCTTGCCATCCCTCTGGGGAGCACGGTTAGATGAAGACATCTGCAAATAAAGAAGAAGAAGACGAGCAAGAAAGATAGGAAGAAGAAGAGCATTAGAAGCTTGTGAATGATAAGTATGAGGCCCTGGGTTTCTTTTATAGTTATGAAGAACGGTTCACGGGCCTTCGAAAGGACCTGTGTAAGTGATGTCATTGGTTGCTGTAACACTTCTCCGTACGCTATGTAAGAGCGACCTCCCATTGGTCAAAGTTTACGGCCCTTCGAAAGGATAGAAATGTCAGTGCCGAGACGGATGTGGGATTGGAAACGACGGAAGAGTAAGACGGGAATGGGAAAAAGAGACGGAGGCCAACGAGACGGAAATCGTGCGTGGAGGGTCGTAAATGGTGACGTGTGAAATATAGGGACTGGAAATTAAATCGGACGAAAAGTAGAGACTTTACGTCTAACAATATTCTGACAGGGACGAGGAAATAAGTACCAGCCTCTGACAGGGACTCCCAATTAATTTTCCCAACATGTTTTGGCAAGTTGCATAGTATAGATAGTATCTATTCACAACAAATTCTTTCTCTCGAAATTATGTGGGAATAAGAATCCGTGAGGGTCTTTGCATGTGTCACTAAAGTGACAGAATTTACTTTTTTGCGGTGAAATGTAAGTGCAAAATTTTCTAGCACCCGGACTCTTGGGAACATGCTACTGCCAAGTCTCTGTTGTAGCTAGCTAACAGACGCTAGCCAGAGCTCTCCTGTTCAATCTTTTCTCCCGCTTTCCGACCGGTGTGGCCAGTACCGGACTTTTCTTCCCTTCTTGGGGCCTCCTGTTTGTCTCCCTACCGCTCATAGCATCATCCAGAGGCCCCTCCTTACGTTGTGTTGTGGTCCACGTGTCACCTCGGTGGCCTTATACCCCGCGCCTCCTTCCATGATCTCTCCTCCCTAACCTTCTCCCCTCCTACCCCTCTTCACCCGCTCCCGCCCTTCTCCTGCTCGCTCTCGCTCTCTCTCTCTCTCTCTCTCTCATACACACACAAGCAACCTCTTTGCTCTCCAAATGGCATTATCACGGCTTCACACACCCTGTATGGAACCCAAATCCCTGTCATCCAGGCCGGCGGCGCCACTTCCCAGCAGCGCCTCCCGTGTCCCCCGAGTTCAGCTGTCCCGGCGGGTCCTTCCCTGCAGAGTCCTCTGCTCCGTCGCCCCCAAGTACGGCCCGGCCCCCTCTGTTCACGGTCTTATTCTCACAACGCTTTTGCGCTTTATTCTTCCGGTAATCCTGTCTTCTGTCTTGTGTGTGTATACGTTGGCAATGGCAGCCAAGTAGAGTCGCCGGGTGCTCAATCCACTGTAGCAGATGCACCGAAGAAGAGGGAGTGCTTCGGGGTCTTCTGCACTACATACGACCTCAAGGCGGTAGTCATCCCTCTCCACTGTTTGGTTCCTTTCTTGTTTTCTTGTTCTGGGTTTTGAGATCACTGCGGCATGACTTGAGTGCTGTGTAGATGAAGTTGGGAAGGAAGTGGCCAAGAACATCTTTTGAGCACATCAGCAGTGTTTTGTGTTCACATAGCGTATAACAAACAGCGTAAGGAGAGCAGAAAAGATTATGGGTTAAGGCATTTGATTTTGGACCACAGATTACAGCAAAGAATTCTGAGAAATGAAAGATAGTTTATTTTGGAACTGGCCGTGCAAACGAGGAAGGAAACAAGATCTTTATTTCAATCCAGTTGATTTCAGAAAGCTTTTTGTAGAGCTTTCATCTTTAAGTTTTCTTTTTATACTGCCACGTTGAACATAATTTATGTTGGCTCAACCAACGTTTGCCCCATCTCCGATTTGGATCAACCGATTCGGTTCGATTCGCTTAGATGCAGATATATTATATAAATAATACTATATAAACAATATTATATATATATATATGTATATATTACCCATGTGAAACACCTTATTTAGCAATATTTGTAGTTTCATTTACTTAAGATATTTCATATAAATAAGGAAATACCCCCATTTGAATCCAATAAAAATAGGGCAAATTAATTAGAAGTCCTTGACTGTAACGGAGAGGTCCTTACTGTAACAGGGTTTAATGTATACTGTAACAGGTGCTAACACGTACTGTAATGAGTTACAATTCTGTTAGGGACTAACAAATAAGTCAAAAATTTGATAGGTACTCCTAATTAATTTACCCATAAAAATATCAAAAAAATCATATCTCTTACCAATAAAAAGTCAACTCTCCCATCGAAGAAGAAAATTGTGATTTTGGTGATTCTATCAAAATATCGTCTTTTTAATCCCTCATAAATCATAATCGGCTTATTTAAAAAATTTATAATTCAAATAAACCTAATAGAAAATTAAAAATCGAAAGTCCAATAAAAAAGTCAAATGTGCATATGACTTCTCCAAGGGAGCCACTCTCCACTCTCCTAAGTCCTAGTCAGTAGGAGAGTGACTCCCTTTTAAAAGTCACATGCACATTTGTCTTTTTTCACCGGATTTTAGATTTTTAATATTCCACGGGTTTTATTTGAATTATGAAATTTTTAGATAGACCAAATTATAAGAGATTAGAAAGTCGTTATTTTGATATAATTACCAAAATCATGATTTCTTCTTCAATGAGAGAGTTGACTTTTTATTGGTAAGAGATATTTTTTTTGATATTTTTATTAGATTTAAATGGGGGGTATATTTCTTATTTACATGTAATATTTTAAGTAAATGAAACTACAAATACTAACATTTACTTAAAGGATGTCCAGGTAAATAACGTTTATACATATACAAAGAGAATCGGGTATATGTATGTCATACATACATATAACACATATATAATATATACATTTCTATGTCACAATATAATTATATATGTATGTACATATGTATATTATGTGTATATAATATAATATATATATACATTATATTATATATATATTAGGCAAATCGGACCGAATCATCGTATCAGGGAATCAGATTCTCCCTAATCCACCACGATTGGCTAGAATCGGACCGATTCGATCCGATTCGGCAAACCATGGCCTCAACTTAGCTTTGAATATGCAGCAACTTTTTTATGGCCACATGTTTTTTAGGTTCACTACATGGGAAAATAATTTCCTCAAAGAAGTAAACTGCGTGTGTTTGTCAAAATAACTATGGAAGAGATGTTCCCCCTAGAAATGTCTTTGAATTGTATCAGCCAGTGTTGATCATGTAGTTATTACATTTTAGATTTTGTCATTTCTGCAAGTGTGGTGTGTTTTCTGGTGTTTTGTAGGAAGAGAAGACAAAGTCATGGAAGAGTTTAATCAATATTGCAGTATCAGGTGCTGCTGGAATGATTTCCAATCATCTACTTTTCAAAGTAAGGGTTCATTGTGATTTCATGCACATTATTTTACTTTCTCGACCATGGAAGCAAAAGCAATAACAACTCCTCTGGGCTTTCAGAAATCGATCATGAAAAATATTATCTTAGTCATTTCATCTGTTAATTCCATCTATTGCATCTTATTCTATATGTACGGTATTCTCGACCTGCAAAACTTTTAGAAAGGATCAGGATTGTTTTTTCATACTCTTTGGTAGGCAGGATTTTTATTGGTCAATGACATTCTTGGTGCCTAGTATAACAAATCACAATATATCCTCTTCGGGGATTTTTCCAAAAATGCCCTCCTCACAAATTCAATAACCTCATTATATCACAATACTTGCAAAAATACCTTGCCATCACCATCCAGTAGCATTCTGTTAAAACTCCTTATTTAAAACCTAGTTAACCCTTAAGCAGATTTGGAAGGGCTCCAAAACACCCTTAATCTCTGCTGAACTCTTTCTCTCTATATATCTGGCTATCCCCTTACTTCATCTTCTCTCTCTGGTTCTCTCTCTATATCTATCACCTCCTTACTTCACTCTCTCTCTGGTTCTCTATATATCTATCTAATCTCTTTATTTCGTCTATATTTCACCCTCTCTCTATGGTGCAATATGCCAGTGAAAAAGTCTACACTATATAGGGTTATTGTCGTCCAAATATAGATGGAAATGGAATATACCCTGCAGCTTGAAAAGGAAATTAACTGCAGGAGTATTTTTGACCCTATCTTGATATAAGAAGGTTATTAAAAGCATTATGGAAATATGAGTCAATTTTGCAAATAAACTTGTCAGGATGGTTGTTTTGTTAGAAAAAAACCTTTTTAACTAAGGAAAGTTTGTACCAAGGTTTCTAATAAAGGGATGGATATATGGATGTGGGTGCAGGAGATTTCATGCCTGAACTGAGGTAGAAATGGAAAGTTGGAAACAACCTCAAAGAACATGTTTTATGGACACATTCAAAATCATTTTCAAGTCTGTCAAGTAGCTATACAATCTGAACTGTGTTGGAAATTTGAGTATGTTACCTTTGTTGTTTTCAGCTTGCATCTGGTGAGGTTTTTGGGCCGGATCAACCAATTGCCTTGAAGTTTTGGGTTCTGAAAGGTTCTTTTCAAGCTCTTGAGGTATGCTGTTTCGGCCTTCCTTAAATCTGTTTAGTGGCATTTGACTCTTCTATATATATATGCATATATCTAGGGAATGGATCCAATGAATCACTGGATGCCTCCACTGGGATGCTCCCCTAGCTCTCTGCTGTTCAATCTGAACTGCACAGTAGACTCAAAAGGTAAATAAAAGAAAGAAAAGGTTTCTCAAAGGAAGGAGCAGGGTGAAAACCCAATTGTAATTGGACAGATGTGCCCTCACCCCACCCTTGCCTGCATTGCCGGCAGCAGGCACAGGTGCTTAGGGTGGCTGGCGAGGGTGCAGCCCTCTGATTGCAATTGGAAGGATGACCTTCATCCCTTCCAGCATGGGAACCAGAAACCTTCTTTTCTTTGTTTTTTTAAATTACACCACCCAATTTACATCAGATGGAGCCTAGGGGTGCATTGAGGTGGATTTGCCCCAGGAGCTCATTAGATTCATTTTCATATATGAGGCTATAGTTAACCACTTCTACTGGATTGGCTATTCAAAATTATTGTTTGTGTGAAACTAACTATCTTGGAGAATAAACTGGATACTCTACGAAATGATGGTAAAACCTACTTTTTCCAAATATCCTGGGTCAGACTGGTGTCTGCCTATTTATTTCTTATGCACATCTAATTTATTTGAGCTTTGAAGCTGGTGTATTCATATCTCCCTTAAATGAAGCAAAAATGGATTCAGACCATTCCTTTGACAAGGATCCTTGATGCTCTGATGAGAATGATCGTCTTATTATTTTGTATGTGATAAGAATCTATATTAGAATGATGCAAAAACTGCATGACAATATATTAGCTGAGACATCCATATAGATAAATGGATACTCTGGGAAGCTTAATGCAGGAAACTCATTCTCTGTTTTATAGACTGCTGGATTTATGGCGCCAAATACTGATTTCTATCGTCCAACAAAATCTGTGTATACCATAGAAGGCATGATCGGATTGGACCCCTAAATCGGTCCGGGCTGATCCCGATCCAGATTGGATCGATGGATCGGCCAATCCTTAGGAAATATGGCCGATCCAGGATTGACCAGATTAAAAAAATAATTATTTTTTTTAGAAAATGTTGGAAAAATCAAGAAAATGCAACAAAAATCAGTAAATTCAAGAACTTCACAATTTTGTAAAAATCATACATAGTATCAGTATCCACATATGGAGCAATGATAATTACGATACCTTATTTACCTATTACAATACGGAGCAATGTCAATGATGATACCTTATTTACTTGAACATCATTTAAGTAAATGATGTTCAGGTAAATAAGGAAGTCCCCCTATTTGAATCCAATAAAATATCAAAAAATTATATCTCTTACTAATAAAAAGTCAACTCTCCCATCTAAGAAGAAATCGTGATTTTGGTGATTTCATCAAAATGCCGACTTTCTAATCTCTCATAACTTGGCCTAACAAATTTTTTTCATAATTCAAATAAACCACATGAAATACTAAAAATCCAAATCGGCCGATGCCGATTCGAATTGGCCGATCCGGACAGATTCCAAACAATCCTGGCCAATTCGGACTATTCTGACCGATCCGCCAGGATTCTATTAAATTTAAGGGGTTACCCCCCAGAATGGGATCGGCCATGGCCGATCTGATCCGGAATCGGTTGATCCTGATTTGGATCAGTCAATTCTGCCTTCATGGTGGATACAAGATACCAAAAATGTCTTTTTGTTTAGCTGGTTTGGTGACACAAAACTGGATGTTGCCTGGAATCATGTAAGACCTTTCAGAAAATGATTCTAGCCTAGATGAGTGATGGTTTCGCAAGCATATTACCCTCATTTTTCATGGATATTCTGGCATGCTATCAGCAGGAATGAGCCAGTGATATTTGTTCTTGAATTTACCTTTTCACACACTGGATATGTTAGAAGATCAGCTCTTTACTTCAAACTGCATAGTGGCCTGCATCATATTGAGACATTTGTGATAGAGATGTTATCACAGGAACTACTCAGTGGTTGCGGGTGTGAGCCAGATTTCATTGCACTCGATGTATTGACTAAATTGGAACACATATATGAATTATCAATGGATAGTTGGCTGTTTGAACAGGGTTTTTAGCATAATACACTGCAAGGTTAAAGAAGTAGCATCAAAGCTGAACAGGACAGTGTCAGTATGAGGGGACTGGCCAGAGGTTAATGTTTAAACAAAACATCCATGTTCACCAAAACTGTGGGGTTCAAAATTGAGATTCAAGATAAACAGGAATTTTTCATCTGCACTGATCACTGCCGTATGTGGTGAATTGGTTTGAAGTTATAGATATTCATGTGCACCGATATTGAATGTAACGGGCTAACAGCTGGTTCAGGTCATCTCATTTTTGCATGTGGACATAGCTAATACTTATATTTTGTGGCTAATTTCATGATAATTGGTTGTCATTGTTTTACATTATAATAGTCTGCCTACTATCATTTTGTTTAGTAAATTCTTGTGATAAGGTTAAAAGAAAAATACATCATTATTTAGCTAAAGTAGGGTAACAATTTGATGGTTTTCTTTCTTGAATTTTCTCTTATATTGCTTATTTCTGGGTTTATTGAATGCAGGAGTAGCTATGGAGCTTGAAGATTCCTTGTACCCTTTATTAAGGGAAGTCAGAATAGGAATGGACCCTTATGAGGTGTTTCAGGATGCAGAATGGGCACTTTTGATTGGAGCAAAACCTCGAGGCCCTGGCATGGAGCGTGCTGCCTTGTTGGATATAAATGGGCAGATTTTTGCTGAGCAGGTGCTTTATCAATTTGGACATGGTACTAAATAGATACTTCTATCTGCAGTGGTTTTAATTTTTTTTGATAATATTTTGTGGTAAATTGTCTTAAGGGAAGAGTGCTGAATGCTGTTGCATCACGCAATGTTAAAGTGATTGTGGTGGGCAACCCATGTAACACAAAGTCAGTACCAGTCCTTTAGACATGGTCCATTGTTTTTTAATGCCCATGCCCTTCTATCCTTCCAGATGTCAAATTTTCTTTGCCTTTAATGCAGTGCTCTAATTTGTCTAAAGAATGCACCCAACATCCCTGCAAAGAATTTTCACGCCTTGACAAGATTAGATGAAAATAGGGCCAAGTGTCAGGTAAACATTTTGTTGTATTGTCTGTGGCCTTGATTGCTACTTTCAAATTCTGGACTAGATCTAACCAAGGTTCGCCTAAGCATTAGTTCTGAATTAGTTCCAATTTTCCCGTGCACATTGACCCAGCTTGCCATATCACTAGTATCTTGGTTTTTGCAGTTAGCCCTAAAAGCAGGCGTATTTTATGATAAAGTTTCAAATATGACTATATGGGGATTGTTGTATTGTCTGTGGCCTTGATTGCTACTTTCAATTCTGGACTAGATCTAACCAAGGTTCGCCTAAGCATTAGTTCTGAATTAGTTCCAATTTTCCCGTGCACATTGACCCAGCTTGCATATTCACTAGTATCTTGGTTTTGCAGTTAGCCCTAAAAGCAGGCGTATTTTATGATAAAGTTTCAAATATGACTATATGGGGAAACCATTCAACTACTCAGGTATTGAGCTGTTTCAAATTTTACTGTGTTATGCATAATCTTCATGATGTTGCTCTGTTGTTAAATGGTTCATTACTATAGGCTTTATGGCAGGATATTGCCATCTGTGTTTTTATTTTGGAGCCTATATGCTAGCTTTCTGTCAATTTAAACATACTTTTCATTTAAACAGGTTCCCGACTTTCTAAATGCAAAAATCAATGGTTTACCTGTAAAGGAGGTTATTACTGATACAAAATGGTTAGAGGAAGAGTTCACTGAAAGGGTTCAGAAGGTAGGGGTTACACTCTCAGGTTATAAGGTTTTTAGACATACACTCTGAATCATTGTACTTTTCTTAAAGTTTCTAACCTTTTAGGCATTCAATCTTTCTGATTTCTCTGATTTTCAGCGTGGAGGAGTGTTGATCCAAAAATGGGGGAGATCTTCAGCTGCCTCAACTGCTGTATCAATTGTTGATGCAATAAGGTCCCTTGTCACTCCCACTCCCAAGGGAGACTGGTTTTCTTCAGGGGTAGGTGATGTAAAACATTTATCTGAATATGATGCAAATGTAGTGTGCTTATTTGCGATTTTTGTGGGACGTTATTTTGGTTGTTACATTTATGCTTGGTCATTTTGCATATAATTCTTCCTGTCTCCCAGAATTGTTGCCTCTTTTGTCTGCCCATTCCCTGAAACTGGACAATGACAAATAAGCTCCTTGTATTCATCATCAGTTTTTTGATAGATGGTGGATCCACATAGACTCTGACAACATTGATTTTAAACCTTTACTTCACATCCATGGAAATAAGTCTTTATTTCACCTTCCAAAGAAAACCTTTATTCCACATCCCATGAAATAGACCATATCCAATGATCTTCATCGGCATTTTTGGAAAAAAGCTAAAATTACTTGCTAGTCATAAGGATTGGGCCTTGTCTGCTGTAGAGGATAGACCAGGACTCTATCATTCTTGTTAAAGCTCAATTGGCTTGCAACTTTGTTAAGATAACTACCATCCAACATCTAATGAGGGCTTTAATCTTTTGAGACCATAGGGACACTAGAGATGGACTATGTGGGATTTGACCACAAAAAATATTAGGAAACAACTTCATTTATTTACTTGCTTATTGGTGTAAGCGGTATTTACTGATTAGTAGCTTCAAACTGTTGATCCTTTCACCAGAATCTAGCTTAAACATTTTCATGATTCTTGTGTTGAGCTGAATAAGCAACTACTTGAACACCTTACAGCAATGTTAGAATTCACCAAGGGAAAGTTTTTCCCATTTTCATACATAGCGCACCTATCCAGAAGTTCCATGCCATAAGATATTCTGACAGCACCATATTATGGGTCCATTTTATTATTTCACTCACCTATGCATGTTCCATCATAATCCTATCCATATTGACCATATGAGTTCAAGATTTCTGCAGCAGCATCCCTTCTCCAGTACTATGTTAAACATGTGCATTTTAATCCAACTACAGGTTTATACCAATGGAAATCCTTATGGAATTGCAGAGGACATTGTTTTCAGCATGCCATGCGTATCAAAGGTCTGTTCGTTATGAAAATTTACTTTAGCATCGTTTCATTTCCTTCCCATGCCTCTCAAAATGCATACATTTTTGTCAGGGAGATGGCGACTATGAGCTAGCGAAGGATGTGATCATCGATGACTTCCTGCGCACACGTCTGAAAAGGGTATGCTTCTGACCTGATCCATCTGATCACCGTATGCAGCCACTGCATGGATCTGACTGTTCCTTTGGCAGACCGAAGCTGAACTGCTTGCTGAGAAAAGATGTGTGGCTCATCTTACAGGGGAGGTGAGTAAATGGGTTGGAAATGTTGTCCAATTAATCTTCTCATGGCACTTCCATGCAGTTTGCCTAACACAGAATCTTCCTTGCAGGGCAATGCTTATTGTGATCTACCGGGACACTATGCTCCCCGGAGAACAGTGATGTAGGTGAACATGCTGATGTAAGCAGAAAAATGACAAGAGTGTGCAAAAAAAAAATCTGAGAAAGCAAACAGTTGTGTTTTACATCAAGCAATTAAATATAATAACGTCTGCAGCAATAAGAGCACGCAGTAAGAGAATGAGCTAACCTGGGTTACCATTTCTCTACGATGGTCTTGTGGACCACCGATTGTGCTTGTGTTGCAATCTCAAGATCTCAGTTTCTGTTTATAAGCAATCGTCTTTGGTGAAGAGTGCTAATGAGATGGGATCCTCATCTTCCTGCTTGTGGATTCCTCATCTGCCCAGAACTGTGGCTTTGATGGCTGTGATTGTTCTTTACAGTTGAGCTAGCTTTAGAGATACTGTGTGTTTATTTCGGAACATACATTCCAAAATATTGAAGGTAGGATCATCTTTCCAGTCCTTCTCAATCAAAATAGACATACTCGATTCTGGGAAACAGCCAGGAACAAATGACCTCTTTACACACCACCGCCCTCTCCTCTGTGCAAAGATTTTGATGCCCCGACAAATCCAATGGTCATTCCCAAGATTTTCATTTCGATGTAATAAGTAGAACTGGGACGACTCTTCCAAATTATGTAATACTTGTTGCCCACCAACCCTGAGGTGGATTACTTGGCACCTCATGATTGGTCGGAAGTTATGGATGACTGCACAAGCGAAGACGAGAATTGTCCACCACCAGCCGGCATCAAGGGCCACCACCACCTCCCCTAACATGTTAGTTTATCCCATAATCTCATATGCTTACTACCCGTCCGTCTAAGACAAATTTGATTTACGTACTAGGCGGGCCCTTAATTCTCACACTCTTTCTCTATAAAATCGCTTTATCCACATTTTTTTTTTGTTATTTGTCCATTAAAATGGACAAATAACTAAATAGCATGGACAAATAGGGTCAAAGTAAAAATAATATATATAATATAGACAAATGGATTTTATAGAGAATGACATCATACATGCGAAATGATGTCTGGGATGGCGTGTACCTCTCTCTAGAATGGGATCCACCTGCTTCCTACATCCACCATGCTTCCTGCATCCACCAATCCCAAGCTGAATGAATGTTTGGGTCATGTTTGATATTAGAATGGACTGAAAATAGAGTGAGAATATTTTTAAAATTATCTTCAATTTATTTTAATACCAATCAGCTCTTTAGAAAATTTCCTAGTCTAGAATAGGTAATAAGTATTCTCATCTTTTATAAGATGAATTAGACTAATAGTGAGATGAATGAGTAATTTATCTTATGTTACTATCTATCTAATACCGAGTAGCAATTGTTGAATCATATACCATTCATAACCTAACGGATGCTAAACATTTAATAATTAAAATAATCAAAATTTATTTGAATTAAAGGTGATTGACTAATTTCATAATCTATACCTGTACTTGTAGAGTATATCGCTTTTTGATATATATTGATGTATATAACCCTACTGCATGCCACAAGATGCCCCTCCCCTCTCATTAGGCGCGGAACACATGCTTTCAGATGAATGTAATAACTATACAAGTTTTTAATTGGAGCAAGCAAAAAAAAAAGGTTTGTTGGTAACTAATAACTTGAATCTTGCACTCAAGTAATCTTATTTTATAAACAAGTGTAAGAATGTCCCTCCGTACACTCTGTCATCTGCTTTAGAATGGAAATTAACTGAGACGCACCTTCTCGAAATGACCATTTCGGCTTTATTTGTAGAACTATTTTGCAAATAAAATAAATTTATGGAAGAATAAATTTTCGTTACCATTTTTATTTAATATTGCATTACCAG
The DNA here is from genome assembly GCA_014218235.1 of Colocasia esculenta. Lineage (NCBI taxonomy): Eukaryota > Viridiplantae > Streptophyta > Magnoliopsida > Alismatales > Araceae > Colocasia > Colocasia esculenta. Next base: position 20,998,954 of record CM024764.1, on the reverse strand, counting down.
TATCATTGCTTCCTATATATCATTTATATAATTAAACCTTTGAACGCCATCACCTAAGAGCAGCGCTACTAATATATATATGTCTCATTTTCCAATTTATTTTGATTATCCAATCGTGAGAATACAGAGTGATGGCATTAACTTAAATATAAATTTAATATTTTCAACTTGAGTATATCCAATAATCAAGGATGGTGGCACAGGAATGGGACACTACATCCCCTCTTAAGAAATGATTAGTACTTGGCTGCTAGTTGGATAAGAAAATGCATTAAATTATTTGGAAGTAATTCAGTTCAGCCACGTCCCCATAGCACAATACATGTTATATACCATGTCACCTCCCCCGTACGTTGCCATTCCACATTGTTATTGTGCTATAATACGCTGGTCGCTACCTTTTTAGTTAGGGAAAGGCTTGTTGCAAACGTCATGGTGGCGGTTTGCAACAAACCACCCACATTGGGTGGGGTGACATCACCCACCCCACCCAATGAATGGGTGGTTTGCATCCACTTGGATGCAAACTCCCTATATGGAGTTTGCACCAAGTGGTGCTCTTTTAGTTAGGGAAAGGCTTGTTGCAAACCGTCACGGTGGCGGTTTGCAACAAACCCACCCACCATTGGGTGGGGTGACATCATCCACCCCACAATGGGGTGGGTGATGTCACCCCACCCAATGATGGGTGGTTTGCCCCTACAATTGGTCATAGAGAGAAGATCCCCTTAAGATTGTGGGTCACGCAAAGACTTGTGAATTCACCGGGCCACCCATAATAAGTAGTGCAGCCTAACGAAATACTATTAGATGTCACATAAGTTATTGTCTAGTCACATTGTATTTAAAATACAATATAAAAATATATTAAATTTTTCTCATAAATAATTTTCTATTTGAAATCGGGCAGCCGCATGGTGTTTGGGTATGACAGTAATCATAAACAAAGATTGGGTTTACGATCTACATATAATTTTTGAAGTGTGTAGATCTAACATTTTTTCAGTCAAATAAAATAAGACCCCGGCTTCCCGGCTAGCAGCGCCGACAGATAAGACAGCTGGGGATAATAGATAACAGACGGAGGCAGGGTGTGAGAAAGACAGAGCGACTGCGAGAGACGAAGCAGAAGCAAGGGCGCGGGGAAGGACAGCAATGGCAGCATCCTTGGCATGGCGTTCCTCCTGTGCATGGGTGGGCCGGAGCCTCCCTCCCTCAGAGACGTCGCGTCCCGGCGCCGCAGGCTGGGCGGTGGTGCTGCCCGTGGTGGCGCAGAAGAAGGCCAAGAAGACGCGGAAGGTGGGCGTCGGAACTGATTCCCGGCCGTCTCTGTTCTGCTGTTTTTTTTTAATTCCGTGGTCGTGGTAGATGTCATGGTTGGGTTGCCACGTTTTTGGCTCTTTTTTTTCCAGGTTATCTTGAAGGAGGATGTGGCGGAACTGGGGAAGAAAGGGGACTTGCTGGACGTGAAGGCCGGATTCTACCGGAATTATCTCCTGCCCATGGGGAAGGCGCAAATCGTCACTAGTCTCCTGCTCAAGTACGGGGTTTCTTTCTTAGCCTGTTCTTCCTTATATTCTTTGTGTTGATTCATGGGTACATAGTTTTAGTTCCTGGTGCCAACGATTGCTTTAACTTTCTCGGTAGTTTTGCCACACTGGTTTCTCTTTGTTTCAACTCGTGTTAGATGATTTTGTAATCTCGTCGTGTTTCAGGTACCATTTCTTCCAAAGTGATAGGAATTTATGATGCTATAGAAGAATCCTATACAGTTACAAACATGACATTATAAAACTAAGGGAGCTATCAGCTAGATATTTCTGTTTTCTTTTGGAAATAATCAAGGATATAGTCGTGTAAGCCTACATCCGAATTCAGGGCCCAACTCCAGTTTGAACAAAACCATTCTCCAAAATCTAATGAAGGCTAATTTGAGGCTGCAGTTTTCTTTCTTTCAAATGTTTTATCTGATTACATGGACTAAAATCCTGTCCACTTTAGCAAAATGGGTATACTTGTTATCATGATTAACTATCAAAGATGTTGAAATACAAAAGTATGTTGCCTCTATGGACCACGTCCTTAAAGGAACATCCTTAACTATGCAAAAGCGGTTAATAGACCTCACAATTTGAATTCAAGGACGTGCCATTATCAGTCTATGGATGCAACCAGAAAAACTTCTCAAAGTTGTTCATTTGTTGTTGGATTATGAGTAAAATCCAGATGGAATTTTGGTTCACAAAAATTGTACAAGCATTTGAGAGATTATGATTGCATCATAATCGTCAGAACCTTGTCCCATTTTTTGGGGGTTGCCTATATTAAGCCTATCCCGCTGCTCGATGCCATACTTGTAGTTTAGCCTAGGGAGGTCAAGCCTTTTCTTACTCATCCGACAATCCCATATCATTTTCCACGGATAAATTTATATTCTGCCTTGATAGATTATAAATTATCTTTAATGATATGATGACTTTACACGAATCAAGGACACCATATACTCTCATCTGTGAACTACGGAAGGTTCTCCAGATAAGTTAATTAGGTAGGGGCTCAAAATCAGGCTACTCCCACCCTAAGGCACCAATTATTGAGTCTTGTTGTAGTAGTCTTGATATACACTGCATGAATGGGACATATATATCATCATACCAGGTACATGAATATCTCTGATGCATTAAGCATAAGTGTCTGTTCATTTATGCCAGAACTAGGATAGATAAACTGCTGCTAAAGCAAATCTACAAGATAAAAATAGAGCCTTCTGTTAGTCTTATTTCTATACTTCCAATTATAGAGTAGATTTTTTTGTTTTGAGTGACATTCATGGAGTAGAACTTTTGTTATACTAAATATATTCACATGCCTTAGTGATGTCTCTATTCATTGTCTACTCTCTTTTCCTCATGTCAATTATCTAAGTCCTATTGGAATTAACAGTAGTTTCTTTGAACACATTTATAGGGAAATGCGGATAGAAGAAGAGCGAATTGAGGCTGAGAAGAGAAGGGTAAGTAACTTCTGAGGATTATCTAGAAACTCGTCTGTTCATGCTGAAGTTCATCACCTGTAGGAAGTTAAATTTAGGCCTTAAGAGGTAGTGGTAAGACAGGACATATGAAAATTGTTACTGGAAGTCTATTCTAGATATAGTTCCTATCTCCTCCGCTGTACAACCATCTGTTGACACTATCCCAGCATCCACTGAGACAATGTTTAATTGTTTGTCATCGTTGTTAATTTCTTTTTTGCTTGATACTCTCATTTGCTGAGGATGTGGCAGAGACAGTTAATGAAAACAGCAGAAAACCCAGCCCATTCCTATGTTATCAAAGGCGATTGAGGCGATCGCCTATGCCATGAGGTGAGACCTCAGATCGCCTCACCCAGCCCATTTCGCCTCAGCGATTTCAATCCACCAATTCCACCCTTTTTGCTCTTGTCCAGCCCATATATTGGCTGATAAAGAGGCCCACTTGGCCTATGTATTACTTGCAATTTAGTTTCTTAATTTAGTTAATTTACATATAGAAATGAATAGATTTAGTATGTCATACAATATTTGATATATGAATGATTAATTTTATGAAATATTCTATTTTCATGCACATACTTGGTGATATTTATAGATATATTAATATTTTTAACTATATAATATTATTTTATAATATATCGCCTCAATTGCCTAGGCCATTGCCTTGGCGTTTGAGGCTGAGGCGACCCTTAGTTGCCTTATGCCTTATACTACATAGTCCCATTTAGGTTTAAACGAGGGTGGTTCCCTTCCCAACTTTCTACCCATATCAATCTAGTCGCAGTCTGTCAGTTGCTTAATGCTGATATTGTATTCTAATTTTCTCTTTCATGACAGCTCAAGTTAAAATATTCATATATTTTCAGTTTTTCATGAAACAGGTTTTATTGTACATTCCATGAAAGGATCAAATATATTCTATCATATGTACTCTATATATGTTCTTGGCTAATAAATATACTCGCATATGTTTGACTTGCTGAGTTACTCTGGCAGACAGTAACTGGCACACCCTATTCAAGTTCATGCAGTTTAGGCTTAGAAAAAGAATTTGCACGCCCTTGCTTTTGGCGTTAGATTGTTCCCATGCATTAACAACCCTATGCGTGAAAGGGGAAAACCTTGGAGATGAAAATTGGATAATTGTAATGTGCAATGAGTATCTGAAGTGGACGACTTCTGGTGTAAAAAAATGGAAGGTACCATCAAGAATCAGATGAAAACAAGGATGTTGTCCTAGCCAAAGTTGGAGGGTGCGTTGGTATCAAGCCTTCAACCTTTCTGGACCACCATATCTGTGGTCTTTGCATCTATTATCGGCAATGACATGGGAAGTATACCTATGATTGCATGCTCTACCATCATCTCAAACAATTTGTCACCAGTTACCATATCAAAAGTAACTTTCCTTGAATCTCACACTTTCCTGTAACTATGTGGAATTGTAGTAATAGTTTTGTTAAGGTTCATATTCTTCCTTTTACTATTGTTGTCCACTTCACTTTCTTGTCAGGTGAAAGAAGAGGCAGAGCAGCTTGCATTAATATTCCAAACAGTTGGAGCCTTTAAGGTGAAACGCAAGGGTGGTAAAGGGAAACAAATTTTTGGAAGGTGAGAAGAATATGCACATAGAAGCACTTCATTTGCCATATAATTTAGACATGGACACATCTCAACATTTTATTCCTTCATCAGTGTTACTGCACAAGATCTGGCTGACATTATCAAAGCACAACTTCAGAGGTATGCATATTTGACTGCATTGGAATTAAGATAGGTACATGGGTTCCTTTTGTTTTAATTTATAAGATTTACCTATTTCATGTTATTGATTTCATTTTGGTTTTTCTATACCTTGTGGTGTCTGGTTTTAGGGATATCGACAAGCGGATAATTTCGCTCCCAGAGATCCGTGAAACTGGTGAATACATTGCAGAGCTCAAGTTGCATCCTGAGGTTACTGCTGAAGTGAAGTTGAATGTGTATGCTAACTAGGACAAGCTTCAGTTACACTCCGGTGTTCTGTTGGTTTCATCAAGTAGATGCATGCAAGCAGCTCTTGCCAATCAAGGTACCTCTATACTCCAGAAGGTGAGGCTGCCATGCCATTCTCACCATTGCATTCATTTATTTTTGAAGAATATTTAGTAAAGAAACAGAAGGGCGTCTTGCTGTAAAGTTTAACTAGTTATTATCTGGTCAGAGTCCACATTTCTTGCTAAGACTGGACGTTATTCTCTTTGTTATATCTCAAAAATCTTGTGCTAGGGCAAAATGAATGAGTACTCCAGCATAGCTCGCTTGGGATATGCTTGTGGAAAGTGTGTGATATGCGGATTCTGATTTCTGAGACATGAGCTGCATGATATATACATCAAGATCAGCTTGCCAATTGCTTTAATTGTTGTTTTGGCGTCAGAGAACTTCAGGCGGTGTTATTTCATTTCTTCTCCGACATATTTTGTTCTCTACTATTGTTACATGCTGCTACTATTCTCCGAGATGGTCTATTTGCATGAACATGCATAATCTGTCCAGGTGATTTCCTTGTGTAATCCCTTGCCAGAACCAAGAATTCAGGTCTATTTGCTTGAACATTCATAGTCTCTCCAAGTGATTTCCTCGAGTAATCTCTTGTCAGAGGCAAGAACGTCACCTGTTTCCGCAGCTGCGGATGCTTTGCTACGACTATTCAAGAAACAGTTACATTGTCTGTTCTCGAACTTCACCTCCTTTTTTTTTTTGTTTTGTTTGAAGAACTACCCTATTACGTCATCTTTTAAAAATTCTTTATAAATCTGGTCTCTGAGTATGAAAATAGATTGGGGATAAAGTGAGGATATCTTCAAAATTTTGAGAATATCCTCACTCTATCTCGAGGGATTGGAACAAAATGACTTCATAATCCTGATGTATATGGAAGACTAACCACTAACCCACACCTTCAGTATTCGGCAAACACAAGTTGCTGCATCCCGAAATCCATGGAACGTCTATGACATCGTTTTGCCAGTGTATGAGAACCCACCTACGTCTGTAAGATCACCTTGAGCCAATACATCACTCCCTGAAAGTGGGATGGAGTCCGAGCGGACGCAGGACTAAATATAAAAAAAAAGGGAAGAAAGTAGATATACAAAATAAAGTAAAATATCTTAAAATAGAGGGGGTTAAAAATAAATTATTAAATTTATTAATTATTATCTTATTAAATATAAGAGGTAAAAATTATTTGGTTTTTTTTTTTTTTTTTTTTTTTTGGGGGGGGGGGGGGGGGGCATGACCCCCTTACCCCGGGTCCGCTCCCATAACTTGAAACACGAACAGCTGGTCTCAGAGCATTCTTTACCTGCCAATGGCTCAATGGGTTTAGAGTTTAGGCCTCGGATTCACTTACTCTGGGAAAAAATAAAATAAAATAAAATCTTGCTGCACTTGCGTGAGCCCAAAGGGGTTAACCGTATCTTATAGAAGTAAATAAAGGTTTGTCGATTATATCTGCTACCAGTTCAGAAACCATTCAAGTGAACTTGTTTTGAAATTTTATAGGCTATACTAAGCAATTGAATCAGAGATGCGACACGGTTTCGCAGTGGACTCATCTTGTCGTAAGGGGGTTAGTCTCATCGATTCGTTTACGTTGGACTATAAGAAAAAACACGAACTAGTGAGGAATGTTGTCATGAGCTTCCCATGTGGCCCGCAACTCCGGAAAGCAACTATGCTTGATACTGTCATTTGAGTAGTATGAAGTATTCCTTCTTGGTAGGTCCGCATCCTTTTACCATATACCCACTTAAAAATGGGATTTCGTTTCTTCAGGCATATACACTGTTACATATTGACCATTGTGTCCGGGAAGAACGCTGCACTAGCGTCTAAATTGGAACAGGAGTTATGGTCATAACTCCCCGATCAGAACAGGAGTCAAAGCCTACCTTGATAACCTGATGAGTCTTGGTAACTGCTGCTTATCAGGTCTGTGAATCTGTGAATCTTTTATGAACGTACTTGGCATCTCATATCGCGTAGTTAAGGTAGAAGTGAACGTAATGTGAACGAAACCGAAAGTAGCTGACTTTTCATCTCGTAGCTGATTCACTTCAGAAGAACACTGCGAGGTATAAGAGAGGAAGCTCAAGACATTGAGTACACTATAATGTGAAGATCACATGGATTTCATGCCTGCAGAAGATTGCTTTGCCACGATCCGTCACCATCTTAACATGATATGGAGACTGCTTATGGAAAGTAAATGACGTTGGTTGGCTGTGTCAAATGAACGTTACCAGGGGCGGACCCACGTTAATAGTGGGGGTGGCCATGCCCCCCCCCCCACCATTTTGGCTCTCTTTAAATTTTTTTATTTTTTGTATTAAGTTTTTTTTTTAATTTTCAAATTGACCCCTTTATATTTTATTTTACTTTAATTTTTTTTTATTTCGGCCCCCCTTATGTTTTATCCTGCGTCGTTCAGGTTACTCTCTCGACAAGGGCAGCATGTAATGGGTATGGTGAAAAATGTAAAGAACACATTCGACCACTCAGCAAGACATCGGCCTATCAATATCTTACGATCGTCAGGGCGAGGGAGGAAACCAAACTCCACTCACTAGAAAGCCCTTTTATTAGTCTAAGCTCACATCAAGTAGAGATGCTTATGGGAACAGATGGCAAATGACCCTATTCTTTTTTTCTGATCTTTAAGGAAAAGATCATTTTTCTATTGTCTATTGTTTATTTTTATGTATTATAATTGTCATATCTTCACCATCAAAATTAAGCTGTTACAACAGCCACATATCGTCCTAAAAACAATGTCACATTTGTATGGAAGTCTTGAATATTGGCTGGGAGGGGATTTCCTCTTGCCCTTCGTACTTTCCAACATCTACATCCGCACCATAAAAGTTAAGAACTTCATATCATTACTTGCATGGAAAGTGCATAGTAATGTTGCTCGTGGTGGCTCTGTGAGAAGGCAGGTAGCATTTTGATATGGTGGTTCTCAAAGCAAGGTGCACGAGGAAGACCCGGCAATTCCATGAGTATTAAACACATATGGTCTCTTGCCAACTACCTTTTTTCCCACCTTCTTTTTAGGGTGTTAGGGCCGCCAATGGTAATAGGAGATCCTGTTCAACTTGGCGATATATATATGTTAATTGAGAAAATTTTACTTTTGTTAGGTCGAGCAATCTTATTATAGTTCTGTTACCCTGGCTCTAGGTTGGACATATCGTATGGTACTAGCATAATATATATGTATTGTACTGTGCTTAGAACTTTACAGTCCCCAAATACTAGAGCTTAATGGATCCGTTGCGGGCTGACTAAACTACAACGATTTGGTGTAGTATAGTGCTGAATTAGTATCGTATCAAACCCAAACCACACCTAATCACTACAATTTGGATCACTTCAAATGTTCCCTTTTATTTCTTCCCCCCACCAAACTTTGATCGACGCCCTTGCTCAAATTTGCATAGCCACCGATGAGGCTCACCCCCATCTAGCTGCCACACCTTCATTTTCATCATTTTTCATCAATTTTTCCATATTGTTTTTGCAGATTTTTACTAAGAAAATGCTTTACATCTACATGGGGGTTGAAGAGGAGCGATCTTGGGCCTTTGGGGATCAGCCTTCAGATGAGGTGAGGATGGCAATGATCGCATGCTCGCTGGTAGCCTCTTCCTCCTACAAAAATGGGAGATGAGATCAAGGAGGGCCGAAAGAATGTTCTCTAGGGGGTCCCCCTCCGACTCTCAAGTCAGAGACCGATGGAAGTGAAAGAGTGGCTACCTAGACGGCCCAAAGGCTGCTCTTCATCCAACAACATATACTCTTCAGGTGGAGTTTTTGGCTTACCTTAGGGGATACCTCCTTGGATCTTATAGGGGCGCACCCTCTCTTATCGGCTTATGCACCTCGTGAGGTGCGCCTAAGGGGAGAGCAGGGGTGGCAGTGATGGATGTCCCTCCTTAGGCTGGGTGCCTAATTTGGGAGGTTCTACCTCTTGCAGGACCCCAGGCATAACGATGCTTAATGATCCGCTCTTTTGCGGGTAGATCTCTGCACAGAGAGGGAAGCTCCAATCTCCAAGCATCAGAGCTATCATATCGCCTTAATTTTCTTATCGCTAATCCTTCCTTGAGGAATGCCACAAACTAGGGGATCGGGCATCACTTTCCCTCCTCAATTCTCGATACGGTGGGCCCCCTTGGGCACTAGGGTTCATCCCGTAGACTCGGGAGGTTGGGAGCTTGGAAACTCGGGTTGGGGTGTCCACAGGATCCTGAGGGGGTGCCTAGGTCTCCCATTTGTACACGCCTTCTGGGATGGGTCCCAGAGACCTTTAGTCCTACCAAGGGCATCTCTTCTTAGCCTTTCAGTAGGGCCTCTCATGCACAGGTAGACTATGGCCGGGCGGCGGTTTTCTAGGTGCGACACTTGAGGTTGTAGGCTACTGGTCAAGGGGCCGGGTCGTTGTCTGCTTTTGGACCCCTTCAAGTCTTTATAGGCCTATTTTGGGCATAGACAATGTAAATCTCCCTCTACACTGGTCCCCCCAACTCCCAAGCCATTTCGCTAGCTCTCGGGAGTGAGTATATGGTGGATGGAGGAGGTTGAGTGCGGTTCTGGTTCCAGAGTGATCCCAAGTCCGATTGTGGCGTGTGATGCCACCTCCCTTGCATTGCTTATGGCACTGTATCACCTCAGGTGTTGAAAATGCTAGGCTTCTTAATGGAGCTTAGTGGGCCTGCCATGTGGGTACTGCCGTTTCAAGGGCGTTGCCAACACTTTGGTACTCCAACGCCACTTCATCTTATGCGGGTGCATCCCATTAGAGGCAAGAGTTTTGAATTTCTCTACCCCACTTTATAATCATCCACGGTGTGGGCGAAATGAGGGCATGCTTGCTTGCTCTTTGTGTTGTCTGGGGTGGCCATCTTCATCCTTTGCGGTGCCATCGCTTCCTTAAGGTGAGTCTCCTCTCACTTTAGGACATGTCGGGGGAACGGTCTAGTTTGTTGGGGGGCCACATGGAGCTTGATCTGAGTACCGCTAGGGCCATATGGTAGCTTCCCTCCCCTCCGGCGGAGTTGTCGAGTTCGGATGCATCCGTAGATGTGCCCACGTGTTACGAGGTCACCAACAAGTGAGTCGGACGGACCTTAGATCACTGTCCACTAGGTTCTGCATCCCGCCATGTTACCATCTGGAGCATCCTTCTATGGTGGAGCTAAGTATGGCATTCTGTACTGGCACGATTTGTATGTACCAGCTATTTGAGTCAGGGTTCCACCTTCCCATACACCCCTTTGTCTCCTCCCTGATAAACCACTACGGGGTGGCACCATTGCAACTGGTCACAAATTTGTATATTTTCATATATCGTTTCTTGATATCTTGTGAGAGGGTGGGGCTGCATCCTTGAGTGCCGGTCTTTACACGTTTCTTCAAGATACACTCACTCCCACATGCCGGAGAAGGATTCTTCTTCCTTTAGTCCCACAAGGGGCGGAGCTTCCTCCATCTCTCACCGTGGTCCTCCTCTCATAAAGGGTGGAAGAAAGTCTTTTTCTAGATAGTCTAGGGTCAAGGTGCCCCGGAGTCACCATGGCTCCAATCTTCATTGACATTACTAACGAGGTGCTACTCGTGGATAGCGCCAGACACGAGATCGAGATCCTCCAGGTGTTGTCAGAGGGGGTTGAAGCTTTACTGACCGACCACAACTTGGCAGTCTACGCAGTTGTTCCTCTTGAGCCATCAGGTGATGAGGGAGCAACCCCACTGTATTGTCGTGACCGTTCGGAACATGGTTTGAATGGTTTATGGGCCAATGTGAGGCATGCGTGTAGTGATTAGTGTTTCCGCAAGTTGTGTGGGTGTTGTGGGCCAGACATCTGGGCTCAATTCACCCTCTGGTTCACTTTCTGTGAATGCGACGTGGTTGCATGCCGTGTTCTTAACGCGACAGATCTGGGCGTCGCATTCTTGCTTGGCCGCATGCTCAACGCGTGGTGAGCGCAGGGCAGCCGACTGGCATCAGTGATGAGAAGGCGACAGCCTAGACCGTCACATTCTTGTCACGACAGCCAGGTGTGTCGCATTCTTAATCTTGAGGGGTTAAGAGGCTAGGTCGGCCAAACAGAGCAGAGGAAGTTCTGTTCGGCTAGGACGGGTTTTTGCAGTGGGTTTGAGGCGATTTGGAGGTTTTGCGCGAGATCTGGCATGCTCTTAACCCAAGGATGTTGCTTGGCTGTGGGAGACGTCGATCTGTGGTTTGGTTTCATGTTCTTCACGTAGGTAGGGAGATTCTACTCCTTTTACTGGTAATGTTTGACGTAACTGTTAGTTTGATTCATGAAATGGGTTGTAGTCGATACATGGCATGCTAGTATAGTGGTTAGACTACTTGTACATGCGTTATAGGGTCATTTGCATGGGTTTTGTGGGGTTTTTGGAGGTGGAACCCTCGGTTTGGGGCACTGTCTGTGAAGACGACAACCCTGGGTGTCTCGTTCTGAACGCGACAGCTCGACCTGTCGAACACGCCACATCGGGGCGTCGCGTTCTGAATGCGACAGCTGTCCCCATCTCCCTCTAGCTTCCATGGAATGTGAGTAAAATGCTATGTATGTGCACCTTACTTTATGTTACTTCATGTATTTAAATGTTAGAATGGTGCCTTGGGCAAGTGCTGAGATTTGAAATCGACGTGCTTGCATGGTTTGCGTGTACGCGGCGAGTTGAGTAGTACGACGTCTTTCGTGGTTACCTCTCGAGTCGGGTACCCCAAGTTCTTTGTGAGCCAGACACATTGTGCTCGGGGTTTGTCTCGGTACAGTGTGTACCGTCGAGGTCTGTGTCATCTTCCTGGACACCCTCACTCCTTTGTTTGAGTTGTACGTCCGACTGAGGGAAAGACGACAATAGGGTAGCGACTTGGGTGTTGTGGTTGTGCTCAGTCGCTTATAGCTTGCTCGTGGTTGGGGGATGGACACTAGTAGACGTATTGGTCCCAAGTTACTCTTGTTTTCTAGTGCTTCACTTTAGGGAGCTCGGGCCAGAGTCCTTAAAGGTGCCAGGCATGGGCCTACAGTTGTGCGGTCTGCAGGTGTGGTGTTGGTTGGCCTCCACTGTTGTTGGCTCTGTTTAGGTGGAGCGGCGGCTTGACCTTACGTCTGTAGCTGCGAGACTGAGAGGTAGTCCTGTGTGATTTGTCTAGGTCAGTAGCTGGTGTCGTGAACCAGTCTTCGTGGCCTGAGTGTGGCGTTACCCTTCTTTAGCTTGTACTCTCGAGCGAGATTTGCCATTTATTTATTGATGGTTGGTCTATATTATTAGTTTAGAATTATTTAATTATTTGCAATTGCAGTACAATGTGTAGGCAGCTCTATAATTGTTTAAGTTTAATTCTTTATTCCTACTTCTCGTCAGGTTGTTGTTGTTTTGGCTTTTGAGGGAGTTTTCCTATTGATCCAGTGACTTGTAAGGCTCACCCCTACTCCTTTCAGGTGAAGGAGAGCAGGAGAGTTCTCGTCTCTCATCCAATTCGGAGTCGCATCGTAGCAGAGTTGAGCTTACACCTCCAGCAGTGTAAATTTTACTTTATGTTCACCTTGGGGTATACCCCAGGATGTTGTACTCTATACTTTGAATCTAGTTGAGAATTGGCTATGTATATTTCATGTACATATATGTGAGATGTGTAATCTTATATATGTTTATTGTGTTCTTTTATATTTCCACGAACGTGTGTGTGTGGATATCCCTTGCGAGGCTACGATCTATTCACGGGAGGCGGAGTCGGGTCAAGTTCGTTATTAGATTAACGGGTTTGGACAACGAGGTCGGCCACAGTTGGTATCAGAGCATGATCTGTGTGAATATAAAGGAACAAAATTTCTTACATAGCCTGGTCTCTACTTCTGTCCACTACTAGTAGTTGGCCCTGATTTTGTATTGATTTGTTTGTATGTTATGTGGTTGGAATGACGTATATGCAGGATCAAAAATGGCCGACATAAGAGATTGGGGAGGTGGTGGAGATGAGCCAGAGGAGACTACTCATCAGTTGATTGAAAGGTTGTGGGAGAGTATCATAGAGATTCGGACGAGGTTGGACCAGCATGCACCAGTTCAGCCCGCAGTTGTGGCACCCCCGATTATAGAGGAGCCAGTACTAGCACCATTAGCACCACCCCCACCACCACCAGAAGTTGAGGTACCACCTGTTGCACTTGTACCTCTAGTAGTACCTGTACGCCCAGCCAGCACAGAGGAGCCTACAGTGTTAGTAAAGAGGTTTTTATGATTGCAGCCACCCACATACTCAAGAGGTCTGAATCCGGATATGGCAGAGCACTAGGTAGACGAGATTGAGAGGGTTTTTGTCACTATGAGGTGTTCGCAGACTGGCATTTTGGCTACATACCAGTTATGAGGATTTGCACATGAATGGTGGAGGCTAAAGATGCAGGCGGTGTTTGCAGGCAGGACGGAGGAATCCATCATCTGGCTGAAGTTTTTGGGAGTATTTAATGATATATTTTTTCCAATACAAATTCAGCAGACAAAGAGGGAGTAGTTCAAAACATTACAGTAGGGGAATGTGTCAGTATTGGAGTACCAGATGAGGTTTATGGCCTTGAGTAGATATGCACCATATGTGGTTACTGATAAAGCAATGATGGTGGAGTATTTTATTCGAGGATTATGACCAGAGTTGTAGGATGCGGTGATTCCCCTTATGTGCAGGACAGTGGAGGAAGCGGCTTAGCGAGCAACTATCTTAGAGAGGACCTTCGGACTGAAAAATGCACCAGCAGTTTTCATGAATCTAATGAATAAAATATTTCACCCATACTTGGATCAGTTCATTGTGGTGTTTATAGATGATATATTGGTGTACTCAGCATCAGAAGAAGAGCATGCATCACATCTAAGGATCACTTTGCAGACTTTGCGGGATCATCAGTTGTATGCCAAGTTCAGCAAATGTGAGTTCTGGTTACAAGAGATTCAGTTCTTGGATCATGTGATTTCAGGAGAAGGTGTGGCAATGGATCCAGCCAAAGTTGAAGCTGTTATGAAGTGGGAAGAGCCAAAAACATTGTCAGAAATCAGAAGTTTCCTTAGTTGAGCAGGATATTATAGATGTTTTATTCAAGATTTTTCAAGGTTAACTACGAAAGGAGTACCATTTGTGTGGTCGGCGGATTGTCGTCGCAGTTTTATGGAATTGAAAAAGAGACTCACTACAACACCCATATTAGAGATGCCATCAGGAAGTGGAGGTTCTATGTTGTATACAAATGCTTCAAGGAGAGGACTCAGAGCAATATTGATGCAGCATGGAAAGGTTGTGGCATATATATATGCATCTAGGCAATTGAAGTGACATGAAGAGAATTACCCAACACATGATTTGGACCTAGCAGCGGTGGTATTTGCTTTGAAATTGTGGAGGCATTATTTATATGGAGAAAGATTTCAAACTTTTTACAGATCACAAGAGCTTAAAGTATATTTTCTCACAGAAAGATCTGAATCTCAGGCAACATAGGTGGATGAAGCATTTAAAAGATTATGACTTTAGTTTAGCATATCACCCAGGTAAAGCTAATGTTGTTACAGATGCACTGAGCAGGAAGGCAGTTTTGAGTTAGATGATGATAAAAGAATGGAAATTATATGAAGATGTAGCAGAGAATTCTTTATTTATTCTAAGTAGTCAACAACGAGTAGTATTGGCTAGTAGTGCAGTGGAACCTTCATTGTATTGGCAGATAGCAGAAGCTCAGAAGACAGATGAGAACTTGGCAGAAATTGTGAAGATGAAGAATGTTACTATTGATGATGATTGTGTGATCAAATTCAAAGGTCGGTTATATGTACCAGCAGAAGCGGAAGTGAAGCAGAAAGTATTAGAGGCGGCGCATAGGTCTAGGTATTCTATTCATCCAGGTAGCACAAAAATGTTTCAAGATTTGAAGAAACACTTTTGGTGGCCGAACATGAAAAAAGAAATAGCAGAGTTTATAACAAGATGTCTGATTTGTCAACAAGTGAAAGCAGAACATCAAAGGCTAGGAGGTTTGTTATAGCCATTACCGATTTCACAATGGAAATAGGATGACATTACTACAGATTTTGTGGTGGGATTGCCTAGAATAGCATCGGGTCACAACGAAATTTGGGTCTTTGTTGATGGTTAAGAAAAGTGTGCAGGTTATTGGCTGTAAGTATGTCTTAGACAGTCGATAGATTAGCTAGATTGTATGTGGACAGAATAGTACCATTGCATGGTATTCCAGTAACTATTGTTTCAGACAGAGATCCAAGATTCACATCAGGTTTCTGGAGGAGTTTACTACGAGTGATTGGTGCTGAGTTAAGATATAGTTCGGATTATCATCCTCAAACAGATGGGCAGATAGACATGACAATTTAGACCATAGAAGACATGTTATGGGCTTGTTGTTTGGCATGGGGAGGCACTTGGGAACATCATATAGGTATGGTAGAATTTTCTTACAACAATAGTTATTATACAAGCATTGGAATGTCACCGTATGAGGCTTTGTATGGAAGACCGTGCAGAACACCCTTAAATTGGCATGAAGTAGGAGAAAGGCAAGTGATGGGGCCAAAGTTGATTCATCAATGTGCAGAAATGGTTAAATTTATAAAAGAAAAACTTCAGACAACTCAGAGTTGACAGAAGAGTTACGTAGATACAAGACGGAGGCCATTGTAGTTTGAGGTTGGTAACTATGTGTTTTTGAAAGTTTCTCCCACTAAAGGTGTTCCGAGGTTTAGCAAGAAAGACAAATTAAGTGCGAGGTATGTAGGTTCATTCCAAATTTTAGAAAGAATCGGAGAAACAACTTACAGAATAGACCTCCTAGTAGACTTTACAGATGCACATGATGTGTTCCACATCTCCATGTTGAGAAAGTATATCCGAGATCCTTCATAGATTGTTAGGTACACTAGAGATGATCTGAAACCAGATATATCTATGCTGGAATATCCAGCTCAGATTACAAGACGAAGGACACAAAAACTGAGAAATAAAGATATTGAGTTAGTAAAAATCAGATGGCAGAACAGGTAGGGTGGAGGAGACACATGAGAATTAGCAGAGGAAATGATGAAACTGTATCCATACTTCTTTCAGTAAGCATTTATTTATTTTTAGGTGATAGTTCCACGTATAATTAATTGGGAATTGTGTGTTGAAATTTCTTCTGAAGTTCGAGGACGAAATTTCTTTTAGGTGATAGTAATGTAATGTCGCGACTGTTCGGAATATGGAATGAATGGTTTATGGGCCAATGTGAGGCCAGTGTGTAGTGATACACAGGTTGTGTGGGTGTTGTGGGCCGGATATCCAGGCCCAATTCACCCTCTGGTTCACTGTCTATGAACGCAACGGGGTTGCATGTCGCATTCTTAATGCGATAGATCCGGGCGTCACGTTCATGTCACCGCTGTTTGTGGTTGCTTGGCTGCATGTTCGGCCCATAGTGCGCGCAAGGCAGCAGGCTGGCGTCAATGATGAGAAGGCGACGGCCTACACTGTTGCGTTCTTGTCGCGACAGCCAGGTGCGTCGCGTTTTTAACTGTGAGGGGTTAAGAGGCTAGGTCGGCCAAATAGAGCAGAGGAAGCTCTGTTCAGCCAGAAAGGGTTTTTGCAGTGGGATTTGAGGCGGTTTGGAGGTTTTATGCGAGATCTGGCGTGCTCTCGATGTGAGGATGTTCTTTGGAGCGTAGGAAACGCCGATCCGTGGTTTGGTTTCATGTTATTCACGTAGAGGGAGATTCTACTCCTTTTACTGGTTATGATTGACATAACTGTCAGTTTGATTCATGAAATGGGTTCTAGTAGATACATGGCATGCTAGTATAGCAGCTAGACTACTTATAAGTGCGTTATAGGGTCATTTGCATGGGTTTGTGGGGTTTCTGGAAGTGGAACCCCCAGTTTGGGGCACTGTTTGTGAAGGAGATGGCCATGGGTGTCTCATTCTGAACGCGACAGCCCGACCAGTCGTGTTCACGTTCAGAACACGCTATATCAGAGCGTCGCGTTCTGAACGCGACAGCTGTCCCCGTCCCCTTCTGGCTTCTGTGGACTGAGTAAAATGCTATGTATGTGCACCTTACTTTATGTTACTTCATGTATTTAAATGTTAGAATGGTGCCTTGGGCACGTTCTAAGATTTGAAATCGACGTGCTTGCATGGTTTGTGTGTACGTGGCGAGTTGGGTAGTACGACGCCTTCCGTGGTTACCTCTTGAGTCGGGTATCCCAGGTTCTTTGTGAGCCAAGCATATTGTGCTCGGGGTATGTTCTAGTATGGTGTGTACCGTTGAGGTCTGTGTCATCTTCTTAGACACCCTTACTCCCTTGTTTGAGTTGTACATCCGGCTAAGGGAAAGACGACAATGGGGCAACAACTTGTGTGTTGTGCTCAGTCGCTTGTAGAGCACTCGTAGTTGGGGAACAGACACCAGTAGATGTACTGGTCCCCAGCTAGTTCTGTTTTCCAATGTCTCACTTTAAGGAGCTTAGGCCAGAGTCCTTAAAGGTGTCAGGCATGGGCCTGCAGCTGTGTGGTCTGCAGGTGTGGTGTTGGTTGGTCTCACTATTGTTGGCTTTCTTTAGGTGGAGTGGTAACTGGACCTTACATTTGTGGCTGCCATATTGAGAGGTAGTCTTGTGTGGTTTGTTCGGGTCAGTGGCTGGTGTCGCAAACCAGTCTTTGTGGCCTGAGTGTGGCGTTACCCTTTTTTAGCTCGTACTCTCGAGCGATGTTTGCTGTTTATTTATTGATGGTTGGTCTATACTATTAGTTTATAATTGTTTAATTATTTACAATTGTAGTACCATATGTAGGCAACTCCATAATTGTTTAAGTTTAATTCTTTATTCCTGCTTCTCGTCAGGTTGTTGTTGTTTTGATTTTTGAGGGAGTTTCCCTACTGAGCCAGTGACTTGTGAGGTTCACCCCTACTTCTTTCAGGTGAAGGAGAGCAGAAGAGTTCCCATCCCTCGTCTAGTTCGGAGCCGCATTGTAGCGGAGTTGGGCCTACACCTCCAACAGTGTAAATTTTACTTTCTGTTCACTTCGGGGTACGCCCCAGGCTGTTGTACTTTGGATTTTGACTCTAGTTGAGAACTGGCTATGTATATTTCATGTACTTATGTGTGATATGTGCAAACTTATATATGTTTAATGTGTTCTTTTATATTTCCACAGACGTGTGTGTGTAGATATCCCTTGCAAGGTTACGACCTATTCATGGGAGGCGGAGTTGGGTCAAGCTCATTATTAGATTAACAAGTTTGGACGACGAGGTCTGCCACACCCACCCACTGTCGCGTTTTGTCCCTTGTTGTTCTTCTAGACTCAGGGTCGCTTTTGGGATCCATAGGTGGGCGAACACCTCTCACTCCTACTGTAACACCCCAAAAAATTTATTTATTAGAGAAATATGAATAATGTGGTTAATACACATTATTATTATCATTGGATTGAAATAATTAGAATTCGGAATAAATTAGTATTAATAAACGTTACCCCAGTGACGTACGTAGAGGTGCGCGCTCCGATAGGGCGACATCGAAAAATTATAACGAAATTAAAATCTGAGAACACCATAATTTCCAGGAAAATATGGTGGTATCAGAAATGTAAATATCCGGATTTGTTGGCGTACGGATTTCGAGATTAAGTCGATGTAACTATTTTCTAGGCGATTTTTCACCCAGTGTAAAATAAATTCTAAAAATTAAACTAAAATCACCATAATTTGTAAAACCATCACATTAGTCTATGGTTGAAATTTTAACACAAATGGACCTCGTTTGGATACATAAAAATGTGGATCATTGGGCCAGCCAAATTTTGGGCCATTTTACGGTGGTCATTTTATGGGTAATTTTATTTGCCTACGTGTTAGGGGCTGTGTGAGCCACCTTACCTGGGTGTGAGGCCTACACATTTGCCCCATAGGTGTAAGCTTTGAAGAGCTTGCATGTGAGATGTGTTGCAATGGAAACCAAATGGTTTCTACAGTGACACCTTGATGGCTAACGTGCCATCGTGCATGGGAGCTCTGTTGGGCTATAAAAGCCACTCCCCTCCCTTCGTATGCATCCTTTCCACCCCCTTTGTTCTTGCTCCTTGCTGATAGAATGGCTGCTGGAGGAGCTGTTGGAACTGCTGCTGGAGGAGCTACTACCGTTGTTAGCACGCCATCAACTTTGGGGGGGAAAGCTCTTCTCTTGCTGGGTGTAGGTTCTTTCGTCAAGAACACGTGAAGGTTTACTCGTTTAGTCAGGTAGGATTCTTTTCTTTTCTCTCTTATTCTTGTTCCATTGACTCTATCTCCTGTGTAGATGTTCTAGTCTTCAAACCTGTGTTTTGACTCCATCTTCATCAAGTTAGGTAGGATTCATTCCATAATCTCCTTTTTCCTGTATCTCTTTCTTGAAGTCCTTGCTTGAAGTTAAGCTCATTACCATATTCATATCATTGTTCAGTTTTTAGGGGAAGTTATATGTGTAGAATTCTCTTCCTTTCTCTCTCAATCTTACCCACTTGACTTGCTGTGAAGCCTCCTATGTAGATGTTCCAACCCTCAAACCGTTGCCTTGGCTCTGTAAACACCCACGGAAGTGTGTGTGTTCATCTTGTAAAACTTCTTGTTGAGTACCTAATTATTGTCATAGAAGTGTTCTTCCGGTATCACGTTGTGTTAAATCTTAAGCTAATCATGTGTAGGATTCATTCCACAAACTCCTCTTCCTGTATCTTGTTCTTGAACTCCATGCTAGAAGTTGAGTTCTTCATCATGTGAAGCATTGTTCAGTCTTGGGGAAAGTTGTGTGTTACTTCTTTTCTATCTCCATAAGTTGATTCAATCTAAGCTTATGATACTCTCAATTGTGTGGAGCATTTGATTTTTAGAGTAGAAAGGAATTTGTCTTAGAAGAACTACTCCTTCAGTAGTCTTCTTCCTTAAGGATGTTACTTTTATGTACACCATGTTAAGTCTTCCTCACTTAATTCTTTTGTGTTATTAGCCTAGTGTTTTGAGGCTTAGATTGTATCTATGTAATGTCATAAACATGATAGGAATTTTAGGTAAGCTTGGTAGTACATTCCTTGGTAGTCTTGAACATCTTCTGAAAATTTACATAGCACCCGTCGACAGCCGATTCTGGCCTGTCGATAGGCAGTGACAGATCTTCATTTCTTGCCTCTAGGAAGACAGCATCTGTCGATAGCTCTCCCCTGGCTATCGACAGGCACTGTCGGACCCAAGTTTCAGCACTTACCTTGGCTCAACTCTTTGCTGAAACCACACCCAAATTGATCCAGCTAATAGCCCACCTATATCTTGTGGTTTCTACCACCTAAATACCTGATAAAACCACTCAAGTTTCTTCATTCTTACCATGAGCTATCTTTTAAAGAGTTCCAATTATGATTGACCTTTGTGAAGTTATTAACTTCTGTGATCAGTGAAGTATTCTACAAATTCCTGTTGTGTGAAATATGATGAGTATTTGTGTACCCCACGTGAGATTTACCAGAGTATGTTATGATGACGAGTTGCAAGTCTTTGGGCTCATTTGAGAATTATGCCTGTGCAAATGGGGCTGGTTCAGTCCTGGGAGGAGCACCCGAATTTGTCAGTGGCCGCGCGGGGGCAATGAGGACACCTAGATGTGGCATACATCATTTCTTGCTTGATTAGTCATCATGTCATACTTGTGTGTGTGAAAATGTTTCTGATTCTGAAATCAAGTATTATCCTGAGTTATTGATCTTGTTTCTAAACTATTCTTGTTCTATACGTGTTATCGAATTGGCTCGTTGGTTCATTATCTTGAACAATCAGTGTTAGCAATGTACATGTCCTTATCTTGAGATTATATATCTGAGCCTTTTTATTTAAAGGAATTGAATTCTACTGGGCTAGTTAGCTTACCAAATCCTACTTATTTAGGTAATCTACAGTTCTAGAAGGTGGGCCTTCGGGATTTGTGTGTGGAGAGACCAACCTTGGCAGCGTTTTACTTTTGAAATTGTAAATCAGGAATCATGTAACACCTATTGAATGACAAATAATACTTGTTATTTAGTGAAGCCTCTGAGCAAATTTATGCATAATTAGTTTAAGTTTTACTCTTGATTTCTCGTTCGTTCACGTTTCGGCATTTATAGATATATTAAATGTCGGGATATGACACCTACGCTAGTGGCTCCTATGCTGTCGGCCCCTGCTCTGACCATGGTGGACCCTGAAGCGCCCCGAGGAGGAGTTGGACGAGGAAGTATAGTGGGACCGCAGCACCCCGGACATGGACAATGACAAACAACCTACTGTTGGAGGACATTCGAGGGAAAGGACCATTAGCCGACGTCCGGGGAGAATCCCCTTCTACTATCAGTGATGAGAGCGATGGATCAAGAGTGCCGATGTGGGTTGAAGCGGAAGACCCTGCCTCCCGCGACTCCACTGGTGAAGAGCATGGCTGCAACCATTCCTCCAGCAGTGGCGGGCATATCTGATGTACCTACCATGGTGGTGGCAGCGGTCGTCCACACCCCCCTCCCCTTCTTTCCCCTATGGTGATGACCAGCCAGAGGGTGTCAGTGTGAATTCTGACGATGCCCGAAGCACAGTCCCCGGTACCACCGCCTGTTCCTAGTCCACCCCGACATGCGAGCATGCCTCCTCCACTTCACACTAGGCCAAGCACTTCGCTGAGTTGAATGCGACAAGATCTGCGTTGCCTTCTATTTTAAGAAGGTGAAGGTCCCAGTGTCACGTTTCTGTTGTCTGTGCTTGGTGTGCCACAAGTCTGCTCACATACGTGATAAGGTGACGTGCAAGGTGTCGCACACCTGAGACATATGCATGTGTGATGTGTGTTTTAGAGGCTGACTGCCTGTCAGAGGTCCTGTTAGAACTTTTGAGAAGGCAACACATTGACTGTCGTGTTATGTTGAGAACGTAATACCAATACTATCACGACCTCAGTCCTGAGGGCTTAAGGCTTGTAGGCACCTCTTTCTTCTTCCTTTTCCTCTCTTCTCCTCCTCTCCATGGCGAGAGAGCTCCCTCTCCTCTTATCAAGTACATTGGGCAAGCTGGAAGTGCTGAGCAAGGTGCCCTGGTGGTGTTGGAGTGGCATGGAGCGAAGAGAAGTTGACCATTCTGACGTGAAGGACCCTAATAGGTCTGGCTCTCCAATTTCATGTAGGGGATCTCTTGCTCTCCTTCCTGTCTTAAGGAGATGGAGCTTTGTTTCGAGCGTTCCTCCTCGTGCTTGTGGGTTTCTTGGTTGGTTTGCCCGGATGGACGCTTGCAGGTGGTGCTCCTTCTTCGTGTGGTTTAGTTGATCTATTTTGGGGTTTCTACAAATGGATTTGTTCTATCCCCTTCTTCCACCTCTTCTATAGGACTCCGTATAGCTTGAGGAACTAGTGGGATGGTCCCCATCCTGGGTTCGGGCTTCTGTCTGATATCGCGACACCTTGGCTATTGCGATATCAACAGAAGGCAACAAAAAACTTGTCACCTTCTGGTTGTGACACGATGGCTGTCACCTTCCCTTTTATCCTTATGTTGCCCTGTTTTCGGGTTTGGCAAGGGTGGCCCATGCCCAAGTTGGTTAGAGGGTGTCTTACCAACTTGGCACATGGCTAGTTTTCCAATGGTTGGCTGGTCTCCGTGGTTTCCCTTGGGTGTGGACCTTGGGGATGTTTCACCTCAAGGGCCCTGCCTTCAGATGAAGAATGTGACGGGTCGATACATTGCATTCATCATCTGAAGGCGACATCATTTTTGTCGCCATCAGAGTTGCGACTATGTTAGTGTCATCTTCAGGCCCTGATTGCGACTGACTACTTGTCACCTTCTGTTTCTGGTTGCACCGACCTTCTGGTCTCTAATGATCAGTCTGTCCCCATGTAATTTTAATTAATTACATATGTATTTTAGTGATTAACAAAACTTCATCAATAATCTCTAACATATTTCATAAGTCTTAAGTACAGGAAAATTACCAAGGTCAATCAAGTCAATGTTGGTAAGTATTGTCTTACTGAAGCTTTAATCTTTTCAAAATGATATTTCTCTAAGTCCACATCGACTTCTGTTGAAAGTCATAACGATTTCATAAGTGTTTTTAACGATTTCCTTGTAAGACTGGAAAGTCATGTTGTTTCAAACAAGTCGATTCTGTAGCGATTCTATAAGTCATCGTAATGATTTCTTTAGAACTCACAACGACTTGCTCGCCATAACGATTCTATAAGTCATCGTAACGATTTCTTTAGAACTCACAACGACTTGCTCGCCGCAACGATTCTATAAGTAATCATAACGATTTCTTTAGAACTCACAACGACTTGCTCGCCGTAACGATTCTATAAGTCATCGTAACGATTTCTTTAGAACTCGCAACGACTTGCTCGCCACAACGATTCTACAAGTAATCATAACGATTTCTTTAGAAATCACAACGACTTGCTCACCGTAACGATTCTATAAGTCATCGTAACGATTTCTTTAGAACTTGCAACGACTTACTCGCCGCAACGATTTCTTTAGCGCTCATAACGATTTGTTTTGCGCAACGATTTCTTTAGCGCTCATAACGATTTACTTTGCGCAACGATTTCTTTAGCGCTCATAACGATTTGCTTTGCGCAACGATTTCTTTAGCGCTCATAACAATTTGCTTTGCACAACGATTTCTTTAGCGCTCATAACAATTTGTTTTGCGCAACGATTTCTTTAGCGCTCATAACAATTTGCTTTGCGCAACGATTTCTTTAGAGCTCATAACGACTTGATAAGTGTTCATAACGATTTCCCTGTTGAACACATAAACTTGCTTTAACGATTTGCTCTCTATAATGACTTGTTAGTATTCATAACGATTTCATAAGTCATATAGACAACGACTTTATGGTTTATATCAACTTGACATTCATCTTATCTCTTGAAGCGTTGACTAGTCAAAGTCCACGTATATATCTCTCTGACACTCCTGCATTTATGAGATCTGAACGTACCTCTGCATCCATGCAGACGATATTATCCATTATCGTGCATCTTCTGTCAACATCTTTTAAAAGAAACTATTTAGGATTGCTATTTTGGTGAATATTCTTATCAACGTTTACTGACAACTAAAGACAGCCTAGCTGTCTACTGTTCTAGCATTTAATTTATGCTGACGTTCTGTCATACAACGTTGGACCATACAGACGGCAGAAGACATTATCTCTTTGCGTGCTCAAATAGATAAAAGATTGTTGAACCTTCCAAGTGTCAAGCAGTCTAACGACTACCAATCTAAGGGACAATGGTTACTTCAATGGGCGAATTTCAAAAGAAGATATAAATACAAGACAGAAGAGAAGATCAAAGATACAAAAGCTGAGAACGCTCGTTCAAGCTATTAAAAAAATTCTTCCGCTAGAATTCTAAGAGCCAACAAGTTCATTCCTTCTCGTGTTGCTCTTTGCTCTCCTCTCTGTAGTAAAAAATCTTGAGAGAGCTTGTGTAGTTCTGAGAGTGTGCTTAGCTTAGATTCTTTGCTCTCAGTGCTAGTTGCTTCAGATCTTGGTTTGTTAAAAGCTTGATCTAGGGGCTTGAACTCATTCTACTCTCTTTATTGTGTTTCCCTTCGTGTGTGAAGGAAGACCTGGTGGTATCCAGGGTGCTGTTTCCCTTCAGTTGTGAAGGAAGACCTGGTGGGGTATCCAGGGTGTTGTTATTCCCTTCGGGTGTGAAGGAAGACCAGCTGAGCTGGGTGTTGTAGCGTCCTTAGGGGGACTGTACCCTAGTTAGTGAAATCCTAAGTGGTTTCTCAGGGACTGAACGTAGGACTCCTAAGGAGAGGAGGTCCGAACCAGGATAATCCTTTGTGTCGTGTGATTGCTATCTTTGTGTGATTGGTATTTGAACTAACAATCACTAACCTTCTTCAAAGAACGTTTTTGTGAATGATCTTATTTACAGGTATTGTCTAAATTATTTTTTAAAGACCCATTCACCCCCCCTTTGGGCTCGTCAACTGGGCAACAAGTGGTATCAGAGCGAGTCTCTTCGACAAAGAAAGGATCCAACGATCTGAAGAGTAAAGATCTATGGCAGCCCAAAGTCACAACGAAGGTCAGTCTGTCAACCGACCACCATTGTTCGATGGAGAGGATTACACTTACTGGAAAACAAGAATGAAGTACTTTCTGCAAGGCCACGATTATCAGATATGGTCCATAGTGGAAGAAGGCGATCTTCTAGTCACAAATGAGAAAGCTCAGTGGACAAACGACGATAGGAAGAAGATCTCGCAGAATTGTAAAGCAAAGAGTATTTTGTGCTGTGCCTTTAGTAAAAAGGAGTTCAACAGAGTTTCAGCTTGCAAATCCGCAATGGAAATGTGGGAAAAGCTCATAATCACCTATGAAGGCACAGATAAGGTAAAGGAAACAAGAATAGATATTCTTGTAGCACAGTACGAAAGATTTCAAATGCAATCAGGTGAGTCCATTACCTAAATGTTCAGTAGATTTACAGATATTACAAATGGGCTAGATGGACTAGGAAAGACCTATGAAATGGGAGATATGGTCAGAAAGATTCTTAGATCTTTACCATCCTCATGGACCCCAAAAGTAACAGCCATTGAAGAAGCTAATGATCTAAAAAGAATGTCTTTAGAAAAGCTCATCGGGTCCCTTATGGCCCATGAGATCAATATGGAAAGGCTAGGAGAGTCCTCAAGTAGAAAGAAGCACTCCAAGGCTTTAAAGGCTGAAGAAGACTCACCAGAAGCAAGCTCAGATGAGAGTGAGAGTGTTGAGGACAGTGAAAATGAGGGAGCAATGCTCTCTAGAAGATTACAGCGGATTCTAGCTAAGAAGAAGAAGTTCCAATCTGATAGAAGGCACTTCAAAAGAAATAAGGACTTCAAGAAACCAGATGGAAAAGATCTAAAGAAAGGAGAACCCATCTGCTATGAATGCAAAAAGCCAGGACACATCAAAGCTGAGTGTCCAAAATTTAAGAAGCTGGAGCTCAGGAAGAAAGAAAGCTCCAGGAAGTTCAAAAAATACAAGAAGAAGGCGATGGCAGCAGCATGGGAAAACAGTAGCGACTCAGACAGTGAGTCAAGCTCCTGCAGCGATGAAGAAGAAGACAATTTGGCTTTCATGGCTAATACCGAAGACAAGGTAACATCTGACTCCTCTTTTGATTCATGCAATGGTTTAGATTCCGATAGTTTAGAAGAGACTTTCAACGAACTGTATGATAAATATAGAGCAGTAACCAAACTATTAAAAGTAAGCAAGAAAAACATAGTCTGTATAGAAAATACAAACTCAGATCTAAAATTAGAAAATGAACAATTAGAAAGTCAAATAACTGAACTTAAAAGAAGAAATGAACTGTTATGTGAAGATTTAAAAGCTAAGAATGAACAAATAACTAAATTAGAAAAACAAGTAAGTTCAGATGAACTGAAAACTGAAATCAAGACACTAACAGAAGAAAATATACAGTTATCTAGCACATTAAAAAAATTCACAAATGGTAAAAACTCCCTCATATTAAAAGGTGCCAGAAGATCAAGTAAGAAGAAAAATGGATTAGGATATACACCTCCAGATAATGAAGAAACCATAGTTTATCCTAAAACATATCCAACACCAAAATTTGTACCCGAACAAGATATAACATACAAATCTAACTTCAAATATATAGAAAAAGTAACCAAATTATCCTGCTGTAGTCATTGCAACAAGTTAGGACATGTCATAACAACATGCCCAACAAAACATAAGAAATGGATAATCAAAGGTAAAATCAATGATAATAACAATCAGGACCCAAAAGAATTTGGGTACCTAAAACTTGATGATTTTATTTCAGGGTAACACTCGAGCATCCAAATGGTATTTGGACAGTGGGTGCTCAAGGCACATGTCAGGAAATCAGAAGCTATTCACCAATCTCCAAGCTGAACAAGGAACAGTCACTTATGGAGACAATGGAAAAGGCACAATCATTGGCAGTGGTTCCGTTAGCAAGAAAGGAAAGATAGTCATTGAAGATGTACTGCTAGTCAAAGGGCTGAAGCACAATCTAATTAGCATCAGCCAGCTTTGTGACAGAGGCCATCAGATTCAGTTTCAAGAGTCAAAGTGCAGCATATTAAAGGATGGAGCAGCAATTTTCGAAGCCAATAGAGAGAAGAATCTATACACACTCCATCTTGAAGAACTCAGGGATCAAGATGTCTGTCTGGCAGCAAACAAGGATCAATCTACTGAATTGTGGCACAGAAGACTAGGTCATTGCAGCATAGATGGGATGAGAAAATTACTAAAGAAAAATCTTGTGGAAGGACTACCAAAGGTCAGTGCAAAAATGGAAGGTGTCTGTAGACCTTGTGCTAAGAGAAAGCACACCAAGAGCTCCTTCAAGTCAAAGACAATAGTAACCACCTCAAAACCCTTAGAACTCCTTCACATAGATCTATTTGGGCAATGAGGACTACCAGTCTTGGAGGAAAGAACTTTGGATTTGTCATAGTTGATGATTACTCAAGATTCACATGGGTATCATTCCTAGAGCATAAAGATGACACATTTTTAAACTTTGTTAGTTTCAGCAAGAAAGTCCAGAAGGATCAGAAGTTCAGCATTGTTTCTATCCGATCAGATCATGGTGGTGAATTTCAAAATGAAAATTTTGCTAAATTCTGTGATGATCAGGGGATTGAGCATAATTTCTCAGCACCAAGGACACCACAGCAAAATGGAATTGCTGAGAGAAAGAATAGAACCCTATTGGATATGGCAAGAACAATGCTATCTGAATATGATCTGCCAAGGTATTTTTGGGCCGAAGTAGTCAACACAGCAAGCTACATTATCAACAGAGTAATGATCAGGCCAATCCTAAAGAAGACTGCATATGAACTGTTCAAAGGAAAGAAACCAAAGATCAATCACTTCAGAACATTTGGATGTCCTTGCTTCATCCACAACAATGGAAAAAGGGACATTGGTAAGTTGGATGCCAAATCAGATGAAGGCATCTTCATGGGGTACACCTCTTAAACCCAAAGGCTATAGAGTATTTAATAAACACACTTTATTAATTGAACAATCTGTACATATTATTTTTGATGAAACTAATCCTTCCTTGAGAAAGGAAGAAGACAGTGACAATGATGATACAGATGAACTGTCCAAGAAACTAAAGAATACATCAATAGAGGACAAGGATGATCCACCTCTGGAAGACATGCAACAAAGGGAAATTACACATGAAAACCTTCCAAAGGAATGGAGATACAAGAAAGATCATCCACCTGAGAATATCATTGGTGATCCATCTGTTGGGGTAGGAACAAGAGGTAACATGATACCTTGTGATTATTTAGCATTTGTTTCTCAAATAGAGCCAAGGACAGTCAATGAAGCTCTTGGTGATGAATCTTGGATCTTGGCCATGCAAGATGAACTAAATCAGTTTAAGAGAAACCAAGTATGGTCACTTGTTCCTAGACCGTCAGACCATCCAGTTATTGGCACCAAATGGGTGTTCAGGAATAAATTGGATGAGGCTGGTGTGATCTTAAGAAACAAGACTAGACTGGTAGCTCAAGGCTATTCCCAAGAGGAAGGTATAGATTTCGATGAAACTTATGCACCTGTAGCTAGACTTGAGGCTATTAGAATATTACTTGCATATGCATCAGCATTAGACTTAAAACTATTTCAAATGGATGTCAAATCTGTATTCTTAAATGGTTTTATAAAAGAGGAAGTTTATGTGGAACAACCCCCAGGTTTTGATGACACAATGTCCTAATCATGTTTTTAAACTTCATAAAGCATTATATGGTTTAAAGCAAGCACCTAGGACCTGGTATGAAAGGCTTAGTTCCTTTCTTCTAAATCATGGTTTCAGTAGAGGTCAAGTAGATAGCACTCTATTTATAAAATCAAAAGTTAAAAGCATACTACTTGTACAGATTTATGTAGATGATATTATCTTTGGATCTACTGATGAATCCCTTTGCAAGTACTTTGAAAAGTTGATGCAGTGAGAATTTGAGATGAGCATGATGGGAGAGCTCAATTATTTCCTTGGATTGCAAATCAAGCAAGGAAAAGATGGCACCCATATCTGCCAAGCAAAGTACACCAAAGAACTCTTGAAGAAATTTAGATTCGATAACACTAAGCCACTGTCAACACCCATGAGTACATCAACAAGGATGGACAGTGACAAAGATGGTAAGAAAGTTAATCAAAAGATCTACAGAGGTATGATCGGCTCCTTACTTTATTTAACAGCTAGTAGACCTGATATTCTATTTAGTGTATGCATGTGTGCTAGGTATCAAGCAGATCCTAGAGAATCGCATTTGACCTCAGTAAAAAGAATATTTAGATATTTAGCTAGAACCCATGACTTAGGTCTATGGTATCCAAAATCGTGTGACATTACTTTAGTAGGATACTCTGATGCTGACTATGCTTGATGCAAAGTAGATAGAAAAAGCACCAGTGGTTGTTGTCAATTTCTTGCAGGGTGTTTGATATCCTGGTCCTCAAAGAAACAAAATTCAGTAGCACTGTCTATAGCTGAAGCTGAGTACGTGGCTGCTGGAAGTTGCTGTACACAACTCCTATAGATAAAGCAACAACTTGAAGATTTTGGATTAAATATCAAATCAATTCCACTATTGTGTGACAACACCAATGCTATCAATCTCACCAAAAATCCAATCCAACATTCAAGGACCAAACATATTGAGGTTATATATCATTTCATTTGTGATCATGTTGTATCATTTATTGATACAAATAGTCAGTTAGCAGATATTTTCACAAAAGCCTTACCTGAAGAGAGATTCACATCTCTTAGAAGGGAATTAGGCATGTGCAATTTGTGAAAAGAGGTTTGTTTAAAACTGGCACATAAAATTTCAGAATCAAGTAATTTTTCTCTCCATGGCGTTAAGCAAAAGAAATTCAAATTATCCCTTTAACCGTTCTTGTATTTAAAGTCGGTGTGAATAGTCAAACTCTTTTGTCGTTTTCTACAGCCTTTTGGCACCTCTCTTTCCATTACACTTATTAATTCCAAAAAAACAATGCGAAAAACGATTCATCTCCCGTCTTCAACCTTTCCCCCCTTTCGTCTGGTTGCCTGAGTCAGTGCCCTAACGACTCCAACATCTCTCTCTGCTCATTTGAAGTTTCTCTCTTCTTCCCGCGAATAAATTCTTGAGGACCTTTCTCTCCTCCTTCCTTCTCAACCCTCCTGAAAGCCTCCTCACCTGATTCCATGGCTGCATCCATCGTTTCCGGGAGTCTGGGTGGCTACAGCGCCGAGTTCCTTACTCCTGAGCAGAAGGAGAGGTTCACTTACGTTAAGACGAAGCTGTGTGGGAATAAAGAGGTTGATATTGCAGATCTGGAGAAAAATGGGATGCACAGTGTAGTGGCCGCAATCATCAGGATGCAGTGGATGGGAATTTCAACCCTCTCAGAGGTAAGCTATCCAGACCTTGTAAAGGCCTTCTATGTTTGTCTGAAATCAGAGGCAGATGGATCCCTGACGTCCTTTGTCAAGGGAACTCAAATCAGGATCGACCGTGATGTTTTGAAAACCCTATTTGGTGTATGTACATCTGGTCACAGTGGAATCCACTCGGTGGATATTCAAGCAAATTGTCTAGGCATCATTGGTCTTCAAGCTGAAAGATGGAAAGCTGGACATCAATCAACTAAATGCCTTCAACAGGATTTTACATTTCATTGTGTGTCAGATTCTGGCTCCGAGAAGTGCTACCTTCTCATCTTGTACCAAGGCCGACTCAAACTTAATGTTTTGGGCCATCCAAAACAGGGAAATCAATATGGCTGAGGTAATGATAGAAAGGATGAAGTTCGCTAGAGAATAGATTTGGGATACCAAGAGCAAGCTAAACGTCTCTCTGCCTTATGCTCACCTGCTCACCAAAGTATTCAAACACTTTGGTGTTGATCTATCAGGGGCGGTCACTGAGAAGATGGGCCAAGCAATTAGGTCCAGAAACCTGAAGAAAAGTAGATTTTCATTTCATAATGGTATCTGGTCTAAAGCCTCAGTAGCAGAGGGCGAAGCCATCATTGGCGACGCTCAAGTTGATTATCAGGAAGAAGTGCCAGTAACACTTGCAGCAGAGCAAGCAGTGGTAGCAGGATCACCTGTAATTGGTGTTGAATCTCCACCTCCAGAAGCACTAGCAGAAGAAGCAATGGCAGGTGCAGCAGATCCTCTGCCCACCTCCATCGTTGCCTCTATCCTTAAAGGGATATTGGATTCTATCCACTCCACTCCAGTCACTCCAGAGGCTGGCAGAGAATCAGTGGAGGAAGTTGTGGCATCAAGCCACGTTGAGGAATCTATTGCAGCACCAGTTCAGAAGGAGCAATCACATGCTCCAGCAGATGTTGTTTTGGAAGAGGCTCCCATTCAGGGGGAGCAAGAGCCAATGGAAAATGATGCTCCTGTTCAGGGGGAGCAATTCAAGGAAGGACCAACAAAGCAGCTCACTATGATGAGCCTATGGGCAGTGTACCAATTGATGAAGACTTGCCTAATGCTCAGAATGATTTCAGAGATGGGGAGACAGCCAGCTCCTCTGACTCAGATGATGATCAGCAGCCTCCAGCTTCAGAGGCCAGGCAGAAAAGAAAAGAAGTAGATTCTGGAGTCCCTCTCCTATCAGATACTCCATTTGAAAGGCAGATAAGGCAGGAAATAGTGATCAATTTAAAGCTTGTGATTGAGAGACTTGATGTTCAAGGTACAATTTTGTGTTCTCTTCAGTCTGATGTCAATTCCATTTTCATGTGCCAAGCTTCAACTTCTAAGGAAATTTCCAATATTAGAAATGCCATGAAATGGTTTAACAAAGAGATGGGAAATATGAAATCAATGCTATCTGAGATTCTGAAGGTAGTAGGAGCTCCAGCTCCTCCTCCTCCTGCACCTCCTGCAGATCATAACTTGGGTGCTAATTCTCCTAGGCCATCAGGGCCATCAGTTCAAGAGTCAGGGCCATCAGGGCTAGCACCAGCAGCAGCAGAGGCAGAAGTTAATATGCAAGGGCCATCTGGGCCAGCTGAACAGGTTGAAGGGCCTCCAGGGCCAGCTGAGCAAGTGTCAGGGCCATCAGGGCCATTGGAGAGTGGACCTATGCAGACAGAGGTTGAAGAAGAGGTCTTGGCACCTGAGCCTCTAGCTCCTTTTCCTCCCTCTCACACACCAGTTCCTCCATCTCCTCCCTCAGCTCCTACAACACCCCCTGCTCCTCAGCCATTCAAAAAGCCTCAATCCAGACCCATCTCCTCTCCAACACCATTTCCTTCTCAATCCACCTCATCCCCTACATCTTCTATTCATATACTTCCACCTCCACCTATTTCGGAGGTGTCCCCAGCATCCTCTGCTGGAGCCTCATCCTCCTCTGGTCCCTCCCCTGGACCAGTTGATGACATTCCCACTTCCTCTCATTCATTCATTCATCCTCCTCCTCCACCCTCTTTCATCACTATAATCCCTGAGACAGCTCAACTTGACTCTCCCTTTATAGAAAAAATAAAGGATGAGTTTGAGGAAGGCATTCTCAGGTCTGTGCTGAAGGTTGGAGAGCACATCCATAGGGCAGACTCTTCCAGTTCTACACCTAAGAAGAGGAAAATTTCTTCTACCTCCTCCATTTCCTCTGAGCCTAAATACCCTCCTTTGTGGTTTTCCCTCACAGTGGACAACAAAAATAAACCACTGTATAGAGAATATCTCTCAAAGGTTGTTCTTGCCACCATCATTAACCTTCCATTCCTCAATCTAACAGATCATTTAAACACCATTTTACCCTTCACTTCTCTTTCCAAATCTGAAAAATCCAAAATCTTCTCTATTGCCCACTCCAAAACCGAAGAGCAGTGGGGCAAAGGCCACCAAGATCTCTTCAAAAGATACATTCTTGCCAAATCTGTCAGATTCCCTCCAAGGGACCACTCCCTGACCTTATCAGAGTGGTTCAGAATTTATCATAGAGAAATTTGGGCACCCTTCATTCAGAAAGAAATCAAGATGGTTAGACACTATGTGTTGTTCAATAACTACAGATATGTCCATTGATTTCCAAAAGTTCAGTTGAGCCAATTCAAAAGGGCTATCTTTGCTCTAAATCCAGACATCTCACAATCTTCAGATATTCAGGTAGACTTTGCTACACTTCCTGTGCCTGATGAGATAGCACTACCATAGATTCATTTTCTTGTCATGGAATCTGAAAACCGCACAATTTTTCGTGTTAAAATTCATACATATAGTAATTTTAGACGTATTTTGTCTATAAATAATGTGCATTTTTATGTTAATTGTCATTTCATCTGTGAATATGTTTTTTGAACATACTAGTAAAATTTTCGGGTTCAACATATAACTAGATTTTCAATACTTCTTGAATAGTTTTGACTAAATAACATGTTCTCATTTTTTGTGTGTGTAAATACATTATACATAAATAATTTTTAGTCTTATTATTTTTATATTTTCATAGATATCTTTTAATAATTCTTGTACATATTAGTTAAAAATAAATCACATTTTTAAATAAATCATGTTACATACTCTACCAAATCTCATTAAATAAATAAACACTTTTTACCCCACCACTAACATGCCACACACCCCACCCCATCTCATTAAACAAATAAAAAAATTATTTTCTCACATCAACCCACACACTCCACCTAAATATTTTGTTTCTTTTTCTCTCCAACAGGGCAACGAAGCAGCTGGAAGCTGCTGGAATCTAAAAGCTGCCTGGTTGCTGAGCAGCGATTTGGGGAAGCTTGCTGGAGGCGGTGCCTGGCTGTGGCATGGTGGTATGCAGATGGTGTGCGGCTGGGGCATGGCTGGGAGGTGTGCTGGAGCAGGGCAGATAAAGGCAGAGGCAGTCCTGCAGGGGTCCGGTGCGAAGCAGGAAGGGGGCGCGGCGCTGGAAACATCTGTGCGTGGCGGCGGTGTGAGATGGCGAAGCAGGAGGGCAGATGAAGCGGCTGATGGAGGGTTCCAGGGCGCGGCGCTGGAAGCATGTGTGCTGAGCGGCTGGGGTGTGTGCAGGCCTGGGCGTGAGGGCTCGAGCATGCTCAGATGGTTGCTGGCCCAGGCGATGCAGACTAGATGGGCACGACGATCTGTTGTACAGGTGGCCGATGGAGGCGAGCGACGCAGGTTCGTGCACAGCAGGTGTTTGGCAGCCATGCGAAGCAGAGGAAGGCGCGGATGTGGCCGGCGGCTGGACCAGGAGCTGCTGAGGTGGCGGCATGTGCAGATGGAGGCTGTGATGGTGTGCTGATGGCTGGCGATGGTGCTGGCAGGTGGATTCGATGCTGAGGTGGCGGGGTGTGCGATGTAGACCAGGTCAGGGCCATGCGGTGTGAGAGGCATCCGGATTTGGTGCGTCCATGGCTGGGCGATGGAGCTTGCGCAGATTTGGACCCGTGCACGGCTAGGCACGCAGATGGCGGTGCATACGGAGCAGGCGGACCAGGTGCACAGCAGAAGGGTATCCGACTGAAGATGGCGGGAAGGAGACTGACGTGGCGATCCTGGTGTGCTGAACGAGTGTGCTGAAGCCGGCGATCCTGGTGGAAAGCAGGAAGAAGAAGGCCATGAGGCCTATAAAAGGACCCGAGGTCCTCATCTCCGGGGCTCTCTGGTTCGATGCTTAGGAATTTTTTTTAGTTTCTTCTTCTCTGTATTTTCCCTGTTTGAGCAGAGCAGTGAGGGATGGGGACACCAGGGGGGGGAATTTCGTAGGATTTTTAGCTTTCAGTTTTCCTGTTTTTTTTCATATCTGCATTTTTTTCCATAGAGCAGTGAGGGAGGAGAGTTGGAGTTTTTAAGATTTTAAGTTCTTGTCGTTTATTTCTTCTGTAATCTTTCTTTCAGCAGAATTGTGAGAGATTGAGAGCTTAGCTAGTTCAGATTTTAGTTCTTGCCATTTCTACTGTATTTTCCTTTTCGCAGAGCAATGGGGGAGATTGGTTGATCTTTAGTGTTGTGTTCTTTCTGTTCTTCCTGTGAGAGCTGTGGGTGTTGTGAGGGAAACTTTGGGGGGTTTTAGTTTTAAATTCTTCTGTAAGGGTTCGGTTGTGATTACTGCCATTTTATTTCTGAATTTTCTTCTTGGAGTCTTTCTTATGCGTTTGGTTTGAACTGAATAATGGGTGCTTTCATTTGAGGTTTTCTTTCAATCTTTTGTTGGCTATTATGGGAGAGATCGGGTGTTTTCTTTTTCTTCATTTCTCTATTGATCAGATCTTGGAGGGGGGTTTTGGGGATTACAGAAATTTTTTGTAGTTTTTTTTTCTGTTCTTCCCATCTTCGCTAGTTCAGTATTTGTCTTGAATTTTTACTTCTTCCATTTCTCTGGTTCGGCTGGAGATCAGAACTGTGAGGGTTGGATTGTTGGAGTTTTTTTTTTTTTGTTTCCTTCTTCTGCTGTTGAAGGGGATCAGATTGGGGTTTTCGGCTGCTGTGGGGAGATCGAGTGTTCTTACAATTCTTCGATGTTTATGAAATCATTCCAGTCAACTTTTCCATTTTTTGTGTTCTAGAAGGCGATCCAGTGGCATTTTCTTTCTCATTTCTTCTGTGTGGATTTCTGCATTTTCTCTGAAGCATCCGGTGATCAGAGAGAATGGTTGTCCAGAGAGCTTCCGGAGAGTTCAGATACTTGTTGGATCATGAGTTCAAGATGCAATTTACATTTCTTTTATTGTGTACCTGATTTTTCATCCCTCGAGCTGTGAGGGTACAGTGTTACCAAGTTTCGCTAATTTCAATTCACTTGTTCTTTCATTAAAATTGATCTATCAAGTTTGTGAGAGATTTGGTCAGTATTGTTTTCATACTCACTTTTAATGCATTGTTGATAGAGTGATGTCAAGTTAAAGTGGTTTAATTCAAATTCTATTCTGCCTCTCTGTGGATATGACCTGTTCTCACCACTGTATGAGTTCATATTTGCTATTTTATGTTTGTGAGACAGTTTAGAGGAAATGCGAATGTTGACTTGTGCGAAGAACTCTAGACAACGATAGTGCACAGTCAACAACGTCGCGCGTTTCATCTTGGCGCCGTTGCCGGGGAGGCATTAGAGTTTGATTTAATTCTACTTTTGATTTGATTTCATTTGCATTGGGCTTTTTATTGACTTGTTGTTGGGCTTTCATTTCAGATTTGCACAAGGAGAGGAACTTGGAGATTGGGCTTGGCATTTGAGGCCCATTGGAGGAGGTGCTTGCTGAATTTTTTTTAATTGCTTTTAAATCCGAATTTTAGATAGAAAGAGTGTGAGTGAACTTTGTAGTGAGGCTTTGATGTATTCTCTGTGCATGTACAGAGATTTCTTTCACGTTGGCATGTAATAATTGGCCTCTTGGTGGTTTGATTGGTTTGGCATTAGTCTATAGTACCACTTCATATTTTCTTAGTTAAATTTCATTTCATTCAGTTTAAAAATCAAATAAAAATTAAAAAATTCTAAAATCTAAAAAATTTCCAAATCGCTCTTCCATGTTAGCCGTTTGTTTGTAAATAAAAAGTTCATTTCTCAAGATTAGAATCTCATGTTTTAGGACAGTCATCATCTTAATTGTCATATTAATTGTCATCTTTTTTTTTGCATTGAAGAGTGCGGGGGAAAGGTAAGGTTTCTAACTCTTGTTTCATGCATTAGACTTAGCATTAGAAAATCCATTATTCAAATTTGTTTGTTGCACTTCACATTTTTAAATGGGACTGCTTAAGGGCTTCACCCATTAGAACAAAAAGATAAGGTGAGGGATTTCATCACCCTTTCCTTTGCCCAAAAATCACAAAAAAATTTCACATTCTTGCATTGTCCTAAGCTTTTAATAAAAATCAGTAGACTTGGCCCTAGGGTTCATAATTAGATTTGTTCTTTCTTAATTCTAAGACTTCTCTTTGAGTCTGGTGTTTAGGATTAGAGGTTAAAAAGCTTACGCTTAAGTGAGTTAGAGGTTATTTAATTGGGTCCTTGCGAAAGCAAGGGGGGCCTCCCTCTACTCCACCTCTTATCTGGCCAGTACAAGAAGAGTTTGAATTGGATTTAAGCAAGTATAAATCTGATTTTGAGAAAAATAACATAAGTCCAAGGAACACTTAGTGGTAGGTTAATTTGATTTGAAAGTGTTTGTTTGTTTGTGTTTGTTTAAAAATTCATCAAAAATCAATAAAAATCTAAAAATTTAAAAATCATAAATAGAGGGCTTTTCATCTGTGCATGCTTGGTAGACGATCCTTGAACATAGATTTGGCCCAACCTATAGACGAGATTGAAAGATTTTTCCATAGGATGGCCAACCAAGATCAAAACCAAATTGCTAGAAATTTAGAAGAGGCTGTACCCAGACAGATGAAGGAGTATTTTTTTCCTTCTAACTATCAACTTGCTACTTGTATCAGGCCGGAAATTTCGGCAAATCATTTTGAGATCAAACCTGGAACCATTCAGATGTTGCCGTCCTTTTATGGCAATCCCAATGAAGATCCTTATAGGCATATAGATGAGTTCATAGAGATCTATTCCACTGTAAGGATCCAAAACTTCACTGAAAATGCCTTAAGGTTGACCCTATTTCCATTCTCCTTAAAAGACAAGGCTAAACATTGGTTGGGAACTATAAGGAGAACTATCACAACATGGCCAGAAATGCAGCAGGAATTTTTAAAGAAAATTTACCCGATTGGCCGAACAAATACAATGAGAAGAGCAATCACTGGATTCTCCCAACAACCTGGAGAATTAATGCATGAATCATGGGAAATACTAAAGGAGTTGC
Organism: Colocasia esculenta; assembly: GCA_014218235.1. Taxonomy (NCBI): domain Eukaryota; kingdom Viridiplantae; phylum Streptophyta; class Magnoliopsida; order Alismatales; family Araceae; genus Colocasia; species Colocasia esculenta. Next base: position 20,960,911 of record CM024764.1, on the reverse strand, counting down.
TTAGAAAATGCCCCCATCATGGTCTGTCGAGGTGGAAAATTGTTCAAGCCTTTTATGAAGGACTGACTGAATCAAATAGGCAAATGGTTGATGCTTCGTGTGGAGGAGCATTTATGACTAAGAGCGAGGATGAGGCATATAATCTTTTTGAAACATTGAGTGAAAATTCTATCAATCATGCCTTACTCTACTCTTATGAGAGAGCGTTAGGACCTGTAAAGAAGGCAGGGATGTATGAAGTAAGAGGAAGAGGAGAACCAGACTCTAGGGTAGAAGACATGTTAGCTAGACTTGACCAGAGATTGGAGCAGAAGTTGGAACAAAAATTTGATCAATTACTGTCTTTGACTGGGCAAGCCACACCCAATTTTTCTCAACAACCTGAAACTTGTGCTATGTGTGCTAGCCCAGCTCATCCCACCAGTGCTTGTCCCACTACTGCCCAATTACCCCCTTTCATTCAGGAACAAGTCCAAGCTGCTCAAGGCTTCTACAAACCCTCCTATAATCCATACTCTAACACATACAACCCTGGTTGGAGAAACCATCCAAACTTTTCATGGAAAAATCAATCCGAACAAGTTTCCCAACCTACCTTCAAGCAATCCATGTACGGTCAATCCTATCCCAATCAGAATTCGGGATTTGGCCAATCTTCTAACTCAAAACCTCCACAATTCCAAGGAAATCAAAATTCCAATCAATTTGCTCATACAAATTTCCAACAACCTTCATATCAACCACCACCTCCTCAGCCTAATTGGGATGATAAAATGAATCAACTCCAAAACATGATGGCGACTCTATGTCAAACTGTGCAAGAACAACAAACTCAATATCAAACTCAAAATCAAAATTTTCAACAAAATTTGGCAAGGATAGAGTCTCAAATTGCTGATGTTTGTCAAAGGAGGGAGACTGGTCAGTTACCAAGTCAAATCGTAGCAAACCCAAGAAACAACCCTCCTGGATTCTATCAGAACCAGCAATACCATCAAGCTCAGGGGTATAGACCACCACCTGCTAGACCAAATGGTCCTCCACCACAAAACCCACAACAAGCTTTTGTCCAAAACGTTCCTCCACCACAAAACCAAAACCAACCTACGCAACAGGATCATCCTCCTGCCCAAGTTAGGGGCCCGCAAGTAGAGAATGCAAAAACTGTGTCTACCTTAAGAAGTGGAAGAATCAGAACAAATCCTCACCCACACATGTCAAAAGAGGATAAAGAAAATGAAAATAAAATTGAAATTGAAGAAGAGAGTGAAGAAAATGTTGAAAAAGAAAATTCCAAAGGAAAAGATAAAATAATTGAAGAACCTCTAGACAAAACCAAGATGAGTGAAGACCCAAGCTGTTACATCCCAATAGTTCCTTTTCCTGAAGCTTTAAAACCAAAATCCAAAAACAAATCCACTGGTAATGAAGAACTCTTAGAGCTATTTAAACAAGTTCACATCAACATTCCTCTGCTTGATGCCATCAAGCATGTGCCTGCTTATGCCAAATTTCTAAAAGAAATGTGTACTCCAAAACGAGAAGTGAGAAACAAAACCGAAACAATAATTCTTCCAGAAATTGTGAGTACCATTGTCTTAAACCAACTCCCTAAAAAGCTCAAAGATCCAGGCACTCCACTAATTCCTTGCACCATCGGTGGAGTCACTTTTGAGAGCGGCCTTTTAGATTTGGGAGCCAGTGTCAATCTCCTAGCTTCTGCCATTTTTGAGAAATTCAAGCTAGGAGAGTTGAAACACACTTCTGTTGTCCTTCAACTAGACGATCGTTCTGTCACCACTCCTAAAGGCTTAGTTGAAGATGTTATTGTGAGAATTAACGATTGTTACTTCCCGGCCGATTTCATCATTTTGGACATGAACACTCCTCAAGATTTGACTCAGTCCACCATTATCCTTGGTAGACCTTTTTTGGCCACAGCTAGAGCCAATATTGACTGTGCTACCGGGATGATGGATATATCATTTGGAGATAGGCGGGTTAGTATCAACATTTTTAGGGCATCTAGGCACCATGACCAAGAAGAAAGTTGTCTAGTGGTAGATACCTTGGAAGAATCTTGCGTGGAAGAAATGGTAGACCAACCCTGTGCTCTAGGGTTTGAGGGAGAAGAAGGACAATTCAGTTCCATGTTGCATAATAATGAGCCATCAATTCCATCTGAGTGTCCTCCTAAGGTTGAGCTAAAACCACTCCCTGCTAATTTAAAGTACATCTTTCTTGGAGAGAATGAGACATGGCCCGTCATAATCGCTAGTGATCTTGAGGAAGGGCAGGAGAAGAAATTGATTGAAATTTTGAAGAGTCATAGGAAAGCTATAGGTTGGACAATTGATGATTTGAGAGGGATAAGTCCTTCAGTGTGCACACATCGCATATACTTGGAAGAAAATGCTAAAAGTTCAATAGAAATGCAAAGAAGGCTTAATCCCAACATGAAAGAAGTTGTTAAGAAAGAGATTGTTAAATGGCTGGATGCTGAATTCATCTATCCCATCTCTGATAGCCAGTGGGTTAGTCCAACTCAAGTTGTGCCTAAAAAGTCAGGACTGACTGTGATTCAAACGGAAAAGGGTGAGCTCATTCCCACTAGGCTGGCTACAGGATGGAGAGTGTGCATTGACTATCGCAAATTGAATGCGATGACCAAGAAAGATTATTTCCCCTTGCCTTTCATTGACCAAATCTTAGAGAAACTTGCTGGCCAAAAATTCTTTTGTTTCCTTGATGGATATTCAGGGTATAACCAAGTGGCTATTCACCCTGAGGACCAAGAAAAAACCACTTTCACATGTCCATTTGGAACCTTTGCCTTTAGACGCATGCCCTTCGGGCTGTGTAATGCCCCTGCAACTTTTCAATGTTGCATGCTGTCTATTTTCTTAGACATGGTTGGGGATTACTTAGAAGTCTTCATAGATGATTTCTCTGTGTTTGGAAATGACTTTGATTCATGCCTCGACCATTTGACTAAAGTGCTCAAAAGATACATTAATGCCAATCTTGTCTTAAGTTGGGAAAAGAGCCGCTTCATGGTTAAGGAGGGGATTGCCTTAGGACATTGTCTCAGAGAGAGGGATAGAGGTAGATAAAGCCAAGGTAAATCTCATTTCCGAATTGTCTCCTCCCAACTCTGTCAAACAAATTTGATCCTTCCTTGGTCATGCTGGATTCTATAGGAGGTTCATCAAAGATTTTTCAAAAATTGCAAGGCCATTGACTTCTTTGTTGAATGACACTCCTTTCATTTTTGACGAAGCTTGTCATAAATCTTTTGAGGACTTAAAAGACATTTTGACCAAAGCTCCAATTCTACAATCTCCAGACTGGTCATTACCATTTGAGATAATGTGTGATGCTTCAGACTTTGCTGTAGGTGCTATTTTGGGCCAGAAAACTAATAAAGGATCTGTAGTGATTTATTATGCAAGCAAAACATTGAATGACACTCAGATTCGATACACAACCACTGAGAAAGAGCTCCTAGCTGTTGTCTTTGCCTTAGAGAAGTTCAGATCTTACCTTTTAGGAGCCAAAATCATTGTTTTCACTGACCATGCTGCATTAAGGCATTTGCTTGCCAAAAAGGATGCCAAGCCTAGGTTGATCAGATGGATCCTTTTATTACAGGAGTTTGATCTGGAAATTCATGATAAGAAAGGGTCCAAGAATGTGGTAGCTGACCATTTGTCTAGAATTGTTGCCCTGGACTCTATGCCTATTAGAGATGCTTTCCCGGATGAGCACATTTTAGCTGTCTCTAATGTTTCATCTCCATGGTATGCACACATTGTGAATTACAAAGTCATTGGACGAGTACCTGGGGATTTGACCAAAAATGAAAGAGAGAGATTCTTTGCTAGGGACAAGTATTATATTTGGGAGGATCCGGAGCTATTTTTTATTGGACCAGACCAAGTGATAAGAAGATGCGTCCCTGAGAGTGAGCATCAAAGTGTTCTCAAGTTTTGCCATTCTCTTGCTTGTGGAGGGCATTTTTCAGGAAAGAAGACCGCTGCTAAGGTCTTAGACTCTGGTTTCTACTGGCCCACATTGTTTAAGGATGCTCATCAATTTTGTAAGGCTTGTCCTAGATGTCAAACCATGGGAAATATTTCTAAGAGGGACATGATGCCTCTTAACCCCATTTTGGTTGTAGAAATTTTTGATGTATGGGGGATAGACTTTATGGGACCTTTTCCACCATCCTTTGGATACACATACATTCTAGTTGCTGTTGATTATGTGTCCAAATGGATAGAGGCCATTGCCACAAAGACCAATGATCATAAGGTGGTTATCAAATTTGTTCAGAAAAACATCTTTTCTAGATTTGGGTGGCCCAAAGCAATCATTAGTGATGGAGGACCTCATTTCATTAACACTCAATTTAGGACCCTCCTAAGGAAGTATGGGATCACCCATAAGTTGGCAACACCTTACCATCTGCAAACCAGTGGCCAAGTGGAAGTTTCAAACAGGGAGATTAAGAACATTCTTCAGAAGTCGGTTAGGCCTGATAAGAAAGACTGGTCAGAAAGGTTAGATGATGCATTGTGGGCCTACCGAACTGCTTTCAAAACTCCCATTGGAATGTCCCCTTACCGGCTTGTCTTTGGAAAATCTTGTCATCTGCCGGTAGAACTTGAGCATAGAGCCTATTGGGCTATTAAACAGGCAAATCTTGATTTAGCCCAAGCTAGTCAACAAAGGACCCTGCATCTGAATGAATTAGAAGAGCTCAGAAATGAAGCCTATGAAAGTTCCAAGATTTATAAAGCCAAGGCCAAAACTTTCCATGATAAACACATTCATAGAAAAACCTTTCAAGTGCATGATAAGCTTTGGTTGTTTAATTCTAGGCTTCGTCTGTTTCCGAGAAAATTGAAGTCCCGATGGGATGGTCCTTACACTGTTGTCAAAGTCTACGACAATGGTGCTGTCATCATTCTTGACCCTAAAACGGGACAATCATTCACTGTTAATGGGCAGAGGTTAAAACATTTCTTTGAGAGCCCATCTTCTGTAAAAATTGATTCTACCAAGCTAGCTGAGCCAAATGGAGCTTAATTGCGTCTGGCTGAAGACGATAAACTTAGCGCTTCTTGGGAGGCAACCCAAGTGTACAGATTTCCTTCATCAGGTAATTCTCTGTCTTACTTTCTTTTCCTGTGAATAAGTAGGGGGGAGAGGTAAAATAAAACATGCATTCATAGTCCCCACCCTAACCATTGCTTCATTTTCTTTCTTTTAGCTTGTACATATGCAAATTTTCACAATGTTTCATCTTTGAATAAAAAATGTCTGGTATTGCGAGACTCAGACTATGTGTCCGATCTTTAACCATTAAAATTTTGTGGTTGTCACATTCCCTTGCAAAAATCCATGTTAGGTAGCCTTTAATAAAGGATTACATGTACTTCTTGTCTACCTTATGTAAGGATTTATGGCAAGAAGTTTTCATACACACACTACACAGCCACTTAGATTAGCTGAACCCGAATGTAGCAAATCTGTTAAAGCTAGTAGGAGAGAGGTGATTGATTTTCTCCCTTCCCCTTAAGTGAATTTTGAAGGAGGTGAAGGCATGTGATCAAGGAACCTGATTGTCCATCCTTCCTTTAAGAGGAAAAGAAAAGCAAAAGCAAAAGAAAAGCAAAAGCAAAAGAAAAATATATCCATGAAAAATGCCCCGGATCTGAGTAAAGTTGGACTCGCTACTCTTGAAAAGTGATGGGTTGTGCAGCATTATGATGAAAAATAAAGAAAAAGAAACTCTGAGTGCATAAAGTGCAAATAAAGAGGCAAAGTCTTCAACTCAGAGAAATAATCCTCAAGGAAGATGGGCAGAATGGAACTGAGAGAAACAACCCAATCTGACTGAGCAAAGATCTTATTCCACAATTCTTTTCTTCTCCCTCGAATTAATCTAATCTCAAATACTAGCCGAGATAGAGGAGCTTCAGAAGGGCTGATGTGAACTCTTAAGTGTGCTATCATTCGTGCACTAATTTCTTGCCATAAGCCCTTACAATTAGGAAATACATTTCTTTACATTAATCTTTTACATGATGACTGTTTAGCATGAGACATTATATCTTCTAGTCCTATATTTGGAGTAATTTTTATTGCTAAGGGACTAGCAATGTTCAAGTAGGGGGGAGTGATAACCGCACAATTTTTCGTGTTAAAATTCATACATATAGTAATTTTAGACGTATTTTGTCTATAAATAATGTGCATTTTTATGTTAATTGTCATTTCATCTGTGAATATGTTTTTTGAACATACTAGTTAAATTTTCGGGTTCAACATATAACTAGATTTTCAATACTTCTTGAATAGTTTTGACTAAATAACATGTTCTCATTTTTTGTGTGTGTAAATACATTATACATAAATAATTTTTAGTCTTATTATTTTTATATTTTCATAGATATCTTTTAATAATTCTTGTACATATTAGTTAAAAATAAATCACATTTTTAAATAAATCATGTTACATACTCTACCAAATCTCATTAAATAAATAAACACTTTTTACCCCACCACTAACATGCCACACACCCACCCCATCTCATTAAACAAATAAAAAAATTATTTTCTCACATCAACCCACACACTCCACCTAAATATTTTGTTTCTTTTTCTCTCCAACAGGGCAACGAAGCAGCTGGAAGCTGCTGGAACCTAAAAGCTGCCTGGTTGCTGAGCACGATTTGGGGAAGCTTGCTGGAGGCGGTGCCTGGCTATGGCATGGTGGTATGCAGATGGTGTGCGGCTGGGGCATGGTGGGAAGCTGCTGGGAGGTGTGCTGGAGCAGGGCAGATAAAGGCAGAGGCAGTCCTGCAGGGGTCCGGTGAGAAGCAGAAGGGGGCGCGGCGCTGGAAACATCTGTGCATGGCGGCGGTGTGAGATGGCGAAGCAGGAGGGCAGATGAAGTGGCTGATGGAGGGTTCCAGGGCGCGGCGCTGGAAGCATGTGTGCTGAGCGGCTGGGGTGTGTGCAGGCCTGGGCGTGAAGGCTCGGGCATGCTCAGATGGTTGCTGGCCCAGGCGATGCAGACCAAATGGGCACGGTGATCTGTTGTACAGGTGGCCGATGGAGGCGAGCGACGCAGGTTCGTGCACAGCAGGCGTTTGGCAGCCATGCGAAGCAGAGGAAGGCGCGGATGTGGCCGGCGGCTGGACCAGGAGCTGCTGAGGTGGCGGCATGTGCAGATGGAGGCCGTGATGGTGTGCTGATGGCTGGCGATGGTGCTGGCAGGTGGATTCGATGCTGAGGTGGCGGGGTGTGCGATGTAGACCAGGTCAGGGCCATGCGGTGTGAGAGGCGTCCGGATCTGGTGCGTCCATGGCTGGGCGATGGAGCTTGCGCAGATTTGGACCCGTGCGTGGCTAGGCACGTAGATGGCGGTGCATACAGAGCAGGCGGACCAGGTGCATAGAAGAAGGGTATCCGATTGAAGATGGCGGGAAGGAGACTGACGTGGCGATCCTGGTGTGCTGAACGAGTGTGCTGAAGCCGGCGATCCTGGTGGAAAGCGGGAAGAAGATGGCCATGAGGCCTATAAAAGGACCCGAGGTCCTCATCTCCGGGGCTCTCTGGTTCGATGCTTAGGAATTTTTTTTAGTTTCTTCTTCCCTGTATTTTCCCTGTTTGAGCAGAGCAGTGAGGGATGGGGACACCAGGGGGGGGGGGGAATTTCATAGGATTTTTAGCTTTCAGTTTTCCTGTTTTTTTTCATACCTGTATTTTTTTCCATAGAGCAGTGAGGGAGGAGAGTTGGAGTTTTTAAGATTTTAAGTTCTTGTCGTTTATTTCTTCTGTAATCTTTCTTTCAGCAGAATTGTGAGAGATTGAGAGCTTAGCTAGTTCAGATTTTAGTTCTTGCCATTTCTACTGTATTTTCCTTTTCGTAGAGCAATGGGGGAGATTGGTTGATCTTTAGTGTTGTGTTCTTTCTGTTCTTCCTGTGAGAGCTGTGGGTGTTGTGAGGGAAACTTTGGGGGGTTTTAGTTTTAAATTCTTCTGTAAGGGCTCGGTTGTGATTACTGCCATTTTATTTCTGAATTTTCTTCTTGGAGTCTTTCTTATGCGTTTGGTTTGAACTGAAGAATGGGTGCTTTCATTTGAGGTTTTCTTTCAATCTTTTGTTGGCTATTATGGGAGAGACCGGGTGTTTTCTTTTTCTTCATTTCTCTGTTGATCAGATCTTGGAGGGGGGTTTTGGGGATTACAGAAATTTTTTGTAGTTTTTTTTTCTGTTCTTCCCGTCTTCGCTAGTTCAGTATTTGTCTTGAATTTTTACTTCTTCCATTTCTCTGGTTCGGCTGGAGATCAGAACTGTGAGGGTTGGATTGTTGGAGTTTTTTTTTTTTTTTGTTTCCTTCTTCTGCTGTTGAAGGGGATCAGATTGGGGTTTCCGGCTGCTGCGGGGAGATCGAGTGTTCTTACAATTCTTCGATGTTTATGAAATCATTCCAGTCAACTTTTCCAATTTTTTTGTGTTCCAGAAGGCGATCCAGTGGCATTTTCTTTCTCATTTCTTCTGTGTGGATTTCTGCATTTTCTCTGAAGCATCCGGTGATCAGAGAGAATGGTTGTCCAGAGATCTTCCGTAGAGTTCAGATACTTGTTGGATCATGAGTTCAAGATGCAATTTACATTTCTTTTATTGTGTACCTGATTTTTCATCCCTCGAGCTGTGAGAGTACAGTGATACCAAGTTTCGCTAATTTCAATTCACTTGTTCTTTCATTAAAATTGATCTATCAAGTTTGTGAGAGATTTGGTCAGTATTTTTTTCATACTCACTTTTAATGCATTGTTGATAGAGTGATGTCAAGTTAAAGTGGTTTAATTCAAATTCTATTCTGCCTCTCTGTAGATATGACCTGTTCTCACCACTGTATGAGTTCATATTTGCTATTTTATGTTTGTGAGACAGTTTAGAGGAAATGCGCATGTTGACTTGTGCGAAGAACTCTAGACAACGATAGTGCACAGTCAACAACGTCGCGCGTTTCAGAATCCTCTATGGGATCCATCATCTTTGAACGTTTTGCCAAAGTAATGGGAAGAATTAATGTTCAGAAAGGCTACCTGGTTGCTTTTCCTAGATTTCTATTTAGGGAATATCACCAGGGGCATGTCAGTGCTGAAGTTCTAGCCCCAATTTTGTCTGAATGCGAAAGGTTGAAATCCTCATAATGGAGTAGCTTCTATCCCTTGTCTGCTCAGCAGCTGTTCACCCTAAATGAAACTTAAGCAAGGGAAGGCAAACCTGCTGTCTCTCCAGCCACATTCTTGGATATGAACTCCATTCACATTGTAAATGACCCCTTCAAAGTTTGGGAGGAAAGGTACAAGGTGTATGTAGCTCTACATAAATCTCTCAGAGATAATCACAATCACTATCTTGTGTCCATGGATCAGTTTCTTACCTGTGCCAGCTTTGGGACTCGTCATTTCCTAAAGATGACTATGGATAAGAATGCTTATGCTGATCTTCTCTATAAGCACCTAGATCTTCATCTCCAAAGGATGGCTTCCTCCATGGGACCAACCTACTCTTTGTCTTTTGGAGTCTTTAAAACTCATTTTGAAGAGCAGGAAGCACAAGCATGGGAAACCATCTCTCACTTTGCCTCTCTCCTGTCTCCTGCTTACTATCTGTCTATACCTCCTCAACATTAATAAAACATTCTTGTTTGTGTGCTCTTATCTTTTTTTTTGTCTCTTTCTTCTTTCTTTGTCTCAGAATATGCGTTTTGCCTAATGATAAAAAGGGGGAGGAAATTAGCATGTCTGAAATACATTCCAAAAAACATTTAGGGAGAAATAAAATTTGACTATTTTTAGATACCTTTCATCCATACTTATTGTTCAGTTTTGTCATCACCAAAAATGGGGAGATTGATGATCAGTCTGTCTCCATGTAATTTTAATTAATTACATATGTATTTTAGTGATTAACAAAACTTCATCAATAATCTCTAACATATTTCATAAGTCTTAAGTACAGGAAAATTACCAAGGTCAATCAAGTCAATGTTGGTAAGTATTGTCTTACTGAAGCTTTAATCTTTTCAAAATGATATTTCTCTAAGTCCACATCGACTTCTGTTGAAAGTCATAACGATTTCATAAGTGTTTTTAACGATTTCCTTGTAAGACTGGAAAGTCATGTTGTTTCAAACAAGTCGATTCTGTAGCGATTCTATAAGTCATCGTAATGATTTCTTTAGAACTCACAACGACTTGCTCGCCGTAACGATTCTATAAGTCATCGTAACGATTTCTTTAGAACTCGCAACGACTTACTCGCCGCAACGATTCTATAAGTAATCATAACGATTTCTTTAGAACTCACAACGACTTGCTCGCCGTAACGATTCTATAAGTCATCGTAACGATTTCTTTAGAACTCGCAACGACTTGCTCACCGCAACGATTCTACAAGTAATCATAACGATTTCTTTAGAACTCACAACGACCTGCTCGCCGTAACGATTCTATAAGTCATCGTAACGATTTCTTTATAACTCGCAACGACTTGCTTTGCGCAACGATTTCTTTAGTGCTCATAACGATTTGCTTTGCGCAACGATTTCTTTAGCGCTCATAACGATTTGCTTTGCGCAGCGATTTCTTTAGCGCTCATAACGATTTGCTTTGCGCAACGATTTCTTTAGCGCTCATAACGATTTACTTTGCGCAACGATTTCTTTAGCGCTCATAACGATTTGCTTTGCGCAACGGGTTCTTTAGCGCTCATAACGATTTACTTTGCGCAACGATTTCTCTAGCGCTCATAACGATTTGTTTTGCGCAACGATTTCTTTAGCGCTCATAATGATTTGTTTTGCGCAACGATTTCTTTAGCGCTCATAACAATTTGCTTTGCGTAACGATTTCTTTAGACCTCATAACGACTTGATAAGTGTTCATAACGATTTCCCTGTTGAACACATAAACTTGCTTTAACGATTTGCTCTCTATAATGACTTGTTAGTATCCATAACGATTTCATAAGTCATATAGACAACGACTTTATGGTTTATATCAACTTGACATTCATCTTATCTCTTGAAGCGTTGACTAGTCAAAGTCCACGTATATATCACTCTGACACTTCTGCATTTATGAGATCTGAACGTACCTCTGCATCCATGCAGACGATATTATCCATTATCATGCATCTTCTGTCAATATCTTTTAGAAGAAACTATTTAGCATTGCTATTTTGGTGAATATTCTTATCAACGTTTACTGACAACTAAAGACAGCCTAGCTATCTACTGTTCTAGCATTTAATTTATGCATGGTCCTAAAGACGTTCTATCATACAACGTTGGACCATACAGACGACAGAAGACATTATCTCTTTGCGTGCTCAAATGGATAAAAGATTGTTGAAGCTTCCAAGTGTCAAGTAGTCTAACGATTACCAATCTAAGGGACAACGGTTACTTCAACGGGCGAATTTCAAAAGAAGATATAAATACAAGACAGAAGAGAAGATCAAAGATGCAGAAGTTGAGAACGCTCGTTCAAGCTATTAAAAAAATTCTTCTGCTAGAATTCTAAGAGCCAACAAGTTCATTCCTTCTCATGTTGCTCTTTGCTCTCCTCTCTGTAGTAAAAAATCTTGAGAGAGCTTGTGTAGTTCTGAGAGTGTGCTTAGCTTAGATTCTTTGCTCTTAGTGCTAGTTGCTTTAGATCTTGGCTTGTTAAAAGCTTGATCCAAGGGCTTGAACTCATTCTACTCTCTTTATTGTGTTTCTCTTCGTGTGTGAAGAAAGACCTGGTGGTATCCAGGGTGCTGTTTCCCTTCAGTTGTGAAGGAAGACCTGGTGGGGTATCCAGGGTGTTGTTATTCCCTTCGGGTGTGAAGGAAGACCAGCTGAGCTGGGTGTTGTAGCGTCCTTAGGGGGATTGCACCTTAGTTAGTGAAATCCTGAGTGGTTTCTCAGGGATTGGACGTAGGACTCCTAAGGAGAGGAGGTTCGAACCAGGATAATCCTTTGTGTCGTGTGATTGCTGTCTTTGTGTGATTGGTATTTAAACTAACAGTCACTAACCTTCTTCAAAGAATGTTTTTGTGAATGATCTTATTTACAGGTATTGTCTAAATTATTTTTTAAAGACCCATTCACCCCCCCTTTGGGCTCGTCAACTGGGCAACAGTCTCCTCATGTTCACAAACTAAATGCAATTTCAATGATGTATGACAACACAAACGCAATCAATGTGACCAAGAATCCAATCTAGCATTCAAGGACGAAGCATACCGAGGTCAGACATCATTTCATTAGGGACCATGTAAGTAATGGTGATATCTTACTCGAATTTGTTGCTACAGACCATCAATTAGCTGATATCCTTACTAAACCTCTTCCTAAAAAAATGGTTTACTTCAATTAGAAGAGAAATAAGGATGTGCAATCTTGAATAATTTAATGCCTACTACTGTGACTACATTCTTTTTATTGTTATATTCTTTAAATTACAATGCTACTAATATCCTTGCAATAATTTCTGTCTTTTTGTAAGATAAATGCATAGAACTCTTGAAGATTTCCAAACACAACAACAACTAGAAATTAACAAGAAGGTGTTGACATATTCAAATCTGGTTGTCAACAGACAAAGCACAGGCCGACACACAAGGTTCAAATGTTGACAACTTGGTTGACAGACATGAGGAGCATCAACTAAGGGGGAGCCTCACATCAAGGGGAAGCCTCACATTCAAGGGGAGCAAGTAAAAGGGGAGTACCAATTTATGACAAGTATTGTTGAACCCCTCTCCTTCAAACTCTTCAAAGGCAAGAAATGGTAAGAGATCTCCACATAAAAAGTGAGGATAATGCAAATGGTAAGATCCTTATCTTTGTATAGATGTTATATTATTCAATAGAAAACCATCTGTTTGTGTTAACTTCTGTGCATATCTTCCTCTTTCCTCTATCATCTATCCTTTCTGTTAATGACACAAAGGGGGAGAAATATGTAGGTATGAAGAAATGTATAGGGGGAGAAAAATTGAATTTCTTTTGCATGAGAAAAATTGAATTTATTTGTATAATAGATGGCACTGTGCTAATTCTTTACGATGACTCTGTGCTATGTCTTTATATATGTATAATTTTGTCATTAACAAAAAGGAAAATAATTATTATGTAATTATTTTTTACAATAGCATGTGTATTGTTTTGATTATGACAAAATCATATACTAAAACCTTTTCAAGTAATAAACAAATTCATTTGTATTTGATGTGTTAAGTGAAAAGACATGCAAGCATTATACTGTATAACCATTTATAGTCAAAGGTGTCAACACATGATTATTTTCTACTAACACTTATATATCTCCAGTAAAATTTTCAAGTCCACGACTAGTACTTATATCTCTTGGAAAGTCGAAGTAACATATCTATTGATGAACAAAGGTCATCTGTCGAAGTCTTACTCTGACTCTTGGAAAGTCAAAGTGACATATCGATTGTTGAACAATGGTCAGCAATCGATGTCTCACTACGACTCCTATGAAGTCGAAGTTAGATATCGATTGATGAACAAATGTCAGCAATCGATGTCTCACTACGACTTCTGTGAAGTCAAAGTTAGGTATCGATTGATGAGCAAAGGTCTACACTTGATGTCTCACTATGACTTCTGTGAAGTCAAAGTTCTGTATCGATTGCTGTTATGTTTAAAACATCAATTGTTGTAATGTTTAAAACATCAATTGCCTTAAGAACATCGATTACCCCTCATTCATATCGATTGTTGTTATGTTTAAAACATCTATTGTTGTAATGTTTAAAACATCAATTGTTGTTATGTTTTAAAACATCGATTGCTGTAATGTTTAAAACATCGATTGCCTTAAGAACATCGATTGCTGTTATGCATATCAATTGTCTTTAAGTTTTTTCTTATCGATTGATGACATATCGATTGATGATATTCTACATATCAATTGATGATGCTTTGCATAGCTATTGGTGTAGTATTATTTCAATTGACTTTATAATCCTTTGTGAAATCGATTGATGAACCACTTACAATATTTTATATATATTTGAAGCTTATCCCATTATACTTTCACTTCGATTTTTGCAAAGGTCTCTCTAATCTAAGAAATGTTTATTATCTTATGCAATCTAGCTTTCAGTCTATCTATTACAAATCTTGCACTTTTTTTGTTTTATATATTTTTTATTTAATTTTTTTATTAAGAATATATCTAAAGTACTGAAGTTTAGAATGTTTTTGAGTAGCTATCTATTTTGCAAGGTATCTGCAAGTGTCCTTCAAACTAGCATGTAAGACCCTAGATTTTGAACTTTTATACTTGTTGTTTGCGTGTTTAGAAATTCTGGCCAAAATGCATATTGGCGGCAGCAGACAGTGCTGCCAATTATTTTTTACGACAGACTTGTGTGTCGCTAACCAGAGGTTAACGACATACTGTGATGCCGTTTATGGTTTTTTAGGTTTTAGGCTTTGGGAAGTTAATGACATAGTTGACTGCCATCAACTTCATGTTGATGGCAACTAAATTGTCGTTAACTCCTCCGCGTGTGTGTGTGGGTTTCTTGCTTGGATCCAACTCTGATTTCTTCGAGGATAGACTTGGAAAGCCCGAACTAGTTTGGGTTTCCCTTTCCTACCATGAGCATGACCCAAACCCCCATAAATATTGGTCGTTTATGTAAAGGGAGAACTTTTACTTAGCTAGGGTTTTATTGGGAGTTTAGAGAGAGAAAAGGGAGAGACTTTGAGGTGAGAAATACGACGAATCAGAAGCTACATCGGCATTCTTTGGCAAGAATAAGGCTCAACAGAACGTGGACAGGCTCTTGCTTCGTGAGGAGATCATATTCTAAGGCGTGGAGGTCGAATAAAGCTGGAGAAGATCGTCTCTTTAGCTTGGCCGAGGAGGGCTTCATCGTCTGAATTCAATCTTCAGGGAGTTTTTCTAAGGCAAGTAACTTAGGGGTTTCATCCCTGTGCCTATCACTTAGGGTTTTACAATTTTTATTAAATTTTGTGTCATGTCTTGGACCCCCAATTTCCCCTTTTCTTTAGTTTCAATCAGCACTTTCTGTAGACAGGAGGTTGATGGCAACATTCATTTCTGCCAAGTTTCTAGCTTAACGGCAAGTGACATTGCCGCCAACAGTCTTGACGCCAATGCCTTTGTCGTTAAGTTCCTCAATTTCCAGAAAAATTGGTTTAAGAGCATGTGATGTGATTTTTGGGTGAAAAAAGTGGATTTTAATTAGGGTTTTGTCATAACATGTACGTGTTGTGGAGCATTTGATGAAATTTTGGTATTATATGATTATTCCTATAAAGTATTAGAATTTTTTTTGATGTTAGATATGCATGTTATGTTAGATTTAATTTGAGGAAAATAGGTATGTTATGAATCTTTGTCTCCGTATTTTTCCATGGATTTTGAGCACATGTGAACATATTTTTAGATCATTAGATTCTTCAATTTCTTGTTAAACTTATTTTTAGTGATCCATCATGTTAATTACCTGAAAACTATTTTAAATGTTAAAAATAGGTATATTATTCAAAACATTCTAAAAAATTAGTTATATGATATGTTCTCTATATATAATCTGTGGTTAAAGTTTGAGCATGTTCTGACGTTCGCAACTATTTTTTCTAGTTATAAGCTTTTAATGACCATGTTAAGCATGATTAGTTAAAAGTGATAATTTTCTAGTAATTAGTACCATGATTAGGCTCGGTTAACCATGTATTAGTTCTGTTAGATAATAATAATTATCTCTGTAACCTGAAATATGTATTTATGTATAAGCATGTGAATAAGCCACTAAATGCATGAGAATTATGTGTTAATAAGTGATTAATGTGTCGATTTTGACACTGCTACCATAGAAGGCTGTGAAGTCGTACTATAAAAAAGTCCCTGTGGGAAGACTCAATGTGTATGTGATATCCTATGCCATCATGATGAAATCCTGGAGGTGGATAAGTACCACTGGTTATGGTGGAGAGTGTTTCTCTCAGTTCTGTGTAGTTTACCAAGATTTGTCACTATGTTGCCTATGTGACATGTATGTGATATGTGTGTGATAATGTCCTTCTTTATGGTGTTTTTGACTATGTGTCATGGCGAAAATATGTGAAACAAGTGTGAAAATAAGTGTGAATGTGTAATGTGATCATGTGAACATGATGTGATAACGTGATCCAATGTGAAATAATGTGAAACCATGTGAATGTGCTATATTTATGCTAAAACAACAAGCTAAGAGTAGGTAATTGTGGTAAATGAATGTGTTTAATGAGAAAGATATCATGTTAATATCATGAGTAGATATGTGCTTGATTTGATTATAGGAATATGTGGGAATGTGTCATATTTATGAATTTTGCTAACCACTATGTGTCATATGAAATCCACGTGTAGTTGGTATGTTAAAGCATGTTTATTTAGTACTTGCTAATGGCCATGTGGTTCATGTGATAGTTTACTTAATGCATTATACTTGTGTAGAGTGTATGTGATAAGTGTATGGATATGACCGATGGGTTGCTTGCTGAGTCTATTGTGTAGACTCATTCTTGCTTAAATATATGTTGGGATCGAATAAGGTGTGTGAGAGTGTGAATTAGTAGATCTACGTGAATGGCAGTAGAATTAAAACAAGTAACTCACATAGATTAACCAGATCAATTAGTGGTGTGTGGATAGAGTGTAAA
Source organism: Colocasia esculenta (assembly GCA_014218235.1). Lineage (NCBI taxonomy): Eukaryota > Viridiplantae > Streptophyta > Magnoliopsida > Alismatales > Araceae > Colocasia > Colocasia esculenta. Next base: position 20,944,130 of record CM024764.1, on the reverse strand, counting down.
TCAAGACAACAAACCACGACACATAGAAATTTAAGGTGGTTTAGAGAACACAACTTGTGTTTCTTACATCCACCTCCCCACGACGGAGGAACCTACTATGCAATTGCAAGTACACATACCAGAGCACAATGGCTCCAACACCCTTTGAGCATACTGACTCAAAGTACCTGAGCACGACAACTCAAAACCCCAAAGCACAACGACTTAGTAAACTTGAGCACGATGGCTCAAAAACCTGAGCACACAATGCTCAAACCCTTGGAACACAACGGATCCAAGTACAACTAGAACAAGCTCAACAAGGGAGCAGATCCTCTAGCACGATCTATCCCAGTACAATTGTGAAAAGGAAATAAAAACAATCAAGTGATCTGTGTAGAACACTTACACAAATCACACGCAATGAATTGCAAAATACTCAATTCACTAATTAAAGACTCTCAAACACTCTTCTAGCTTTCAGATCTATCTCCAGCAGCACAAGCATCTTCTCAGCACAAGCTTCTCTTCTTCTGCTTCTTGTTCTTTTCTTCTTCTCCCCTTTTTCTTCTGGTAGTGCTACTCTTCTCATCTTTCTAGGCTCTCCCTTTTTCTCGCCTTTTTTTCCACACCTTTTTAGAAGAGATAAGGGCATACTTATAGCCCTAATCATTTGACCTAGTACTTGGGGATGCGTAAGTACCAAGTAATTCAGGTGAGACACGTGCCAGTCACATGATATCCTACATAGATGGCATCTTTAAGTATTCAGGAGAAAAGATAATTATATACTTCAATTTATACCAGCAATCGATATGAGATTAAGGACAATCAATATGGACATGGTAATCGATGTGAAGCTCACATCAATCGATGTTTAACATGAGGCAATCGATGTTGAGCTTCGACTAGCAAAGACTATAACATGAATATACGAAGTGCCATTGTTTCGACTAACCAAGTGTAAATGTGAACATCCGAAGTCACAATGACAAATTTGTCTTGATCAGTTGAAGTTATTTCGTCATATCCGAAGCTTAATTTCATATATAACGAAGTTCCACTTCATCGTATCTGAAGCCTAACTTCATATATGACGAAGTTCTACTTCGATTGACAAAGACCATTGTCTCTACTTCGACTAACTGCAACTAAAATGTTATCGATCGAAGTTCTAGTTTCAGTTGTTCAACATCAAATATGAACATCCGATGTTTGTTTAAGCAATCTTTCAAGTTGGCCAATTTGTCTATGATTTGCAAACATTAATCAAATGATATGCAACATGAAAGCACTTAAGTTCGTCACAAGACAATGATATTATGATATCTACAAGATGAATAATGATTATGTCATCATCAAAACAAATCAAAATAATAATTATGGTTATTCACATAACTATAACTCAACATTCTCCCCTTTTTTGATGATGACAAAATATTCTTAACAACCTCAAACAATTCAAACAATTGAAATTTCTTTCCCTTTTTGACAACAATAAAAAGACTATCTCTCCCCCTTAATCAAGGACAAATGTAGTTACCCCCTTGACAAAACACTCTCCCCCTGTGATTGTACCAATGGAGTAAGAGGAAAATAAAAGCACACACATGTGATACCAAAGGACATCAATGGGTGGAGATCAAAGTATGAGTGACATGAAAGAAAGGAGTGGAATTGGAAGATGGATGTATCAGAGATGATCCGAATCTATGAGATAATAGATATTAAAATATGAGAGAAAAATTATTGTCTTTGTATTGTGCAACAATGTTTAATAATAAAGATACACTCAATCACAACATATGTTAAAATTTAATAATTTGATATAGTTAAAATGATAGAGCAAATGTGATTGAAAGTGACCTATGTGAGTTGAAAAAAATGTTTATCACATAAGTGCAAAAGCTAAACATTTAAGACAATTGAGAGCAATAACTCTAAACTCATTTTTCATGAACTTCATCTGGGTCAATGTTTAGTTTGTCCTGTTTATGCTTGAAGTTTCATTCATTTTTTCTGGAGAGAATACAAGAATAACTTGGTCAAATCTCACTTTTCAGTGCAAGAGGTCATATTTACCCAATGCAAGACCACTGATTACTTAGTGGTGTAACCTTCATTATCTTATACATAGTTGAAATATATATTTTCACCTTTTGACGCGAGGCAAGATATTTGTTTAGGTGAAATGAACCCGGTTACTCAGTGATAGAATGAAGTTTTCATTGCTCTATTTGTATCTCTCTATTTTCCTGACCAATTTCTTTTTGAAATGTTTCAGAAACAGATTTACATTGATTAGAATAGGCATGATCATGAGTGTAGAAAGATTATTCTTAACATATGTTAAAGGTAAAGCATTAAAACATGCACATGTTAAACACTAATGCTACTCATATGTCTACAAGTGTTTTGCAACTCAGTTTAAATGTGTTCATTATTAAAGATTGGCATTACCTTGTTCTTAGATTGTATCGTTAAGACTAAATTGAGTGCACAATTATTTTAATCCTTATGTTTGAATCCTCATAAAGACTCATCGATTCAGATGCAAGGAGTGAAAGTTATTGATGAATAAGTGAAGATTGAACCAATAAGAGTGTATTATTGAATGACAAAGCTCTCCCTCGATATGTGCATTGTGAGAAAAATAATTCCATTGAGGATGGAAAATTTATTGGCACAAAGAAAGAATGTTGTTATTAACAAACTAGAATGGAAAGAATCAAGGATGGTTGAATTTGCACAAACCATGCTCTCTCCTAAGAGATGTAAATCTATTTTCTGAGAGAGGCTTAGTGAAGATGTCTGCAAGTTGCTTTTCTATGTCAACGAAGTGAAGTTCAAAAGATTTCTTTGAAACCTCATCTCGATGGAAATGATGTCTGATATCAATGTGCTTTATGCGTGAGTGCTGAATGGGATTTTTACACAAATTTATAGTACTAGTGTTATCACAAGAATTGGAATACATTCTAATGTGTGATTATAATCTAGGAGTTGATGTTTGACCTAAAGAACTTAGGTTCCACAACTACCAGCTGCAACATACTCAACTTTTGCAGTAGAGAGAGCTGTAGAGTGTTGCTTTTTGGAACCCAGAAATAAGACAACCACCTAGACATAAACAGAAAACACTAGTACTTTTTCTGTCAAATTTGCACCTAGCATAATCAGCATCACTATATGCAATCAAATCCAATTTGCATTCAGCAGGATACCAAAGTCCCATATCACATGAATTAAGAAGATATTTAAAGATTCTCTTAATAGCAGTCATGTGACTATTCTTAGGATTTGCTTGAAATCTAGCACACATACATACACTGAATTGGATGTCTGGTTTAAAAATAGTCAAATAAAGAAGGGAACCAATCATACCTGTGTATGTTTTGGCATCAACAGACTTACTAGAAGCATCACTTTCTAGTCTTGCATTTGTAGCCATTGGTAGGGGTGTTCATGGTTTGGTTTAGTTTGATTTATATGAGATTTTTAAGAAACCAAACCAAACCAAATTCGGACCCAATCCGAACCAAACCAAACCGAAGTCCCTTGAAACCAAACCAAACCAAACTAAAATAAATTCGGTTTGGTTCGGTTTAACTTGAAAATAAATGGGCCTTTAGATTCTCTTAGTCTTAAATAAAATTTTAATCACTTATTTCTCTAATAAGTCACTATCAAATAAGAATTGACATGAAGTATTAAATGTTGATGACCATATTACCCTCCATAATATATATTTTTACATAAATATATTGAATAACTTGATATATATATACAAATTAAAATTTATGATTGTAATTTGGTTTAATCGGCTTGGTTTGATTTATAGATCTTAAAAACTGAACCAAAACAAATTTTCCTTTTCGGTTTGGTTTGGAACCAAACCAAATTTTTTCATGTTTAAACCGAACCAAACCAAACCAAATCGCTCGGTTTGGTTTGGTTTTTCGGTTTGAACCGAATAGTGAACACCCCTAGCCATTGGAGTGCTAGATGACTTGATGTGCTGGAAATCAAATCTTTTGAGTAGGTCCATGACATATTTTGTTTGACTCAAAAATATTCCTTTAAGAGTTTGATGCACTTGCAAACCTAGAAAAATTTGAGTTCACCCATTAGGCTCATTTCAAATTCAGACTGCATAAGATGGGCAAACTCAGTACACATAGTATTATTTGTTGATCCAAAATGATATCATCCACATAAACTTGAACAACAATGAAATGATTATTAATAATTTTTGTGAACAAAGTTTGATCAATTTTTCCTCCAATGTAATCTTTATTTACAAGGAAAGAGCTCAAACAATCATACCAAGCTCTTGGAGCTTGTTTGAGATGATAGAGAGCATTGTTAAGCTTGAAAACATGATCAGAAAATTTATCATTTTCAAAACTAGGGGGCTATTTAAGAATGCACTCTTGACATCTATTTGAAAAACTTTGAATTTCAAGGATGCAGCAAATGCAAGAAAAATTTGAACAGCTTCAAACCTCACTACAGTGGCATAGGACTCTTCAAACAATAACAAATTCTTGATTATACCCCTGAGTAACAAGTCTTGCTTTATGTCTAACAATTTGATCTGACTCATTCAATTTATTTCTAAATACCCATCTTATGCCAATGATTGTAGCCTGGTCAAAGGGTTTTGGTACTAAGTCCCAGACTTGATTTCTTTCAAATTGATGAAGCTCTTCATGTATAACATTTATCAAGTATTCACAAGATAAAACTTCACTAATAGATTTGAGCTCAATCTAGGAAATTGTGCCAAAAAGTCCTCATTTATTACAGTTTGAAAGATGATCTTGTTTTAACTCCGTCCTCCAAATTACCAACAACACTTCCAAGAGGATGGTCTCTTAAGAATCTAGATTCAGAAATTACCTCATGATCTACATGAATTTCAAGAACATGATTACCTAAATCACTTGTGGTAGGTATTTGAATGACCTTATGTTCACTTGGTCCTTCTTGCTCTTCAATGTTTGTTGAAGGATTTTCTAGAAAATCACCTTCATCATCACAAAGTGGAACTCTGCAAGAATTAGAAATGTCAGTTGTTATGGAATTCTCATCAAAAGTGACATGTGGAGTGTAACGTCGTGCGTTTTTCATATCTTTGTGGATCCTTACTTAGCGGGTTTGGTGGCCAATGTGTGGCCCATTAGTCTATGTTCCATGTGTTTGCGTAGGTTGTGAGGCTTTGTGGGCCGGCAGGTTGGGCCCAAAGCACTCACAGGTTTTCTGCCTGTGAACCCGACAGAGGCTGGTGTCACGTTCTGAACGCGATGGCCATTAGTGTCGCGTTCAGGTTGTCGCTGTGTGGCAGTCATCGTCTGCATGCGCACCACGTGTCGCACACTGGGCGGCTTGCTGACGTCGTCAGTGGGAAGGAGACGGGCTCCTACATCGCATTCAGGTCACGACGGAGAGGTACGTCGCGTTCCCAACTGCAAACAGTTCATAACCCAGGTTGGCCAGACAAAGCTGAACGAGCTCTATTTGGCCAGGGGGAAGAGCTGCTGCGGGGATTTCGGGCGATTTGGCATTTGGGAGTCGTTGTCGGCATGGTCTCGCCGCGAGGACGTTGCACGGAGCGGGGGAGATGCCGTGTCGTGGTTGGTTTGCGTGTTCATCATGAAGGTAGGGAGATTCCACCTTGTTTGTCATGTGGATTGCGTGTACATCATGTTTAATGTGTTATTCATGTTATAAACAGTAGATACCATGCTAGGACATTGGAATGAGCATGAAAAATGGGTTTAAACACCGGTTTATAGGGTTTGAGAGGGAGATCCGGTGAGGGGTTCCCGGATTAGGCTTCTCGCCTGTGAAGGCGACGGACTCTTCTGTCACGTTCTGAACGCGACAGGCCGGCCCATCGCGTTCTACTTCTGAACGCGACATATCGGGGTGTCGCGTTCAGAAGGCGACATGGGACCTTGTCGCGTTAACAGGTCCGAGGGGCTTAATGTTATGCATGTTGGCGTGGTTATCCGATTATCGTGGTTCGTTGTGCATGACATTGGTAAGCGGTGCATTGGCACCTATAGTGCTCCTTGAGCATATTGTTCACGTGGTTAGCATGTTGTTCACATGGTTGTTGTGGTGTTTATGTGGTTTGAGCGCTATGCATATGGTTTATGTATGCATGGCGAATAGTTCGATGTCTGAGCTCGTCTTTGGTTAGTTTGTGGTGCTTAGGCAGTGAGGTTCCAGCGTGAACCTAGTCTCGGTTCTTTGATATCTTTTATAGGTTATTTACGATGGTTTAAATAGTAAAGTATGAGCTGGGTTGAGAGTTAGTGTATGATTATTAAGTGATTAATGTGTATTGTGTTTTATGTGGCAATGGATGTCATGAGATGACCAATGACAGACCAGTTTATTATTGGTTAATGTAGTTCCTGTATGCATCAGTGTAGGTTAGCTTGTAGGTCACATGGTGACCGGGCAAGCCATTCCTAACACTTGTACCGTGGTTTGTAATAAAGATTGTATGCGTGTGTATGAGGTTTGTGCGTTGCCGAGTTTGGTGGTCCGGCGTCTATTCTGGAATACCTCTTCAGTCAGGTACCCCAGGTTTTATGTGAGCCAGGCACATTAGTGCTCGGGGTTTATCCCGATACTATGTGTACCGTTGAGGTCTCTGTCATCTTCCTGGACACCCTCACTCCTGTGTTTGAGTTGTACGTCTGACCGAGGGAAAGACGGCAGAGGGGCAGCGACTTGTGAGAGTTTGTGTTTGGTCGCTTGTAGCGCGCTCATGGTTGGGGGATGGACACCAGTAGATGTACTGGGCCCCAGCTAGTCCTATTTTCCAGTGCCTCACTTTAGGGAGTTCGGGCCAGAGTCCCTAAAGGTGCCAGGCATGGACCTGCAGCTGTGTGGTCTGCAGGTGTGGTGTTGGTTGGTCTCTACTGTTCTTTGGCTTGTGTTTGTGGAGTGGTAGTTGGACCTTTCGTCCGTGACTATGAGACTGAGAGGTGGTTCTTGTGCTGTATTGTCCGGGTTGGATACTGACGTCATGAACCAGTAGTCCATTCCCGTGTGGTGGCGTCGTTCCTTTCCGACTCGTGCTTTGCCACTGGAAGTGGTTTGTGAGTGGTGACTCACCAGTTGAGGTTTGACTCGCTGTGATGTGCCTCGTCGAAGGCACAGTTGGGTTGAGGTTTTGTGGTGGTAGGTACACACAACAAAAATGGTTTTCACTTATGTCGGAAAACCGTAATTGTAATTGTCAAATCCGTAAGAACAGACGTGTACTTACGAAACAGCCTACGGTTCGTTTTTGTAACTACAACGAGCGTGGCTATAGCCTTACTTACGGTTACAATACGTAATAAATACATTCGTTTATGAACCGTAATAATATAGACTTGGCCTACTTTTATAAAGCGTAAGTATACATATGAAAGACCGTAAGAAATAACCCAATCGAAGATGACATTCGAAAATTAATCACTACGTTAGAAACCGTAGCTATTATCTGTAGTTACGCATCTCTAAACCGTAAGAAAACTCCTAGTGCAAATATATATAATCCATAATTTGACTAAAAATATAACCTACATATTTACATACATCCACACACATAGCACACAACCTGCATATTTGCATACATACACACCACATTTTTTGCACATCATCAATGTATGACATTTAATACAACCAACTTTCTCAAATTTACATTACACAACTTACACTGTTTGAAAAGAAATATTCACATAATTACACTGCCAAAACAAGTGCATATAGCACTGATTCATATCACACCACAAATCTACAACATAAAATTTAAACATCACATACACATCAAACCGTGTATGTGATGTTCTTTTCCATCAAACTGTCATTTTAAAGAACAAAATTTGTAATCCTCTTTCAGCCATCGACGATGATTTGTGTAACAGAACTTCCCACTTACTTTCAACCATTGTGAACTTGTCTCTACATTTCATGTAGGACAAGCTAGTCGACCCTTGGTGCTCCAACCAGATATATAAGCATATGCAGAAAAATCATTAATGATCCACAGTAATGCAACACGCATACAAAAGGTTTCACCTTTAAAGGCATCATATGTTTCAACTCCATGCCATAGTATTTGCAATTCTTCTACAAGTGGTTGAAGATACACATAAATATCATTTCCAGGTCCATTAGGGCCAGGAATGATTAAAGATATAAAAATATTTTGTGGCTTCATACACTGCCATGGAGGTAGGTTGTATGATGTAAATACCACAGGCCATATACTATGACTCATACTCATTGTTCCAAAAGGATTGAAACCATCACTTGCCAAACCTAAACGTACATTGCGAGATTCTAAACCAAACTCATCTATGGCATCTAAAGCTTTCCAACAAGGGAAATCAGCTGGATGTCTCAATATACCATCTTCTTGTCGCTCATCGCTATGCCATCTCATGTTTGCTGAAAATTTGCTACACATATATAATCTTTTCAACCTTGGAATTAAGGGAAAGTGCCGAAGAATCTTCTTGGCTATCTTTTTTTTTTATACCCACTCTTTTCCCTTGTAGTCCATCTAGATTCTCCACATTTGGGACATTGCTCATGAGACTCATAGTCTTTCCAATATAAAATGTAATCATTTGGGCATGCATCTATTTTATGATAACCGTATCCCAACTTACTAATGATTTTTTTCTATTCATAAAATGTACTTGGCAATACCTCACCTTCTGGAAGAGCCTCTTTCAACAACTTCAATAGCATGTTGAAGGATTTGTTACTCATTTTACCCATACATTTTATGTTGAACAATCGGATTATAAATGATAGTTTGTTGAAAGTCTTGCATCTGGATATAATGGTTGTTCAACATCTTCCGGTAGATTTTCGAATGTACCATAGTCCCCTTTATTCTGATTGGTAGAGATGTTTTCCATATATATATTATTTTCCAAGCCAAATACATCTCGCAACATTGAACGCATACCACCATCATTTGGGACATCTTCACATGCAGAATCTAGGGATGTCGGCCTACTGCAAGATGAATTAGGCCCATGAAACTCCCAAAACCTTTTGTCTTTGATGACTCCATTGAAGTATAAATGTTCCCTAACTATGTTCTTGTCCCATTTACACATACATGCACAATTAACACAAGGGCACTTGATAGTTGACAACGGATCAGAATACCCACATGCAAAATCGATGAACAAGTCCACTCCATCTAGATATTCCTTTGAGTTCTTTGGCTTGTCCATCCAACTCCAATCCATTTTTTTAATGACTACTTTACTCTAACAAAAAAAAAAATCTCATCATATACTCATTGACAAAAATAAAATTACAAAAAACATATTTTAAGTCCCCAAAAATGATTTCTACATGTATAATGATCATTCATATAAGGCATACATACTTAGTTGCAGTTTGTTCTGCAGCACCTTCATGGCTTCTTCAAACAAGAGTTTCACTGCGAGATGCCTACAAACACAAAGAGAAAACATGGTCAAGTAAACTTCACACAGTCGAAGGAGGGGATGGGGAGGGCTGGGAGGCCAACAGAGGTTGGCTGGGGACTAGATTCGAAGGAGGAGATGGAGAGGGTTGGAGAAGCCAACAGAGGCTAGCTGGGGAGTACATTCGGAGGAGGGGATGGGGAGGCTAACGAAGGTAGGGTGTCGCTGGCTGGGGAGGCCAACGGAGGTAGAGTGGTGCCGATTGGGGAGACCAACGGAAATGCAGACATCTAAGAGCCTAAGACTGACTCCTGGTTATGAAACTCTCAATAGAGGTAGGGGGGCTCTGACTGGTGAGGCTAACGCTCAAACGGGATGGGATGGCCGATGGAGGGAATGGATGGCCGAGGCACAGATGGTGGAGGCAAACTGGTGGTCTGATGAAAGGAGATCAGTTGAGAGATAGAGAGTGAGAAAGAGAAAGACAGAGAGAGGGAGAAGGTAGGAGGGAGGGAGAGGCACCTGCTACAAGAGGGTCTTCGTGCAAACTCTAAAATCACCGGTGGTGGAGTAGCATTCGTCGCACATCGGAGTCGTAGGAGGGGCGCCGAAGTGGCAGGTAGCCTGGGTGGCCATCGAGGATGGCAAAGCGTGGGGGGTTTTGGATTTGGGACTTCAATCGTGGAGGGAAAATGGGATTTTGGTAGCGCGATCTCACCGAAAGGGATGCACCTTGATCTTGTAGGTGGCGATGGCCTCAATCTCGCAGAGTGCGGGGGAGGAGATGGGGGACGGCAGAGCGTGGGGGAGGAGATGGGGGATGGCAGAGTGCGGGGGAGGAGGGGTTTTTGGGTTTTATTTTGAGAGAGAGAAAGGTTGAGAAGAGGCGGGATTTGTGTGAGAGAATACTGCCAGCAAACGTTTTGGGTCTATTCTTACGGTTCTTCAAGTTTTTACGTTTAGTCAAAATATATTCTTACAGTGTAGTTACGGTGTTGGAGATATAATATTAAAATATTAATAAATTTTCTAACAACCGTAAGTACAGTAGCTAATATCCTTACGAAAAGAGAAACCGTAATCGACTTTCCGTAAGTGTTGCCCACTTTTGTTGTAGTGGTACCTGTGCCCTTTGTGGGTATTCGTTTCTCATGGTACGTTGTGTACCAGCCTTTTCAGGTGTTGAGGTGGAGCTGTGCTCCGTGGAGGTCGTGTGGTGAGGCCTTCCACCCATTGTGTTTTCCTCTTCTTTGAATGAGCTTCCGATTGTGGTTAAAGTGTATGATTGATTGGCTTGCTGATGCCAGTCTTGTTACCCTTCCTGGGTAGGTTGCCTTGAAGCTTGAAGCTTAGGCGACTAGTTATTGTAGTAGTTTGCCTGTGAGGCTGTGGCTTAGGCATTGTAGTTGTTAGACGGACTAGTGGTGCTGTGCTAGTCCTGTGATTCCTCTTTCCTTCTGGGAATTATGTATTTGTTAATGTATTACTGTTTTAGTTGTTGTTTAATAATACAAATGATGTGAGCATGCTATCAGAGCCAATCTATAGGTTCTCTCTCTAGTTTCTAGAGAGAGAAGCTCTGGGGATTGGAAGGACTTTGGTGGCGTCGCTGCCCGCCACCACCGCCCTCCTGGCGGTGGGCGGCTGGCTTTGGTCATGGCGGATGAAGAGGCAGGCCCTGCTGTCAGGAAGCTCTCCTTTGCTCAAGCTCTCTCTCAGTCCTTGCGCCCCAAGAAGGTGACTTTACCCATCAAAACACCTGCGTTCACTAATGCAGGGGCTCCTGCGGTCTTCTTTTCGGAGGAAGAAATCTTGAAGTCTGAAGAACCATTGAAAAGAGCTATCATCGTTAAATGCTCTTATGGAAGGCCATCGATCCCAGATATTAAATCCTGCTTGTCTTTACGGTTGAATCTGAAATATGAGTTCATTGTGAGCATTTTGAACCATCGTCATCTTCTCCTTCGCTTTGACTCGGATGAAGATTTCTTTCTGGTCCTCCTGCGAAAAAGCTTATATATCAAAGGTTATTTATTAAGATTTTTTAGATGGTCTGTTGCTTTTGACATTGATAAGGATCCTTCCATGATGCCCATATGGGTTGGCTTCTCTGGATTGCCTGTTAGTTTATTCAATGAAGATTATCTCCGTTCTATTGCTAACAACATTGGTCAGGTCCTACGTATTCATGAGGTTACTTTGGCATGGACTCAAACTGCTGAGGCCTTGGTGTGTATCGATGTGGACATTGCTGCTCCACTGCAATAAAGAATTTGGATCGGATATGGTGAGCATGGGTTCTGACAGAAGGTGAATTACCACAGGGTTCCTCCTTTATGTAAGTTCTGCAATCGCATTGGTCATGAGGAAGTATCCTGTTACAAGATGAACAAGTACATGGCTCTGAAACAAGGCGCTCAGAATCAAGGTGCCCTAGGGACTAATGCTCCACCTACTCAGAAATGGAGGCCTGTTCGTAATCCCAAAAGGGCTGCTGTGGAAGTGGGTGACAATTCTGTCGTCCCTGTTAGTAATGCTTTTGATCGACTAAGGGATAACATTGGCGATGGCCCTGATGTTTTAGTTTCTAAACAACAATTATTTAATGAGGCAGTTGCTCCTGTTACTAGTAATGAGGTCGGAGATGAAGTTTTGGTGCCTGGTTTTCATAGTTCGGAGGGTGCTCAGTTGCGTTTGGCCCTCTCAACGGCCAAACAAGGACACCAGTTGCCAGTTCTTAACGACTACCACGATACCCATGCAGGATTAAATGCTGATACTTCTTTACGTATGCATGGCGAAGATAGTATGGTCAATCAATGTTGCATGCCTAATGGCGGCGTTCCCACGCGGACACTGTCGTTGCAGGCGGATCCGCCACCGGAGCCTCAAGGTGGGTCTTCTGCCGGAGTTCTGCAAGATGGTCCGTTGTAATCTGTGGTAGGTTCTTCTTTACATGGAAAGTTGCCTCTTACTGTTGATAGCCCAGCTACCAACCTGCCTCCGTTGGGGATTTCTATTGTCTCTTCCAAGGCAACTTCCGAAAATTTGTTAATGCCTCCTATCAAGGTTTCTTTTAAAGAGAATACGCAATCCAGGTATGGCGTGTACACCAGATCTAAGGCTAAGGCAGCTGCAGTTCATGATGGTTATGCTTCCTCATGATTAAAAATATTTTACTTTGGAACATTAGGGACCTCTCTAATATGGCCTCTAAACGTGCTCTGAAGCATTTGATTAGAAAACACAATATTCAATTGTTAGCAATTTTTGAACCAAAGATGGACATCTCTAAGGCTACCAGGATTTGCAATTATCTTCACATGGACTTTGTGGTGGAAGGTATTTTGGCTGATTCTAAGATTTGGATCTTCTACAATCAGCCTTTCTCCTTTCATGTCACAGCTTACACTTCCCAGCATGTAACTGGGTGGGTCATGCAGGCCGATACTCCTCACCTGTTGGTCACTGATGTTTATGCGAGTTGTGACCTTAATGATAGAAGAGTTTTATTTGATGATATCCTAACTATTGTAGACTCTGTTAATATCCCCTGGATGGTGGGGGGGGACTTCAATTGTGTATCTCAAACTTGTGAGAAGAAGGGTGGTCTTCTTCCTAATATCACTTCTATGGTTGACTTTAATGCTCTCATCTCTGCCGCTGGCCTCCTGGATGTTGGCTTCAAAGGTTCCCCTTTTACCTGGTCTAATAAGAGAGTTGGCTCTAGTGCGATCAAGGCAAGGTTGGATAGGGTGTTTGTGGATAATCGGTGTGCAGAGGTTTTTTCAGGGTGTAATGTGCATCACCTTTCTCGGGGGCCTTCTGACCATGCCCCTCTGTTGTTTAATCTTCAGAACTCATTCTCTGAATATGTGGACTAAGCACGAATCCTTTCTTGACTGTGTTAAAAATGCTTGGGCTGTGGAGGAAGCTTGGTACCCGTCCCCTTTTTGCAAGCTTCAGAACAAGCTTAAATAGGTCAAAGCTGCGTTGAAATTGTGGAATAAAAATGTCTTCGGTCACCTGTAGGAAAACATTAAAAAGGCTGAGATTCAAATTTCTGATTGCCAGCAGCATTATGATTCTACTCTGACTCCTTTCAATCGATCTACTCTTAATGAGGCTAATGCTAAGCTAAGGCAAATTTTACATTGGCAAGAATTATTTTGGTGTCAGAAATCTAGGATTCAATGGCTTCGGGAAGGTGATAGAAACACTGCTTTCTATCATGCGGCGGTCAGGAGCAGGAGGAGTAGAAACTTTATTCATAGATTAAAGGTTGACGGAACTTGTTGTGAGGATCAGACTATCCTAAAGTCAGCGGCTGAGTGCTATTTTGAAGCTTTGTTATCTTTTGAGGAGCATGTCATTGATAGCCATCTTCTTTCCTGCATTCCTAACATCATTTCTGTGGAGGATAACCGGAAATTAACAGTAGTCCCTAATGAAGAGGAGATTAAACTGTCCGTATGGAAGCTTAATGGGGATAGTGCCCTGGGACCAGATGGATTCACAGGTCTCTTTTACACTTCTTGCTGGAACATTATTGCTAAGGATGTTGTGGAGGCGGTCCGTGGCTTCTTTGCAGGCTATCCGCTGCCTAGGGGTGTTTCTTCATCCATCATTGCCCTTATTCCGAAGGTGGACAACCCTTCCTCTTTCAGTGATTATCGTCCCATAAGTCTTTGTAATTTCTGTTATAAGATTGTCTTTGGGATCATTGCAAATAGGTTGTCTGGAATTTTGCCTTCAATTATCTCGGTTGAGCAGGGTGCTTTTGTCCAAGGCAGGAATATTATGGATAACGTTCTTTTAGCTAGACAATTGGCGGCGGATTTAAACAGGAAAATTAGAGGCCACAATGTTATCTTCAAGCTTGATATGATGAAAGCTTATGACAGAGTTGAATGGGACTTTCTGCTGGCTGTTCTCCGTCAGTTTGGTTTCTCTCCTACATTTACCTCTTATATAGCAATGCTTATTTCCAACTGTTGGTTTTCCATCATGTTTAATGGGGCTCTTGCTGGTTATTTCAAATCCTCCAGAGGAATTCTCCAGGGTGACCCTCTTGCTCCTGCTCTCTTTATTTTAATGGAGGAAACTCTTAGTAGGGGGCTACACATGCATCTAGACTTTGGTAATTTTAAGCCTTACTCGGGCCCTAGAGGGTGCCCCTCTATGTCTCACCTATTGTATGCTGATGATACTCTGATCTTCCTTAATAGTCATGCTCAAAATATCAGGAAAATTATGAAGTTCCTGAATTCTTATGAAAAGTCTTCTGGTCAAAGGATTAACCATGCTAAAAGCAGCTTCCTCATTGCTAAAAATGCTCCTCTGCGTTTATCTACTACCATCTCTCATCTAACTGGCTTTCATCGTCAAGGGGGTGCTATGAGATATCTCGGTGTTCCCATTAAGCAAGGTAGATCGCTCATTGTTGATTTCAAATACTTGATTGACAATGTTAATAGTCGGATTGGTTCTTGGAAGTCCAGGTTTCTATCTAAGGCGGGAAGACTCACTTTGATCAATGCTGTTCTCTGCTCCATGTCGGTTTACCTAGCTACTGCTTCTACTATTCCTAAAGCTATCCTTCATTTTGTTGATCGCACTTGTGCTGCTTTCTTTTGGGGAGCTTCTAATGGTGGAAAACGCAGACAATGGGTCACCTAGAATATTATTCAAAGACCAATCTTGGAAGGCGGCCTTGGTGTCAGGAATATGTGGCATGTTCAGCTGTCCATGATTATCAAGCTTGTTTGGAATATGCTTCATGGTGTTTCTCTCTGGGTGTCCTATGCTAAAGCTAGATATTTTCATGATGGTCGGCTCATCTGTCACCCCCACAATATTCAGAAAAAATTATTATTTACTGCTTATGATGTTGTCCGGCAGAATACCAGATGGGTTTTGGGAAATGGTGAATGCATTAAGTTTTTAGATGATGTCTGGTTTGGGGATAAGACTATTCGGGAATCTGTTTCTTATGAATTACAGGAGAATTCACCAACTGTTAAGGAGGTTTTCATAGATATATGCCTTTGAATGTCCCCAAAGAGCAAGTTTCCATCTCTAGCTGTGATGGAAGAGTGGGTTCCTACTCCTGGCATCACAATAGTGGTAATGATGGCATGGAGGAGTTTCATCTCAGTAGAGAGTTCATTGATAGTGCCCCTTCTTGTAAGTACTTCCTCTACTTCCAATAATACCTAATCTTTGCTTTTCCAAAGGGACTACTGTTTTACTGGTCTTGTGGCTGGAGGTAGGGAAATCTAAATTTTTTGCCAAAATATCTTCAGAGATAGTCATTTTTATACCTTTAACATAGCCTTTCAAAGACCCATCTGCAAAAACTGTGAGAGTCACATAAAATGCCTTTATGACATCTTCAAATGTCGACTCTTTAATCTCGCACAATCTTCTCCAACACATAGCTTCTAGTGTATCTACTACTGAACTTAGCTGGTCGATCAACTAGGAGAAATCTACTACCTTTCTAGGACATATTGAAGTTTTGGCGGAGGACAGCCTCTGGAACTGCTCTGGAGTGAAGAAAAAGGCATCTAGAGCCCTAAAAGAGGTCATCTAGAAAAATACGGTGGAAATGTCTTTGAGAGATTTCGAGGAGGTATGAGATCATCAAAATAAGGTCAAAGATCCTACCTTTCTTCAGAAGGATTAATGAAGTTTGGAGATTCACAGCAAGGGTTTCCTTAGAGTCGAAGATGGATGCGGGAACCAGGAAGAAGACAAGAAGGAGTCGGAACGGTTTCGAATGGGGTAATTTGGAATGAGAAGGGGAGAGCTTATGTAAAAGAGGGAAATCTATCAACAACTAGGATTGTGTAGATGAAAAGAGAATAAATAAACATTTATTACTCAACCCCCCCCCCCCCCAAAGTGAATAAATTCGAATTTGAAATTCGGCTTATAACTTCGACTACTTGAACTACGACTTGTGAGACGTCAACTATCAAGGAGTTGTAAACAATTGATATTTAATTAATCAAACAATGTAGTCATAGAATTTAATCATTTATTCAGGGTTGCACATCCCTATTTCTCTTCTGATTGAAGTAAACCTATCTTCAAGAAGTGGTTTAGTAAGTATATCAACTAATTGATGGTCTGTAGCAACAAATTCAAGTAAAATATCACCATTACTTACATGATCCTTGATGAAATGATGTCTGACCTCAATATGCTTGGTTCTTGAGTGATGGATTGGATTTTTGGTCAGGTTGATTGCGTTTGTGTTGTCACACATCATTGAAATTGCATTTAATTTGTGATCATAGTTGTCCAGTTGATATTTGATCCACAACAGTTGGATGCAGCAACTTCCAGCTGCAATGTACTCTGCTTCTGTTGTGGACATGGCTTCTGAGTTTTGTTTTATGGAAGACCAAGAGATTAAACACTGTACAAGAAATTGACAAGTACCACTAGCACTTTTTTTGTCTATTTTGCATTCAGCATAGTCAGCATCACTATATCCAAGCAGTTTGAATTTAGAACATTTGGTACACCATAAACTCAATTTATATGAGATTCTTTTGGATCATCCTAAAACCTGACACACAAACATACACTAAACATCATATCTAGTCTACTAGCAGTGAGATAGAGTAATGACCTAATCATACCTCTATAGATCTTTTGATCTACTTCCTTATCATTTGGATAACAATCTAACTTTATTCTTGAGCTCATATGTGTCCTAATGGCTTACATCTGTCAAAATCATACTTTGAAAGTAGATATGAAATGTACTTGGTTTTACAACCTTCCTTGGTCTGCTTGATTTGAAAGCCAAGAAAATAATTAAGCTCACCCATCATGCTCATTTCAAACTCACTTCGCATGAGATTTTTAAAGAATTTGCAAAGTGATTCATTTGTAGGACAAAAATAATATCATCAACACATATTTGTACAATTAAAATCACTTTTGAAAATTTCTTAATAAATAAAATATTATCTACTTTACCTCTTGAAAATTATTTGACAGAAGATAAGCACTTAGTCTTTCATACCAAGCTCTTGGAGCTTGTTTCACTCCATATAGTGTCTTCTTTAGACGAAAAATATGATCTAAATACTTAGTATCTTCAAAACTTGGTGGTTGTTTAACATAAACTTCTTTTTTTATGAAACCATTCAGAAAAACATTCTTTACATCCATTTGATATAAATTGATATTTAAAGAACATGCATATGCTAATAGAATTCTAATTGCCTTTAATCTAGCAACTGGAGCATGTCTCATCAAAGTCAATGCCTTTCTCTTGGGAATAACCCTGAGCTATCAGTCTGGCCTTGTTTCTAGTGATTACCCCTGATTCATCCATTTTGTTTCTGAAGACCCATCTGGTTCCAATAACTAGATGATCAAAAGGTCTAAGTACAAGAGTCCAGACCTAGCTGCATTGGAATTGGTTAAGTTCCTCTTGTATAGCTAGGATCCAATATTCATCTGTCAACGCATCATTGATTGTCCTAGGCTCAATCTAAGATACAAATGCAGTGTAATCACAAGGAATGGACATACCTCTTGTTCTTACCCTATCTTGAGGATCACTTATTATATTTTCCTTTAGATGATCTCTGTGATACCTCAATTCTCTAAGAAGCCATTCCTGTGTTTCTTCTTGTTGTTGGAGTTCTTCTATTGGAGGATCTTCCTTGTCTTCATTTTTTTCTTCAAGAGAAGATTGTTCCAGATCCCTACACAAGTTTTCAACAACATTGTCTTCTTCTTCTATTCTCTTAATAGAAGGGTTAGTTTTATCAAATAAAACATGAACAGTTTGTTCAATTGTTAAAGTTTTTCTGTTAAATACCTTATATCCTCTACGTTTGAAATATATCCTAATAGAAAATCTTAATCATTTTTAGCATCTAATTTTCTGAGATTGTCTTTACCATTATTCAAAATAAAACACTTAAAACCAAAAGGCCGAAGATGACTGATGTTTGGCTTTTTCTCATTGTAGAGTTCATATGGAGTCTTCTTCAGCATTGGTCTGATCATGCACCTATTGATAATGTAGCAAACTATGTTGACTGCTTCTGCCTAGAAGTATCTTGGTAGATTATATTTTGTAAGCATTGTTCTGGCCATGTCTAGCAGTGTTCTGTTCTTTCTTTCTGCGACTCTATTTTGTTGAGGTGTTCTTGATGCAGAGAAATTATGTTCAATGTCATTTTCTTCACAGATCTGACAAATTCTTCATTTTTGAATTCCTCACCATGATCTAATCTGATGCTGATTATCTCATATTTCTGGCTCTTCTATACTATTTTACTGAATTTCAGGAAGGCTAAGAAAGTTTCTAATTTGGATTCCAAAAAAGATATCCAAGTGTATCTTAAGTAATCATCCACAGTTACATAGCTATAAATTTTTCCTCCAAGACTTATTGTTCTTATAGGTTTGAACAAATCTATATGAATGAGTTCCAATAGTTTTGAAGTAGTTACCATTGTTTTGGATTGAAAAGATGTCTTGATCTGTTTCCCTTTTGCACAAGCTATGCAGATTCTAGATTTCTTCAATTTGAGCTTTGGAAGACCTTAAACTAGATCATGCCTGATTAACTTCTTGATCACTGAGGTGCTAGCATGCCCTAGTCTTCTATGCCATAAATTAATCTCTTCACTCTTTGTAGTTGCAAGGCACAGGTTGACTTCTTTCAATTCTTCCAGTTGTAAAGTGTACAAATTCTTCACTTTTTGAGCTTCAAAAATTATTTTCCCATTCTTTAAGATAACAAATTTGTCATTTTGAAAATTCACTAAGGACCTTTATCACATAGTTGGTTGATACTAATGAGGTTATGTTTTAATCCTTCAACACACATAACATCTTCTATTAGATCTTTTGCTTTTGTTCCTATTGTTCTGCATCCTATCACTTTTCCTTTTCCATTGTCACCATATGTAACTTGATCGAATTCACTTCTGAAACTTGTGAATAGCTTTCTATCACCTGTCATATGCCTTAAGCATCCACTATCTAAGTACCATTTATATACTTTCAGGTGCCCCTACAAACAGAATAAAGTTGAGACTTTTGGTATCCAAACTTTCTTGGGTCCTTGAAGGTTACTTTTCGAATTCAGTGCATATGTCTAGTAATGCAGGTGCTAAGGTGTGTCCTAATTGGTTACAATGAGAACAACATAGATTATGTGCATTCTTTGGTTGTGTTCTTACACTGTTCATTTTCTATTTGTGGTGAAGTTCATTTACTTTTTTGTATTTTCTAGTTAAGCTTTCTTTTACAAAGTTGGGAGTTAGATGCTATTCAGGATAAATGATTTTCTCCTCATTTATTGTTGGTTTATATCCTACTCCATACTTCTTTTTACCTATTCTAGCACATTTTAGTTTTACTACGAAGGATGTTTTACAGTTTGTTATTTTGTCTATGGAAGCTCTTAAATAATCATTTTATTCTCTCAAATTTTCTTTATTTTTTAATTCATTTAGATTATTTAAAGTTCCATAATTTTACCATTTTTAGTTTTTAATCTTCACATAACAGTTCATTTGTTCTTTTGGTTTCAACTAAATGCTGTCATAATCTTTCTATTTCAGTTTTTAGAAAAGTGTTGGATTTTTCTTCATTTATCATATTTAACTTAATAACTTTCATTTGTTTAACAATAATTTTATATTTATTATACAGTTTATTAAATACATCTTTTAAACTATCGGAATCAAACTCTGAACATGAAGTAAATGAGGTTTCAGATGTTACCTGATCTAGTCCTACCATGAGGGCTAGATTTACTTACTCTTCTTCTAATTCTGAGTTTGATGAGTCTAAACTTATTACTTCTTCATTGTCCCATTTGGTTTCCATTGCATTCTTCTTGTACTTTCTAAACTTCATTTCTTTACCTTTCTTTTTCTGATATCTTTCTGCTGGATCTTTCTTTTTGAGTTTAGGACACTCTGATTTGAAGTGCCCTGGTTGGTTGCATTCGTAGCATGTTGGCTCTTTCTTCTTTTCTTTCTTGAAGTGTCTTTTTGAACCGAACTTCTTTTTCTTGGCAAAGATTCTTTGAAGTCTTCTTGACAACATGGCTTCATCATCAATGTCTTGAGATTTTTCCTTGAAGTCTTCAAAAGATGAAGAGGAGGAGTCTGCAACCTTCAAGGCATTTGCCATTTTTTTTTAGAAGAACTTTCATAAAATCTTTTCATATTAATCTCATGAGCTATGAGAGAACCAATTAGTTTATCTATAGAGAATTCTGTAAGGTCAAGAGCTTCTTCAATTGCAGTAAATTTAAGAGTCCAAGATTGAGTTAATGATTTGAGAATTTTTCTAACTATTTCTTCATTAGTAAGGTTCTTACCTAATGAGCTTAAACCAACTGTTATATTAGTAAATCTATTGTATATTTGAGTAATATTTTCATTAGATAGCATTTTAAATTGTTCATATTGAGAAATAAGAATATCTATTTTAGTTTGTTTAACCTTATCAGTTCCTTCATATGTTACTTGTAATTTATCCTACATTTCTTTAGCGTATCTACATGAAGATAACCTATTAAATTCTTTCTTAGATAATACACAACATAAATAGTTTTTAGCCTTATAGTTTAAGGACATTTTGTTTATCAACTATCGATAATCTAGTACCATTAGCAAGGATAACATAATCACATTGTTGTATTACCTACCACAAATCAAAGTCTGTGCCTTGAATGAAACATTACATTCGCATCTTCTAGTAACATTAACCTTCACCATCAAAGAATGGTGGTCTTGTTACGAACTATCCTTCATAGTTGTGCACTTCTCCTGCCATCTCTTCTCAAATCTTTTGATTTTTCTGAGAAGATCTTGGCTTTGATACGACTTGTTGGATCAAGATGGAGCTTTATATGCCCTAGAGCGGGGTGAATAGGACTTCCTACACTTCAAAAATTTATATGAAAATGAGAGAACACTTGACAGTAGCGTTAGTATCTGGTGTGGTGTGTGTGAAACAAGTGTAACTTGGCAGAATCAATCACACATAGTGCACAATGAATTTATCTTGTTTCAGACCTCCTCTCAATCAGAAGTCCTACATTCAGTCCCCAAGCGCAACTTGGGATTTTCCACTAACTACCAAGAACCCTTAGCATTCTCTCCAATGAGAGGTATAACAACCACTTGCTAACCAGAAAGTCTTCCCTTAAACAAAGGGGTAAACAACCACCTACAATAGTAGGCCTTCCCTTCTATGAAAGGGGAACTACAGGGAACAAACCCCCTGCTAGTTTCTACTTTGAACAAAGTATAGATTGAGTGCTTGCTCAAGGAATGAGCAAACACAAGAGATCAAAAAAGAGATATACAAATAAACTTGAATGTTCATAACTCTTTCTGACTCAAAGGTGGACTGAAGAATAGATCTCAGACTTTTGAATCATCTACAAAAAAGATAAGAAAGCGGAGGAAAACTTGAAGTCGACTGCTTGCACATATTGCTTTCCTTCAAATTGTGTATGTGGCTCTCTTGTGTGTAGTTGTGTGTGTAGCTTTTTTTATTGTGTGGATCTTCAAACTTCATATCCTAATATATCTTCAGAGTCTTTGTTTCCTGTTGGAAAATAGACGTTTCAAAAGTTTGAACGTTGTGAGTTGGGAGACTACTTGAGATGTCCATCATCAGATCTTGAGTCTCAACGGCTTCCAGGTTATTTGGATAGCTGCATGGTTCTGTAGACAACTTCAATAAATGTCTGCAAACACCATACCCATGCAAAACTTTTCTATTTCTCATGGTTAGACTTGTAAGGAATAAAATAATAATTGAAAGCAAGAGACAAATTGTTTTGAAGAGATATCTATCTGTTCTAGAGAAAAAGTCTATCCTTGAGGAGTACTGGGGTAAGTGAGCATTCAAAGAGGTATGGACACCTGCTTGGAGCGCAGCACATCTGCAAAAAGATTTTCTTTAAAAATTGGAAAGTTGTCAGTTCGAAGGACACTTGCAGATATCTTGTAGAATAAATGGCTGCCTTGGAAACATTCTAAAATACTATACTTCAGATATGTTCTTAATAATGAATATTAAATCAAAGTGTGGAGAACAAGGAAGTTACACGATCTACATTAGATAGACTAGAGTTTAGATTGCGTAAGTGCAATAAAAAAATGTACTTTTCTTAGAGAAACCTTTGCAAAATCAAAGTGTAGAACTATGTGTGAGTTTAAAGATATACAAAAGAATATTAACATATTATGATTTGTTCAACAATCAATTGCATAAAGGATTATAAAGTCAATCGGTACATCAATCGATATATAGAACATCATCAATTGATATGCTAAAGGCAACCGACATAGGACTTAATAGGGTGTTTGGTTACAATTTTTTTAAAAAAACTATTTCTAATGAAAAAATTATAGTGTGCCAATTTTTGTCTAAAATTTTAAAATTGAGAAAAACTATTATTATGTGTTTGGTAAAATTAGTATAATTTTTAAAATTTGTAAAGAGGAGGAGGGAGGCACAGTGGGGCACTGGCGGGGTGGGAGGAGGAGGGGGACAGGGGGCCGGGGGGGGGGGGGGGGGGGGGGGGGGGGTG
The DNA here is from genome assembly GCA_014218235.1 of Colocasia esculenta. Lineage (NCBI taxonomy): Eukaryota > Viridiplantae > Streptophyta > Magnoliopsida > Alismatales > Araceae > Colocasia > Colocasia esculenta. The sequence goes on along the minus strand of CM024764.1, from coordinate 20,921,090 downwards.
GGGGGGGGGGTGTGGGAGGAGGAGGAGGGAGGTGCAGGGGGCTGGCAGGGTGCTGCCAGGGGGGGGGGGGGGGGGGGGGGAGGAGGGTGGGGAGGAGGGGAGGGAGGCACAGGGGTGGCAGGGAGGGGCCGACTGGGGGAGAGGAGGAGGGAGGCGCCGGAGGGGGGGGGGCGGAGGGGGGGGGGGGGGAGGAGGGAGGGCGGCGCAGGGGGGCCCCGGGGGGTGGAGGAGGAGGAGGCGGCATAGGGGCAGGGGGCGGGAGGGGCCGGCGGGGGGGGGAGGAGGAGGGTACAGGGGTGCACCAGCGGGGTGGGAGGAGGAGGAGGTGGCACAGGTGGCGGGGGAGGGGGCTGGCGGAGCGGGGGGGGGGGGGGGGGGGAGGGGAGGAGGTGCACCAGGGCGGCGCCAACAGGATGGGAGGAGGAGGAGGGGGCACATGTGGCGGGGGAGGGGGGCGGTGGGGGGGGGGGAAGGAGGAGGAGGGAGGCGTAGAGGGGGCGGGGAGGGGACGCGGGGGGGGGGGGAGGAGGAGGAGGGAGGCACAAAGGGGGCGGGGAGGGGGGCGGGGGGGGGGGGGGGGGGGGGGGGGGGAAGAGGAGGAGGGAGGTGCAGGGGGGGAGGTAGGGGGCCGGAGGGGGGAGGATGAGGAGGGAGGCGTCAGCGGGGGGGAGGAGGAGGGAGGGCGGCCAGGGGGGGCGGGGAGGGGAGGGCGCCGGCGGGGGGTGGGGTGGGGGGTGCGGGTGGCGTGAGGAGGAGGAGGGGGCGCCACGGGGGGGGGGGGGGGGGGTGGAGGAGGAGGAGGGGGCACATGGCGATGTTTAAAAAACAAATGGTGTAGAGTTTTTTTTAGAGAGAGTTTTAGACAGGTAGGATTTTTCCTAAAAAAATTTGTCTTACCAAACATGTGTTAGTGAACATCTTCTCTTTTTAAAAAAGTGTTAGATAAAAAAATGGTAAATGTTTTTAACCAAACCCCTAATAAAGACAATCGATATATATAACATCAATCGATAAGTGAAGACAATCGATATGTGGAAACTTCGACTAGTCAGATTGTTCATCAATCGATATAAGACTTGACTGTAGAGAAGTCACAGTGATACTAAAATTAATGATCTTTATTCACCAATCGATATCTACTTCGACTTCATGGTAGTCGCAGTGAGACTACAATGATGATCTTTATTCACCAATCGATATCTAAACTTCGACTTCACAGGATTCGTAGTAAGACTACAACTGATGATCTTTATTCACCAATCATTATCTAACTTCGATTCATGGGAGTCGTAGTGAGACTACAACTGATGATCTTTATTCACATCGATACGAACTTAAAGACAATCGATATATATAATAGCAAGCGATAAGTGAAGACAATCGATATGTGGAAACTTCTACTAGTCATATTGTTCATCAATTGATATAAGACGTCGACTGTAGAGAAGTCGCATTGAGACTATGATTGATGGTCTTATTAACCAATCAATATTTAACTTCGACTTTATGGAGTCGTTGTGAGACTACAACTAATGATCTTATTCACCAATCAAAATCTAACTTCGACTTCACGGGAGTCGCAGTGAGACTACAACTAAGATCTTATTCACCAATCAATATCTAACTTCGACTCACGTGAATCGCAGAAGACTACAACTGATGATCTTATTCACCAATAAATATCTAACTTCAACTTCATGAGAGTCGCATGAGACTACAACTGATGATCTTTATCACCAATCGATACCTCACTTTGACTTCCAGGAGTCAGAGTAGGACTTTGGTTTAATCAATCGATATCACTTTGACTTTCCAGGAGTTGGAGTAGGACTTCTATTGTTCATCAATCGATATCTCACTTCGACTTTTTAGGAGTCAAAGTAGGACGTTGGTTGTCATCAATCGATATCACCTCGACTTTCCAAGAGTTGGAGTAGGACTTCGATTGTTCATCAATGAATATCTCACTTTGACTTTCCAGGAGTCGGAGGCAGCAAGAATAATATATATATATATATATATATATATAATATAGGAAATTTTACTTTACGAGTGTCGAAAGATATACTATGTGTCGACACTATTGTCTAATAAAGGTTGGACGATATATATACGCGAGCCTTTATCATATGCAAAGAGTATTATATGCGCCCTCATAAATTTGATAAGATAATAATTTTTCATATTCAAAATAATAAATAATACTTTTATAAAACTTCTCAACACAAAGCACTTAATGTTCTAAAAAATATTTACATGTTTTAGAGCATTATTTTTACTTTCAAGAGGATAAAATGATAAAGAATGTTATGGAGGCATCCAGTGGTTTGGAGGATCTGGAAGGATCTAAAATCACTTTTTCGAAAGCCTTTTTTTTAATTAGAGTAATATACATTGATGTTGAAAAGCTTAGTGCATTTGAGTTTTGCACTTTGCAGTTGCATTTCTTGTTTCTCATTGGATGGGTGATTATGCCCTTTTCCCCATTGCGAATGAAAGGAGAAGTACACGTGCAAAACGTAAAACTCAAGTGCACTAAGTTTTCCTCCATTGATGTTTCCTAATGCGATGTGCATTAAAAACATTCATGGACAATAGAAATGCCCACTGTGAAAAGAAGACAATATCATATGTCAAAAATGTAGGAATTATTGGAGCGAGAGAGAGAACTTGGCCGAGGATGTGTATGTGGAACAGGTGGCGCTTTCAACATACGTGCCCATTCACATGAAAATAATGAAAAAAATTATTGCACATCATCTAAGGCAGCGTTTGGCAACGTTTTTATAAAATTTTGGCCTACAAAATCTCTAACAAAAATGTCTTGGTTGCCAAATGTTCACGGACGACTTCGACTTGCATGCTGCCTATTTCAACATGAGGAGAGAGATTGAGAGAGGCAAGATTCTCTCTCCTCGGGTCGAAAATGAGTTCAGGCCACTTTTGAAAGATTTCGACACAAGTGACAAGGGCGAACTAGTTCCTGTGCCTACAAGCGATGTGTTGTTTTATTTTTTATTTTAATTTTTTCCTACACCTTTTAGGTGGGAAGCACGGGCGATGAGGCCAAAATCATGCATGTGTGGCATTTTTGCTAGAAAAGTCATTTTAAAAAAAAATACTTTTTTTCCATCGATTGCAAACACTGTCTAAGAGTGGTGTGTAAGCATACCACCATATGATTGGGTGCCCAATCACATTAATACGATGGGCATCCAATCACAAGAGGATGTATGTGGGGTGTGCACCAAGTAGGGCTACCAACAGGTCAGTGTTGAAATCGAAAATTAGTGTTTCTATTTCCTATAAGAAATTTCAAAGTGGAAACATAAATAGCAAATGATGTTTCCATTTCCTCATCCATTTCCACTTTAAGTCTGAGAAATGGAAACGAAAATGGAACAAAATAGAAACTTCGGATGCAACAACATTTAATAATTAGAAGAAATTTATAAATTTAAAGTACATTGATTATTAAATTTATGAATAGTTTTAAACGTAGATTTAATAATCTCTTCTACCATATCTTCTACATCACGTACATTATAATGACCCTTACGAAATGAAGTATGACAAGATCAAATTAGTATGGTAAAATCATGTAGTTATATATAATAGTTGAGTAATAGATAGTCAATAATGTAGATATGAACACTGTTAGAGAAAAAAGTTACCATTGTGATGAAATGAGAGTGACAACTAGCCAATAATTGGGACAAAGATAGATGACATTTACATAAAGATTGGAGGTGAGGGACGATGAGTTAAAAATTTAGAGCCAAAGCTTGGAGATTGAGGAGCTTTTGTTATAAAAATATTCTATAATATATATTAAAATTATCAAAAATGAAAAAAAAAAAATGGATGTGTAATTCAGTATTTTGCTTCCGCATCTATACGAATTCGAATATCTATTTTTACTTTTGTTAAACTATCAAAAAGTTCTTTCAGAGTTCTGCATCTTATAAAAAAATATGAAAATATATCGACTAAATAAAAATCAAAGATCCGTTGGCAAACCTAGCACCAGTATTTTCAAAAGGAATAGACCACTAATCTTTTTTTTCCTTGTTGGAATAGCCCAAGAAAACCCCCAGCCCTACCTGAGTTCTACCAGACTCTCTCTCCCCACACCCCCCCCCCCAACCCCCAAACCCCACCCACTCCACGAAGGTGAGGGATAGACTTCTTGTCATGTATCTAATAATGTAGCAAGTATTATATAACTACCTCTATAACGTGTTGACTAAATGTCGAGGAATTTGAATACATAAATTTGATAATTAATAGAATATATTATTATATATTAAGTATAAAATTTAATTAGAATAATTTCAAATAGAATTCTCTTAGAAAATCCTAAAACAACTATTAAAGAGTTTAAGACCGAATCTAAAATTTTCAAAAGGTATAAACAATCTAAAGTTCACATGATAATGTATTTAAAGTATTTAAACTCCCAACATTTCAAACAAATTCACAACTATGAATCTAATTTTTCTCATTTATGATTTGCTTCTTTTTAGTACATGAAAGTTTTGTTCACAATCAATCTGAAGTTGTCGAGCTTATTTATGTATTAAGATTTTACAATTGTGTATTAAGATTTTAAAATAAAATAAATAAAATAATTAATTAAGTTGGTTGATCCTCTCTCCAAATGGTCTTTAAGATTCACTTTTATAGGTAATTAATAGTTTCTAAGTATTATTACTGATTTATATCATTTCTTACCATAGTCATGAGTAAGTTATTGTAGTTGTGATGGTTTGCAATCTTAAGTTGTTTGTTGAGTCTATTGTGCTGTGTTGAATGTGTATTTAATATTTTGATGAAGATTTTAATGATGACTAAGACATTTTGATGTTGATGATGTCTAAATACTCATATTTTGATTTTGATGATAACATATTGTACATATTATGATGATGACTTAACAACATATTTTTGATGCTTCATATTTCATATTTTGATGATATTGACATGTTTTTATGGTTCACACTTCATATATAGGGTTTACACAACTTATCACAGTTGCGTCGATGCAACTTGAAAATCAAGTCGACGCACATAGTCTGTCCAGTAAGCTTATGAAGGACAAAGTCACAGTTGCGTCGACACACATTTCAAGTCAAGTCGACACACTTAGTCTGTCCAGTAAGCTTCTGAAAGGAAAAAGTCACAGTTGCGTCAACACACAATGCAAGTTAGGTCGACACACTTAGTCTGTTCAATAAGCTTCTGAAGGACAAAGTCACAATTGCGTCGATACACATTGCAAGTTAGGTCATCTATCTAGTAAGCTTCTGAAGGACAAAGTCACAGTTGTGTCAACATGCACTACAAGTTAGGTCGAAACACATAGTTTGTTCAGTAATCTTCTGAAGAACAAAGTCAGTTGCATCAACACACATGCAAACATGCGTTGACGCACCTCGAGTGAAAGTTCAGAAACAAAAAGGGGATGAATTACAAAAGGTGTATTTTATCCTTTTATCCTTAGAGATTATGGTGGAATCTTCAAAATACCCTTTCATCCAAGTGACAATGAGGAGAAGGACTTGTGGACACATAGCAACCTAGGGTGAGCCTTAGGTTTCTGTGCACATGTCTCCCATGTACAAGGGAGTGCATTGAGGTTATAAAAAGCCTCTTGTCTCATCTGAAGGAGGCATCCATCATAGAAATCAGGCCAAGCATAGAGAGAGAGAGGAGAGAGTGCTGAAAGAGGAGCAGATCAAAGAGTAGAGGAAGAAGGAGGAGTCGTGCAAAGAAGTAGTAGCAGAGCTGAGAAGAAGAAACAGATCTAAAAGAAGGTAGAAGAGGAAGATCATGCAAGAGCAGAAGCATGAAGCTTAGCTTCTGAGGAAGAACTCAAGAGTAGCAGTTTAGAGTGGAATCATCTTGCAAATCAGATTTGAAATAGAGTATCGCGAATTGAAGAACCATCTTATCCTCTCAAGGGCTTTCAATCCAAGCTTCCAGCATATCATTTTCATTTAGGAACATCCAATTCATCTTTCTATTCTTCATCTCTATGGAATGTTCATCTAAATTTGTTTTTTATTGTGTTTGAGCAATCTGCACAAGTGTTTTGTGCAGATCTCAATGCATGTGAGTGTGTAAATCACATCAATGCTAGAGGATCTGATTTCTTGTGAACCTGATCTAGCTTAAGAGTGTTTGAGTTGTCGAGCTCTTGTGTGTGTGTGGTTTGAGCCGTCGTGCTCAAGTGTGTTTGAGCCATCGTACACAAGTTGGCGCCGTCATGCTCATGTGTGTTTTACTCTTTTCATTGAGTAGTGTGTGCCTCACTGTGTGAGGGGTGGATGTTGGAATCACTAGTATGATTTTCGAACACCTAAAAATTTCCTGTGTAGTGATTTGATCTATTTTCTGCGCTAGATACATGTATAGGAATTTCACTTACACACTACTTATCAATTTTCTCACACACTAGCCAACACTTTAATAACATAAGCATATCACATCAGTGTGGTTTTCGTTGAATTGAGTTCTAATATGAAGTAATTTTTAAATTGCTTAAGCTTCTGCTGTGATTGATAATAGATCTATTCAACCCCCCTTCTAGATCTATCCACCCTACATATTCGATCCTACATATTGCATAAACTCACTCTTGTTAATATTTTATAAGAAGCTAAGGATCCTGAAGTCGAGGAGCTAGGAAGATCCGACTTTAAGCGTGAGGAGTAGTGCTTGTTCAAGACTTAGAGCTTAGTTACTTAGTATGTAGAGAATAATTGTACTTTGGAATATTTGATATTATTTACTTGGGACTAGCTATATTATTTTATTTTGCTTCTATATAGATTGTAATATGTGGATCATAAAGTTGATGAACATTTGTTATTTCTTTCCATTACAATATCATTGCTTATTGGTGTAAATCTCAACCTATGTGTCTATTGTTGGGGTCATTCCTCCTATGACATCTCTCTCTTGTCCAATGTGGGTTGGTATAGCCATATTAGTGTTGGTATGGCCATTTCGTGCCAAATCAGGGTGTTATAGAAAATGTATGTGGACAATGTGCTAGAGTGGTTTGGCATAAAAGATTGCAAGATTGTGAGCTCTCCATTGGCAGTCCACTTCAGATTGATTGTAAAAGATTCATCAAAGATATAGAAAGAGATGGAACTATTGTCTAAAGTTTCATATGTGAGTACAGTTGGTAGTATTTGTGAATGCTATTGTAACAACCCTCTTTATACCGGTACGATTATACCAATCCTCATTGGTACAAAGAGCGTCATTACAGTGGGATAATAACTCAACACTAAACGATAGGTTGATATGTACATGAATACAATTGAGTACATCGGGAATAAAAGAAATAACTCAACTTCATTCCATCATCATCACACATTCCACAGTCTATATAGTAAAAGGAAATGACAGAGTCCATATTATTACAATTTTAAAAGAACTACATTGTCCATAACATTGCCCATACTAACAACATTGTTCTTACTATGAAATAAAACAACTAATAAACGGTCGTGAGCAGCTACTCCTCACTCTCGATGTCGCTCCTCACGCAACCTCTCCAAATGTGGAAGTACTTGTCTCACCTGTACGCCGAAGCAAGTATGAGTCTAAAAGACCGGCAAGCAATCTAAGACTCAACCTTACACTATCACAAACTTAAGCTACCAAACAATATAGAAACACATGTATCATTTAAACCATAACAATTTACATGGCACATGCTTTATATAATTAACTACACATAGATCATCCAAACATGCTCCTAACTAACACATGCTCATATTAAATCATGGATAATAAACATACACCTATACATGTTTTCTACACCTAACATGTAACATGATTTAACAATCCAAACATCATCCATGTTATGGTACAACTCTACTAACTAGAGCTTGGAGTCAAGCACAAATAAAGAGCAACCTAGCATGATATCTATCATATTTCACATGCACATTTCATATTCAATTACACATTTCATTTGCTATTTAATATAAATAAATCACAATTAACATGATATCACATTTTATTAAACATGAATTGAAGGTTCAAAACATATTTCAGTGGTGGCAACTATGTAGAATTTAAGCATAGAACTATGTACTAAGTGAATAGCATGTCTATCGTGGAACTTACACATTCTTTTATGTATTTATCACAATCATAATTATACTTGCTGTTTTGACATGAATTAAATGCAATTACATGGTTTTTTATTTATTCACATGCTATCTTATTCATTTAACAATTTCACATGCTCATCTTTCACATTGCACAATTTACATGTTCACATACACCCATTCACATATGCTACTACATGGAGATTATTAACCTATATAATATGATACTAAACATGATGTTGCATCAACATATTAACATATGAATGATATGAATATATGCTTTGTTACATTGGTTTTCACACGCAATCATGCTCTCATTAATATTTACTCTCCCTTACACATCATTTCACACATTTTTCACATTGTTTACTCTTGCACTTTTACTTATCACATATCACATTTATTGCACTTACCATTGCCACATTCACATGTCACTTTACACTATTCACATTTTATCACTTGAGTTGTCGTGACACATAGTCCTAACTACCATCTGTTGGGTTGAGTGTGAACTTTATACATTTCCCCTCATAATTTTGATGATGACAAGTTGTGATTTTAATGCACAAATAAGTGGAACATTTAAATACATCACACATGCAATAACAATATTCAAAAAGCATGTTCCAAACACATTTATCATTTATGTTCATGATAATACATTGGATTAATGATTTATGTGTTTATTTCTCAGGGACATACAATTCTTGCAAGGGTAGTGTCGACACACCTCCTACTGGTGTCGACACAATGCTTCAAACCCAAGGCAAAATGATGAAGAAATGGTCAAGTGGTGTCGACACAGGATCAAGTTGTGTCGACACTAGATTCAGCTCCCAGAAGGCCTGTTGCCAGTTCTGTACAGTGTGTCGACACAGCCTGAAGTAGTGTCGACACTAGAGACCCTTTTCAGAGAACCTTTTGTGCCAGTTTGGGACAGTGTGTCGACACACCCCATGGGCAGGTCGACACACTCCGGAAACTTTTTCACCTTAAGTCACATCTGGACACGTGGCACTCTAGGGATCATGTGGATCGGCCTTGGATCATGTGCCCACGACCCCCAAGGGTACTTTTGGACACATTGGGCTATAAATACCTTCTAATTGGCCATCCAACCAACAAGAGAACCTCTAAGAGCCTTCCAGAAGTTAGTTTGGCGGCAAGAAGTGTTCTCCTCCCCGATCTTGCTCCCCTGTGCTTCTTCAACCCAATTCCCACTTCTCCAAGCACAAGAAGTGAAGACTGATCCAAGATGAAGCAGTGAGATCACTTCCAAGGGTGTAGATCAAGTAGAAGCAGCCAATTGTGAAGATATCAAGGAAGATCCCAAAGCACAAGTTGCAGAGCATCGGCCAGGGACTTCAAGGGATCAAGCTTCTTCACAATTCAGCCTCTACAAGGGAGTATACTTGAAGAACAATGATCTTACACTCAATTCCTCAATTCCCCTTATTCTTCTAAGTCATTCTTGAGATTGTGCATGAACTGTTGCATCAATCTTCTTGAATGAACTTTTATAGATCAGATCATTGCTAGAGGATCTGGATCTTTGTGTTTTTGTTCTAGCAAGTTGTTTGTGAGCCTGTGTGCTCAGTGTTGAGTCGTTGTACTCAGTTGTGGTTGAGCAGTTGTGCTCAGGTGTCTAGAGTAGTCTTGCTCTAGAGGTTGTGTGAGTTGTAGAACTCAGTGTGTTGGAGTTGACAGGCTCCAGTGTGTGGTGTATCTATGTTGTGTAGTGGATCCTCACAGTGTGAGGGGTGGATGTAGGAATCAGGTGGTGTGATTTCCGAACCACCTAAAAATCTCTGTGCAGTGGTTTGTTTGTGATTCAAATTCACTTTGCGCTAGATGTATGCATAGGGTTTTTCGAATTCACTTCTAATCAACTTGATCTCACACTCTAATCATATAATTCACACAATCACTCATCAGATCTGTAAAGTGCTCTTTCAAATTGCCTCTGATTCAAAGCATTGATTTAAATTGGCTAAGCTTCCGCAGTTTTTGGCTTAGATCTATTCAACCCCCCCCTTCTAGATTTGATCCAACCTATTTTCGATCCTACAATTGGTATCAAAGCGGGTTTATATTTGATCTGATCTGAGTGCTTTCTGTTTGTTCTGTGTGTTTTACTTGCTTGCTTGCTAAGTGTTTCCTTCATTGCACCATCAATTTGATTCAATGGATTCCAGAGGGTTCATAGCTAAGGGTCATTCCATTAATAGGCCACCCTTCTTCAATGGGACTGACTACTCCTATTGGAAGAATAGAATGCAAGACTTCCTTAGAGCCCAAAACTATGAAATCTGGAAAGTAGTCGAGGTAGGTGTAATCACGAGATTTGTATCCCCTTTTTGAATTGATTGTGAATATGTAAGGGATTAGGAACTGACCGTGATCGCCACCAATGCAGTCGCCTCGCTGATGTTCAGATGGAGGGCTGACTACGTTGGAAAGGAAAAGTGAAGGGGAAGGCGTACCTGATAATGCGACAGGATGGGTGTCGCGATGCTTTCATGTGAACGCGACGTAGGGTATGGCGCCTTCTTGATCGCGACACAGTAGTCGTCACCTTCCTCTTCAGTGGATGGAGACTTGGGTTCTTTGTCTTCCTGCTCCTCAGCCGGCCAAGGGGAAAGAGCCTCACCTTGCTCTGACCTTCAAACACCTGCCAAAGTGATTTAAACAAGATAAACACCCATTAGAATTCGTGTGTAGAAGATCTATTCAATGAAAAGCATGAACTATAATGGAGGGAACTCACAAGATTGGGGCTTTTAACCCCTGTGGGTGTTAAGAAAGGGTGTGTGTGTCGTGATCTAATGCTAAGCTAGAAAGAAAACGAAGCTATGCATGCATGAAATCAATGAAATAAAGAGAAGAGGGAAGAAGAGATTGTGTAGCCGATGGGAAACACCCTGGATGGCTCTTGCTGATCGTCTGGAGGGAGAACTCTCTTCATGGAAGATGAAGCTCTCTTGCTCAGCGAACTAATGACTCCGGCCTTGCCCAAAAAGATGCAGAGACGAGGTACTTATGGGTGATTATTCCCAACTTGGGTCTGAGAGGAATAATGGGCAAGAGTCCGACTTTGGGTAAGTATGGTTGTGCAAGGGCTATTGGAACTTGGAAAGGGACATGTTAGGAAGGTCTCCTCCGAATTTGAGAGGATTTGGACGTGATTTAGATGTCCAAACAAAGCAATTACCATCAATAGCATGTGTCCAAGTTGGCTTCGGATTGAGTTTCCTGTTTAAGGTCCAGAATGCGACGGCCTCCTGGTCGCCTTCCTGAATGCGACTCCTCGATATGTCGCCTTCCTCATATGGAAGGTGTCTTAAGTCATTTTCGATTTTCTGAGGATTTTAAAATATGGAATTATGATGGCGACATAGGGGCTGTCGTTTTTAGGAAGGCAACCTAGGGCCTACCGCCTTTGGTTTTTTCTGCATTTTGGCATGTAATGTGTCCAATTAACCATGCACAGCCTTCGGGATGAAATATCAGATTTTATACTCAGAGAGCTATAGTGAAAGAGATTGATTTGACCAGGAAGGGTCCTCCAGGGTGATGAATTAATGGAAAATGATGTCATGATCGGAGAAAGCCAGCTTGACGATGATGAGCCAACGTGGGGTGTCAATAATACGACAAGGGATTTTGCTCGACTTATGGGTCAGAAATGGGTGTCTACAGATTGCCCCTCCTTGATGCCTACTTTGCAAGGGAGTGGAGCGGTAATGAAGCGATAGTGGCATGAAATGGTGATGTAGTGAAATGAAACGGAATGAACTGAAAAGCGGGCATCAAGGTAAAGAGACACCCATTCTGGAGGAATAAGCATCGAGAATTATCCGGCTAACCTCGAACATGGCTGGGAACAGAATGTGAGGATGGTTCCTATTTGGGACGAATAAAAATCAAAAGAAAAGAATGATCAACCTCCTGATTCAAGAGGTACCCTGGCTATCTTTAGCGTGCAGGTTTCGTTCATTAGGGGATTGGTGCTGCCCGGCGGGTCAATTCGACTCTGGCCTTCGAGCGGGTCATGACTAATGAGCGGATCAGGGATAAAGGAATGACTGTTATAGTGAATGGGGATGAGAGGAATCCTGCATAGGAACTATCACTGGCAAACTGGACCGAGCACAAGCTCGAGGAAATCTTTCAAATTCGGAGTGGAATTCTTGTCTGGAAATGAAGATCTGTGTTGGAACATCATTGGGAAGCTGACTTTGACAAATCATGATTCATGAAGCTCAAAGTTCCTACATGATGCATGGTGGGCTAAATAAAAGGAATCATAAAAACGAATGCAAAGAAAGGGAAGAATAACAAGTATTCAAGGATAATATTTCTAGACAATATAAGCAAGGGTCAAGACACTTCGCATCCCCGACGTGCGATAGAATCCATCATCCCCGAGTCATATCACCCAACGGCCTATCCAGTGATTAGCAGTGTGCACCTAGATCATCCTTGTTTTTGATGAAGGGGAACTCAGATCCTGGAACACACTGGGAACCAGCCGGTCCTTGAGCTAATATAGTAGCGTAGATACCATATAGTAATGCGGAGGGATTAAAGTTGGAGATACTTACCTGTCTTACCCGACGGATGTTTCTTTTGATTTTCTGGATTTTCTGAATTTTTATGGATTTTCCTGCATTTTCTGATTTTTATGGGTTTTCAATAATCAAAGCAGTAAAGATAGACATGATACAGATGCAAATGCACCAAACAATGAACATCAAAGCACATGTGCAAATATTCTGAACAGTCACAGAGGAATAAGCAAGACAGCATAGACTGATCAGAAGGTGACATAGGGATTGTCGCAACCCTAGACTTAAGAAGGCGACACATATAGTGTCGCCACCCTGAAGGCGACACAGCGATATGTCGCGACACCAGAATGCACAGCCCGAGCTCAAAAGCTTTCATCATGAGACTTGGTTTTGACTCCCATTAGGATTCTTATTGCCTCCTACTCCAAGTCCCACTTCTAATGGGTCTTCCCTTCCCCTCCAAGCAGGAATAGGAGTGCTAAGGCTCTATAAATAAAGGGGATGAGAGGCCAAATTCGTAGCTCTCTCTTCTCTCTTCTTTTCTTCAAGGTTTTCAAGCTTCTATGGCCATGAAGAGAGCTCCTCTTGCTTTCATGGATGGGGAGAGGCTTATGAAGGTCCGAAGCGCGCTCGGACGACGTATGAAGCGCTTATGAGGGTGACGGACGTCCCCAACCACTTGAGCCGGAGCGAGGAAGTGAGGGAGGTAAGTTTTGGTGTTTTCAATTTTCATGCATTTTGAGCTACGAATTTGTCCTTTAATTTTTGTTCTTCTCCTTCCTCCCCTCTCTTTTGCCTTTTTCTTCTCTCCTAGATCTTCCCGGGATCCCGCCGCTACTCAAAGCTCAATTGGATTGCCCCGATGATCAAATCTCTACCCATGTTTGTCATCCGATTTTTGAGAGAGTGGGGTTTAGGTGGGGTCTTGATAGCGGCCCATAACTACCACAAGATCTCATTTGATTGGCATAGTATCACGGCCTTGATAGAATGTGGCACCCACAAATCCATACATTCATTTTTCCAAAGTTTGAGGCGACGTCCTTCTAGAGGAGGTCGAGGCCTTCTTGCTCTCCCTAAAACCAAGCCGGGGACGAGCAAAGCATAAGCTATACCGTCGAGCCCATTAACCCGAAACTCATTCTAGGGGAGTTCATGACCGATCCGGGGATGTCCATACCATGTTAGCCCACAATTCATACATTTGGTTCCATTGTCTAAGTGGGTCATATCCCAGTGCAAGAACAAGAATACGGACCACCGGGAGATTGCAAAGGTCGTGGCCATATGCTTGTGTGGGGTGGTGCTTTTCTCGTTCGGGGATCACCTCATAGACTATGCTAGCTTGAGTGCCATCAGTGGGGTATGGCGGGGACTTTCACTCTCTCACGCCATCTTGGCGTATCTTTACTCGGGTCTTACCTCGGCTTCCACAGGGGGTTTCCTTTATGGTTCCATGATTCTTTTAGAGTGCTGGTTGGGTGTGAGAATTAAATTCAAACCAGTAGACAACCCTACCACTGACAGTCGGATCTTCAGGTGCCATCCATTGAACTTTATTGGCGGCGCGACCAAATTCCCCGACAAGGTTTTATGCAGACGGCAGACAAGAAGACGAGGAGTGCATGGCGGCTCTACTTCAGTACCCTTCCGGTGGAGCACTTTGCTTTGGGTGTGGCGGCACTTCGCGGAGCGGAGATCCGGCTACCACTCGGACGCGGACTGGATTTGCAATTGATAGGGAACACGAAGACCATGCTCTACAACCCGCAGCGGTGCTACCTACAGATCGGGAAGCCGAGGACTAGAGTGCTTCCGCCATCTCACTTGCCACCTGTGAAGAAGCGGTGCTTGGGGAACCCGGAGGACGAACAAGCCGTGCGGAGTGCATTAGCCTTGTGGAGGGCGTGCGCCATGCACGCACTTCCGCCGAGAATAGATGAGGACCGGGAGACGTACCAGGCGTACCTCGGGAGCATGAGAAGCTTCGCCGCTGCGGACCGTGAGCCAGAGGGAGAGACTTGATTGTACTTTTCAGGCTTTGATGGGACTTGGTGTGGTGAGAGTGTGCTTGATGTAACGGGAGTGAGACATGTTGTTCTTTCAATCTTCATAGCTTTTATTTGATGTAAGCATTGATTTGTTGCAATGAGCATTGATTTTTAGGGTTTTTTGTGCACTGGCTTAAGAAGGCGACACGGGGTATGTCGCCATCATCAAGGCGACAGCCCCACTATCGCCTTCACTAAAGTAAATGCGACATAGGGCCTGTCGCAACCCCCATACAAGAGGGCGACAGGGGTGTGGTCGCCTTCACAACTCCCGAGGCGAATTCAAAATTCGGGCCGAGCGCCTCTTCCTCTCCACTCCTCTCTTTCTCTTCCCCCCCTCCGGCGAAACCGGCACCCTTCTTCTTCTCCTCCTTTCCTCTTTCTCTCTGGCGAGGCCTCCTTCCCTGGCGATCGCCGGCCAGCGAGCCCCTTTCCTCTTCCACTTCTTCCTCCTTTCTTCATCCTCTCTTCCTTTCCTCTTTCTCTCCCCTTGAAAATCGGTGATGGAGGGCGAGCACCGAGAGGGCCGAGGCGGCGACGGTGGCGGTCGGCGTCGCAAGAAGACCATCCGGCGGTGACAACCAGGTGAGAGACCGTCGACGGCGGCCCCGGAAGTCTCTCCGGTCGTGCCCATGGAGGAGGAGACCGTGCCGACGGCGGGGAACGATGACGAGCCCGTTGGGCCCAAGAAGGTAGGATCTCGAACTCTAGACCTTGAATGCGAGATATGGGGGTGCGGAGCACCCCAATGTAGGGCGATTCGCTCGATGGGAATGACCGGAAAGCGGGAAAACTCCATTTCGGGGCGGCCCTGGTAATGCGACAGGGAGCTTGTCGCCTTACCAGAGGGAAGGCGACAGCCCTCCTATCGCCTTTTAGAAGGCGACAAGTAGGGTGTCGCGACCAAGAGATTAATGCGACAAGGGTCCTGTCGCCTTCAGAAGGCGACAGACTCCTTGTCGCCTTATCAGAACAGAGAGTGGTTTACTGGCTTTCATTACTGACTTCTGATCCTTTTGATGTTTGTTTTGCAGAGTGAGCTGAGATCCTGGCTCGGATGGGCAGTCGTTCGGGCGATTTATGACGGACTTCCAGAGGCGCCGTCTGGAGGGGATGGGTTTCGGGCCCTTCTTGCGGTTGGAGGAGCTGACGCCAGACGTAGCACTTATCCAGGCGCTAAAGGAGAGGTGGGACCCGGAGTGCCACACTTTCCTCTTTCCGTGGGGACACATGATCCCCACGTTAGAGGACGTGGTACGGATCACCGGCCTGCGCGTGGGCGGCCAGGCGGTGACCGGGACCACTTATACCAGTTACCAGGAGCCAGTGGAGAGACTACTTGGATTGGCAGTGAGGGGAGAGAGATCATCGCTGGTGCAGCGGACAGTGCTGCAGGCGAGCTTGGGGGTGGCGAGTGCGCGCCGCCAGACAGGAGAGGGACAGGCGGAGTACATGGATCGGATGACGGAGGATGCCAGAGCGGCGATGGCGGAGGAAGAGGGAGATGCAGCGGACAGGGATTTGCGGCGGTTCCTGACCCTCGTGATCGGGAAACTGATCCTGGGGACCAAAGGGGACCCGGTTGGCTGCCGGTGCTTGCCCCTGCTGGAGGATCTGTCCGGCGTGGGCAACTACGCATGGGGTGCGGCCCTCCTGGCCCACCTCTTTGACAGTTTGGGCACCTCCAGCAGGGAGACAGGTGTCGCGGGTTTCTTTCCACTTCTACAGGTACGTTTCTACCCTTACCCTTTGCTGCTTTCTGCTTATTAAATGTGGCACTGACTTTTGTTGCTTTTGCAGGTGTGGGCATACTACCACCTCCCTCCCTGGGCCGCGGAGTGGCGAGGCGACGCGGCGCGGTACCTCTCCTACAGGCTGGCGGTTTTGCCGAGACGAGCGGTCCCTGCGGCGCCAGGTGACCCTGATCCACGACACATTGGACACCGTCCCATTTGGACATGTGAGTACTTCTAGCCTTAACCCTTTCCTTTACTTCGCTTATTTGACAATTGACTGACGGGTCCTTGCTTGTGGTGCGCAGGTACGGTGGACTCCCTATGTCGGGGAGGACGACGCCACCCAGCCGTGGGTGGAGCAGGGCCGTCCCTACTTCGGTAGGGACATTTGGCTTCACTGCTTTAACACGGTGGTCCCGCTCCACCACCGTCTAGTGGCGCGCACTCTGGGACTCCACCAGGCGGTGGTGGAGTTCCCGACCCGACAGAGGGCTTGGGATTGGCCAGGCCAGAGCTTTCGAGGGATCCAGTAGGTCACGGACTGGACGGTCCGGGTCCGGGAGCAGCTGGACGACTGGGAGCGGCGAGGGAAGGAGGTGCTCTCCGAGGCTACCAGCAATGAGGACTACTTTCGGGCTTATGCCCGGAGGTATGGGGCCCAGGTGTACAAGGGGACCTGGCGACCGTGAGTTTCTACTGCTTTCAGTCTGCTTTTGAGTTCTTAGTTGATTGTGTGACTGACTTGGCTTGCTTGCAGCTTGACCCCGAGGGACGGATCTCCTCACTCGAGGGCATCCTCCACTCTACCATCCAGCAGCAGGACGATCTTCAGGCAGTGGTGGACCAGCTGGTAAGTACTTTGCACCCTACCCTTCTGTTTCTAGTTGTGGTTGACTGACCTTTGATGTTCTCATTGCAGCGGGCAGAGTTGGACAAGGCCCAGCAGATGGTGGGAGGTGCCTCCTCTTCCCGAGAGGACCCCGGTCGCTCCGTGTTGGAGGGTCAGCTGGCCTTAGCGGTGACCCGGGCGGAGGATGCTCTTGCCCAGCTGCAGGAGCGGGTAAGTTTCCTACTAGATGCCCCTGGGCTCTTGTTCTTTTATGAGTTTTGACAAGGTGTTTGGTATTGCAGGAGCGGGAGCTGAGGGACGCCCTAGCACGGACGACCACGCTAGAGGCGGAGATGGCGGAGCTACGCCTACGCCCCGAGGCAGCGGAGGTAGCGCGGTGGCGTGAGGCAGCGGAGGAGGCGACGCGGTGGCACCAGGAGGCAGAGGCGGCGACACGCTGGCAGCAGGAGGCGGCGGAGGCGGCGCGCTGGCGCCAGGAGGCGGCGCGACTGCGCGCCGAGGCCGGGGACCTCCGCACCCAGCTAGGGGAGGAGAGGCATCGCTGCGACATGCTGCGATCTGAGATGAAGGGTCTGTAGCGGGCCCTAGCCTTGGTTGGACGCAACCGATTGGTGACTAGCAGGAGCAGTATCCCGAGCGGATCCGCTGGACACTATCTGACGAGTTCCTCCAGACGGCGGAGGAACGAGGAGGAGGAGCGACGACGGCGTGAGAGAGTGCCGGAGGGGAGCGAGACCGGTCCGAGGGACATGGCCCCTCCATCTCCCCGCCCGCCTGAGGGTACAGGGGAGAGTGGTTGAGGGTTTGTACCTTTTGCTCCTTTCTTTTTGTCATGATGGTGTACATGATATGAATGGAATGGAACCTTTCATGTTTTATGGTTTGCGACTGAGTGAGAGTGATGAGTGAGATATGAGTGCTGCTTTTTTTTCCGTCCTGCACACTTAGACAACCATGAAAAAGTCAGATCCGCTCTTAGGCTTAGCCCCTTGCCTTAAGATGCGACTAGTGACCGACCTTGATAATTAGTCAAGGGACTAAGCCTTATTAAATAGGCGAAAGATGCAAATAATCAAATGAAGTGCATGTATGCAAACGGCTTGGAATTTTGAAAACATCATTTAATGTTTTGAGGTTTTGGAATATCTGATTTTTAGGGTTTTGGAAATATTTGTTTTTTTAATATTTGATTTTTTTTGAGTTTTTTGGAAATATCTGATTTTTTGGAGTTTTGGAAATATTTGATTTTTTTTTAGTTTCGGAAATATCTGCTTTTTTAGAGTTTTGAAAATATTTGATTTTTTGGAGTTTTTGTTAGCGCCTAAAGCTAGCGTTAGCCCTTCCTAAAATAAGACACGCGAGACGGAAGGTACTCGCATCTTCGGGCCACAACACTTAAACCGATTCGAGCCGCTGGTTAGGAATCTCGATCACCTCCGGTTCTCGCCACATGGCTTTTCAAGTTAGGATGTGCGTAAGGGGTGACAACGCCTCGGAAAACTACCCTTAGTCGAAGGTCGCAACTAATTAAGCCCTACCCAAGAGGTGATTCGGTCTTATAGGGGGAAATGGAAGATCATTTTAGGAAAGTCTTGTGTAGGTATAGGGATGTTGGGTTCGACTACTTCCTACAGCATACCCTTCGGGGATTGAGTCTGTTGTAGAGGGACTTTATGGTCTATTGCTATGGACTTGCCTTGCTTTGGGGCATGCGTATGACCGGGTTCATTAGTGTCCTGCGGGGACTTTGCCACTCTTTGCCATGCCCCTGCTATATTATGGATCTTCTTTTCTTTTTTTGTTTCTTTGTTTCTTTGCCCCTTTGTTATTTTGACCGTCCCTGTTTGAGGCTTCCTCTCGTCGGGGTATGCTGTAGGTTGGTGACCTCGCCTTTACAAACCCTTTGCCCCTACACTTCTGTAATACCCCAAATTTTTATTACTAGTTATTTATTCCAAAACAAGGATAATTAAGTTATAATACATTAATGTTATCTATAAATTGAAATAATTGACGTGTAAGTATGACTGGTGGTAATGAACATTACCCCAGTGACGCGCATCGAAATGCGTGCCTCCACAGAGCGATTCTGGAAAACGACGTCAAAATAAAAATCCGAGAACATCATAATTTCCAGAAAAATGTGAATAAATTTAATATGTAATTACATGAATTTTTCGACGTACGGATTTCAACGTACAATCGACGCGACCATTTTTCGGGTGATTTTTCACCTATTTCAAATAAAATCTAAAAATTTATTAAAAATCATCACAATTAGTAAAACCATCATATTAATGTATGGTTAAAATTTCATGATTAATGGATATCATTTGAGTATGTTTACATCAACCTTAGTGGACCAGCTGAATACTTAGGATTTACGGAATGGCTTTTCTGGGTTAATTGTATAAGGGGTACGTGGAGGCTCTAGATGAAGACAACACTTGAGGAAACATGGTAACACCTCAGTTACCATGTGTAACTCTCTCATCTTGCATGGGCTAGGTGTCCAAGTGAGGTAAAAAGGATTCTTACCTTAACACCTACCCCCCCTACGTGTTCATGTGCATGTAACCGGTTTTGGTTCTATAAAAACCCTCAATCACCATCGTACACACCCCTTTCTCTCTTCTAACTGGTGTGAGTGTGCTACATCAGAAGTTTCTCCACTTCCACTGCCATTCTAGTGAATTGAGCTATCAATTCTCTTTGAGGAAGCTTCAACGGTTGTTCTGGTTCATCTCCTTGGGGTGGATTGCTGTGGAACTTCTTCTTCGTGCAAGTGTGCTCTGCTTCCTTATATTTCTGTGGATTTCTGAAGCCAAGGATCTCACTCTCACTTCAACAAGGTAGGATTCTTGTAACGGACCGGGGTATTTATGCCCATTAAGGCTCCATATCCAGATCCGCCTCCCGCGAACGCACCGAAGTGTCGCAAGGGATATCTCACACACGAGTCCAGTAAGAGTACAAAAGACAAACCACAAGAATATAAGACACAAGAAAGTACATGTGCTCATATTGTTTACAAATTGTACAACTGTCCCATTACATTAATACATGTCCAATTAAAAGAGTACAACTACCTAGGGCATACCCCGAGGGAGCACAAGCTCACAGAACACTAACTACTAAACTACTGCTGGTGGTACAAGTCTGACACAACGCCGCTGCAAGCCAAACACACGGCAAGCCCTGAAAAGAACTGTAGGGGAGTGAGCCTCAACAGGTCACTGGCTCAGTAGGGGCTACCCAAAACAACACTGTAACCACAGACACCTCGACCCCAATGGGTCTCACTGGCAACAAAATAGCAAACCATTTCATGCTCACATCATGACAATAATAACAATTAAACATGCTTACGATAATAAACATAACGACCTCAGAAGAAAAAGTAGGACTACAGGACTAACATAATATCATTAGTCAGCCCAACAACAAAAGTGCCTAAACCACAGTCTCACTGGCACACTGCTACAACAACGGGTTGCCTAAATTATAAGCCACACAGGCAAGTCATTGCCCAGGCTACAAGCTTCACAGGCGAACCTCAACACTTGAGTAACAGGACCGCTAACAAAGAGTTGGTCCTTTATACTCCAAACCACACTACATCGGAAACTACACACAAAGTAACGGAACGGCTACCACGAAGCCATCACAACACACTAAAACTATAATTGGAATCATATCCAAGATGAGTAAAATTCAACAAGTGGAAGGTCTCACCGGCCTCCACGGAGCATAGCTCAACTAAACCACAACATGCCTAGGCCATAAGCCTCATCGGCAAATTACCCACAAAGGTAACATAATTAATAATTACAAACTAACCACAATAATCTTATAAACAAAGATCTACTTAAAGCAATTAGGATAAAACAAGTGGCAGGTCAAACCACAAGACCTCCACAACCACAAGTACCCGGAAAGGTTGGTACACATGTACCACCACAAAACTACAAAGTAACACGAAGGGAACAAGTACCTGCTACTCTGAGGTACCACAACACAAACACCCGAACAAGGGTACAAGTAGGTGATAAATACCACACTGAACCATAATTATATTATACATTTAATTAGGCACCAATATTACAGGTGAACCTTAATCGACGAGTCACACAAACCACACTGAGTCACAACGTGCCAACACCAGGGCACACATCGAACAAGTCAAACCTCGACCACGAGTCACAAACTCACAAACCACAGTCACTGGCAAAGCACGGAGTCAAACTACAGCCAGAACAGGCAAAGCACGAGTCAGAAAGACGACGCCACCACGGGAACGGACTACTGGCTGATCAGGCCAATATCCAACCCGGACAACACAACACAAGAACTACCTCTCAGTCTCGCAGTCACGGACGAAAGGTCCAACTGCCGCTCCACTAGAAGAAGTCAACAACTGTGGAGACCAACCAACACCACAACTACAGACACACCACAACTGCAGGCCCATGCCTGGCACCTCTAGAGTCTCTGGCCGGAGCACTCTAAAGTGAGGCACTGGAAAACAGGACTAGCTGGGGACCAGTGTCGACTACTGGTGTCCGTACCCCAACTACGAGCGCGCTACAAGCGACAAAAGAACAAACTCTGGGAATTCGCTGCCCCACTGCCGTCTTTCCTCAGCCGGACGTACAACTCAAACTCAGGAGTGAGGGTGTCCAGGAAGACGACACAGACCTCAACGGTACAACACAAGTACCGGGACAAAACCCCGAGCACAACAAACACACGTGCCTGGCTCACAAAGAACCTGGGGTACCCGACTAGAGAGGCATTCCGGAATAGGCGCCGGACCACCACACTCGGCTAGCACAAACCACGATACTTACACATATAACTTTTACTTATAATTCACAATATACAAGTGTTAGGATTAGCTTAACATCGGTCACCGTGTGACCCCAAAGCTATCCCACACCAACACATAACTGAACTACAAACTTGCCTATCATTGGTCACGAAATGACCTTCGTGGCAACACAGACCACTTACTACATAAATCCATATAATATTATTCGAAAGACAACAACAGACCAGGGCTAGGTCAGTATGGACCTTCACTGCCCAAACACCATAAAGTCATGGTTAGGCTCACACAGGAACCTCACTGCCAATTACTACGACAAATCACCAGAATTACATTACAACAGAGTGTAGCACACACACACTCAAACCACGTAGGCAATACGTGTATATTACACCCTGGATGGTGTACCACACGTCTTCCACGTAAACCACATGTCCAACACATGGACCACGCACTCCAAGAGTGCCACGGGTGCCAACGCACCACACATACCACGTAAAGCGATTACGTACATCACACATCATCATATAAAACTTGCCCACATGAGCAGTATGCTCCAAGAGCATACAAGTGCACTGGCTCACCGGTCATCGCCATGCACACACAATCACACAATATTCATAACCACGAAAACTACGTAAACACTGCATGGATACATGCACAGGTTGGCGGCAACATCGACTGTTGCTTATAAGAAGTAAACGGCAAATGATCTAGCCGTTTATCTCCCTGCTGGTGATCTTGGCGGCAAGCGATCTTGACGCCAAGTTCTCCGGCCTAAAACCCTGCAGAAACCCTAATCCAGTTCTACAGGTTTTCCAACCGTTTAAGCTACAGAAAAACATATAAAAACGGTTCCTTAACATACTAGAACTCGGAACAACCCATTACAACATGCTTTACACATTAAATTCATCAAACCACCTTTTAACCCCGCATGGTACGACTTGATCCGAAAAATACAATAAAAATGCTGGTTCAAGTGATTAAGTCGTGTTTTAATGTTTCTAACAAGCTAACAGGGCTCGACCCCTACCTCAGAAACGCAATTAAAACTCCCGAAGAACCTCGAATCACGCCGAAACCCGAGAAACGTCCCACGAACACCGCGCTCCAATCCGTCATTCCCCGCCCGATCTGCCGCTACCACGCGCACCACGGCCTTCCCACGAGCTCCCGCCGACCGTCAGAACTCGCGAAGAAGCTCAAGGGTGAAGGTGGGGAAGAGGAAAGGAGAAGGAGGAGAGAAAGAACAGAGCTCGGGTCTGCCATAAAAACACAGGCATGCCAGGTTAACGTCAACCCTTTGGCCGTTTAACCAGACCGCCACAACTAGACGTCCACAAAGCCTGACGCCAAGTTCAACAGTCGACATCCTCATCGATGGACGTTAACACCATGTTAACGGCACACCACTGCCGTCAACACACAGTCGACGTCACCCACCTGGACGCCAACACACTGTGTCCAGCAAGCTGAACACCAACACGGACCCAAACCAAACCCGGTAAGGATCTAGCAAGAAACACACAACACTAATGGGCCTCACATTGGCCACCAAACCCGCTAAACATGGATCCACGAGGATCCAAAAAACGCGCGACGTTACAATTCTCCTCTTGATCTTTCCAATTTCTTCTACCACCTCCCTTGGATTCTCTGGGTAGTGGCATGAAGAAATCTAAGTCCAATGTGAAAATCCAGACATTTGTGAAATATGGAAACTTGATATTGATCCTATTGTTACCAAGGTTTAGAAATCATGTTCATGATAGGAAATCAACATGTCATCATGTTTTAGCTGATCCACAAGTCATAAGTATCTACATCTTGTTGTCTTCCAACCATTCAACACAAATTAGAGTGTTGCTTCTATTGTATAGATTAGATAGAACCTCAATGATTTTCTTCTTTTAGCTAACTTAATGTGTTGAGGTATGAAAAGACTCATTAGTTGGTTCAATTCATATAAGACTCATATAGAAAGATGAGGAGAAAGAGTTCTAAGAAGTAGTACTTCCAATTATCCTCTTTGAGTTCACTTTAGCTAGAACACCCTTGTAAATTAAGTCCCATGATCTTCAGTTTTCAGATCATGTTACCATGAGTTTTATATTTGAAACCACACTTGTATAGGGTCCAAATCATGTTAGGAACATTAGAGTAACTTTATAGATCCATTGGAGGTCAAATGGAATAGTTTTTATGCAGTTTACATAGACCCTGTCGACAGACGAAGGTCTGCCTGTCGACAGGAACCCCTGGCTAGACCCAGAACTTTCAGCCTGAGTGTACCCAGACCCATGCTGGCTGTCGACAGATACACACAGAGCTGAAAGCTCAGCTCTGGCAGAGCAGCCCTGTCGACAGCAGATCAAGGCCTGTCGACAGGTCATGACCAAACCTTGTTTCTAGCCTTGTTTTGACCCCGTTCTTTCATGAAAATCATACTCTTTTGTTCTACTTGTTAGTATACCTTTAGATTATGTATTTTACTACCAAAACAACCATTTAAACCAGTCATGTACCCTTCTTTGTACCATGAGTTATTTCTCCGAAGTTCCGAACAACATGGACCTCTAAAAGTTACCAATCTTGAAATCAGTAAGAAAACATAGTTTCTTCACTCTTATGTGTAAACTTTGAATGAATCCTTGTGGTTTTAACTACTAAACTCAGTTGTGAACCTTTCATTTCATCATGAGTAATTTCTTCAATGTCCGAACAAAATTGTTCTTGTGAAGATTCAAAAATTCTGAACTAGTGAAGGAACATAGTTCCTTGATTCTTGTGTGTGATTCATGAGTGTATCCTTGTGTACCTTGATTCATTACAAGGATAAGTGTGTGATGATGACACTTGTGAGTCTTGGACTCATTCGAGAAAATGCCTGGCAAATAAGGCTGGTTCAGTCCTGGGGAGAGCACCTGAATTCGTCAGTGGCCGCGCGGGGGCGATAAGGACGTCGTGGATGTTGGCATGCATCAACTCGTGATTGATTGGTCATCATATCATGCTTGAGTGTGTGATATTGTATCTGATTTGGAATTCTAAAATCATCCTAAGTTATTGATTCTATTTCCAACTTTATACTTGTTGAATACATGATATCGAATAACTTGTACTTCCGTTCTGGAACACATCCTGCTAGTGATCCTTACTTGTTCTATCTTGAATATTTATCTATTTGAATCCTTATAGAAATTTTGAATCCTACTGGCTAGTTAGCTCATTCAATTCAATATTTCAGGTGAACAAGATGGAGGAACTGCTTAAGGGGGAAATGTGTGCTGAGAGGACCACCTATATCAAGCAGTGTCGTGTAGTTATCCTTGCTTTCTTTATAGTTATAAATGAGAATGTAATAAGTTTACAAGTACTTTTGTTGGATCCTCATTCAGACTATGATGAGGAACATCATGTAATAATTCCGCAAACCTAATTGATATGAATGAAATATGTATTACCCGTCATGTATATTATCTGTCAAGTTCGGTAAATGTAGTTTTGCTAGGACGTGACAGATTAAATTGGTATCAGAGCATTAGTACGATAAACCTAGGGATAACCCGTGAGTTGGGGTAGAAATTGGGAATTAGTTTATATAATCTTGTAGTTACATAAATGCTTAACTTGGCATCTGTTTCAGTATGGACATGAATGCCCAAGAAAGAATGGTGGCAGCACTAGAAATGCTACGCCAAGATTTAGAGGCATATGCCCACGCACAGTAGGAAGCTCATGTGCAACTTAAGGAGGAAGTCCTTAATCTGACCGCGGTTGCATTTCATGCCGGCAATCCTCGTGCTTCTATGGACGTTATGACTCAAGTCATGTGCAGGTTGGACAACCTCAAGCTGGGGCAAGATATGTTGCTTCACCAGTTTGAGGGATATTGGGAAGCTCTAACCGATGCAGCCAAAGAATTATATCATGGAGCCGACGAAGTACAGTAGCCACTACCTGCTGAAGCTGTCATAGACTTGACCCAAAACTGAAAGTGTTGGGTTCTCATATTGGAGAATGTTGGGTTACAACAAGTGCTTAAATGTTTTTGATGATGAGCAATACTAATTGATGTTATGTGAAATGTTCACAAATGGTATGTTTGTTTTTGATGATGAACATTTCATGAACAAGACAAAATTTTGTGTTATGAATGTGTGAAACATGATGAGAATGACAATTGGATGCAAATGAAACACATGTTTTATATGTTCATTATATCTCACTAATTATGTCTTTTAATGTAGGTGAGATTCCATGCAAGACAAAGCCCAAAATCCAAGTGCAAAAGAACAAGACAAGTTGCTGAAATAGTGCACCTGTCAACAGATGACAGTGCATCTGTCAACAGATGAATAGTGCATCTGATGCATCTGTCGACAGATGATTTTCGCCTGTCGACAGATACACTCAGAAATCTATTTCCAGAAAGCCCAGTCTTCCGGTTCTTGCAAACCTGTCAGCATCTGTCGACAGCAGCAAGTCGGCTGTCGACAGACGGAGTTTTGGGAAGATCTAATGGCCAGGATATGATCTATATTTTGGTGTTTCCTTTTAGCACGACTCTCTATGCTTGGACACCACTATATATGGATCATATGAGGCTATTTTCGCAGCAAGGAGCCACCATACCAAAACCCTAAGCAAAGGTCAAGATCAAGGCTTTCTTCCTGCTGCCCTGCTTCATCTCTCTGCCCAGAACAAAGAAGAACAACCTTCCAAGCGGAGTTGAAGCCGGTTCGTCCGTGGTTCAAGCTTCTCCATCAACTGATACTTGTCAAGACGAAGCTTGGAGTCTTCTGGACGACCAACGAGAAGAGATCTACATCGGGATTTGATTCTTCATCTCAAAACTCTTCTCCTTTCACTACTTTCATATATCTGTGTGTGCACTGATTTGAGATCAGTACGTGGATGTTGTGGAAGTGTGGATTGTTGTTCTGATTGCGTGTTTGCATCAGACAACGTGTGTGTGGTGTGTTGGTCAGATCAAGGCTAGAGGATCTGATCTTTTGTGGACTTGATCTAGCGTGTGTGTGTGTGGTTGAGCCGGTGTGCTCGTGTGTGTGTTGTACTCAGTTCTTGAGTAGTGTGTCCTCACTGTGTGGGGGTGGACGTAGGAGTCACGTGGTGTGATCTCCGAACCACCTAAAAAATCCCTTGTGCACTGTGGTTTGACTTGTGGTTTGCACTGTATTGCGCTAGATGCATGCATAGGGATTTCGTCTACACACTAACTGTTAGTTTGCTCACACACATTGCATCAGATCAAAGGGGTTTTAATTGAGTAGATCTTTTAATCCGAAGTAATTTTCATATTGCTTAAGTTTCCACTGCAAATCTATTCAACCCCCCCTTCTAGCTTTGCCATAACCGAACATTTGATCCTAACAATTGGTATCAGAGCAGGTTCTTTGTTTATCGGTACTGATTTGGCAAATCTATTTTTGTGCACTCAATTGCTCTGATTCCTAACAATTGGTATCAGAGCGGGTTTTCTGTTCATCGGTTGTGATTTGGCATATCCGTTTATGTGTGCTTAATTGCTCTGATCGGGTTTATAATTGATTCTGAACTGATCTGATCACTTCGTTGGTTGGTTTATTTATCTACTACATACTCAGAAATATGTCTGAGTTCTCAAGTATCATAAGTAGACCAATGATTATTGAGTTTGATGACAAGGTTCATAAAATGCAGGTCTCCTCTATGAAAACATGCAAGTCTGGAAGGGAAATCAATGAAAAATGCTACATGGCTCATGGAAGCTCAAGAGGCTCTTCTCGTTCAGACGACTCTAGAGGATCACATATGTCAAAGATGTCAAGAAATTCTCAAGAATCAGGTAAATCCAATTCAGACCCATTTGATGCTTCAATATCCAATTCTGATTCAGAGAATGATATATCTTATAATGAATTGATAGAATGCTATGAGCACATGTGCAAACAATTTAAAACTATTAAACATCAAAACAAGAAGCTAAAAGAAAATCTGGAAAAGAATGAAATGATAATTGATAATGCTCAAGCATTCTATGAAGAAAATGAAACATTGAAAATGGAGAATGAAAAATTGGAAAATGAAGTCAAAAACTATGAAATCAAGTTTTCTAAGTTGAAAGAAGATCATGATCATGTGGAATCTGAAAATTCTGATTTGAAAAATCAAAATGAAAAATTGATTGATCATAATGAAAATCTCAAATTTGATAATGATCAATTGATCAAACAAATCTCCAACATGGCTCATGATCATCAAATAAAAGAGAAATGCAACCAATTGATTGAGGAAAATAATCATCTGAAAAAGAAGATTGAATGCATGTATCATGACAGACCATTAAATGATGAATGGAACAATTCTAAGAATAAAATTGTTGATCTGGAACAACAAATTGCTCAATTTGAAAATGAAAAGAACAAAATGAAAAATGGTTTGGATGTCATGCTAAACAAGCTTCAGACTTCAGAAAAAGAAGTTGTTGCATTAAAAGCTGAAAAACAGAAGATTCAAAATGAATTGAAAAACACAAGTCTTGCTTCTGTGAAAAATAAGAAAAATGTTCAAAAACAAAATAAAATTTTGAACAAAAAGGCAGCAATTAAAAGGAATGTAGTTACAACTGAAAATCCGAAAAAGGAAGTGAAAAAGAAAGCAGGATTGTACAATGTTTCAACTCCTCCAACAGCTCAAAAAGCTTCAAGGCAATCTCCAACTCCACATCATGCCAAGAGATACCAAAGGGTACCACCTCCTTCTTCTCAACCCAAGGGTGATCAAAGGTACTCTAAAGGATCTCAGAGATTCCAGCAAATGCAATCACACTATGGTAAGCTCCAGGTAAATGCTCAACCTGTTTGCTACAAATGCAATAAACTTGGTCATCTTGCTAAATTCTGCTGGAAGAAAAATCAACACTCTCATAAAAATCATGATGTTGTGCATGCTTCAAAGCTCCATAATAATCCATGTGTTCATACACACAAGGATAAACATGTTCATAAAGATCAGAAATTTCATGTATCTATGAACAGGAAAACTGCACAAAACAACAAAATCCAAAAATCAAATCACTTTGGATTTTGAAATCTTTGTTATATCCTAACCTTAATGTCGTTGCAGGACCCAAGCAAGTGTGGGTCCCAAAACAAGCTTGATCAACAAGCTGAGATGTCTTGCAGCCAAAAATTAGAAATGGATTCATGACATTGGCTGTGCAAGGCAAGAAATGATGGAGAACAAAGGTAAACTGTTTTTACTATGATTGAAGACTGTTCAGGTAAAATCTCCCTATCACTTCATATGTGAACTGCTGAAATTGAAATGGATTCTTACCTTTATCTGAGCAATGCAAAATGTGTCTTAATGCTACCCCACATGACAATGCCTCTTAGCAATTGGAATCATGCCATCTTGCTTACATAACTGTGCACATGACCTCTTGGTATATCAAATGATGACATGTGGAAAAACAAGTTATGCTTGTTTGGAAACTATCATTATGCGTGAGTAAAATACTCCGCCAAGTACCAAAAGTCATGTAATACATAAGGCTAGTTGTGTGCTTAATAACGTGTGAATTGCTTGATACATTTTCTATGCATATGTTATGGGGGAGTAAGTTTGAAAATGCTCATGAATGCTCATGAAATTTGTGTGCAACTGCTTGTGATGAATGTCTAAATCATGATTGAATTGCTTGAATGTTATCTCATCACATGCACACATTATGGGGGAGTAAGTTTAAGGCTAGGTGAGTGAAATTCATAAGGGATACCCTTCATATTCAATGTGTACTTATCCCTCAATCTTATGGTTCAAATCACTCTCAATTCAAAGCCTTAAAGCTGAAGTTTCAAAGCCCCTGTCGACAGCCCCAAACAGCCTGTCGACAGATATGGCCTCACAGAACCAAGAAATTGGACTCTGTGTGCTTCTGTCGACAGACAAAAATCCTTCTGTCGACAGCTTTACTCAATTCCTGATTTCCCAGAACCCCAACTGCTCTGTCTGAGTGCATCTGTCGACAGACACTCCCTTGCTGTCGACAGATACACATTTTCTGTAAATTCTTCATCCTTCTTCATAATTTCTTCATGAGTATGTTCATATCATTGATGCAAGGGGAGAATTGGGTATAAATATTCATTATAACCTTTCATCCTCACATAGTATCAAAGTCATATGGTTAATCGCAATGATTTTGAAATAATATTTTGAGATTGAGTCTAGGTTGTATCATCTAGAAAACATTGAACAAATCTAATGATTTTAACCTAACTCACTTGAATAACTCCCTTGTGGATGATCATGTTCCTATATGGATTGACAAGTAAGAAGGTTTTTGAACTTAATGTCTTTGCATTGGCCTTTGACCTTAATAAACCTTTTGAACTTGATTTTCCAACTTAAAAAAAAAAAAAAGCTACCTATTTCTAAAGTCAAAAATTAAAAAAAAAAACAAATATGTGAATTGGGACAAAGGCAGAGCAATGATGAGTATCACTGAGTAACCGGGGACACGGGCATCACAAATGTCTGTCTTCGCGTCAAAAAGTCCTTTCATTATCTCTGCATAATGGTATGATGGTCACTCACACTGAGTAACTGGGGGTACGGGCATCCCAAATGTCTACCTTCACGTCAAAAGGTAAAAGTGATCCTAATTACCACTTAAATTGTTCAAATGCTAGAAATAGAGTGGAGCCTCCAAGATTTAAATCAAGGGCAATAGGTTGTCTATTGTCAATTGTTCATGTAGACATTGCCTTCATTTACCAACTGAACATCACCCACTAAGGTATATGATTTTCTTCAATGGTTTTATTCAAAAGGGTTATCTCATTTTCATGTGTTTTTGAACGATGTATTCTAAATGCTATAACTTGAGATTCCCGGAGTATTATCTCTTAACCATTGTAGAATTTTTATGTGTCTTAATACTAGTGTTTATGACATTTTGTAGTGGGTATCAACCTATTCTCAACCTTGCAATCTCATTTGAACACTCATTCCCCACTCAATTCTTTCACAATTCAGTTATGTGGTCACACAATTCTTTGCTTCATTCTTTTACTTGTGTGCACCCATTATCTTTTTGAATGTTGCCAAAAGGGGGAGAAACATCAATTGTGCATAAATTGAAATTTTTGTCATCATCAAAAAGGGGGAGAATGTTGGGTTCTCATATTGGAGAATGTTGGGTTACAACAAGTGCTTAAATGTTTTTGATGATGAGCAATACTAATTGATGTTATGTGAAATGTTCACAAATGGTATGTTTGTTTTTGATGATGAACATTTCATGAACAAGACAAAATTTTGTGTTATGAATGTGTGAAACATGATGAGAATGACAATTGGATGCAAATGAAACACATGTTTTATATGTTCATTATATCTCACTAATTATGTCTTTTAATGTAGGTGAGATTCCATGCAAGACAAAGCCCAAAATCCAAGTGCAAAAGAACAAGACAAGTTGCTGAAATAGTGCACCTGTCAACAGATGACAGTGCATCTGTCAACAGATGAATAGTGCATCTGATGCATCTGTCGACAGATGATTTTCGCCTGTCGACAGATACACTCAGAAATCTATTTCCAGAAAGCCCAGTCTTCCGGTTCTTGCAAACCTGTCAGCATCTGTCGACAGCAGCAAGTCGGCTGTCGACAGACGGAGTTTTGGGAAGATCTAATGGCCAGGATATGATCTATATTTTGGTGTTTCCTTTTAGCACGACTCTCTATGCTTGGACACCACTATATATGGATCATATGAGGCTATTTTCGCAGCAAGGAGCCACCATACCAAAACCCTAAGCAAAGGTCAAGATCAAGGCTTTCTTCCTGCTGCCCTGCTTCATCTCTCTGCCCAGAACAAAGAAGAACAACCTTCCAAGCGGAGTTGAAGCCGGTTCGTCCGTGGTTCAAGCTTCTCTATCAACTGATACTTGTCAAGACGAAGCTTGGAGTCTTCTGGACGACCAACGAGAAGAGATCTACATCGGGATTTGATTCTTCATCTCAAAACTCTTCTCCTTTCACTACTTTCATATATCTGTGTGTGCACTGATTTGAGATCAGTACGTGGATGTTGTGGAAGTGTGGATTGTTGTTCTGATTGCGTGTTTGCATCAGACAACGTGTGTGTGGTGTGTTCAAAACATCAATTGTGCATAAATTGAAATTTTTGTCATCATCAAAAAGGGGGAGAATGTTGGGTTCTCATATTGGAGAATGTTGGGTTACAACAAGTGCTTAAATGTTTTTGATGATGAGCAATACTAATTGATGTTATGTGAAATGTTCACAAATGGTATGTTTGTTTTTGATGATGAACATTTCATGAACAAGACAAAATTTTTTGTGTTATGAATGTGTGAAACATGATGAGAATGACAATTGGATGCAAATGAAACACATGTTTTATATGTTCATTATATCTCACTAATTATGTCTTTTAATGTAGGTGAGATTCCATGCAAGACAAAGCCCAAAATCCAAGTGCAAAAGAACAAGACAAGTTGCTGAAATAGTGCACCTGTCAACAGATGACAGTGCATCTGTCAACAGATGAATAGTGCATCTGATGCATCTGTCGACAGATGATTTTCGCCTGTCGACAGATACACTCAGAAATCTATTTCCAGAAAGCCCAGTCTTCCGGTTCTTGCAAACCTGTCAGCATCTGTCGACAGCAGCAAGTCGGCTGTCGACAGACGGAGTTTTGGGAAGATCTAATGGCCAGGATATGATCTATATTTTGGTGTTTCCTTTTAGCACGACTCTCTATGCTTGGACACCACTATATATGGATCATATGAGGCTATTTTCGCAGCAAGGAGCCACCATACCAAAACCCTAAGCAAAGGTCAAGATCAAGGCTTTCTTCCTGCTGCCCTGCTTCATCTCTCTACCCAGAACAAAGAAGAACAACCTTCCAAGCGGAGTTGAAGCCGGTTCGTCCGTGGTTCAAGCTTCTCCATCAACTGATACTTGTCAAGACGAAGCTTGGAGTCTTCTGGACGACCAACGAGAAGAGATCTACATCGGGATTTGATTCTTCATCTCAAAACTCTTCTCCTTTCACTACTTTCATATATCTGTGTGTGCACTGATTTGAGATCAGTACGTGGATGTTGTGGAAGTGTGGATTGTTGTTCTGATTGCGTGTTTGCATCAGACAACGTGTGTGTGGTGTGTTGGTCAGATCAAGGCTAGAGGATCTGATCTTTTGTGGACTTGATCTAGCGTGTGTGTGTGTGGTTGAGCCGGTGTGCTCGTGTGTGTGTTGTACTCAGTTCTTGAGTAGTGTGTCCTCACTGTATGGGGGGTGGACGTAGGAGTCACGCGGTGTGATCTCCGAACCACCTAAAAAATCCCTTGTGCACTGTGGTTTGACTTGTGGTTTACACTGTATTGCGCTAGATGCATGCATAGGGATTTCGTCTACACACTAACTGTTAGTTTGCTCACACACATTGCATCAGATCAAAGGGGTTTTAATTGAGTAGATCTTTTAATCCGAAGTAATTTTCATATTGCTTAAGTTTCCACTGCAAATCTATTCAACCCCCCTTCTAGCTTTGCCATAACCGAACATTTGATCCTAACAGAAAGGACTTTGGAAAACTTGTCCTTCTTTTTGTAACCTCTCCTTTTGTGTAAATGTCAGTTGTGAATATGTAATTCCCATGTGTGGGAAATGAGGGGTTAATGAAGGATGTTTTGTAATGTGGAACAGTGGAAAGTAAGAGAAGGCAGTGGGTTAGTTGTTAGCTATGATTGTACATATTGATGTAAATATTTGACTAGTGAATGAAATGGTGTGTTAGGTGATTTGAAATATTTTTTATGTGATGAATGCAAGTTGGATGGATATGAAATTAATGTATGTTCTATTGGATGTTACAGATTATTATATAATCTTGTCATGGACGGAGGTGATGCTAGTTGGAAGAAAATGGAAATTCGATGCATGATCTGACCCGAGTAATGAGGAATGTAGCAAAGAGTAATAGCCATAATGGGACAAGCCTGTTCAGGGATTTCCGAAGTTTAGATCCTCCGAGATTCTCAGGAAGTACCGATCCGGATGAAGCCGAGAATTGGCTAAAGGACATGGAAAGGATCTTTGGAGTAATTAAGTGTACTGAAGAAGAAAAGATTCGATTAGTAACTTTTCAGTTGGAAAGAGATGCTAGAGCGTGGTGGGACACGGTGACATCTACATTGGAAGATCCAAGTCAAATGAGTTGGGATGAGTTTGTAGAACTGTTTAATGATCAGTATTTTTCTGAAGTTGTCCAGGAGAAGAAAGCCACTGAATTTGCTAATCTGAAACAGTTAAGGATGACTGTATCCGAATATGAGGCTCAGTTTGCTCGACTGTCGAAGTATGCTCCACATCTCATAGCCACGGATAAATTAAAAGCCAAGAGATTCATGAATGGACTACGTCCTGTCTATATTATGCAGTTAACTTCTCATCTGATTATTACGTATTCAGAAATGGTCAAAAGAGCGTTGGCTCTAGAAGCTGCTAATG
Source organism: Colocasia esculenta (assembly GCA_014218235.1). Lineage (NCBI taxonomy): Eukaryota > Viridiplantae > Streptophyta > Magnoliopsida > Alismatales > Araceae > Colocasia > Colocasia esculenta. The sequence goes on along the minus strand of CM024764.1, from coordinate 20,886,363 downwards.
ATTTGGTGGATAAAATTAAAGGAAGGTCAGGAGAGGATCGAAAGAGAAAATTTGAGTCAGGAATTACCTCGAAAGTGCAGCAATCTGGAAAGAAGTTAGGGAAAGCTTCAAATGGAAACAAGGAAGTTTGTACGCATTGTCATGTTAGAGGACATAAAGCAGAGGTTTGTTGGCGTAGGTTGGGAGCATACCTTAAGTGTGGAAGTACTTAGCATCGCATTTCGGAGTGTCCGACAATTAAGAATATGCCAGCTAAAGCAAATCCTCAAGCAAGACAAACAAAACAAGGAAGAATACAAGCAATTCAAGAAGTAGAACCTGAATCTTCGCAAGAAGGCGGACTGATTGAAGGTACACTAATAGTAAACTCAAAACTTGCACATGTACTATTTGATTCAGGAGCTACACACTCCTTTATTAGTTATAATTTTGCTAAGTCATTGGAAGTACAGCCAGTCTTATTGTCTACACAATTGGAAGTGGCAACACCTTTGAGTGAGGGTAAAAAGCTTAGAGAATATTATCCTGATAGTCAGATTTTATGTGATGGACACAATTTATATGGTGATTTGATATGCTTGGAAATGTGGGATTACGATGTGATCCTCGGAATGGATTGGTTATCTAAACACCATGCTAACTTAGATTGCCAATTAAGACGGGTCACATTTCTGGGAAAGGAAAATTGTTCTATAACTCTTGATAAACCTCATATTAGAAGAATACCGATAATCTCAGCAGTCAAGGCTTGTAAGCTTGTACGAAAAGGTTGTCAAGGTTATTTGGCATCGGTAGTAATACTAAACCAAGATATCACGGGATTGAGTGATATTCCAGTAGTAAAAGAATTTCTTGATGTTTTTCCTGAAGAGTTACCTGGCATACCACCTAATAGAGAAGTGAACTTTTCCATTGAATTAGTACCGGGAGCTACACCAATTTCAAGAACACCGTATAGAATGTCAATGGAGGAGTTGAAAGAATTGAAAAGGCAATTATTAGAACTGATAGAAAAGGGATTTATTAGACCTAGTACCTCACCTTGGGGTGCTCCAGTGTTATTCGTGAAGAAAAAGGATGGGTCTATGTGGTTATGTATAGATTACCGACAGTTGAACCAGTTGACCATAAAGAACAAATACCCCCTTCCAAGAATTGACGATCTATTTGATCAATTGTCTGGAGCTCAGTATTTTTCTAAGATTGATTTAAGATCTGGATACCACCAACTAAGAATTCAAGAGCAAGATATTCATAAGACAGCTTTTAGAACACGGTATGGACACTATGAATTCGTGGTAATGCCATTCGGATTGACAAATGCACCTGCGGCATTTATGCGTTTGATGAATGATGTGTTCAGATCTTATTTAGATCAATTTGTGGTTGTGTTTATAGATGATATATTGATTTATTCTAAGAGCATAGAAGAACATGAGGCACATTTACGAATTACCTTACAACTATTGAGAGATCACCAGTTATATGCAAAGTTTAGTAAATGTGAATTTTGGACAGAACAAGTGATGTTCTTGGGGCATATTATTTCAAAAGAAGGATTGTCTGTGGATTCTTCAAAAGTTGAAACCATACAGAAATGGGAACAACCAAAGAACCTCACTGAAGTTAGAAGTTTCTTGGGAATGGCTAGCTATTACCGGCAATTTGTTCAGAATTTTTCAAGAATTGCCTCGCCTCTTACACAATTGACCAGAAAAGGAACTACATTTGTTTGGAGTGAGAATTGTAAACAATCATTTCAGTTATTAAAGGAATGTCTATCATCTGCACCAATCCTAGCTTTGCCAGTAGAAGGAAAATTATTTGAAGTTTATACTGATGCTTCAAGTATTGGACTAGGATGTGTATTGATGCAAGATAGACGAGTCATTGCTTATGCATCAAGACAATTGAAGATTCATGAGAAAAATTATCCAGTACATGATTTGGAGTTAGCCGCAGTAGTTTTTGCTTTTAAACTTTGGAGACATTATCTATATGACAATCAATTTATAGTCTATTCTGATCATAAGAGCCTTAAGTATTTGTTTTTACAGAAAGAATTGAATATGAGACAAAGAAGGTGGATGGAGTATATCAAAGATTATGATTTCAAAATTGAATACCATCCAGGGAAAGGCAATACTGTGGCTGATGCACTCAGCAGAAATCCTATAGCCAAAGTATGCCATTTACAAGTAAGGGAGTGGAAATTGCTAGAGGAATTTTCCACATTGAGCTTAAAGGTGGAATCACAAGAAGGAAAGATTGTTATTAATAACTTGACAGTTCAGTCAGGATTATTGAGGCAAATTAAAGAACAACAAGACAATGACCCTATGTTGACAGAAATCAGGGAAAAATTGATCTCTAAACCTGATTTTAATGAAGATTCCCAAGGAAATCTTCGATTTCGAGACAGGTTATGTGTGCCTGATGATTGTGAGATCAAAAAGCAAATTCTAGAAGAAGCACATCGATCATATTATACTATTCATCCTGGAGCTGTTAAGATGTATCAAGATTTAAAGAAACATTTTTGGTGATGCAATATGAAGAAAGATATTGTAAATTTCATAGCAAGATGCTTAACATGTCAGAAAATCAAAGTTGAGCATCAGAAACCAGCAGGAAAATTAAAGCCACTAGAAGTGCCAGAGTGGAAATGGGACAGTATTGGTATGGATTTTATTGTGGGATTACCGAGAACTCGAAGTGGATTTGATGCTATATGGGTAATTATTGACCGACTTACCAAGTCAGCCCATTTCTTAGCAATCAAGACACGATGGTCAGTGGGTGTCTTAGCTGCACTTTATATGAAATAAATTGTCAGATTACATGGAATTCCAAGGAATATAGTTTCAGATAGAGATGCCAGAGTTACCTCACATTTCTGGAGGGAATTACAAGATGCATTGGGAACTAAATTGAAATTTAGTACAGCATTTCATCCTCAGACTGATGGACAAACAGAGCGAGTGAATCAGATTATCGAAGATATGTGCCGAGCTTGTATATTAGAGTTTGGAAATGACTGGAACACTCACTTGACAATTATGGAATTTGCATACAATAATAGTTACCAATCTACAATAAAAATGGCACCATTTGAAGCTTTATATGGTCGTCAATGTAGATCGCCGTTATGTTGGGTGGAACTAAAAGAAACACATATTCTTGGACCTGAAATGATTCAAGAGACCACAGAAATCATCAAGTTGGTGCAAGATAGAATGAAAGCTGCTCAAGACCGGCAGAAAAGCTATGCTGATCGTCGAAGAAGAGAATTGGAATTTCAAGAAGGTGAACATGTATTCCTTAAAGTATCTCCTCGACGTGGAATTAGAAGATTTGGAATTAAAGGAAAATTGAGTCCTAGGTACATTGGACCATTTGAGATTTTGAAAAGGATTGGAGAAGTAACATATCAATTGGCACTTCCGCCACAATTGTCCAATGTACATGATATTTTCCATGTATCGATGCTAAGAAAATATGTTTATGATCCGGAGCACATCATTGGATATCAAGATCTGGAAATACAAGAAAACTTAGCATATGAAGAAAGACCTGTACAAGTTCTTGATCGAACAATCAAGCAACTTCGGAACAAGGAAGTTCCCTTATTAAAGGTTCAATGGAATAAATGCGGACAAAAAGAGGCAACATGGGAACTTGAAGACGCCATCAGAACCAAATATCCAGAATTGTTTACAGGTCAGTAACCATACTTTTATGCAATTTAATTTGGAGGACCAAATTTCTTTTAGTGGGGGAGAGTTGTAATACCCCAAATTTTTATTACTAGTTATTTATTCCAAAACAAGGATAATTAAGTTATAATACATTAATGTTATCTATAAATTGAAATAATTGACGTGTAAGTATGACTGGTGGTAATGAACATTACCCCAGTGACGCGCATCGAAATGCGTGCCTCCACAGAGCGATTCTGGAAAACGACGTCAAAATAAAAATCCGAGAACATCATAATTTCCAGAAAAATGTGAAGAAATTTAATATGTAATTACATGAATTTTTCGACGTACGGATTTCAACGTACAATCGACGCGACCATTTTTCGGGTGATTTTTCACCTATTGCAAAATAAAATCTAAAAATTTATTAAAAATCATCACAATTAGTAAAACCATCATATTAATGTATGGTTAAAATTTCATGATTAATGGATATCATTTGAGTATGTTTACATCAACCTTAGTGGACCAGCTGAATTACTTAGGATTTACGGAATGGCTTTTCTGGGTTAATTGTATAAAGGGTACGTGGAGGCTCTAGATGAAGACAACACTTGAGGAAACATGGTAACACCTCAGTTACCATGTGTAACTCTCTCATCTTGCATGGGCTAGGTGTCCAAGTGAGGTAAAAAGGATTCTTACCTTAACACCTACCCCCCCTACGTGTTCATGTGCATGTAACCGGTTTTGGTTCTATAAAAACCCTCCATCACCATCGTACACACCCCTTTTCTCTCTTCTAACTGGTGTGAGTGTGCTACATCAGAAGTTTCTCCACTTCCACTGCCATTCTAGTGAATTGAGCTATCAATTCTCTTTAAGGAAGCTTCAACGGTTGTTTTGGTTCATCTCCTTGGGGTGGATTGCTGTGGAACTTCTTCTTCGTGCAAGTGTGCTCTGCTTCCTTATATTTCTGTGGATTTTGAAGCCAAGGATCTCACTCTCACTTCAACAAGGTAGGATTCTCCTCTTGATCTTTCCAATTTCTTCTACCACCTCCCTTGGATTCTCTGGGTAGTGGCATGAAGAAATCTAAGTCCAATGTGAAAATCCAGACATTTGTGAAATCTGGAAACTTGATATTGATCCTATTGTTACCAAGGTTTAGAAATCATGTTCATGATAGGAAATCAACATGTCATCATGTTTTAGCTGATCCACAAGTCATAAGTATCTACATCTTGTTGTCTTCCAACCATTCAACACAAATTAGAGTGTTGCTTCTATTGTATAGATTAGATAGAACCTCAATGATTTTCTTCTTTTAGCTAACTTAATGTGTTGAGGTATGAAAAGACTCATTAGTTGGTTCAATTCATATAAGACTCATATAGAAAGATGAGGAGAAAAGAGTTCTAAGAAGTAGTACTTCCAATTATCCTCTTTGAGTTCACTTTTAGCTAGAACACCCTTGTAAATTAAGTCCCATGATCTTCAGTTTTCAGATCATGTTACCATGAGTTTTATATTTGAAACCACACTTGTATAGGGTCCAAATCATGTTAGGAACATTAGAGTAACTTTATAGATCCATTGGAGGTCAAATGGAATAGTTTTTATGCAGTTTACATAGCCCCTGTCGACAGACGAAGGTCTGCCTGTCGACAGGAACCCCTGGCAGAACCCAGAACTTTCAGCCTGAGTGTACCTGTCGACAGACCCATGCTGGCTGTCGACAGATACACACAGAGCTGAAAGCTCAGCTCTGGCAGAGCAGCCCTGTCGACAGCAGATCAAGGCCTGTCGACAGGTCATGACCAAACCTTGTTTCTAGCCTTGTTTTGACCCCGTTCTTTCATGAAAATCATACTCTTTTGTTCTACTTGTTAGTATACCTTTAGATTATGTATTTTACTACCAAAACAACCATTTAAACCAGTCATGTACCCTTATTCGTACCATGAGTTATTTCTCCGAAGTTCCGAACAACATGGACCTCGAAAAGTTACCAATCTTGAAATCAGTAAGAAAACATAGTTTCTTCACTCTTATGTGTAAAATTTGAATGAATCCTTGTGGTTTTAACTACTAAACTCAGTTGTGAACCTTTCATTTCATCATGAGTAATTTCTTCAAAGTTCCGAACAAAATTGTTCTTGTGAAGATTCGAAATTCTGAACTAGTTAAGGAACATAGTTCCTTGATTCTTGTGTGTGATTCATGAGTGTATCCTTGTGTACCTTGATTCATTACAAGGATAAGTGTGTGATGATGACACTTGTGAGTCTTGGAACTCATTCGAGAAAAATGCCTGGCAAATAAGGGCTGGTTCAGTCCTGGGGAGAGCACCTGAATTCGTCAGTGGCCGCGCGGGGCGATAAGGACGTCGTGGATGTTGGCATGCATCAACTCGTGATTGATTGGTCATCATATCATGCTTGAGTGTGTGATATTGTATCTGATTTAGAATTCTAAAATCATCCTGAGTTATTGATTCTATTTCCAACTTTATACTTGTTGAATACATGATATCGAATAAACTTGTACTTCCGTTCTTGGAACACATCCTGCTAGTGATCCTTACTTGTTCTATCTTGAATATTTATCTATTTGAATCCTTATAGAAATGTTGAATCCTACTGGGCTAGTTAGCTCATTCAATTCAATATTTCAGGTGAACAAGATGGAGGAACTGCTTAAGGGGGAAATGTGTGCTGAGAGGACCACCTGTATCAAGCAGTGTCGTGTAGTTATCCTTGCTTTCTTTATAGTTATAAATGAGAATGTAATAAGTTTACAAGTACTTTTGTTGGATCCTCATTCAGACTATGATGAGGAACATCATGTAATAATTCCGCAAACCTAATTGATATGAACGAAATATGTATTACCCGTCATGTATATTATCTGTCAAGTTCGGTAAATGTAGTTTTGCTAGGACGTGACAGATTCGACCGATTAGGAGAGAAAGACTGATGCATCGCTAGAGTAGAGCCCGCATAGTTGCAGCATCGTGTAGTTATTCGGGCTTGCCGTGTGCGTGTGTGTTAATCCTAACTTAGAGTGACCCTTGGCGATTAGAGAGGTATCTTGGACTCCCAACACGGGGCTACTTCCCGATCTAGGTATTGTGGCCTCACACCTATAGGCCTAAGGATAGAAACGTTTGAGTTACAACCCATTCCACGGATGTGATAGTTCGATGCCCTCGGCATTAGTTAAGCGGTAAGCATTTTCGGGGTACACTTCCCTCACAACGTACGGACCCTCCCAATTAGGTTGCAGTTTGGACCTAGGACCTCCGGGTTTGATAAAGATGCGTTTCAAGACCATATCACCCTCTTGGAATTTTTGTTCAATTACCTTCTTTTAAAAAGACCTTGAGATTCGCCTTTGGTAGGAAAGCACATGGTCGGCTGCCATAAGCCGCCTTTCATCTAAGAGTTCCAATTGGACAAGTAACGCCTCTCGACGTTCATCAAGATTAAGTTCCTTGTCTAGTTGGACTCTTAGTGAAGGAATTAGGATCTCATATGGAACTACCGCCTCTATTCCATAAGTGAGAGCATACGGGGTTTGCCCCGTGGGAGTGCGGACGGAGGTACGGTAGGCCCATAGAGCCTCTATTAGCTTTTCCGGCCAGTCGGTGAATTTATGCGACTCACAGGTTTTCTTTAAGATTTTAAGAAGGGTTTTGTTAGTTGCTTCAGCTTGGCCATTGCCTTGTGGGTAATACGGAGATGAATGATGCAGCGTGATGTTGTATTTCTTACAGAGGTCCTGGAGCTCTTGTGCGATGAATTGCGGCCCATTGTCCGTGATGATGCTGCTTGGCACTCCGAACCGCGAGATGATGTTTCTCATGATGAAGCGGCACACCGTGGATGCTTTGATTTCTGTGAAGGCTTCAGCTTCTGCCCACTTGGTGTAATACTCAGTCGCAGTTAGGATAAATGACTTTTGTTTGGTTTGAGCATTAGAGTCACCAAGAGGGCTGACAATGTCGAAAGCCCACATGGAGAATGGCCATGGTGTGGAGAGTGGGTGTAGTGAGGAGGAAGGGGCATGGATTTTATCAGCATGGAGTTGACACTTGACACACCTACGGACGTAGATGGTACAGTCTTCCTCTAGGGTTGGCCAGTAATAGCCCTGCCTAATAATCTTCTTCGCGAGCATTTGACTGTTAACGTGCCCTCCGCATTCACTAGCATGGGCCCCTTCCACCACTTTCCAAGCTTCGTCATCGGTAAGGCACCTTAAAAGGACTCCATTAAGGGCTCGCCTGTACAGAACTTCTCCGACAACTGTGTACCTTAAGGCGGCTCTTCTGATGGCCCTGCGGTCTTCTGCACTTGCCCCTTCAGGATATGTTCCATCCCTGCAGTATTGCTCTATCTCAAAGTACCATGGCAGTTCCTCTTCATTCAGGATTTCCTCGAGCTCAGTTAACATGACCTGCTCCTCTCCTCTCTTCCTAGCCCTCTCTTCTAAGGTTGCCCTAAGGTCGCTAAACCAAGGGTCCTGGGTAGATGGGACATCGAGACGCTGGACGACGATTGTCTCAGTCCGACGACTCAGAGGGAAGGATAGGGATGAGGCGAGCGACGCCAAAGCGTCGGCCAGGATGTTTTGGGAACGAGGGGTATGGATATAGATGAGCTTACGGAACTGCCTTGCCAATAACGTGACCAGGTCTTGATATGGCTTGAGCTTCGGGTCACGAGTGCGGTAAGTTGAGAGCACCTGCTGCAGGACGAGCTGAGAGTCTCCTATAATTCTGAGGTGCGATGCCCCTAGCAGATAAGCATGCTTGAGACCAGCAAGGAGAGCCTCATACTCCGTCATATTGTTGGTAGCGGGGAAGGTGAGTTGATACGCAAAGGGGATGGTAATACCTTCCGGGGTAAGCAGCACGGCTCCAATGCCCCGTCCCTGAGAGTTGAGTGCACCATCGAAATGAAGGGACCAGAAGGGGTCTTAGATTATGACTAAGAGTTCCTCATCGGGGAATTCCTCTAGGAGGGAGTCGCTGTGAGGGAGCGGGAGATGGGCCAGATGCTCGGCGATGGCATACCCCTTGACGGCCTTTTGGACCACAAAGGATATGTCAAACTGGGAGAGGAAACTCTGCCAGCGTGCCAGCCGATCAGAAAGGACGGGCTTTTCAAGCAGATAAAGGAGTGGATCCATCCTCGAGATCAGCTTGACCTCGTGGGCTAGGAAGTAGTGCTTGAGCTTTTGGACTACCCACACGAGTGCAGCACAAGTTTTGTCCGCGGTGGTGAGCTTGGATTCAGCGATGTTGAAGAGCCTAGAGAGGTAGTACGCTGCCCTTTCTTTCCCAGACTCATCATGTTGTGCCAGGACAGCTCCTAGGGAGTCCTCAATGACTGAGAGATATAGGATTAGCGGCTTTCCGGGTACGGGAGGCTGTAAGACTGGGGGATTCATGAGATAACTTTTCAGCTCATCGAAGGCTGCTTGGCTTTTGTCATTCCATTCGAATTTTGCCCCTCCTTTCAAGAGATCATAAAATGGGCGACATCTTTGCGAATGCTGGGAGATAAATCTTCTGATGAATTGCAAACGCCTGATTAGCCCTCTTAATTGTGAGATGTTCTTTGGAGGAGGCATTTCTGCTATAGCCTTGGCCTTGTTTGGATCGATCTCAATGCCCCGCTTACTAACTATGAAGCCCAGCAGTTTTCCTGACGATACCCCGAACACGCACTTCTTTGGATTCATTTTCAGCTGATACTCTCTAGATCTCTGCAGCACCTTGGCTAGGATCTCGGGGTGTTCTCTCCTAGTTCTTGATTTCACCAAGATGTCATCCACGTAGACTTCAACATAGACATGGATCATATCGTGGAATATGGCCATCATCGCCCTCTGATAAGTAGCCCCAGCATTCTTCAGCCCGAAGGGCATGACTACATAGCAGTACGTTCCCCAGGGCGTGGTGAAGGATGTTTTCTCTTGATCCTCAGGAGATAGACGGATTTGGTTGTATCCTGAATATCCATCCATGAATGAGAGGGTCTCATACCCAGCAGTATTGTCGATAAGCACATCAAGATGAGGAAGCGGGAAGTCGTCCTTCGGACATGCCTTACTCAAATCCCTGAAGTCGATGGAGATTCTGACTTTGCCGTCTTTCTTCATAACAGGGACGATATTGGCCACCCAGTTCGGATAAAGCACTACCCTGATGAATCTAGCCTTATAGAGTTTGTCTACTTCGTCCTTCATCTTTAGGGCCATGAGTGGGTGGAACCTTCTGAGTTTCTGCTTGATTGCTTTTGCCCCTTCTTTCAGTACTAGTCGGTGCTCCACTAGTGAGGGGTCTAGGCCGGGCATGTCCTCGTAAGACCAGGCGAAAGTGTCCTTGTACTCCCTCAGGATTTGCACCAGTTCCTCTTCTTCATCAGGAGGGAGATTTGCTGAGATAATCACAATCCTGGGATCTTCTTCTGTTCCGAGGTTGACTTCCTTAGTAGATTCATCCACTTCCGTTGTGGGCTCATCGAACCTTCTTACTCCACTGGCATATTTTTCGGCAGCGTCATCTACTTCGCTATCCTCTTCATCGACTGGGTCCTCATCATTCATTATCTCGTAGACGCCGAATCCGTCGTCTAAGAACACCCCATCCTGCTCGAAAACCTCTTCAAGCACCAGCGCTTCTCTCGTGAACTCCTCTATTAATAGCAGCGCTTGACACCGCCGAGCTAACTCTTGAAGATATCTCCGGGGAATAGCCTTTCCCCGCTGCTTCCTAGGGCGGTGCTTGGATTTTGAGGGTAGCGGGCTGACCTGACTTTCTACCCTAGGCCTATCTACACTAAAGCTAGACTCACCGATGCTAGACTCTCCTAAGCTAGATGACTCTACAGGACTGGAGGAGGACATGGTGACCTCGAAGAGAATGGCCCCTAATGAAGGAGCAGGAGGGGAAGTCCCAGCTGAGGGGTGCCCCTGATCAGAAGAGTGCAGAACGTATGCCGGCTCCTCGACCTCAACGTGCATTTGAAAGTGGACGTTTTTTTTTGGAGATCTGAGGAGAGCATGCAACAGGAGAGGGTGACTTTGTGGTCACTTGGATCAGCTTGAAGAGCGGAGAAGACAGCCGGTGGGAGCTCGGGTGTGAGGAGGCTGTGCGCTGCCGTGAGGAGCTGGGGAGTCAGCTGGATCAGCAAAGGAGGAGAGGATGGGACTAGAATGGGAAGGAGGGAATCCAGGAGGGATGGGTGGATGGCTAGGCAGGTGCCTCTCCAGAGCTCATCAATGGTCTTCCCCTCTTCGTAGGGGATGTCCGGCTCTCCTATGTCTGAGGCATCGCTCATGAGCTGCCTTTTGGACGTGATGGCAATGGGTGGATCTAGAAACTCTTCCGCAGCTGGCGGCTAGGTTCTCTCCTCTTCCCAGAACAGTCGGCTGAAGCGATGGTGATGTCTTCTATGTCGAACCATCTATACTCCTCGGCCTCTGGGTCCCCTGTTTTTCTCCTCTTGTTTGGGCGAAGAGCTTTTAGGGCTCCATAGGTCAACAACGGGGCCATGTGCCGAGAGAAGTTCCGGCCATGCACCTCGTGCTGTGATAGCTCTGCCTCGACTACCACGGTGTTGTATCCAGGTTGGGTAGGCCCTCTGATAAAGTGACACCAAGTGTCCAGGTGAGTGGTTCTCGGTCGGTCTTGAGAGTGGATGTGCTGGATGACCATGGTTTGGATTTCTCCCTGTACCCTAGGCCCCATCGGCTCTTCATGACAACGTCAGGGATGGGTTTGACTATACCCTGTAGCTCTGCCCCTAGGCCCTTGCCTTCTTCATACCCCAGCTTCATCATAATTTGCCACCCCTTTGTGCTTAGTGGCTCTTTTATCTTGACCGCATTGACCTGGGCTAGGTTGACCTCTCGCTTGGACTGGAACGTGTAGCTCCATGGGTAGTTGATGTCTAGCACTGAGACAATGGGTTTGTTGGCGGGCCACACGGCTGGGAGGTGGGTATCGTGGAGGGCATCTACGGAGTGGGTGGTGGCTATGCTCTTGACTTTGATAATTCGCCCTTGGAAGGGAAACTTCAGACACTGGTGTGCGGTAGATGGCACAGCCCCGAGCGCTTCCAGCCATGGACGCCCTAGGATGGCCTTGAACATGGGATCAATATCTAGGACGTAGAAGTCTACCGTGACGGCGAGGGGTCCCAGTTCAGCTTGCACAGTTACCATGCCGTGACAGGATCTTCTGGAGTTGTCATATGCGGCAATGGTGGTGGGTGTTGGTCTTAGCATGCCTTCTGATAGGTCGCAGGCCCTCAGAGTGCTCAGCGGGCAGACATTTATAGATGCCCCCGTATCGACCAATGCCGCTCCCACTGCTACATGATTAATGACTAGGGTGACGCAGAGTGGGAGCCTCCTGGCTTCTGGGGGTGCTAGTTCGCTTTCTGCAAAAGTTATTGCCGGCCCGCGAGTTACCATGGCCAGGGCACTAGGTAGCTTATCAGCCAGCATGCCTTCATTTACAACTACCTTCTGCAGGAAATTCCTCAGGGCTTCCTGGTGCTCTTTAGACTTCTTTATCAGCTCCAGAATGGAGATCTTGGCTGGCACATGATCCAGGTGCTTGAGGATATCATAGTGTGTTCCAGGTAGTGGCTCAATCAACCCCTCATCTTGCGTTTGCTGCTGAGCTTGTTGTTGCTGTGGCGGTTGCAGGATCTGCTGGGGGTTTGAGGAAGTGGTGATGGTGGAGATAGGTGGGTACGGACGGCGAAAGATGCGCCCGCTCCGTAGTGTGGTCGGATTGGTAGGTGGCTGTCTAGCGGAGGATAATGTGGCGGCGGAGGGTTGGTCCAGCCCAGGTGGTGGTAGGATGATACGTGAGGGAGTAGGTATGATAGGGGGTAGAGGGATGGAGACAGGTGGAGCGAAAGGTAAGATGATGGGTGAGCTAGCAACTGGCGCGGATGCTGAACCGACGGGCAGTATGACGGCGTTGGCCATGGAAACTACTGGAGGGACTGACTGGGGAGCCGTGTAGGCTGGTTGTATTGTTTGGGATTGGACAGGATATTGGTTAATGGCCATCATCTGCTGAACATCTAATTCATCATCGTACGTCCAGTTTGCTTGCGGAGGAGGGTGGTGGACGATGGGGTTTACCTGGGTAGGCTGCTGTGGCGGTGGGTTTGGAGCTGGTGGATGGTTTGGTAGGGGGTTATGGATGATCCCAAGGTCTTGCAATGGCTGCTGGTGTTGTTGCTGCTGTTGTTGTTGAGGGGTGGTTGGCGCTGATGCCTTTGCTGCTGCTGTTGCCTCTGCCTTTCTTTGATATCTCTGATCACTTGCCGGAGGGCTGTCCAATCTATTCTATGTTGCTCGTGCAAGTCATACACCAAATCTTTGAAGGTAAAACACTGGTCGATGGTATGACCAGGCTGCCGGTGGAATACACAGTACCGAGTTTGATTCACACTAGGGTTCAAGGGTCTCTCAGGAGGGAGCCTAATGGCATCGGTGGAGAGCAAGGCCAAGAATATGTCGGAGAGTGTCTCCGGAAATGGCGGGTAGTGAGTTCTTCTAGGACCCATGGGACGCCTTTGCTGAGAACCATCAGGAGGTGGCACTTGGTTGTATTGGCGTGGTGGCTGCCCTTGTGGCGGCTGGGTAGGGTTCTGACCCTAGGCATTGTAAGGTTGACGATTTTGGCTCTGGCCGACAGGGTTGAACGTGCTCACTTGCTCGTTCACTTGGACGCCCTCAGTGACTGGCCCCTGAGGCTTTCTTTGGAACCGGGACTTTTGGGGTTCGAACATAGAGTGGATGGGAGAATCTTTGAGCTGGGTTTGGATAAACCGGGCCCGGCTGTAGAGTTGATGCATGGTGGTGATGTCATTCATCGCCAGGATGTTTCTGTAGGCAGGCGTGGCATTGGAGATGATGATCTTCACCTTCTCCCCCTCTGGAAGGTACCCCGGAACTCTGGTGGCCATTTGCCTCCACCTATCGGCGTACGAGGCAAAATCCTCGTCCGACTTCATCTTCTCAGCCATGAGATCTGTAAGGGAGTATTCGGGCCCGACCCTATCTTGGAATTGTTCGAGGAACTTGGCCTTCACAACAGCGAAGTCCTCAGCGTCCTCAGGTAGCAGGGAGTAGAACCAATCTATGGCGTGCCCGTCCAGCGACCGGCGGAAGAGATATGCCATGAGGCGGCGGTCATGTTGGTAGGAGGCAGACTCATAGATAAAGTCTTTGATGTGGGTATAGGGATTGCCTGAGCCGTTGTATTTGCGGTACTTCGGCAGCTCGGATGGAGAGGGGACCCATAGGCCATTGAAATTTGGCATGTGCACATCGTGGTGTTGCCTAGGGTCGACTTGCTTTCGGAGCTCTTGGAGCTCCTTCTTGATGGATGCCCACTCGGACATCATGTCCGGTGCGGCGGATGGCTGAGCGTACATGGACGAGGCATGAGAGGTGGGCCTAGCACGAGGCTCAAGGCGATGAGGGGAGTAGCATGGCTGGTATGGTGGAGACCGCGGCCTCGACTCACGAGGAATGTATTGCTCATATTCAAATGGCGTAAATCGGATGGTCCGCGGCCGGATGGGGGTGTTGTCAGCTTGTCCCATGGCGACATGGGGGCCAGATGTAGCTGCTGCGGGGCGTGACGCACCCGCTCTAGGTGAGGGTGAGGAGGCGGCCTTTCCTTTGAGGGCCGTCACGAGGGTTTGGATCTGGGACTGATCAAGCTGAGGAATTAGGCGCAAGAGCTGAGTGGCTTGATCGTCCGACTGAGGAGGATGTGTGTTCTGAGACGGGCCACCATTGTTGTGATGGTGCCCTTCAGAGGTATGGACAGTAGCGAACCAGGGCGGGGTCGACTCCCCGAAGAGATCGTGAGGAAGGGAGTCCTCGTAGTCTTGGGAGGTGTAGAGGGCAGGGTCCTGCTTCTCATCATAGACCGGGTTCAGGTATGACTCCATATTTGACATGTGAGCACAGAAAGGTGGGGAAAGCTTTTTTCAGACTTGAGAGGGACGACCTAACCTAGACAGACTCTCAGTTTCCTAAACACACAATCCTATGCAGACAAAAGGAAAGAGAAAATGTCTCACCCAAAGCAGGCAATTGGCAATGATGATGGTTTCTTATAATTGGTTCAAGTTTGCCTTTTAGCGATTTGACTTTTAGCAACTTCTCTCCAAATAAGGAAGGGTTTCCTAAATGGGAGAAGGCTTCCAACTCCGGGTATGACCAGGATTCTCTCTATCTTGCCAAAATGAGTTAGACTCGATCTTAGGTGGCGACTGGTACAACCAGCCCGGCGGCCGTGTGGGAATCCACGGTCAGCGGGGACTTACGGAGGCCCTCACGCGAGTGCTCTAGTCGGACACAAGGAGTATGTGGCCAAGAGAGCGAGCGTCGCTGAGGAGGAAACCTATGCTACGAATATGGAACGATGTGTGCAAATCCTATGTGCACCTGAGTGCATGCAAAATTCTAACCTAGTGCTAACAAGACACAAAAGTTAGGGCTAATTGCTCTCAGAGGCAGAAGGCGACAGGGGCTATGTCGCGACCAAGATTGCGACACTAAGACTGTCGCTTTCCTTCTCGCAGTGGACAGAGAGCAAGTAAATCCTAATTATGCACGGAAAATCACACAATCCTATAACATACAAGACTAACAATCCTCAAGATCATGGAGAAAAGCATAGTATGATGGAACATGGATGGAGTATGTAAAAATGGACTCAAATTTGCAAGGAAGCTCGGAAAAACAAGGTACTGACCTGATTGCGACAAGAACCCCGCCGCCTCCCTTAACGCGACAGAAGCCTCGTCGCGTTCCCCACAGGCTCAACAGATCTTTAAATAATGCAAAAGGTGTACGGGCAGAGTGCGTACTTGGTAGGGACACTGCTACTGTCGCCTTCCTTATCGCGACGAAAGGGACGTCGCCTTCCTCACAACACACAGAACAGAAGCAGACAAGGAAGACGTTGTGTACTAACCTGATCGCGACGTGCCGTGTGTCGCTATTCTGATCGCGACGTTGATATGTTGCCTTCTCACCCAGAACCCAGAACACTGATAAACTCAGAGGGAAAGAACTAAAAAAATGAAAAAACTAAGAACACAACACACCCGTTAGAAGGTAAGAACGGCAGGGAAAGAAAGAGCAAGCGTGATGGGCACTAGATGTCCCACCGTGATCGCCAAAAGGTGTAATCACGGGATTTGTATCCCCTTTTTGATTGATTGTGAATATGTAAGGGATTAGGAACTGATCGTGATCGCCACCAATGCATTCGCCTCGCTGATGTTCAGATGGAGGGCCGACTACGTTGGAAATGAAAAGTGAAGGGGAAGGCGTACCTGATAATGCGACAGGATGGGCGTCGCGATGCTTTCATGTGAACGCGGCGTAGGGTATGGCGCCTTCTTGATCGCGACATAGTAGTCGTAGCCTTCCTCTTCAGTGGATGGAGACTTGGGTTCTTTGTCTTCTTGCTCCTCAGCCGGCCGAAGGGCAAGAGCCTCACCTTGCTTTGACCTTCAAACACCTGCCAAAGTGATTTAAACAGATAAACACCCATTAGAATTCATGTGTAGAAGATCTATTCAATGAAAAGCATGAAAACATGAACTATAATGGAGGGAACTCACAAGATTGGGGCTTTTAACCCCTGTGGGTGTTAAGAAAGGGTGTGTATGTCGTGATCTAATGCTAAGCTAGAAAGAAAACGAAGCTATGCATGCATGAAATCAATGAAATAAAGAGAAGAGGGAAGAAGAGATTGTGTAGCCGATGGGAAACGCCCTGGAGGGCTCTTGCTGATCGTCTGGAGGGAGAACTCTCTTCGTGGAAGATGAAGCTCTCTTGCTCAGCGAACTAATGACTCCGGCCTTGCCCAAAAAGATGCAGAGACGAGGTACTTATGGGTGATTATTCCCAACTCGGGTCTGAGAGGAATAATGGGCAAGAGTCTGACTTTGGGTAAGTATGGCTGTGCAAGGGCTATTGGAACTTGGAAAGGGACATGTTAGGAAGGTCTCCTTCGAATTTGAGAGGATTTGGACGTGATTTGGATGTCCAAACGAAGCAATTACCATCAATAGCATGTGTCCAAGTTGGCTTCGAATTGAGTTTCCTGTTTAAGGTCCAGAATGCGACGGCCTCCTGGTCGCCTTCCTGAATGCGACTCCTCGATATGTCGCCTTCCTCATATGGAAGGTGTCTTAAGTCATTTTAGATTTTCTAAGGATTTTAAAATATGGAATTATGATGGCGACATAGGGGCTGTCATTTTCAGGAAGGCGACCTAGGCCTGTCGCCTTCTGGTTTTTTCTGCATTTTGGCATGTAATGTGTCCAATTAACCATGCACAGCCTTCGGGATGAAATATCGGATTTTATACTCAGAGAGCTATAGTGAAAGAGATTGATTTGACCAAGAAGGGTCCTCCAGGGCGATGAACTAATGGAAAATGATGTCATGATCGGAGAAAGCCAGCTTGACGACGATGAGGCAACGTGGGGCATCAATAATACGACAAGGGATTTTGCTCGACTTATGGGTCAGAAATGGGTGTCTACAGTAGGTCCCTATGAGAACCAGGGAGAGGAAGAAACCTGGACCAGGGAACAGATTAGAAGGGCTACCCTGAACTATAGTGCCATGAATATGATCCAATGTGCAGTCCACCCTAAGGAGTACTCAAGAATCTCCATGTGCAAATCTGCCAAGGAGATGTGGGATAAGCTTGAGCTACTCTATGAGGGAACATCCCAAGTAAAAGAAACCAAAGCTAACATTCTTGTTTCTGAGTATGAACTGTTTATGATGAAATCTGATGAGACAATTTCTGAAATGTTTGCTAGGTTTATGATCATTGTGAATGGACTAAAGGCTTTAGGTAAGGATTATACAGATGCTGATTTAGTAAGGAAAATCTTGCGCTCTCTCTCTTCAATTTGGCACACTAAGGCCACAGTCATCGAAGATTCTAAAGATTTGTCCAAAATCTCTTTGGATGAATTGATAGGATCCTTAATGACTTATGAAATAAACCTGAAAAAAAATGAAGAGCACATAATCAAAACCAAACCAGTAGCCCTCAAAGCTTCATCTAGTAACAAAGACAAGAATCAGGAGAAAACAAGTTCTGATGAGTCTGAGTCCAATGAGGATGAGCTTGCCCTCATAACCAGGCAATTCAGAAAATTCTTAAAATATAGAAAAAGAAAACTCTCTGGGAAAAAGAAATTCCCATCAGGAAAAAGAAACACTTCCTTTTCTAATGTCAATTCAAGTAGAAATCAGAAATCTGATGAAGTTGTCATTTGTTACAGGTGCAACAAACCAGGACATATGAAGGGAGAATGTCCTGAGAACAAGAAGGAGAAATACAAGAAGATTCACAAATTCAAGAAGCCAAAAGCAATGGTTGCCACTTGGTCTGATGAAGACTCAAGTGAGAAAGAAGAAAAAAGTCCTCAAGCTCTAAGAGTGAGGAAATTTGCTTTATGGCAAATGGCTCAGATGGAAAGGTAAGTACATCTTTTGAAGATTATTCAATTGATGATTGGCAAGATGCGTATGCTGAACTTGTTGAAAATTATTCTGAAATAAGAAAAGAAAACAAACATCTAAAGAAGAAAATTGAAAACATTCAGCATAACCAATCAATAAACAAAAGAATTTGTGAATTAGAAAATGAAGTAGCTGAGCTCCATGAGGAAAAATAAAATCTTCTGAATGTGATTGATGAGCTCAAGCTTGCATCCCAAAAGGCCACTCATGAGTTTAAAGAATTGTCTGAAAAGCTGGAATTGGAACAAAGAGAAAAACAACAAAATGCTGATGAAATCAAAACCTTAGAAAACCAGCTAAAAGAAAAAGAACAAGTCATTGAAACCTTCACAAAAAGGTAAAGACAATTTGGAGGCCTTGCTAGGAGCCAGAATGAGATCTGAATCACATGGACTAGGATTCAACAAACAAAAATCAAAGAAAGACAAATCTGGTGAGATAAGGGAAAAAGCACCCTTGATAAATTTTGTCAAATGTCCTAGTCTTGAAAACACAAAAAATAAGCAAATGTCAAGCAACACAACAAAGACTTCAAAAACCCAGAACAAAAAGAAACCAAACAGGTCGACACAATCACCTGACAGGTCGACACCAGTCCACAAAAAGATGAAATCTGTGACTGCTGTGTCGACATCAGTCAAGGACAGGTCGACCTTCTCAACCTCAATAAACACAAACCAGTCAACCAAAAATTCAAATAAAAATCTGAAAAATAAAAAATTCAAAAGAAGCCATTCATGACAAACCTTGGACTTCCAAGACAGCACATCAAGCTGATTGGACTAATTCTTGGAACCAATGGTATCACAATCCATTTTGGTACCACCCTCAATTCTTCTATCCAAAATTTTCAATGTACCAACAAAACCCTTGGTTTGTACCTCCACAACTGAACACTCATGTCCAAATGCAAAACTCCCCTCCTAAAGAGAAAAAGAACACTGATGTTTTTATTCCAAAAGGGAAGAACAAATTGAAAAAGGCAAAAAACACCACTGAAAAAAAAATCAGATTTGGGTTAGAAAAGATTTGATGTCAATGCTCAAACATTCTGATGGTCCCAACAATGTTTGGGTACCAAAATCTTCTCTCCACTGATTGATTTTGCAGGAAGGTCGTGCACCCAACTCAAATGTGTGGTTCCTTGATAGTGGGTGTTCACGACACATGACTGGAGACAAAGCTAAATTTTCATTCCTGATTGAGAAGGAGGGAGGTTCTGTTACATTTGGAGGTAAAAATAAAGGAAAAATTATTGGATCTGGGAAGGTTGGTCAATCTTCCTCAAACTTAGTTGATAATGTTTTGTTAGTTGATGGTTTAAATTACAATTTGCTGAGCATTAGCCAACTATGTGACAAAGGTCACAAAGTTGTGTTTGAATCTGATTTTTGCAAGATAATGACTCATCAACTGATAAAAAAAATTCTTTGGAAAGAGGGAAAACAATGTCTACATGATCAACCTTATAAAAACTTTTCTGAAAATATTTGTCTTGTTGCAAATAAGAATGAAATTGCATAAACTTGGCACAAAAGACTTGGTCATGTAAGTTTCAGAACAATAAATAAACTGTTAAGACTGAATTTGGTTAAAGGTCTTCTTGAATCCTTTTCTAATGTAGAAAATCAAGTTTGTGGGATTTGTGCCCAAGGAAAATAAACCAGAAAATCTTTTAAAATCTTCAATGAGGTACTCACATCTAAGCCACTAGAATTACTTCACATGGACCTCTTTGGCCCAACAAGAATTCTAAGTCTTAGTGGCAAAAGATATGGGTTTGTCATTATTGATGATTTTACTAGATTTACATGGGTTATCTTTCTGTCCCACAAAAGTGATGCTTGCCTTGAGTTCAGGAATTTCTGTACCACTGCCTTAACAAGTTTTCCATATAAAATCAAAAACATTTTGACTGATCATGGGGGTGAGTTTGAAAACAATCATTTTCTGATTTATGTGCTGAACTTCACATATTTCACAAGTTTTCTTCACCAAGAACTCCAGAACAAAATGGAGTTGTGGAAAGAAAGAATAGAACTCTTGTGGAAATGGCTAGATCCATGCTCTTAGAAAGTAATTTGCCCAAATTCTTCTGGGCTGAAGCTGTGAATACAATAAATCACATTCTCAATAGAGCATTGGTCAGACCAAAAATCAGAAAAACCCCTTATGAGTTGTTGAAAAACAAAAAATCAACCTTGTCTTATTTCAAAATCTTTCGGTGTAAATGTTTTGTGCATAAAACAATAAGGAAAATCTTGACAAGTTTGATGCTAAAAGTCAGGAAGTCATCTTTCTTGGCTATTCTGAAGTGTCAAGAGCTTTTAGAGTTTACTCTCTCAAGAACAAAACTGTTGAAGAGTCTCCACATGTTATTTTTGATGAAAATTCCTTTTCAACTCATGGTTCTAAATCTTGCAGGGACAGTCAAGATAATGAAGAGGATGATTTCATTGTGGATTCTTCACCAACTATTGAGGAAAATGAAGATATTGGTGAGAATTTGAACATTCATTCACCTACTCCTAGTGGATCAGGTAATGTTGTTCCAGACTTAAGTGCATATCAACAGGTAACTTCTGAACATAGATTTTTGAGAGATCACCCATTAGAAAATGTTGTTGGCAATGTGCATGATAGGGTAAGAACTAGATCATCATTCCTGAATGCAATTCATGAAGACCCACTAGCACTAATTTCCCAAGTTGAACCAAAATCAATTGATGAAGCTCTAATGAGTTCTGATTGGATCAATGCAATGCATGATGAACTTCATTAATTTGAAAGAAATCAAGTATGGGAATTATTACCTAGACCTAGTGACCAATCAGTCATTGGCACTAGATGGGTTTTCCAAAATAAATTGAATGAAAATGGTCAAGTCATAAGGAATAAAGCTAGGCTAGTTGCAAAGGGGTACAACCAAGAATTTGGAATTGATTTTGAAGAGTCATATGCCCCTGTAGCTAGGCTAGAAGCTGTAAGAATTTTTTTTGCTTTTGCATCTTCACTGAAATTTAAAGTTTATTAAATGGATGTCAAAAGTGCCTTTTTGAATGGTTATATAAAAGAAAATATTTTTGTTGAACAACCTCCGGGCTTTGAAAATGAAAAATATCCTAATCATGTTTTTAAGCTTCATAAGGCTCTTTATGGTCTTAAACAAGCTCCAAGGGCTTGGTATGACCGTTTGAGTTCTTTTCTGCTTGAAATAGGATATTCTAGAGGTAATGTTGATCAAGCCCTGTTCACAAAAATTGTCAATAAACAAATAATTGCAGTCCAAATTTATGTTGATGACATAATATTTGGATCAACCAATAAGAGCCTGTGCACTGAATTTGCAAACCAAATGAAAAATGAATTTGAAATGAGTTTAATGGGAGACTTTCATTTTTTCTTGGGATTGCAGGTTAACCAAACCAGTGAGGGGATCTTCATAAGTCAAACCAAATATGTCAAAGAACTTCTGAAAAGGTTTGACTTCCAGAACCTCAAGCATTCAAGCACACCCATTGCAATTAATGCTAAATTAGAAGAAGACTCACTTGGTAAGTCAGTAGACCCAAAGACATACAGAGGTATGATTGGTTCTCTACTCTATCTCACCACTTCTAGACCTATCATTCAGTTCAGTGTGTGCTTGTGTGCTAGATTTCAAGCTAATCCAAAAGAAAGTCACATGTTAGTTGTTAAAAGAATCTTTAAATATCTTGTTGGAACATGTGATCTTGGAATTTGGTATCCTGCTGGTTGTAAGTTAGATTTGATTGCCTATTGTGATGCTGATTATGCTAGGTGTAAACTTGATAGAAAAAGCATAAGTGGCTTGTGTTTGTACTTAGGTGGATGCCTAATCTCTTGGGCTTCTAAAAAGCAACACTCAGTTGCTCTATCAACTACAGAGGCTGAGTATGTTGCAGCTGGTAGATGTGGCACTCAAGTTCTTTGGGTGAAACATCAATTTCTTGATTACAACCAAGAGTTAGGTTGTGTTCCATTCTTTGTGACAACACAAGTGCCATAAATCTGTCTAAAAATCCAATTCAGCATTCTAGAACAAAACACATTGAAATTATGCATCATTTCTTAAGGGATGAGTTAGCAAAGAAATCTTTTGAACTCCTCTTTATTGAAACTAAAAAACAAATTGCTGACATCTTCACCAAACCTCTTCCTGACAGTAGATTTTCATCCTTGAGGAGAGAGCTTGGTCTTTGCAAATGTCCATCTTCTTGATCTCTCTCATTTGGGTTGAGTGTTTAGGCGTATTCTGAGGGGGAGTCATTGTTTCATCATTCTTCTTTGCTTCCTTGATTCATATTGTTCACATCTCTCACAATTCAACTTCAATTTCTTTTTGACAATAAATTCTTCAACTCACATTGTGTTGAACTTCTTGGTATATCAAATGGTGACTTGAAGAAGGACAATTTCTGCTTGTCTGGACACTTTCACTATGCGAGAGTATATGTCTCTGCCAAGTACCAAGAAATGAATATGCAATTGTTGAGGGGGAGCTTTTGTTGTTCAAAGAGAATCATTTTTGTTTTCAAAATACTTGCACATCTTGATTTTGATGAAAAGTTGTTGGAATCATCATCTCAGGGGGAGCTAGAGAATTCACAAGTCATTCTTTTTGCAAAATTCAAAAATCTTCTTGAATTACAACAACTTCCTTACATGATGTACTTATTGAGTTGTCTAGAACCTCAAAATGATTTTTTTGAGTGATCTACTACATCTTTTTACAGTCAACTCTCAACTATACTCTTCAAGACTACAGAAATTCAAATCTTCTTGAAAGACTGAAGGATAATGAGTGACTTGAATTTAAACATTTTTTTTTTGCAACTGATGTGGGATATAAATGCTTTCAATTTTATAAAATTCTCCTTACACTCATGATTCAACAGAGCAATGGCACAAATGCTGAGAAACTACACATCTTCACAATGAATGAAGTGCCATGTATGTCATGAAGCCTTATTGCTATCTCTGTTCAAAGGGGTTCAAAAAAAAACAACATGCTCTATATATTTTGATGATGACTGAGTAACTGGAAATATTAGCATCTGATAAACGTATATTTTCACGTCAAAAGGTTGTCATTTACCCCTTGAAACTGGATAATGGGTAAATCTCTAGTATCCAAGGACTATGGTGTATAAAAAGTATTAGTTCTTAAGTGAATAAGATTTACTACATTTGATAGTTTGATTAAAAAAAAATGTGTTTGTCCAAGGAGAATTGCTTAAAATAAACATCCCTGTCTTTCATCAGTTTGTTTTAAAGGTGTTTACCTTCATCACACTTGATTTCAATCTAAAAGATATTTTTATTTCTTTGAATTTGGATAATATGGTAGTTTGTTATTGATTGTTGGATGTCTTATATCCCTCAAGCTATCATTTTAATGGCTCAAGTCATTTAATGCATATATCCTGTAGGTTGTTGTGTAAAAATTGAAGTTTGTTAAATTTTTGCACCAATATGACAACTAAATTTTTTGGCCTCTTAAAAATCCTTGAAATTTTAATTCCATCCATATTTCATCATCTTAAACCTTTCCCAAAATTCACAAATTTTTCCCATACTCGAATTTACAAATTTCTTCAGGCCAAGTCGACACCACCTCCATCTAGTGTCGACACAGTCTAAGCCCGTGTCGACACACTCCCTGTCTAGTGTCGACACACAGGCCTTTTTGGGCGATTCCAACCGTTGGCGCCGGTTTGGGGTTTCTTGTACCTACGGGCCATTGTACCCCTAAAACCCTTTTATACCCCAGGTCGACCCCGTGGCCGCCTCTTACCTTTGAAAACGGCAAGAACCATCCTCTCCTTCCCTCCTCCCAACCATCTCTGTCTTCCTTCCCTTCACCCTATCTCCTTCATACCATGTTCTTCCATTTTCTCCTGCAACCATGGCCCCCAAGCAGATACCTCACCGTGGTGCCAGGTCTAGGGCAACTGCCAGACCCATTCCAGTGGAAGAACAACCACCTGTTGAGCGGAGAAGCAAGCGTCGCCATGACCCTGTAGAGCAGCCAGGATTTCTTCTGTATCTCCTACTCCATCTAAGAGAGGTAAGGCATCCTCTTCAAGTCGAGGTCCTTCCCTGAGGGGTTCTGCAAACCCTAGGAGGAAGATTCTGCAATCTTCCCCTGAAGTTTCTGAAGAGTCTTCATCTCATTCATCTGGATCTTCCCAGCCTTCAGAGGCAACCCCTTCCAAGCTGGATAGTGAAGGGAAATCCATTTTGAAACCTAGGGCAGTAGATTTGGAAGACAATGTTTTAGCAACTGCATTTCCAGAAGTCCTTCAATTATTCAACTTCCAGACTTGGTTACCTTTCATTTCTACATTTCGAACCATTTACCCCAGACTTGTACAAGAATTTTACCTAAATTTGGAATGTACTGATGAGGGTTACAAGTCTGAAGTAAAAGGAGTTTTGATAGATCTGCCTACTGAGTTAGCAGCCACTTTGTTTCGAATTCCTGATGAAGGGGCAGATTACCACAATTTTGAATTTGATCTCCATGAGGCTTACTCCTTGATGACTAGACTCCCAGCTGTTGAGTCTGACCCAAAGCAAACCCATGTGACCAAGTTCAACACAAACACCTTCCCACCTGTGTTGAGACTTGTCCACCACATCCTTACCACAATCATCACACCCCAAGGTGGTGGAAGGGTTAGACTCACATACATTCAAAGATTTGTTATATATTGCATGAAGAAGAACATCAAGATCAACCTGCATGTGATCATGTACCAGATCATGTCTGAGACTACTAGGAAAGATCTCCATAGGTCTCTTCCATATGCAGCTCATTTAACACCAGTTTTTGAGCACTTTTGAGTCTCATTTGAGAATGAAAAAGCCCAATCAATCCCAAAGTCCAATATTTACTGCTTTAAGCATTTGCAGAAGTTTATGTGATTTAGGTTTGAGGGTGATCAAGTGAGAAGAGGACTAGCTGTAGTTGAGGCCCCAATGGCTCCTGAGGTAGTGGCACAACCTCTTGAGGTACCAGCCTATGAGGATCAGTCTCCTGTTGAGGATGAGGCACAATTACCCCAGGATGTATCTCTCACTCCTCCCTTTCAGACCTCTTCACCACTTCATCCTGTTGTGGATATTCCTTCATTCACTCCACAAGCTCATGCTCAAACCTCCACTTCCTTTGGTGGACCTTCTGTTCCACCAGAGTTATATTCATTCCTAAATGACTAGTTTGATGCATTTACTTCTACCATCCAACAAATGTCAGAGAGCTTTGACCTGAAGATACAGAGGTTGTAAAATTCAATGAATGCTCAGTTCATCAAGCAGAAAGAAGCATCAGATCATGCAACTCAAAGGTTCAACAGACTCATTGGAACTTTGGCTGATGCATCTATTGTACTCAAGGAGCATCAAGAAACACTGGAAAAGGTCCTTGCGGGAATTTTGGCAAATTCCCAATCAAACTTGTGCCACAGTCAGGAAGCAGTCACACAGATATCCAAGACTAGCCTGTCATTTGTTCATATGGTTGATGACTTAAAAGGCATGAAGAATCTCTCAGCACACATAGACAGTGAGATGTCTACCCTTAAGAAGGAGCTCAGAAACATCAACAAGCATGAAATTGCCAGCTCTTCTTCTTCTGGTGCACAACCAATTTCAGCTGACCTGTCAGTATTTCGGTCTAATATGTATGAGAACAGTCCAAGATTGGAAGAAATTGTGCATACAAGAATCTCCACAATGCAATCTCAGCTCAAGTCCAACCTTCATGCTATGGAATCAAGACTGAAGTCGATTGAATCAATCATCATTCCCATTCCTCCTCCTCCTCCTCATGCTTAATATACTTTTTCTTTTGATGATGTCAAAGGGGGAGAAGAAAGAAAGAAAAGAAAGAAAACTTTTGGAATGTATTTGAATGCTTGTAATGAACATCTTTGTTAATGAAAAGTGATACTTGTTTTGTTGAATGAAAAGAAACACACTTGTCTTCAATGTGATTGAAAATCTTTGGAATGAATGTTAATGAATGTCAATGAATGGATGATTGTCAAGCTGCTTGGCCATTAATGAAAAGACTTCATCATTAGTAACATTGTGCCTCTTGAATGTGCAAAATGCCAAATGTTGCTAAAGTGTGTTCAATGGCCTTTGATAATTGTGAATAAAAGTGATTGGAACATGGTTCATTGTCATTCAGTGTGCTTGAAGTTGAATGTTGAGTAAACAAATGGCTTAAAATTACATTTCATTGAAATTTCAAATTTTCATGTGGACTTAATGTTGCCATCATCAAAAAGGGGGAGATTGTTGTGTAGAGTGTGAACTTTATACTTTTCCCCTCATAATTTTGATGATGACAAGTTGTGATTTTAATGCACAAATAAGTGGAACATGTTAAATACATCACACATGCAATAACAATATTCAAAAAACATGTTTCCAAACACATTTATCATTTATGTTCATGATAATACATTGGATTAATGATTTATGTGTTTATTTGTCAGGGACATACAATTCTTGCAAGGGTAGTGTTGACACACCCCCTACTGGTGTCGACACAATGCTTCAAACCCAAGGAAAAATGATGAAGAAATGGTCAAGTGGTGTCGACACAGGATCAAGTTGTGTCGACACTAGATTCAGCTCCCAGAAGGCATGTTTGCCAGTTCTGTACAGTGTGTCGACACAGCCTGAAGTAGTGTCGACACTAGAGACCCTTCCCAGAGAACCTTTTGTGCCAGTTTGGGACAGTGTGTCGACACACCCCATGGGCAGGTCGACACACTCCGGAAACTTTTTCACCTTAAGTCACATCTGGACACGTGGCACTCTAGGGATCATGTGGATCGGCCTTGGATCATGTGCCCACGACCCCCAAGGATACTTTTGGACACATTGGGCTATAAATACCCTCCAATTGGCCATCCAACCAACAAGAAAACCTCCAAGAGCCTTCCAGAAGTTGGTTTGGCGGCAAGAAGTGTTCTCCTCCCCGATCTTGCTCCCCTTGTGCTTCTTCAACCCAATTCCCACTTCTCCAAGCACAAGAAGTGAAGACTGATCCAAGATGAAGCAGTGAGATCACTTCCAAGGGTGTAGATCAAGTAGAAGCAGCCAATTGTGAAGATTTCAAGGAAGATCCCAAAACACAAGTTGCAGAGCATCGGCCAGGGACTTCAAGGGATCAAGCTTCTTCACAATTCAGCCTCTACAAGGGAGTATACTTGAAGAACAAGGATCTTACACTCAATTCCTCAATTCCCCTTGTTTCTTCTAAGTCATTCTTGAGATTGTGCATGAACTGTTGCATCAATCTTCTTGAATGAACTTTTATAGATCAGATCATTGCTAGAGGATCTGGATCTTTGTGTTTTTGTTCTAGCAAGTTGTTTGTGAGCCTGTGTGCTCAGTGTTGAGTCGTTGTACTCAGTTGTGGTTGAGCAGTTGTGCTCAGGTGTCTAGAGTAGTCTTGCTCTAGAGGTTGTGTGAGTTGTAGAACTCAGTGTGTTGGAGTTGTCAGGCTCCAGTGTGTGGTGTATCCAAGTTGTGTAGTGGATCCTCACAGTGTGAGGGGTGGATGTAGGAATCAAGTGGTGTGATTTCCGAACCACCTAAAAATCTTTGTGCAGTGGTTTGTTTGTGATTCAAATTCACTTTGCGCTAGATGTATGCATAGGGTTTTTCGAATTCACTTCTAATCAACTTGATCTCACACTCTAATCATATAATTCACACAATCACTCATCAGATCTGTAAAGTGCTCTTTCAAATTGCCTCTGATTCAAGGCATTGATTTAAATTGGCTAAGCTTCCGTAGTTTTTGGCTTAGATCTATTCAACCCCCCCCCCCTTCTAGATCTGATCCAACCTATTTTCGATCCTACACCATCTAGAGAAAAACACACACTTTAGCACTTAGCACATATCACTTAGCACTTAGCACTTCACTTACACATATTCGCTACCTAGGCAAACTAGTGACGAATCTTAGTTACTGCGTAGACCGGGAGAAGCCCTCTCCACCCTAACCAGTGGTACTTGTCCACCTCCAGGATTTCTTCCTAATGCCCTTAGGATATTTCACAACGTTGAGCCTTCCATAGGGACTTTTGTGTAGTACAGCTCTCAGACCTCTATGGTAGCAGTATCAATCTCGGCTCACTTTTACATTTAAGCACATTATCACAATCATTACATTAATTTACATTATTTTCATGCACTATTTAATACTTTTATGCACACTTTTAACAAATTACACATTATCACATTGTTTACACATTTTTCATGTACACTTTAGCACAATTATACTCACTTTCACACATTCACATATACTTCAGTTTTCCTAACATGATACTACTGTTCACAAAAATAAAATAACTCATATCACGGTCCTATACATGCTGCTTAATTACTGAATCACACAGATTTAATCTAACATGTTCAGTTTGACTATTTTCCATGATGTAATTAAGAACCAAACTTACTGTCATCAAAATAGATCCAAATTTTTATCACAGATTATTAACAGTAAACATATCACATATTCAAATTTCCAAATTTTTATGAATAGTAAATCAAATTTTTGTAATTAGGACAGATTTCAGGCATATTTCTCAATAATTGCACTTAATTAGATTTCGTAGTAAAGCAGTAGCATCCAACAATTTCAAATAATGAAATCAGTCATCATACTAACAGGGAAAATTTATAAAACCCTAACATACACTGGATCAAATTATTCAGGGAATACCATGGTCATTTCATGCTCACTGTCCAGTTACAAAAATTTTAATAAATAGGACCAATTACAGAAATTCAATTTGTCCACATGATATGACCTACTGACTATTCCTAACCACATAAAATATTTACAACATGCATACATACTTTGAAGTCAAATAAACACCTTAAAGAGATCAAACAACAATTATTTAAAGCCCTGAGGAACTTGGCGGCACAGTGTGTGTCGCCAACTGTGTTAACGGCAGAGTATGGTGCCGCCAACACAGGAACTTGGCGGCACAGTATGTGGCCGCTAACTTCATTACTGCAGGCAGTGCAGGCAGCACACAGATGCAAGGGGAATTTGGAGGTTCCAGGATGTGAGAACAATTCCAGAAAAATGCTGGGACCTAAGGGGACATGAGTAGGGTTGACATCCATAGGTTACTTGCCTCCAAATAAACCTACAAAGATCAAATCTTGCCGAAGAAGCCCTCCTCGGCCCAGCCAATAAGGTGCTCAAAACCTCTTCAGATCCGGTTCTTCTGTTTATGTAGATTGATCCTCGGAATTGGGGATGCTTCCTCAATGTATGAAGTATCTTCTAGTCGGTGTAGGGTGCCGGAAAACTCCTCCAGTCTCCAGATCCAGCTCTCCAAAGATCAACTTTTTCCATAGAAAAACCCTAGCCTCTCCAAAGACCAAAAAGACTTGACTCGGTTGAAATAAGGTGATTTTATAGAGCTAGGTAGGTTGGGTATGCATTAGGGTAGGTCTCCTACGGTTATAGATGGGTTTCCTAAACTGGAACTGGGAGAAACGCAGGCGTTACCAAATCTGAAACTGTCACACAGTTGGGAACTTGGCGTCCACCTATGGTGCCGCCAGTAGGGGGTTGGCGTCCATCGATCTAGACACAAACTCCTATGGCCCAGGCAGTCAGCAGCCAGCATGTTGCCGCCAACTGTACATTTCATCCAGGAAACAGATATACATTAAAATAAATGTACCAACACATCATAAACAATTTAATGGTTACGGGAATAGGTAGATATCATATGCACAAAGTTAAACACACACACACACACACACACACACACACACATATACATATATATATATATATATATATAAGCGTAATTACATGCAATATGTATGGATTTAAATAAATATAACATTTACATCAATATTTAGATAATGCATGCACATTTAAATATATTTACATGTACAAAAATAATCCCACATGTACTTACAAGATTTACAACAATAATTACCTATTATAAGCATAACATTACTTAAACATAATATACATAGTATTTAAACTAGTACAACTTGTACAAGATTAGCTAATTACTTATATTCACAGAAATTAGCATATATACATACATATGCACATTTAAATAAATACATTACATGCATGAAAATATCACATATATATTTGTATATATACATGCATATAATTAACTAAATAACTATAATATGCACAAAATTAATACACACGCTATAGACATAACAAGTAAATATCACAAGCACAATATAAAATGACAAAAAAAAAATTTCGGGGGTCTCACAGCTATTGTCTGTACTCGACCAGATATATATTTCTCATGTTTTTAGTGTGGTTAACAAGTACATGGGAAATCTTGGAAAGATCTACTGGGAGGTTGTGAAGTGGATTCTTCATTACCTTATAGGTGCTTTAGATACAAGCTTGGTATTTTAGAAAGGAAATAGTGGAGGCAGTCAACTGGTTATCTATGTTAGTTCAGATTATGCTTGTGATCTAGATAAGAGGAGATCCTTGGAAAGTTATGTCTTTACTTTCTTAGGCTATCTATTAGTTGGAACTCTATTTTGCAGTCGACCATGGCTTTGTCTATAACAAAAGGAGAGTATATGACAGTGGCAGAGGGAGTAAAAGAAGCCTTATGGTTGAGAAGTTTGGTTAATGATATAAGACTTGTGCAAGAGACAACTCTAGTGTATTGTGATAGTTAAAGTGCCATACATCAGACCAAAAATCAGATGTATCATGAAAAACTCAAACACATCGATGTCAAGTATCATTTTGTTTGTGATGCCTTGTTGCAGGGTATAGTGGTCGTTCAAAAGATTTCTACAATAGAGAACCCAATAGATATACTGACGAAGTCTATCCCTTTTGAGAAATGTAGGCATTGTTTGAGCTTGATCAGCTTACAAAGCATGTGAGGTTCCCTCGGGGGGACATTGGTGATTATGACGATCATGGTGGAGTTAGCACTAGATGCGGCTTGTGAAGGCAAGCTAAGAGGAGATTTGTTACATGGGTGTCCCACCTTCACAAGGTTTCCCTCAAGAAACCGCATATCATGCAGTTATGAGGGAGGTTGGAATGGGTCTTCACTCCTTACCTGATGGGAGTTAGCTCTCACGTAATAAAGATCATCGACATGCGTTTGAGAAGCCCAAAGGAAATGCATGCATTCATGGCCATGAGAGGTTCAAAACAAAGCCCATTTCTCACGGGCCAATGTAGCAAGAACACATGGCCATTGTTCATCTATAAGAATCCCTTCTCTTATTTGCAGCATCTCCTGTGAGAGCCCAAGTGAGCATCTTAGAGAGAAACTCTAAGAGAGGTCTTGAGGGTGAAAGTTTGAGAAAGTTCTTGTGAGAGGATTTATTCATCTGGGTTGAGGTGTGAGCTTCTTGTAATATTTCTCCACATCTCTTAAAGTTCCCATGTCGCCGTTGCTTGTGGATAGAGGAGGGTAACCTCCGAACTATATAAATCCTTATTTCTTATTTTGTGTTATTGATCCTTCTTTTCTCTCTTTCTTCTTATTGCATAGATCGAGATTTTGAAACAACACTCTATCCATTGGACTGTTCGTATCATAACTGTTCGATCTTGATCGGGGTGTTTACCTTGTCATTGCGGAATCTCGTAAGATCGAGAAGAAGGCTACAAGAGTCTTCTTCGTTGTTTCCTCACTCCAAACACCTTTGGAATCCAGTGGTGATGTCCCGTGAAAAGTCTTGCACAAGAGTGAGAGAGAGAGAGAGAGAGTCTTGCATAGGGTGTTTTTCCGAGAGAGAGTCTGTCCTTCTCTCATGCGCATAGGAGAGAGAGAACAACTGCCCTGCTCAGTTGGTTTTCTCCCCCGGGGCAATATCCAAAAGAGTCCTCTTCGACTCAAGAGACAACCGCACTGGCAGTTTGTCTCTTTCCAAAGGTTGGTTGCCCCGCGTGGGCAACCACCGATGGTAGATGCCATCAGTTTACATCTCCCACTTGCCCACCGAGGGCAAAATAAAATGTTAGTTGCTTACTAAGAGCAATTCATCTCTCGACACTTGCTTCTCAATCTTACATACGGCGAATGGAGTGAGCGACCTTACGAGAGTCGGTACAACAGATGAGTAGTGACCTATTAAGTTATCACCAAAATTAACAGATCATAATACTCTCAAGAAATCCCGTAATATCCTAGATATCTTCAATATTCACCAGCTTTGACATCTTGGATCTCTTAAAAACTAGCGACGTCAAAACTTAAATGTTTTTGTATTCACGACTTTATCACCACTAAGTCGACGTAGTCCCTCGAGATATGAGCCACAAAACATGGTGCAATATTTAGATGTCTTTCTTGAGCCTTATGTCAATTCAATTAGTCGTGACCGCTTTCCTAGTCATGTCCCGCTAGACTATATCAGCCATAGCCCTAAGGAGCATGCTAAAGTAGCGACATCAAGTTTCCTTTTCGTGACATAGATTTCAAGTCCTAAGGGTACAGATTGTCACGCCCCGATTTTTTTAGTAGCGGAATTAAATCGAGAATGCGACGAACAAGTAAGCATCCAGAAGCCAAGGCAAATGACTCATCAACAAAGCCCATAATTCAATAATGAAACTCTTTATTCATTGTAAGTGAATATTACAATCTCTAAAGGTCAAAATAAGAAAACTCACCACTACTAGTCTCATCTAACTCTCAAAGAATGACAAAATTACAATGATTACTAATCTCTCTCTAATCTAGAATAAAGAAAGACTCTCTAAAGCGTACTCCACGCTCGGTGCACAAGCCCCCTCATTAATACATGCTCCTCATCTTCACAACTTGAAATGTTTATGAAGATAGGGGTGAGCAAACTAGCCCAGTAGGATTTACATCTCAATGTGCAGGCACTAATGTACATGATTAGCATTTTAAATAAGCAGGATCTTAACAGGAACATGATGACTATGCAAGCATTTCTAACAAGTCAAATGGCTGAACAGATCAAATATCATAATGAAACAAATACTGCCTTTCATATGTATTGGACAGGTAATTCAAGAATAGAATCATATCACAAAGATTTCAAGAATGAGTTTGTACCACGTAAACAAGAATTGGCCATATTCACACAGATATCACATATTCACGTGATCAGACGTATCATATCAAACTTATCGTATCATATCAAACAAAGGCGTATTCCCACAAATCTTGCATACATTCCAGTGCCATGCCACGCACCACAAGTCCATACTTCCACGGTTATAAGTACGTTGGGGCACTCCTCCCCAGGACCAGACAGGCCCCTATTGCACAGGCATTAGTCAAATGGACCGAAGTCCCACGTTGTGCCGATCAAACATATACATATTATGGCCACGGATTTTCAATAACAAGCTCATTGTAATAAGAACATGATCATTCACAGAGTCAAGGTATGACAATAGCTCAAGAGATTATTGGGACAGTATAATGACGTATCTTATGTTTCATAATTCTTTAATGTCTTGACAAGAGGATGACTAATGACAGATCGTACACAGTACAAGTGCTCTCTATCTCCAGGGTACTTCGTGGTATAACCAGCTCGGTCTCTATGAGGGAATCTATAGAGTACAGAGACTTACGGAGGTCTTAGGGAAAAGATCTCTAGTCTGCCAATACGGAATGACCGGCAGAGAGCTCCCAATTCCCTAAGAGGGGTGTGCCTAATCATGCAAACGTGTAAGTAGCGTGTCACGGTACTTTCCTAATCATGTATGCAATGGATGAACGAATTATGGAAACGTCGGAAAGCATATAAATAAGGAAAGTCCATACGCAATAAACAAGTAACATAATAGAAAGCTCATAAACTAAACAAGTCCACTCTAACATGTAATCTTCACAAATTCATATCACATACTTATTATGACAATTTCATATCAAGCTAAATCACAAGATGATAATCACATGAATATATATCAATCAATTCATATGGTACTTAAGAATCGTATTCATGTCTTTATAGTTTTAAAATGGGTTGATTGGTTTTAGGTCATTAGACAGACTACACAATGCATCTTAAGAACATATCATGCAAGACTAATATTTAACACTGTAAAAATAGGTCTCGAGTAGGCCTTGGAATACACATCGGACACAGTCGACGCATTTAATAACACTGTGTACGGTCGAAACAAGCCTAACCTGTGAAAACCCAAATCGCGACGACCTATGTTGTCGCCTTTATCATTGAATCACGACAGGATATCCCATCGTGTTCATGAAATTCGTTCAAATTAATAATATAAAAATGGACGTAAAGCTTGAGTGGGAAAGCCGGCCAAATCGGGACGAGGTTTCACGTCGCGAATCAACCGGTGCTGAAAACCATGCAGCGTACAGTTCCATGCCGGTGATTGACCAGTCAGACATGAAAACATGATGGAATTGACTGTCGCCTTTTACTAAATCGTGAGGTACCAGTACATCGCGTTCATGCAACATGAATCGCGACGTCTGGAGTCGTCGCGGTTTTGGATCTTGCCCGAAACCCAGAAAAAATGTGACACCCTTCATGATTGGCCTATAACTTGCAATCCAACAACATTTAGACAAAACTCTTAAAAACGTCGAGGACAACTATTAGAAGAAGATTCATGTTTTGGGTTTGACCCAAATAGGCCTCAGTTTCCGTGAAATGCATGATGAATGCAAAAAGCCATAGACATGCACGACTTAGGGAAAACGTTTAATACTCAAGATGTTCTCAATGAAAATCGACGAAATCACTTGCACATGAAAGTAGACTCGATGCTCTACACATTGATATAGGATGTATTTATATTTGGCCCGAGATCTCGTACCTTTTGGGTTGAAAAAGTCTCATCCTCTAGAAATGCCCTCATTCAGACCGCTTGGAGGAGAACGCTTAATACACCCAATCTACTGAATAAAAAATAGGCAAACCAGTTCCATTAGAAGCTAGACTCGACCCTCTTTCTAGGGGTATATGTCTTGCATGGTTTGGTTAAGGTTTGGCTTACCTATGGTCGACTCCAAGAAGAGCTATCTGCACAGGTTGATGCAGACGTAGCAGGGAAGAAAGCTCCGAGTTGGGGCGATTTCCTCCACCTTGAGTGCTTAAGAACAGCCTCACACGACCCCAACAATGTGTAAATTCATCCCCTAGGGTTCCATGGCATGTATATATACATCTAGGGTGTTTTAGAAGTCCCATTGGGTGTAGGAAAGGAAGGGTGCGGTTTTGGCCTCCCACCTTCCATAATTTGATGATTTCACACCCCAATAGAGTGTGTGAGGTTTTAGGAAGTCTCCCACCATGGTTAAGCATGAATTTGGGTTGCCACGAGAGCCTAATGGCCTTAGAATTTGCCCTAGTTACCTCTTTCTAATTTCAACTCAATTAGAGTTACGAATTTCCATGTATTTTTCTTGCTTCATTTTATTCTTGGCCAAATGTGTTCCATTGGCCCAATTCCGATAATGGATCATCAATACATGATGTTGGAAGTCTCTCCAACATGTTTATTTAATTTGGGATCATGTTACATTTCTGTGTTAATGGTTTTCCGATTTAGTTTCCTAATTTGGATAATTAGTCACATTGTGACGTACACTTGGCCAATCAGATTTTTTGTTGCATGAGTTTCTTCGTGGAACACTTAGGAATAATGTTTAGGGTTGATTTATAATTTTTACAGAATTTTTCGATGTGTTCTTGTACGTACGATAGTGGTATGTACTTTCTACCATTCCGATAATACGGAAATTATTTCTTTCCATTTATTTACAATTTTTAAATCACTAACTTTTTCCAGGGTGCTACACCATTCCGATAATGGGATATCAATCCATGTTGTTTAAAGTCCACCCATCAATTTTAATTTGGTTCATGATCATATTTTATACACATGATAATGAATTTTCCAACTTATTTCTTAATTACGATAATAAGTCACAATAACTCTTAAAGCTACCCCAAATGATTTTATTGACCCAAATTTCTTGATGAATCATTAGAGAATATTATTTGAAGTCCATCTATGATTTTTATTTAATTTTCTGACTCATCTAAGTATGTGTGATAACGATTTCCCGACTTATTCCCAGATTACGATACTCAATCGCAAAACGTCTTAAACTTGGACCATATTATTTAGAGTTGAGCTATGATTTATACAGAATTTTCTAATGGGTTTTTGTATGTACGTTAATGGCACATACGTTTTTGCTATTTCAATTTTATCGTTTTCAATTTATTTTTATTTTTCCAATTACTGAATTTTATGGGGTGTTACACAGATGGATCAACAAATTATGATCCAAGAGCTCACACAATGGTGAAACAGAGATCTCATTCATCATTCTCTTCAACGGTCATCTTACGCACATGTGGTATGAGACACATGCTATGGTGTTCTTTCATCATTATGGGCGTGTCACATACAACAGAATAAAAACACCGTACGGTTCTTAGTCTAGCCACTCCCACTGCGGCTAACCCGAGTCTCACGACGTCTTATCATAAAACTCACAACCAACTTAATGAAGGTTTCACGGATTTGATTCTCATATTCTGTGATCGATCCAGAGGGATCTCATCTTAATTCAGTTTAAGGCGACAATAAAAAGAAAATATATTGCTCTCTCTCATAGCGCCATAGATATAAATTTATCTTGCTCGCTCTCACAGTGCCATAGATATAAATTGTCTCACCTTGCTCACTTTCTTAGCGCCAAGGCAAATGACCCGTGTGAGGGGGTTCATTCAGAGACTAGTGACACTTTTCTTGATGTGTAAAATATTCCAACCATAGACACACATAAGGAAGGAAAACATAATAAATTAATTGTCAATGAATAATTGTGCACATTACAATTTACACAATCCCATATTTCTAATATGGGCTACAAATGCCTCCCTCGGGATTTGTTTAGTTAGTGGATCTGCCAACATATGACCTGTTGAAATGTGTCGGAGAACCACCAACTTCTTTGCAACTAAATCCCGAATGTAGTGATAACGAATGTCAATGTGTTTGGTTTATCCATGGTATTTAGGGTCCTTAGCATAGGCCAAGGCCGATGTGCTATCAACATATAGCACCACCGCCTCCCTTGATAAATGTCTCATGGCCAATCGTTGTAGGAAACTTTGCAACCAAACAGCCTCTTGCCATGCAGCAGAACAAGCCACATATTCTAATTACATGGTGGATAAAGCGATGCACGTTTGTTTCTTGCTAAACCAAGAAATGGCCCCTCCACCTAACATAAACACATAGCCTGAGGTGGATTTGTGCTCATCTTTATCACCGGCCCAATCAGCATCGCTGTAACCTCTCAATCTTAAGTCACCTCCTTTGTAACATAAGACAAGGTCTGAAGTACCATGGAGATATCGAAAAAGTCTCTTAACTGCTTTCCCGTGAACATGACCGAGATTACTTTGATAACAACTAACAAGACCCACCGCAAAGCTAATGTCTGGCCGTGTACATAACATGGCGTACATTAGGCTCCCAATTGCAGTAGCATATGGCACTTTAGACATTTCATTCTTTTCCTTATCAGTTTGTGGACATTGACTGATACTTAAAACACAACTCTTATCAATTGGAGTATCGATGGGTTTGGAATAATGCATCCGGAATCGCTCAAGAATTTATTTATATAAGTCTCCTATGACAAACACATAAGTTTATTCGGGCGATCTCTCATGATTTTTATTCCTAGCACATAATTTGCTTCACCCATGTCTTTTATCTCAAAGATGGAAGACAACCATTCTCGAGTGGCTTCGATAGATCCCATGTCATTTCCAATAAAATGTCATCAACATATAATGACAAAATAAGAATCTTTTATGCCGTACGTTTAACATACACACAATGGTCTTCTTCAATCATCTCAAAATGAAATGAGATAATAGTTTTATAAAATCTAAAATACCACTGTCTAGACGATTGTTTGAGGCCATAAATGGAACGTTTGAGACGACAAACTTTGCGCTCTTGTCCCTTTGCCTCAAAACCTTCTGGTTGAACCATATAAATTTCTTCGTCTAGTTCTCCATTGAGAAATACTATTTTAACGTCCATCTGAAAAAGTTCTAAGTCTAAATGTGCAACAATGGCAAGAATAAGCCGAACCGATGTGAATCTCACCACTGGGGAGAATGTCTCATCGAAATCTATACCCTCCTTTTGAGTATATCCCTTCTCCACAAGTCGTGCTCTATATTTTTTGATTGATCTATCCGCCTTGCGTTTGACTTTGAAAATCCATTTATTTCCAATAGCCCTATGCCCTGGAGGGAGGTCCACAAGTTCCCAAACCTGATTCTTACTCATAGAGTCCATCTCATCTTGCATTGCGTCCTTCCACTCTTTACTAGCAGATGAAGTTAATACTTCTTGAACAGAAGTAGCTAGGCTCATCATCATCAGCAAGCTAGCACACAAGAGCTTCCTCTTCGATCTCAAATCAAGGACGAGGCATGTGTCCACGTTTGCTATGGCGTATCTGATCGTCTTGTTCTTCTATAGGTGTGCTCTTACTGGGTACAAAGCTCCCACTATCATGATGATCATCTCTACTATCTCCGGTGGCTTCTTGGTTAGGAACTAATTCTCTCCCTTCACGGGAAGATGGTAGAACATCATTACAGTCATCCAACTCATGGAGATCAAGACTCTTTCCAGTGTCGCCGATACTAAAAAATTCTGATTCTAAGAAAACAACATCTCGGACGTCTTTTTCTATCATTCCTCCATTCGGATGTTGTCCGTACATGACATAACCCTTAGAGCCTTCAGGATATCATATAAAGATAAACTTTCTAGCTTTAGGGCCAAGTTTTCCAAACTTTTGAGAAATGTCATGGACATATCCCGCTGAACCCCATAGACGTAGATTATCTAAATTTGGTTTTTCACCAAGCCATAACTCATAAGGGGTGGAAGGAACTGACTGTGAAGGTACGCGGTTAAGGATCTAGGCCACAGTCATTATAGCATCCCCCCAAAAAGATATTGGAAGGTTGGCATGCGCCATCATCGACCTAACCATATCTAACAATGTTCTATTCTGTATCTCAGCAACACCATTTTGTTGCTGTGTATACGGAATAGTTAATTGTCTACGTATTCTTTTTTCTTCACATAAAGTTTGAAACTCATCCGAAAGATATTCACGTCCTCGATCTGTCCAAAGAACTTTTATGGTTTTGCCTAATTGATTCTCAACTTCTGCCAAGAAGTGTTTGAAGTAATCTAACGCTTCATAGCGGTGAGCGATCAGATAGACATATCCATATCGTGAATAATCATCTATAAATGTGAGGAAATAGGAAGCCCCTTGATGGGTCTTCACACTCATGGGTCCGCAAATGTCGGAGTGGATTAATTGTAAGAGTTTAGTGGCTCTCTTAGCCTTTCTGAAAGGCTTGCAACATGTCTTACCGGCGAAACATGATTCACACATAGGAAGATTGACTTTAGAGAGTGAGCCTAGTAAGCCTTCTCGAGCTAACCTTGTCATTCTATCTTATCCTATGTGTCCTAGCCGAGCATGACAAGTTTTTGAATCAAGGTTATTATCAGTATTTACCACATAAGACACAGGAAAATTATGATAATCCAAATCTAATTTAAACAAACCATCCATTAATAAAGCATGACCATATATAACATTGTTCAAACAAATGTCAACTTGGTTGCTAGCAAAAGAAAAAGAGAAGTCTAATGCTAATAATGACGAGACCGATAATAGATTGTGCTGAACTCTAGGTGCATAGAGCACTTCATGGAGAGTTAAGACTCATCCAGTCTTTAACTTGAGTTGATACACACCAACTCCAAGAACTTCCTCACTAGAACCATTTCCCATATATACTCTTTGCGATCCTGCTAATATTCGGCGATAATCCACGAACCCTGCTCGATCCCTTGTTATGTACTTGGTCGCTCCTGAATCCACTATCCATTCAGGATTTGTTCGAGCAACTAGAATATGCGAACAAACATGCACAATTGGAGTGCAAAGAAATTAGAATACCTTTTTCGGCTAAGTGCATTCACAAGCGAAATGTCCCAGTTGTCCACAATTATAGCATTTGGCCTTCGACTTATCTCTCTTTCCACCACACTTACCTCTTTGGCGCTTCAGTGTTTGCCCCGCCTTTGAAGTGAATGCAACATTTTACCTCTTCCTCTTGAAGTTCTTCTTTGGACCCTTCTTGCCCTGTTGTCTGCCTCCCTGAGCAACAAGGGCAATAGCGCGCATAGCTTCCTCGCGCTCAACCTCTAACTCCACATGGCGAGAGATGTTAGAAAAAATCTTAATACTCTCATTGTGAGTGAGGATTTGTTTCATGTGAGTCCAGAGTCTGGCAAAGATCTTATTACAGCCTGCACCTACTGCTCATCAGTGAGATCGTGACCTGCAGACTTCAAGTCACGAATCATGCTTGACATCATCCTTAGATGCTCAGTCATGTTCTGATGGGGATCTTTTTAGAGGGTCTCAAATTTCAAAACAAGAGCCCTTAACCTCGTGGTAGAGGTTCCTCCAAAAGTAATCTTCAACTTATCCCACATATCCTTGGCAGTCTTACACTTATCAAACTCGCCAATCAGATCATCCTGCATGCTGCTTAACAGTGTAAAGTGCATGCTGCGATCTTTGTTGAACCTTGACTTGTAAGCCTCTTGATCTCTGCAGTGTTGCCTTCTTTGGGCGGGGTCATGGATGTAGTAATGTGATCAAGTAACTCTTGCTCATTCAAGAGATATTGGATTTTTCGATGCCAAATGTCATAGTTAGTGCCATCTAATTTATCCCCTTTCGTTAAGTCAGCAATAACATTCTTGGAGGCCATCGATGAATCACTACATTAAGATAATAATGAGAAGGCTAAGTTGACAATTCTATACATCAGTCTATTTGATCCAGAAATCTACACTATAACATTAAATATTCTCCATATAATAAGATCGAAAGTAGACTTAGAATTCTACAGTCATCTCCCATTTATATAAGAATATTCAATATTATTAGAGTAATTTCGATCAAATAATTTAGAGGGAGAGGAACTAACATCTCTCAATTAGTAAGCATGTATATACTAAATATGAATATTCAAATAAAGAATTAACAACAACTAATTATGTTCAAAAAATATTCTAATAATTTTGAACAACAACTAATCATGCATTTTCAAAACTCCCTTTTAATAAAGGATTCAACACATGTTTTTAAACGAACGGATCATAGATAGATTGCTTGAATATAAAGTGCATGAATAAACTTATTATAAGATCAAATTAACTAATACAAGTTATTGCATGGACTTAAATAAGACAATCTTATAATTATGAAACTCATAATGATCCAAAGGAATAATAAAATCATGTTTAAAATTGCGATAACATCATAATAGCTAAAGCTATCGTCTGGAGGCGGGCTGGAGTCATAGCACGGCACCAGGGAACATGCCACATGTGACATCGGACTCGTCGTACCGCCAATTAGTCATTATGGTGGCGACAGGAGACTGGGTCACCATTCCCTGCCAGTCCACGTCCAAGAATGCGACTAAGTCGGGCTCGACAACGAGGTCCGCTCGGCAACACCACATTAGTGCGACGTCTCGCAAGGCGGTCAAGATCACGACGCCGACGGGCCGACGCTCTCATGCGGGCCTATTCCACCAAAAAAGTGCGTCTAGGCATGGGTGGACTAGTACCCATGCGCCCTTGTCCGCCAGTACCCCCGCGTTCAGCCAAGCCAGCATGCCCGCAAAGCGCCACTCCTTCACCCTCGGGAATCGCCACGCCTGCGTGCATGCCCACCTAGCCGCGCGCCACTGGGCCACGGACGCCAGCACGCCCCCGTGCGCAGTGTGCATGGCCGCCGCCGCGGACGTGGCCACGGACTGCGCGGCCTCCGCTCCACCCCGCCTGGTCGCGGTCATAGCCTTCGCGCCAGTCTGCCTGGCTACAGACCTCTCCGCACCGGCCCGCCTGCTGCATGCGTGGGCCATGGCCTGCCGCCAGGCCGCGGGTGCCTGGGTGACTGCTTGGGCCACGGTCTACG
Source organism: Colocasia esculenta (assembly GCA_014218235.1). Lineage (NCBI taxonomy): Eukaryota > Viridiplantae > Streptophyta > Magnoliopsida > Alismatales > Araceae > Colocasia > Colocasia esculenta. Next base: position 20,843,927 of record CM024764.1, on the reverse strand, counting down.
CCTCCACGCCAACCCGCGTGGCCCACCTGCAAGGCCTGCCTCGCCCACCCCTGCACCTGCCTGCATGGTTGTGCGGACTACTTGGCTGAGAACCGCGTCACCCGCATGGCCATGATCCACTTGCATGCGTGGATGTGGTGGCGACGGTCCTGCAGTGCGGTGCGCTCCAGGTGTTCCGTCAGATCGCCCTCCTGAACGGCACGAAGAAACATCGCCCGGATGTGGCGAGGGAGAAGTGTGCAGTGCTACAATGTAACCCCTTGCAGTCATCAGTCGCCAAAATCTAACTGGCGCCACAGACTCCTGCATGGGTGACGGGTCGCTACCAACCACACTTTCCCCATCATCGTCGTGGAGATCTCCGTCGGTTCAAAATCATCTTCATCCATTGCAGCAAGTTCTTGCGCATGGAGATCATCCGACGACATCGTGGAGAGAGGAATATTGATGCTCTGATACCAATGTTCGATCTTGATCGGGGTGTTTACCTCGTCGTTGCGGAACCTTGTAGGATTGAGAAGAAGGCTACAAGAGTCTTCTTCATTGTTTCCTCGCTCCAAACACTTTCGGGATCCGGTGGTAATGTCCCATGTGAAAAGTTTTGCACATGTGAAAAGTTTTGCACAAGTGAGAGAGAGAGAGAGAGAGAGTCTTGCGTAGGGTGTTTTTTCGAGAGAGAGTCCATCCTTCTCTCATGCGCATGGGAGAGAGAGAACAACTGCCCTGCTCAATTGGTTTTCTCCCCCGGGGCAATATCCAAAAGAGTCCTCTTCGACTCAGGAGACAACCGCACTGGCGGTTTGTCTCTTTCCAAAGGTTGCCCCTCGTGGGCAACCACCGATGGCAGATGCCATCGGTTTACAATAACAAAGCCATTTCCTAAAAGTGTGCCTGTATGATGGAAGTATCTTCTTGTAGACCAAGTCTTGGAGGCACGGGAATGCACAACCGATGCCATATATGATGCCAGCTTTGTTGGTAATATTTGCACTTAAGGAAGATATGGTTCACATATTCCTCATGATAGCAACATAGAATACACTTGGTATAACCTGGTATTCCTCTTTTCATCAAATTATCCAACGTAGGTAACCAGTTAGTAAGAGCTTGCTATGTACACAGGGAAAATTTTTGGACTAAGACTGCTCCATACCCATATAAACCAGACTACCTTTGGATTCTGGGCCCATTAATATTCTAACCTTTCCTTATAGAGAATTGCCCTGATCATGCTTTCATAGAAGTCTATCTTCACCCTGAATATTTGAGATAGGAATCTGCATTACTCCCTGCCATAGATTTCTCATTTCTATAGTTGTGCCCTGTGGAAGATTCCAATTACCATTGTGAATAAAATTTGAAACATTAGTGCCATGTGAAAGATTGAGGGCCCGGCGTGTATGGTCTCCATGCAAATCATGAACACTTACTCCACCTAACCACGGATCACCACATGTTAATTTCTCACTAGTGACAATAAAATATTATATGTGTTGTTTGATTCTTTGCCACCGTCTGATAATGCCCTTCGGTCCTGCAAAGTTGTAAGATTGCAATTGATATATTTTTCTTGTTTCTAGCACTTGTAAGGGGAGTGGAAAGTTAATGAATCAAAAGGGAGAGGGGAGTGGAAAATAAAATAGCATACATGTTAATATGAAGTTCTGGATATTTCCCTTACTCGAAATTGTGGTACATGCTGTGATTAGAGCAAGAAATATTTTTCCATACTACATATTTTTCCATACTACATATGTTTCTAAGGGGAGTGGAAGAGGAAAAGTTAGTGACTTAATGGAATCATAAGGGAGAGGGGAGTGGAAGATGGAAAGTGAGAGTGACGAAAAACCAAAGTTTTACTTCTATATATTATAGATTGTAAGTGAAATTAAGAAAGATCACATTTAATTTGTTTTTCTTTCCCCTCACTCTGTTTCTCTTTATTGGAGTATGAATTTTCTTCTAGGTTACCAGAAGAAAGTTCTCAAGTGCTTGCCCAGGACGGAAAGGAATATTTATAAGGTTGCTTCGGACCACGTAATCCAAAAAAAGGATTTGCAGCTACGGTAATCCCATTTCTTCCATATGAAAAGGAAGGATAGCCTAAGACTACAGAAAAGAAACTTTTCATCCTACAGGAAAGAGAGAGTTCTTTTCTTGACTTAAAAAATATTTCAGCAAAAAAGACGAAATTTCTCAATGATTACCAGTTGTTGCGAAAAAGCCAATTTCTGTGTGATTAAAAATCTAATCGCAACCATTAGGGAGGAGGGGAAGAAAAACAATTGATTAAGAACTCCAAAAAATATGATTAAAAAGATGATTTTTTGAGAAAAAGGTTTCCAAGATTACATATGTTAGAAGATGAATGAATAGTCAAGTTTGCCTTCCTAAAAGATAATCAAACTTCCTTTCACTATTCTCTCTAAATGGCCTGCAACTCACACAAGATTTGGATCTTGTAACAATTCCTAAACGTACGTAGAAAAATTATTTTCTTAGCATTTCTTTCAACTAAGAAGAAAAGTTTCCTTCTCTAAACAATGAGTTTCATAAATCCCAAAACCCTCAAAATTTTTAGGTTGAGAAATATATATATATATACTTTCTCAACATAAGAAATAGAAAATTGAAAAAGTTAATCTGAGCCCTTCATCAAAACCTCCCTCCACCATATATCTTGCTGCTCACATTTGATTGTCGGATATTTGGGTTTTATGTGCGCTTATTCTTTTTGTCTCCCTTCCTGATGTTATTATCCCCAATCTCCTAACATTTTAAATGTCCACTTAATGCTTATGAACAAATTAAGAAGTCAACATTATATATGTTTTGAGACATTAAATATCAATGTGTTGCCTTTATATGAAGGTTATTAATAAGAATATGTTACACTTATAATTTTTTTGTGGTTGGCAAAATAAAATGGGAAAAAATGTGGCATCATATAATGCCTCTATATCAATACAATACATCATAGACCATTGGCGTAGTCATGTATTAGCAAATTATATCGCACATGGATAACACTTTAACCTGTTAAAATATTAATACTTTTGTTAGTAAATATGCAACATATTGACAATTCAAAAAATCATCACTCTATTATTTTAATGGGCAAATTAGTTAGGAGTCCCTGACTGTAATAGGGAGGCCCTTGTTGTAACATAGTTTAACATATACTGTAACAAGGGATAACACTTACTGTAATGAGTTACAGCTCTGTCAAGGACTAGAAAATAAATCAAACATTTGATAAGGAACTCCTAATTAATTTATCCTATTTTAATTTGTTAACACTTTAGTTTCACATTAACGTGGGTATAGATTATCAAAGAAATTTCTTAACATCCTAACACCTTCATATGTTTAAATTAAGTTTTAAGTTAACATGCAACTTAACAATGATGATATCTCAAAAAGCGTCTAAAAGTTGGCTGGTAGAGTGACGTTAATAAATTCAGTATTAGCCTCCCTCCTAATTTATCTGGCTGCGTCCTCATCTATTCCTTGTACTGTTATGAGCTACATTGAGAAATGTTCTGCAAATTTTTTCTGGAATGGATATGAAGGTGCTCGTAGGCGCCATTGGGTGGCATGGTCGACCATCCAACGGCCTGTTGCAGAAGGCGGCCTGGGGGTCAGGAATTTGAAGCAGGTGCAGGTTGCTCTGGCTATCAAAATCTTGTGGAATATTCACCATGGGTCGCCCTATTGGGCTAGGTATGCAAGGAAACATTTCTTCTCTGGCAGTGCCACAAGACTTCCAGGTATGTCGTCTAAGGTTTTTCTTGTAGCTAATCAAGTATTTAAGGATAATACAAGATGGATTCAAGGGAAAGGAAATGAAATAGATTTCTTAAATGACATTTGGCTGGGGGACAGACCGCTATCAGAGCAGCTAAGTGAGCCATATACAGGGGGGGAATTGTTTTGAAGGAGGTAATTAACAACTCTAAGCATCTCATTAGATCTCTTATTCCTACAGGTCTTCTTCGGGGGGTGGTTCTAACTGAAATGGAGGATAAGTGTGTCTGGGGCGCTTCTCAAGATGGGGGCTTTTCTTCTAAATCAGCCTATAATTTGATCAGATCGGTAGGAGTGAGGCGTCCAGCCATTTCTAATCTTTGGAACAACTCTTATTATAGGAGGGCTTCTTTATTCTACTGGAAATTATTGTATAGAGTTGTTCCTGTGGATCAAAGAATAGCAGAAAGTGGTATTCAACTTGCTTCCTGTTGCTCTTGTTGTAGGATGCCTACATATGAGGATTATAATCATCTGTTTATTTATGGTGATCTGGCAGCCTCCCTGTGGACCTGGTTTCATCCTCTTATTACTCCGAAGGTGATTATGCATTGTCAAATAACAGCTAGATTGTGGAGCTTCTTGTCGGTTTCTAATGTGGCCTCTCCTTTTGGTTTTGTTTCCCTCTACTGCCTTATCCTTATGCTTTGGGAGATTTGGAAGGGGAGATGCTTGGCAAAGTTCGAGTCTAAGAGGCCTTCAGCTATTATTATTGGCAAGATCAAATTCATGATATCAAATTCTATTGCTCATATGAATTTTAAGGTGCATGCTCCAGCGCCACAAGAGTTGCAGGTCCTTCAACTCTATGGGTTTAATCCTATTGTCTCCTCTAAGATTCTCAAGTTGGTCCGCTGGATACCACCTTTATTTGATTTTTGTTTAAATGTAGATGGAGCTTGCAAAGGAAACCCGGGAGTCTGTGAGGGAGGTGGGTGCATCCGTAACAAGTAGGGTGAGATTTCTGTGGGATTCTCTCATTTCTATGGCTATGGAAATAGTATGGTAGCGGAAATTAGAGCCTTGTGTGATGGTATTCGCATGGCAGAGTCTCTTGGCCTTCGGTTATCTGTCATATACACAGATTTAATTGCTTTGGTCAAATCTCTCAAAACTGGTCGATGTCCTTCTTGGCAGGCTTACCGTTGGTGGTGGGAAGTTAGTACATCGCTAACCAAAAGTTCTTATGACATTCGCCATGTGTTCCGGGAAACTAACCAAGTTGCTGATGCTATGGCTAACTATGCATGTCAAGCCAGGGTGAACCAAGTCTTCTGGGGGACTTATAGCATCCCAAAAAATTGTAAAGGGCCCATTGTTTTCGATAAAACCGGCCTCCTACATGTGAGATCTTCTTGACCGGGTCTTAGCTGTAACTTATCAATGTGAATATATATTTTGGCCCAGGTGCTACACTGGTGGAGTGAGAACATTCGCCCCTACTAGGGGAGGGTGCACTCTCCCAGCCTTAGTTCCTGAGGACCGTTTTTATATTAAAAAAAAAAACTTAACAATGATGACGGGCCGGGGAGGTCTTCAAAAGTTTGACGCGGGCCTAAAAATGCGATAGTAAGAACTTAACATGAAACTAATAGTTAACTTTTCAGGGAAAGAAGAAGAAGAAAGAAAGAAAGGCAGTCCTTGTTCGTCAAAGAAAAACGAAAAACTTCCCCAGAACGTTTTCTCCTAATTTCCCAACACCCCCATACAAATATCTTAAAAGTAACAGAAAAAGCATTCCAATAATTTTCCTTTCTACAGCAATATTAGTGCTGAATAATGGCATTGGAAGAGCCGAAATTCCTTTATTCGTTAAACCATAAGACCCTACCAAAAGACAAAAAAAAAAAAATCAGGGGATCTGAACTAATTATTGCCGCACCATGAAATGTCCTGGCAAAATGCATGCATCCCCTAATCTGTTCCAGAGGGAGCCCCTAGTAATTTCATCAAATATAAGAAGGTCCACGCGCGAGTTTATTGATGCCCAAAAGGCGATTCAACTGTGTGCGAGTGCCTGTAGAAGAACGTAACGACAGTAGTGATCATGGAGTAATCCCATTATAAGACAGGTTGATTCAACAACAGAGATTAACCAGGAACATGCAAGTATGGGGTGTTTCTAACAAACATACAAATATCATGTACAGAATAAGTTTTGCCATGGGACATTGCATAGATATATATATATATATATACGTACGAGTATCTCCTCATATATATGGATCGAGATGGAGGGGCAACCTAGCTATAAGCTAACTAGCTCTATGTAGAAGTAAGATGATCATACTCACTCTCGAAGTAGCTTCTGTCAAGCTTAATAGATTCTGATCAGCTGTTCTTCTACAGTAAAACAATCAACATATCTGTCGATCGACCCCCGTCGGAGCCCACTTGCGCAGACAGTCACGCCTTGCCTTGCTTGGGCAAGCATTCAGCGGTGGGCGCGTGGCCGACGAAGAGTGCAACGTGGCCCATGAGCTTGTCCTTGCGGGAGAAGGTGGTGCCGCAGGAGCATTGCCAGCGGCTAAGGTCGCCACAGTGCTTCTCGTGGGTGCGCAGGTCGGACAGCACGGAGAACTGCTTCCGGTTGCAGCGGTTGCACACGTACATCTTGGGGCAGTGGCTCCGCTTGTAGTGGTTCTTGGCGCACACCATGGACTTGAGCGGCTGGAACCTGGGGTGCTTCCTGTTCCACCTGCACCCCTCCTGCGGGCACGAGTAGTACTCCCTCGTCCCCGAGCTCACCACAGCCGTAGTCCTGCTGCCGTCAAACCCTCCTAGCAGCTGCTTGTTAATGGTGTTGCCATGCTGCTGCTGCTTCTTGAGGGGGCTGCTAAGGGCGGCGTTCGTCTTGTACTCGTCCCCATGAGCCCTCATGTGCATCCGCAGGTTGGCGTTCCTCTTGAACCCCTTGCCACAAACCTGGCAGTAATGGGTGTACTTGGCCAGCAGATCCGCCTCCCCCAGTTCGATGATCTCGCACGCCTGATCGGCTGCAGAGAGCTTCCCATCACTCGGGTAACTACTACTCCCCACCTCCACTTTTGCCTGGACTCTCATCTCCCCATTGGCGGCGGGGCTGCTCGTGGGGATGTTATTGACCTGGTACCCTTCATGTGGTGCCTCACAGCCGCAGAGGTAGCTGCAGCCTCCTCCTCCTTGCCGGCCAGTCACGGCGACGTCGCTGCGGGGCTGGGAGGACCCGTCGTGGGATACTTTCACTGCGTTAATGTCCTGGGTCGGCAGCTCGTCCGAGAGGATGGCGGCGTCCAGCGCCAGCTGCTGGAATGTAAACATCATCGACGAGGCGGCCGAGATGATCTCGTGGACGGCTGTGCCGGCGATGGAGACGGCCATGGGCATCGAATCCTGCTGGATCTGGGTGTGGGAGACCACCATGCCCACGACGGACTCGACCTGCTGGACCTTGTTTCTGAGGATGGAGAAGTTGTACAGGAGGGAGCTGTAGTGGGCGTCCACACCCGGCGCGGCAGAAACGCCGGCGGCCGACGGAGATGAGGAGAGCAAGCCTTCCATATCTCCGTTACCTTGGAAACCCTGCGGGCTCTGTTGGAAGCACAGATTGGGCTCTGCCATCATTTCTTCCTCTCCAGCTAATCTCCTCCTTCTTCGATCGGCCACTGTCAACCCAAAGACTTGGCCTCTCTCCACATCTTTGTAGCAATTGAATAGTAGCGGGGAGACGTGGGATATAGGATAAAGAGTCCGTCTTGGGGGTGTGAACCAAACTACACCCTAGGGGTTGGCCCACCCCCAATGATCTCAGCCCCCCAATGGGGGGGGCCGAGTTTGTTGCAACGAGACTTTCCCTAAGGAAACATATGCGATGTGTAATGGGGTCAACTGGGAGAGCATGGCAGCCGCAGCATCCCTACTTGAGCCCTCCCTCGAATCTAACCATTCCCATAGGCGACAATTTTCGCATAAGATATAATAAATAGTTGTGGAAGCATTAGAATAGTACTCCAAGGAAGGGAGCAAGCCTCAACTGCTGAACTCACACCCACCTCCTCTTCTTCTCCTTTTATTTTAGTGCTAGTATCATTTTCTTTGTTGGGCATGGAAGGAGACAAGAGAGCACCTGCTATACTGTAGTCTATGCACGCACGGATTATATGATGTTGGTCTCCCAAGCTTTACAGTGTTATATCCACTACATCCTCGGATAAATTTATGTAGTTTGAGCTCCCATTAAACGTGGTGAACATATGCCCATGGAAGATCGCGCGAGAGAAGCTGGACCCCAGAACTCTGTTAACTCCCAGGATCGTTCAGCTGCTTCCTCCAAATTACTGCTTAGCTGCATCAGACCAATAATCTAATATGAAGCGTCCAGGGTCTCCCGAGAACCATTAACTATATTTGTGGCGTTTCTCAGATGTTATAAGAAATGCCAGGATATATACACATTGGGAAGAGATTATATATTTAATTAGGGGACATATATAGCTAGCTAGCTTCTTGGGTGACGTCCTTCCACAGAATTTAATTAGTTCAACGAAGCAGCTTCACTATCTAGCTAGGGTTTATCTCGACCGATCGTAACTTGCTGCCACAAGGAGTACTGCTTAGCGTCTGCTGAGATGTAAGTTAGTTTGGTAGCACTTACAGGAATATTGAGCCACTTATTTAGTGTATAGTTTGAGTTGGAGATGCCCCCATCTGGATAGAAGGCCATTTAGCTGACTACGCATTTATGGTAGAGGCCTTCCAGCGGATCGATGGTACGTCGTTATCTCATTTTATTAGCATATACTCTAAAATCTTTTATAACGAGCAATAAATATATACTAGAGTACTTGACATATATGACAACTTTTCGACTTCCTGTATATATCGATGAAGAATTTTCCAAGCAAATTCCAATAACATCATGCAGAAAGCAAGCTGTAGCGGTACACATGCACTTACGAACTCTTTAAACTGTTTTTTTTTAACCATTTCTGCGAGTTCAAGGTATCCGATACATGAATTCCACTTCATAATCTTTTTTTTTGCCTATTCAATTCATTATGGTATAACTTAAAGGAAAGTTTCCCACTTTCTTTTACCATCGAGAGGAAAAATGAGCCAACAAATTGACGGCATGCATGATATATAGTTTATGAGGGAAAAGAACTTACAATATATTGATCCACACCAGTGATGAGATGAAAAATTAATGAGGAGATCAATTTTCCGTTTTAGAGTATGACCATTAATTTTCATACAATTATATATGTACGATAGACTAATTTAAAAACCGTGCATGGCTAGTACTATTACCTATTCCAACTGCAAGCCACGAGCAAATGAAATGAAAGAGGAAATGTTAATCAGAGTCCATGATCATAGTTTTGTAACCATCAATCATACAAGAGGTTAATCTCATGCTTGTAGAATCACCCATGCACAATCGTGTCAGGCTCAGCCGCATAATATCAGGAGGAGCAATACTTGGTGCACACCTTTTAGAAGGATGTGCACGCAAACCACACCGTGATTGGCTGGTGCCATTAGGGTGAGGTGACAGGCAGCCAATGGCTGACTGGTTTCCGCACACCACCTGCTGGTGGTGTGCACCAAGTACTGCTCATATCAGTAGACCCAGATGGATCAATTTAGTCACGTGGAAACTTATATTGTCTTTTCAATATTGTTCATTGTAAAGGCGGGCCGATAACATGTGACAAATCAAGATGAAGGGGGTGAATTGAGTTTGCCCCAATAATAAATAAGGCATGGACAATTAACATACAGCCACAATCCAAACCGACACTAACAACAAGATGAGTAGAGAATCACATATTTGCATGCGACAAATAGTTAAAATGATATAGCATAAATCCCACTAAATCAAAGTGACATAGAATTTCCAGTAATATCTAAGATAAAATAGAACACAAGAATGGGGATGGGTATGGAGCTTGCAGTCATTTATTGATGCTGTCACATGAAGCCATGAAGCTATCTACATAGCTTGAAGCCGTTGAGACTCTAAGAGCTGAAGGACTGATAGTCATCTCAAAAACCTCAAGGTCTCAACATCCAAGGATCAAATGGCTATCTTTCAACGCCTATTTTCAAACAGTCACTTTCAAATGGGAAGCTCAAATCTCTGATGCATATATATGAGCTAAAGTTTGAACTAAGGAATATATATGTGAACGCAAGCAAGAGATATACACTAGAACCACAACTCAAGCATACAACCATACCTTCTACAGAAAAGAGAAAGAGAGAAGCTCACAAGATCTGAAGAGAGTCAGTTGCTTCAAGCTTCCACTTTCAAGCTCTCCGTATTCAGAAGTCTTTTCTCTTTGGGTGGCATTTGTATTCTAGATCATCTCAATCCACCACCTTTGAGTCAGAAAGAGTTAGAGCATTCATTCTTATCTTGTATCTCTTTCTGATTTTCTGTGTTTGCTTACTCCTTGAGCAGACACACTGTACACTTTTCAGTGTTGTAACCAGCAGGGGGTTTGTTCTCTGTAGCGCCTCTCTTGTGAAGGGAAGACCTGCGGTTGTAGGTGTTTGTATTACCCCTTGGTGAAGGGAAGACTTGCTTGGGAGCAAGTGGATTGTAATACCTCTCAGATTGAGAGAAGATCAAGTGTTCCTGGCAGTTAGTGAAATCCCAAGTGGTTGTTGGGGACTGGACATAAGACTTCTATGTAGGAAGGGCCGAACCAGGATAAAATTTCTATGCGCCTTGTGTGATTGTTTCCGCCAAGTATTTCATTTGTTTCACACACTACACTAAGTACTAATATTACTATTTAGTGTTATCTATTTTTAGATAATTTTTAATGGTGTAAAGAAGTCCTATTCACCCTCCTAGACATCTAAAGCTCCATCTCGATCCAACATTTCTGAATCCCTACCAATCATTGAAAATCAAGTTTGTGGGATATGTGATCAAAAAAAACAAATGAGAAAATCTTTTAAAATATTCAATGATATACTCACATCTAGACCACTTGAGTTAATTCATATGGATCTTTTTGGTCCAACCAGAACTCAAAGTCTCAATGGTTATAGATATGGATTTGTAATCATTGATGACTTTACAAGATATGCTTGTGTCTTATTCTTATCTCATAAAAGTGATGCATGTTCTGAATTTAGAAAATTTTACAATTCTCCTTTAGTGGGTTTGTCCTTCAAAATAAAGTCCATCTTAACAGATCATGGGGGTGAGTTTGAAAACAAAACTTTTTCTGATCTATGTACTAATCTGAACATATTTCATAAGTTTTATTCTCCTAGAACTCTAGAACAAAATGGGGTTGTAGAAAGGAAAAATAGAACACTAGTGGAAATGGTCAGAACTATGCTCTTAGAAAGCAAATTGTCTAAATCTTTTTGGGTTGAAGATGCAAATACAACTAATTTTATTTTGAATAGAGCATTATTAAGACCAAAGATCAAAAAAACCCCACATGAATTGTTAAATAATAAAAGACCCAGTGTGTGCTACTTCAAAGTCTTTGGATATAAATGTTTTGATCATAATAATAACAAAGAAAATCTTGATAAATTTGATGCCAAGAGTTTTGAATTTATTTTCTTAGGATATTCTGAAAATTAAAGAGCATATAGATTTTAGATTCTGAAAAATAAGACTGTGGAAGAATCTCCATGTAACAGCCCTGGATACTTATGCCCAATAAGGTTCCATATCCAAGTCCGCCTCCCGCGATCGGACCGAAGTCTCGCAAGGGATAGCTCACACACATGTCCAGTAAGAATATAAAAGACAACCACAACAGTATAAGACATAAGTAAGTACATGTGATCATATCTGCATATAACAATTTACAATTGTCCCAATACATTATTACATGTCTAATTAAAAAGTACAACTACCTGGGGCATACCCCGAGGGAGCACAAGCTCACACAACACGACTAACTCTACTGCTGGTGGTACAAGTCTGTCGCAACGCCACTGCAAGCCACACAAACGGCAAGCCCTGAAAGAAACTGTAAGGAAGTGACCCTCAACAAGTCACTAGCTCAGTAGGGGCCACCTAAAAACAACACATGAAACTAAAGAGACCTCAACCCCAGAGGGTCTCACTGGAAACACTGATAGCCAAACTGTGAGGCCCCAAATTTTATGCATTTAATATTGTTGATTTGGTGCATGTTATAAATAGTTACTCACTTATGTGCATGAGTATAATATATGCTATTCTTGTGTGTGTATATTACATTTATATTATGTACATTGTGTATTTAAGTGATGTAGTGCATATGGTATGTAATTATTATCGTATAGCATATAAGTATACACAAAATTATTTTGTATATGAATTTTATTTAAATGTGCATGCATTATCAAGATGTAGAAGTACATAGTATACTTATTTAAATCTATGCAAGTTGAATGTAATTATGTTGAGTACATGTATATAGGTATGTGTTTAACTTTGTGCATGTAATATCTACTTATTTTCATAACCATTAAGTTGCTTATGATGTGTTAGTACATTTATTGAATATTTAAATTTTGGCTGAGATGCCCAGTTCGCGGCAGCATCTTGCGCTACTGACTAATTGGCCATGGAGATTGGCGTCCAGATCGATGGACGTCTACCTTGATGTTGGCAGCACCAAAGGTGGACGCCTACTTTTCTACCTGTGTGAGTTTTCAGATCTAAAAATGGTTGCGGTTTGGCCGGATTCTTGTTTTGGAAACCTTCCCAACTGGAGGATAACCTGCCCTAATGCATCCCTGACCCCCTTAGGTTCTATAGAAGCACCCCCTTTTAGACGGATTAGGTTCTTTTTGCTCTTTGTGAAAACCCTAGAAAACCTATGAGAAAAACCAAAGTTTGGAGGCTTTGATCCGGCGACCTGGTGTTTCTTTTGACGTTCTACCACTTCGGGGAGGAGGTCTGATCATAGAAGAAGGCTTCCCGATGGCGGTGTGCAATCTACTTCCTCACAGAAGCCGGATCGAGAGGTGATTGAGGGACTTCTTGGCACTGGCCGAGGAGAGCTTCTCCGGCAATTAGATTGCATATAGAATTTTATTTAAGGCAAGTAACTTGATGGTTCAAGCCATAGACCTACCCTTAGAGTTTTTATTATTTTTCCAGATTTTATTCCATGCATGGAACCCCAAATTGTTGCATTTTCTGTGTTTCGGTCTGCACTGTGTGCAGACAGAATATAGATGGCCACCTCTACTGCCACCTAGATCCCCTATAAACGGCACTAGATCATGCCGTTTATTTTGTAGGCGTCCAGATCCTGGACGCCAAGTTCTCTGAATTTCCAGAAAAAGGTAAGACTGCATGTGATGTGATTTCGGGGAAAATCTGTGGAAACATGTATGTGTCTAGAAATTGTAGAACTGTCTAATGTGTTTAGTAAATCATATCCTGAAATATTGAGGATTTTCCAATGATAGTTATTATTTATAAAATTTCTGTTGTGATGTAATATACATGATTTGAAAAGTTAATTCGGGAAAAAAATTGAATTGACACATGTTATGATTGTAGAAAATTAACATGAATTCAGTACTACTGTATGCATGCTTTAGGATTGTTAGAGGAGAAAATTTACTGTCCTTTATTGTTAAACGAATTATCCTATTAAATTTTGGGTAATTAGTGATAACTGTTAAAAATAGTGTTTCTACTCCAAAAATTGTAGAAAATTGCATAAATGTTCCATGTACCTATGTGAACTGTGGTTAAAATTTCGTAGGATTCTAAATATTGTGCATAATGCTATAAATTTCTGAATCTTCCTACACCATGATATGATAGATTTAAATACAGAATAATAATGGTTGTTGAATGTTATTGTTCAGAAATGTTTAAGGAAGTTAGAACCACTGTGTGCATATTTTATATCTGCTAAAATGGATGGTTCACTGCCTACCATGTACAGACTGAATATCTTTTAAATTATCTAAAATCTATCACTAATATTAAATAAAAATAGTTTTACTATTCCAAAATTTATGAAAAATTAGTGGTGTATTCTGAGATATATATGTACCATGTGGTTAAATTTTCAGTCTATTTTGATCACGGTAGAATGACTTATGAATTTCAGAAGGTTTCTATATCATAAATTGAATTAAGTCTTAACCAAGTTTAAAAGTGTGAATGGCATCATGATTGTGTTCTGTCAATGATTGCTTATAACTGATTTGAGAACCTAAATGTGTTAAATTTATGTTCCATAATATATGTGTGTGCATGTGCGTGGAAAGTGAGGGAACAAAGAGCATGTGTGTGTGAAACATTTAAATATGGCAAGATAAACAAATGTGCCCATAAGACACTGCCACCCTAGAAGAAATGGAGTTGTACTGTAGTAGAGCCCCTACGGGAAAGCTCAATTATGATAAGTGACACCCGAGGCAACAGGTAGCGAAATCCTGGAGGTGGACAGGTTCCACTGGTAATGGTAGGGAGTGCTTCCCTCGGTTCTGCAGTGACCAAGACTTGATCACTTTGTCTGGTGATTAAGTAGAGAAAGTGAAAGTGTAAATGTTAAATGATCCTTCTAGTGGTGGTTTGGGCTGTGTCTTGGCAATGTATAAAAATAAATATGTGTAAAATATGCAAATGATATGTGAATATGGCACAAGGTATGTGCTCGTGATATGAGAATGTGGCACATGTTATGTGCAAGTGAAATGATATGCAATTGAGAATGTGAAAGTGAAACCCTATATGAAAACCATGTGAAATAGTGTAGAAGTAAAAAGGCGATGAAGTGAAAGTAAGTGCATGTGAATATGTCATGAAATATGAAATTGCATGTGTTAATATGTTTTTGTTAAAATGATGAAAGTGATATCATGTTTAGTACCATGTGTAGGTGCAGGTTTCATATCTAGAAATTATAAGGTACTTGATGTGCATGTGCTTAGTATCATATTGAAATCTAAATAAAGGCCATGTGTTAGTGTTATGTAAGAGAAAAATATTAAAGCGTGTGATTATATAATGTTGTTATGCTAATGATACCATGATATTTGTATTCATGTTTAGATTATTGTTTTACATGTGTTAGATTAGTTGTTTAATGTGATTCCATGTTTATTCATTGATGTTGTAACATGAGCATGTATGAATTAAATTGCTAATTAAAATTCTATTAAGTTCATTGTGTTAAAATGTTAGAAAGCATGTTTGGTAAGTATATGGTTTGAGGTTTTATGTTACTTGCTGAGTCTATTATGTAGGCTCACCCTTGCTAAATATTTCAGGAAATTTAGAAGCTGAGGAGATAGCAAGACGTTGGGAGCTTGGAGAATAGCTGAAGATTTGTATTTTTTTTTTTTTAGTATGTAATTTGAAATTTGAATTTGGGATATGTAAATGGGAACTGGCTACATGTTTATGTTTATTATGTTATGTCATTTCTTTATTGGACTATATAGACTGTGGCATGTGGATTGAAGTTGATGGAATAAGAGATGTTATTTAAATTCCGTTGCATTATTTATTTCTATTCATGTATATCTCAGCTCACTTGTATATCGTTGGGGTTTTCTCCCCTGTAGCAGCTTGCTCTCATCCGACGTGGGTTGGTGTAACCGTACCGGGTGAAAGTGGGTCGTTACACAAACCATAGCATGCTCACATCATTCGTATTAAACAACAACTAAAACAGTAATACATTAACAAATACATAATTCCCGAAAGGAAAGAGGAATCACAGGACTAGCACAGCACCACTAGCCGCCCAACAACTGCAATGCCTAAGCCACAGCCTCACAGGCAAACTACTACAATAACTGGTCGCCTAAGCTACAAGCTTCACAGGAAATTACCTACCCAGGAAGGGTAACAAGACTGGCATCAACAAGCCAATCAATCACACACTTTAACCACAATTGGAAGCTCATTCAAAGAAGAGGAAAACACAACAGGTGGAAGGCCTCACCACACGACCTCCACGGAGCACAGCTCCACCTCAACATCTGAAAAGGCTAGTACACAACGTACCACGAGAAATGAATACCCACAAAGGGCACAGGTATCTACCACCACAAAACCTCAACCCAACTGTGCCTTCGACGAGCCACACCACAGCGATTCAAACCTCAACTGATGAGTCACCACTCACAAACCACATCCAGTGGCAAAGCACGAGTCAGAAAGGAACGACGACACCACACGGGAATGGACTACTGGTTCATGACGCCAGTATCCAACCCGGACAACACAACACAAGAACCACCTCTCAGTCTTACAATCACAGACGAAAGGTCCAACTGCCGCTCCACAAACACAAGCCAAAGAACAGTGGAGACCAACCAACACCACACCTGCAGACCACACAGCTGCAGGTCCATGCCTGGCACCTTTAGGGACTCTGGCCCGAACTCCCTAAAGTGAGGCACTGGAAAATAGGAATAGTTGGGGCCCAGTATGTTTACTGGTGTCCGTCCCTCCAACCACGAGCGCGCTACAAGCGACCAAACACAAACTCTCACAAGTCGCTGCCCCTCTGCTGTCTTTCCCTCAGTCGGACGTACAACTCAAACACAGGAGTGAGGGTGTCTAGGAAGATGACACATACCTCAACGGTACACATAGTACCGGGACAAAGCCCAAGCACTAACATGCCTAGCTCACACAAAACCCGGGGTACCCGACTGAAGAGGTATTCTGGAATAGGCGCCGGACCACCAAACTCGGCAACGCACAAACCTCAATACACATGCATACAATCTTTATTACAAACCACGGTACAAGTGTTAGGAATGGCTTGCCTGGTCACCATGTGATCTACAAGCTAACCTACACCGATGCATACAGGAACTGCATTAACCAATAATAAACTGGCCTGTCATTGGTCATCTCATGACCTCCATTGCCACATAAAACACAATACACATTAATCACTTAATAATCATACACTAACTCTCAACCCTACTCATACTTTACTATTTAAACCATCGTAAATAACCTATAAAAGATATCAAAGAACCGAGGCTAGGCTCACGCTGGAACCTCACTGCCCAACCACCACAAACTAACCAAAGACGAGCTCAGACGTCGAACTATTCGCCATGCATACATAAACCATATGCATAGCCCTCAAACCACATAAACACCACAACAACCATGTGAACACCATGCTAACCACGTGAACAGTACGCTCAAGGAGCGCTATAGGTGCCAATGCACCACTTACCAATGCTGTGCACAACGAACCACGATAATCGGATAACCACGCCAACATGCATAACATTAAGCCCCTCGGACCTGTTAACGCGACAGGGTCCCATGTCACCTTCTGAACACGACACCTCGATATGTCGCATTCAGAAGTAGAACGCGACGGGTCGGCCTGTCACGTTCAGAACGCGACAGGACAGTCCGTCGCCTTCACAGGCGAGAACCCTAATCCGGGAACCCCTCGCTGGATCTCCCCCTCAAATCCTATAAACCGGTGTTTAAACCCACTTTTCATGCTCATTCCAACGTCCTAGCATGGTATCTATTGTTTATAACACGAATAAGTACACATTAAACATGATGCACACGCAATCCACACGACAAACAAGGTTGAATCTCCCTACCTTCACGAAGAACGCGCAAACCAACCACAACACGGTGTCTCCCCCGCTCCGTGCAACGTCCTCGTGGCGAGACCATGCCGACAACGACTACCAAATGCCAAATCGCCCAAAATCCCCGCAGCAGCTTTTCCCCCTGGCCAAATAGAGCTCGCTCAGCTCTGTCTGGCCAACCTGGGTTATGAACTGTTTGTGATTGGGAACGCGACGTACCTCTCCGTCGCGACCTGAACGCATAGGAGGCCGTCGCCTTCCCACTGACGACGTCAGCAAGCCACCCAGCGTGCGACACGCAGTGCGTGAAGACGACGACTGCCTCATAGCAGCAACATGAATGCCACACTCAGGGTCGTCGCATTCAGAACACAACACCAGCCTCTGTCACATTCACAGATAGAAAACTTGTGAGCACTTTGGGCCCAACCTGCCGGCCCACAAAGCCTCACAACCTATGCAAACACCTGGAACACAGACTAATGGGCCACACACTGGCCACCAAACCCGCTAAGCAAGGATTCACGAAGATGCATAAAACGCGTGATGTTACATTACTATCACCTAAAAAAGAATGTCGTCCTCGACATTCAAAACGAACCATAGTAAGCCAAACTATCACCTAAAAAGAAACAAAGCCATATACAGAACAAGTAGGATACGCTTCCTCTGCATTTGCCCTTCAAACCATCTGTGTTGACTGATTCATCTTTTCATTTCCACGCTTGCTCTACTTTCCCTTTTCTTTAATTCATTCCATAACTGCACTAGCCGATTACTACATTATGTTTTTTTTATACCTTTTAGTTGTAAGCAATTCTATCTTGCTAGTGGCACTTTATCTCTTTTGACTCAACCTGCTTCCACATTTTCCTGGCTGTGTTTGCAACATTTCTTTCTGGACCGCTTCTTTTCCTTGAACTTTTGTATCATAAATTGCCACCCTTAAATGCTTTGCCATTCTGATCCACATTTCCCTAGTGCCTTTCCATTATCTACTTTCCACTGCCAACGATTTTTCTGCTTCAACTTTATTCACATTCTCAACTGCCAGCTTCTCAAAGAAAATCTTTGTACCATAACTGAAATTCCTGCCCCTTTGTACCATTTTGCCATGCTATCTTAACTCATTCCTGACCAAGAACCACTGCCTCTTTACCCAACTGTACAAAAACCTCAGACTATCCTTTAATCACTCAAACCTCAAATAACTTGTGAATATCAAACCTTCCATGCTTTCGCTGCGCCACTCTGACTACACTGAGTACCTGACAAAATATTCCATAAATTCTACTCCTATTATTATTCACAATTGCTTTGCACTTTCATTATTACTCTGACTCTGGCTGGATTCAATATTAACTTTTCTTGCTTCTCAAATCACTTTACTCAATCAATCAATACTGGAAGAAAATATTGGAATTTTTGAACTACTTTCTTTAATACCTCAATTCTGATGGTGCCACATGCTTTAACTCTAAATTCTGCCATACCACTACAGACATACCTAGCTCTTTACATTCCTTTCTTACTTAAATAACATTCTCTGACTGATCCAATCAATCTATTATATAACCCTTCAAAATATCTGCTCTCATTGCTGTGATACTGCATTCTCTTATCGAGAGAATTAAACTGCTCAACTAGCTCTGTACATATTCTACTTTCAACTTTATTAAACTCAGGTGCCATCTGACCTTAAGCTGTTCACTGTCTAACTGATTACATTTTTTCCTTTTTTTTTATTTAACAATTCCAATTTCCATTCATTTCTTACTTTTTCTATTCTACTTTGCCATACTCTGGTCTGCACACTATTTCTTAATTGTTCTGCTTTTTTTTTTTACTTTTACAACAAACTCTAAAGTACTTTCTCGAGAAAATACCTCTACTCAATCTGAACCAGTTTCTATATGCTGCCATGCAAATTCTTACTGAGCACTTCTTAAACCCTTTAATTATATCCGCTTCATAATCTGCTATACTCTTTCTTTCCCTGATCAATAATCTGTCAACTGCATTAACCATAATACCATTTCTATAAAACATTTCTCTTAATTATCCTTCGCACTATACCATTCACACTATAATTTTTGCTGTCACACAAATATCTTTTACTGATAACTGCCAAAGCCATAACCTGGAACCGATCTTTTTAAATACTACAACTTGTTCTGGCTGATTCCTTTATTCCACTTTATTGCTTTATTTTCAAATGCTGAAAGCACTGCTGCTACACCATATTTACTGTTATCCTTTTCATTCAAACCTCTATTTTAATTTTTTTTTCATAATCTGCCATACTGTTCCACTTAATCTAATACTGCTTAACTACTTCTCAACTAATCCATCTCTTCTTCTATTCTGACCTATATAACTCTACCTTGCTCCAAACATTCTTAACCTTAACCTCAATCTTTTCCTAACACAAATTTTACTTCTCTTCTTCACAAACCATACCCAATTACTAAACATCATTAACCTTTTCTATAACACTGCATTCCTTAACAAGCCACCCTGTGCAATCCTCACAAACTGCCACTTGCCAACTGAATATCTCTCTTATGGAATCCTCAAAAAAGTCCAACTATGCACTGATCTTTCCTTTACTCTCTCTTTACTTAACTGATCACCTCTACATATACCTACATGGATCTCTATATCAAATTCTTCATTATCATCATTATTCACTACAACAATATTCCAAAGCTCTTTACTGCACTCATCTCTAATCACCAAAACACACTTATCCTTACTTGACAGCCATAATTCTCTGCTCCTCTATTTACCAGTACCTTGTCTGAAGCTAATTTGCCTCACTTAATTGTTCCAAATTTTCCATAGCACTAATCACATTATCACTCAAGCTTCTTCTTAATGCTTACTAACACAAGTCTTAAACTCATCAATACCTCTGCCAAGGTTTTCATCTGCAATCCTTAACACACACTATTTCTCATTAATAACATTGTTCATGCTGCTGTTCTATAAAACCATCACCTTATACTTGCCTCTGCCAATAATGTACCTTATTAAAACACATCAAATATATCTTTCCCAGGACACTACTTATCCTTACTAAACATCATGACCAAGTTCACTAATCCCTTCAATTTCTATAACTGAGAACCTTTAAACAACTACACTTTAACTGCAACTAGCACACTAGTATAACCACCCATACAGCACTACTAGCCATACCATTCATCAGTAATTACTAACAACTGCTAGGCTGACTTACTACACACACAATTCACATGCCAAAAACTCACGTGAAAACCACGCTAAAATCACACAAAACCGCATACTTACTACCAGCAGTGGACATTAAAACATGTCTTAGGATATTGTAACTTCAATGTCTTTTCATATTCTAACTGGACAATGCTCTAATACCAACTGTAATGGCCCTAGATACTTATGCCTAATAAGGCTCCATATCCAAGTCTGCCTCCCGCGATCGGACCGAAGTCTCGCAAGGGATAGCTCACACACGTGTCCAGTAAGAATATAAAAGACAACCACAACAGTATAAGACACAAGAAAGTACATGTGCTCATATCTACATATAAAAATTTACAATTGTCCCAATACATTATTACATGTGTAATTAAAAAGTACAACTGCCTGGGGCATACCTCGAGGGAGCACAAGCTCACACAACACAACTAACTCTACTGCTGGTGGTGCAAGTCTGTCGCAACGCCACTGCAAGCCACACAAACGGCAAGCCCTGATAGAAACTGTAATGGAGTGAGCCTCAACAAGTCACTGGCTCAGTAGGGGCCACCCAAAATAACACATGAAACTAAAGAGACCTCAACCCTAGAGGGTCTCACTGGCAACACCGATAGCCAAACCATAGCATGCTTACTTTTTTTTATTTTTTGGCAAAAGTGGTCAGGGGTCAACACCGGTCGAATGCATACCATCTTAAGGAGACGGTATGTTATCACTCCCCCAGGCGACACCTGCACCACAGAAATTTATTTATAAAGAAATGATGTATAAGAACATCGGGGCATACCCCTGAGAAGAACAAACAGACACCCAATGAGTACAGGGCATATCCCTGGAATCCCAACATGAATAACCGAAGTTAGCAAAGTCTGAAACTAACCAGACCCAACCGATCTCCAATAATAGCAGGGAAGCAAGACTTGGGTAGATTTGAAGAAGAGCTAAACGACCCATTACAGTGGACATTACATGCAAAATTGGCCAAGGCATCGGCAACCTGGTTAGCTTCCCTATACACATGCTTGACTTCAACGTTGTGCTGCTGTACAAACTCATGAATCAACCGCCACCATCTAACACACTCCCAAGATAAAGGAGTTCCAGATCAGAGGGAGTTAACCAGCACCAAAGAATCCGTAGAGATTAGAGTTATAGGAACACCGTTCTCCAAAGCCATTTGAACACCATCACACATAGCATGACATTCCGCTAGAAGACTGGTCCCCGCGCCATAGAAATGAGCAAAGGCGAAAAGAACAGTGCCATTAGTGGTTCGAACTATGACACCTTCCCCACAAGGACCAGGGTTCCCTTTAGATACACCATCAACATTCAGGATGAGACCATGTAAGGGGGGGATCCATCTGACCATTCTGACCATCTTGACAGGGGGCATATAAGAAAATCCAAATTCCTTAATGAGCGCCACCTGTGGAGGAGTAGCATATTGTTTGAAGACCAAGTTTTCGAGAGCCACATTGACCATGTAGTGAATATGATTGTGGATGGCAGAAGTGGAGCAAGCAACCTACTCAAACTTCATTTTGCATCTGATCTTCCAAATTTCCCAAAGAATGAGCATAGATGAATAAATGGTGATGAAACCATGCGGGTTAGTAATGTTACAGTAACTAATAATCTCCCAAAGGCGAATTGAAATGTTCGTAGTGATTCCCACACCATCTGGAAGAAAAGAAGAGATCTATGACCAAAGGTCCTTAGCTAGATCACTAAGGATGAAAAGATGGTTTAAATCCTCAACCTGAGGTGACTTGCAATAGCAGCAGCGGGAAGGGAGAGGAACGCCACATTCTGCAATACGGTCATCCACAGGGACCGACCTATGAAGGATACTCCAAGAAAAAATAGAAGCCCTCCTGCTAAAAGTATGGTGCCAAATTTGTAACAAAGGAGATCTTCTAACACCTTCAGATCACACTTGATCATAAGCAGTTTTGAGAGAGAAATTTCCTGACCTGTGCGGAGCCCAAACACAGATATCCTCATGAGAGGTAAGTTGAACATTATCCAATCCCATGGGAATGAGGTGACGCAAAGGATGTCCTTGTGGACCTTTGTTGATAGTTCTATTCAGAAGAAACACTGTGGATTTAGAAGAAGAACTTTGCACTATAGTTAAAGAAAGGATTGGGCTATCCACTCTTCACTGAAGTCACTACTCTCTAGAGGATAAAGCTCAAAATTTTTGGATCAAGGATTCTGTACCAAACTATACACATGAAGTTTTTCCTGATGTGGTGCAGGGTACATCTTCTATTGCTCCTCCAACTCAGTCAACGGCAGATAGAAGAGAAGTCGAAGTTGGTTCTGTCAAAGAAGAACAAGCAGGACACTCTGTTGAACCATATCTCCCTAAAGAAATAGTTGCTCAAGTTATTAGGGATCTTAAAGGAAAATCAGTTGTTCATGAAGAAGGTCCTCCAAGTCCTACTGCTTATGAACCTGTTATGGAGGAAGATTACCATCATGTCTCTCCACCACCTGTAGAGACCGAGCCAAGGTCTCAGGGGGAGACAATTTAGACCATAGATAATGTTTTTTATTTGGTCCTCAAGCAGAAAGACATGATTAGTGTACTTCAAATGCAGATACATCAAATTGATGTAAAATTTGATTTCATGTTAGATGAATATCAGCAGATGAAGGATCTGCTATTTCAATTTGTATGCAATCAAGATAAGAGCAGCCCTCAAGTACCAATAGCAGAACCACCAGCAAATCCAGCAACAACACCATCTTCAGCAATAGCAACTCAAGCAAAGCAGCCAGCAGAACAGCCAGCAGAGCAAGCAACACGGTAGGTAGAATGGGCAACTATAGAAGAGCAACCACGAGGGGCAAAGGCAGCTAAGTCTCATGTCCAGTTATTCAAGACAAGAGTTAAGAAGAAGCTAGTCAAGTAAGGATCTATTCTATTTCCTTCCTCTGAATTAACACTCACCTCTGATCCTAATCCCTCACCTACTCTCATGCCTACCTCACAACCAACCACCTCCTATTCTTCTTGTCCTCAAATTTATACTAGCACTCAAGAACCCTTGAACATCCCAAAACTTCATAAGTTACCACCCTCCTTTTTCTCATCTCTTCCCTACTTATCTACTCCTACCTTTGATCCTAGCACTCAACCATTAGCTCAATTAGTACCTAGTGTAGAGCTTCCGTCACAAGTTGGGTAGAAAAGAAAAGGAAAAGTCAACAAAACAAAATATGCTCCATTTTGGTATACTTTTATCTATCATTTTAAGAAGAATTATGCTTTATTTGAAGAATTGTTTAAGATCAAGGTCTTTCTATAAGTCCATAGGATGCCTCATTGTAAACTCGAAGATTGGCTACCTCTTTTGATTAGAACTAAGGAATTCACCCTAGATGAATTGAATGCCATTACTTAGACCAGTCATAGTCTTAATGCTGAGGAATTTTTTTCAGTAACACTGGTGAAGTAGTAAAATATAGAGACTACAGAGCTAGAGGCGGTGGTCCATTAAATGTCTTCATTAGAGTTTGAGATTCTTTGACTTGTTTGGGACTCTCATCAAGCGGCATCAAGAAAGCTTTAACAGAATGAAGAGAGATTTCAACTAAACCTAGCCGATGTCAACAGGGGTCAGTGGGCTATGTTGTTAAGAGGGCAGAGGACAATCACACCCTCTATGACCATTGGATTGCCCTCCAGCTTGTACCCCAGCCTGATAGGTGCAGTTTTCTCTAGAGAGGAGTTCGCCCAAGTTGCTTTCAATAGGCACATCAGGCTAGCTATTAGATTTCAAATCAAGTACTCCAAAGTCCTATCTTTTCATAGGTTTGTTCTAATTTACACTGCAAAGACTACAGAATATCTTCAAGTATTTCAGCATCGTTTTGCAGAATCTAAAAGGTTGACAGAAGAACAGTGGGCGTTGTGTTCTTCTAAAGAGGCTCAGGAATGTAGTAAGAGAAAACTTCATTACTCTTCTTCTATGGCTAAGAATTATGACGCCTTTACGAGATATCTTACTCTCAAATGGGAAGACAGATATAACCTTTATTACAAGGCCAAAGCAATAGCTCAATCACAGAGGCTTCAGTGAAACATTACAATACATGATTTTCTGCACAAAGCTACTAGTAGGAAGTTTATCTCCTT
Source organism: Colocasia esculenta (assembly GCA_014218235.1). Classification (NCBI taxonomy): domain Eukaryota; kingdom Viridiplantae; phylum Streptophyta; class Magnoliopsida; order Alismatales; family Araceae; genus Colocasia; species Colocasia esculenta. Next base: position 20,819,170 of record CM024764.1, on the reverse strand, counting down.
GAGGCAATGTCAGTGATGCCTATCATCAGAAACTCATTTGGTATCATCGATGCCACCTCAAATCTTACAGGAAAATTCCTTCCGTTGGGCCTTCTTACAATCTAGATCTGTCTATCTTTGAACATGTATTTCCTGATAATGAGAAGAAGTTGTGGAACTTCTACATCACTTCTTTAATCAACTCCCACCTTCTCTCTATCTCCTTAAATCTTCATGAACCAGATCCTTACTTTTGTACATATGTTCTATCATTCAATAGAAAACCATCTGTTTATGTTAACTTCTATGCATTTCTTCCTCTTCCTCTATATTCTATCCTTTCTGTTAATGAGATGAAGTGGGAGAAAATATATAGTAATGGAGAAAAATATATAAGTACTCTTTTTTAAAGAAAAAGATATAATAAAAAATGAAATTGTTTAAATTACTAAATCATTCTTTTCTTACATACATGATTTTGCCATTTACAAAAAGGGAGAGAATTGTTGAGCAATTTTATAAAACTATTATTTATTGTTTTGAATATGACAAAATCATTATCTTATCAAATTCATGAGAGTGGATATAGTACTCTTTGCATATGATAAAGGCTCGTGTATATTATAATGTACAACCTTTATTAGACAATAGGTGTCGACATATATAGTATATATGTTGACACTAGTAAAGCAAAATTGTGTTAAGTCTACAACTTATATATATACATGCTCCCACTATAAAAAAATCGACTTTTCTTACGTCAAAGCACCGTAAGTAGAGACCCGAAAATCGTAAGCATAGCTTTCGCTTACGGTGTTACCCTACAATAGGGTTTCGTCGACAAAGGTTCGATGGCAATGGACTATGGCTACAGAATTTTAAACGTTGTTGTAGACACCCGATTCCGGCTTACGAGTTGAACCACATTTCTTGTTATCTTAATGAGCCCCAAGTTGGTCATTCACCTTGAGCCCACCATTAGCCTTGCTTTGAGCCCATTAAAAGCCCAATTTTCATGATATCACGTCCATTATCCTTTTAAAAGAGTCCATGTGCCTTGAAAGCCCATTATTCTCTCATATGATTGGCCAATAAATTCGAGAATAATCATTTTTCTTAACGCAACAGGTCGGGGCGCCGCGTTAGGTTTGTCGCGCCCTATCCGGCCGTCGCGACAGTCCATGCATATCCATGCACGTGGTTTCATATTCGCGTCCCTCCTGGCCGTCGCGTTCATCTTATCGCACCCCTACGACCCGTCGCGACTACAGTCGCGCATGCAGGCCTCCGCAACCACCTCCTATTTATCGTCCCATGGCCTTATCATAATCTCCAAGCAACCTCCCAACCCCTTAGGTCTCACCTCCTTTGGACTCTTCCTTGGGGTTGTGGGTCTCTTTGGGAACCTCCTTTGGACTCTTCCTATGAATTAGCGTTGATTTTATCCTCTCATTTTGGTCTTTATCTCCTAAAAACGGGATTTTCTCTCTTATGCTCTATATAAGCAAAGCCATCTCCTTCAGAGAAGGGGGAGCCCCATTTTCACCATGAAGTGCTGCCGAAATTTCTACTGATCTGGACTTAGCTCGCAGCCCATCCTTTCCCTCTCATTTTCTCCACATTCTCCACATCAAGCTTTGCCTTTTGCTCACCCATGAAGCTTGGTGCGTGAGGAGGGCGACTCCACCCTTCATCCACAGTTTCTACAGCACCCAAGGACTCACACAACGCCAGGGAGTCACCCCTTTGGGGCTCTTTCTTCCCTCCCTCCTTCATTTCAATTCTTCATGCATTTTGTTATTTCTTCCTAAATAGGTTGTATTTCCATTCTCCTCCTATGTTTTCCATACACCCAAGGGGTTTAAAAACCACCCCCAGGTCCGTTCCCACTATGCTTCATCTTCCCTTTCCATTTTTGAGTAGATAATACGCTTAAGTTTATTCTAACAGGGTTTTCTTTCTTGTTTTTGTTGTTTTGGCAGACATCCAAGCGAAGATCTACGAGCAGCTCTTGTTCTCTGGCCAGTCGGAGGACAGGAAGATGGTCCACCTACGTTTCTTCCGCACTGCAGAGGACGTGGCAGAGGAGGGCGACGCGACAGAGAGACGCGCCCTATGGAGGCGTCACGACTTCAGGCCCATTGCGACGGGATTCCCCGTCGCGATCTCAGTAAGTCCACGGTTCTCTCTTCCTTTTACTAGCATAGTTAGCCTACGTTGTTCATATTAGGCAACTTGTTAGGTGGCGATCACATTTCCTTATTTCCTTACTTCTATAGTTAATACTTTGTTGTGTGTTTTGGGGGGTGCACATTTCCCGTGATTACAGTTGTAGGTAGAGAACTTTACCCACGGTGTTTGTAGTCGTAAGTAAAACCATAAGGATATCCTCTTTCCCCTACATCTATGTAAACCAGTGTCATGTTTTTGGTAAGGATAGCATCACTTACGGCTGCGTACACCCCTACAGCTATGTAAACCATAGGCATGTTTTGCTACGGCCATGTACACCATAAGCATATTCTTTTCAGTAAAAAAAAAAGTAATCAATTCAAATGGATCCACATTCACCTACATTTGAAGATCCACATTACCTACATTTGGAGATCCATATCACATAGATTTGGATCCACATACACATCCACATTTAGATCCACACATTCACATCCACATCCACATTTGTATCCACCTTCACAGAACATTCAGATCCACATTCGCATTGACATCCACACATTTACATCCACACACACATTCACACCCACTCATTCACAATACACAACACATTAAAAATATAAAGCACATTAAAGTTTAATAAACAATAATGTTGCTGAAAGTAAATCATCAAATCAAACATCAAATCCATCGAATTATTTACATTCATATACTGGTGCTAAAGATCTGTTCAGAAGAGGAAGTTAAGTGTTAACCCATCAAATTGTTCACATGTAATGGGTGGAGGTTTGTCATGGGTTGCTTTCTCCTTGGACCAAGACAGGTTGCTTTCTCCAAATCAATTACATCAGGGAGGGCATCAATCAGCTTGCTTTCTCCTTGTACTAAGATAGGTTGCAGCAAACGAAGTACAAAAGCAACACTATACTAAATGAGGTAAGAAAATTGAATTAAGGGACATTGAGTAGACATTAAGCAACAATATGCCTTCTACGGTCAATAAGTGGTGTGAGGATGTGTAGAACAAATGCTTCTCATTAATTTCAAACCACACAATATGCTTAATAAAAATGGGCCAAGGAAGATAATTTCTCAACATTAAATTGATCTCAAGATCTGTTCAACTGGGCTAAGCCAACTGCAACAGTAGGCTCATGCTAAATCTTATTTATTTCATTATAAGATGGAGGTGAAGGTGAAGATCAATTATCCTTTTACATTACAAGAAACATTTGCATATGATGCTCGTTCTTTTTGGATACTTACTAGAAAGGGTGGAGGTGAAGATCAATTATCCTCAAGCTCAACCTATTACATGTAAAATATTTTAATAACATTAGAGTTGACAATTAGCAACATATAAATAAGAATGAGATAAATATAAATAAATTGACATATTCTCTGAACCATATTATGTGACTCCCAATAGCATCGTTCATATTTTTCTGTCTGCATCTTTGAAAAACAAAGATGCAATCGGGTCATGGGCTATGAGTATAGAAGCCTACTCATAGTACTCACCACCTAACTTCTTCCCCATGACCACATTATCATTATCATCAGACATTAGAATGTCGTTGGCAACTACTTGTCCAGAGAAATTTAGGATCCTCACCCTCCTCCCCACCAATGAATCCTATTAAAAATTTTGGATATAGATGTCAGATTTCACACAAATATTTGTAATGTACATGAATTTCAACATAATAAATTAATTAGATCTCATTTACCTTTTCCTTTGAGCATGACAAACACTTATAGAACTCTGCATAAATATAGGTAGATTATCCACATTAAGCAATTTTAATATTGAAGTATGTCAACAGATTCTCATTAACTCATTATTATCACGAGACTCAATTTTGTTAATTCTTTCTTCAAGAGTATCAATTTCTTGTTTTAGGCTTTCATTGTTCTGACGTAGCTTCTGTTCACTTCTTGAACCCCACAAGCTCTTTGGGGTAGGGCCTGTGCCTATGCCACGGACTCTTCCAGTTCTATCCCTTCTCAGAACTTGCTCATAAGCATCCCCCACACTTGCAATTGAGCTTGATGTACTTGAGTGCTGCGTCAACTTAATGTCTCAAATTTTCTCCTACAATTTGAATAAGAAAACAATCAGGAATGAGTGCAATCATTGCAACACTCTCATAAAGAGAATTATGTCAATATTAGAATATCCATACATAATGAGAATTATGTCAACATTAGATAATTAACAAAGTAAATTAATTATACAATCATTGCAGCACTCTCTTCATTAAATGACTGCCAGTTTTCTTCATATGGGTTCTTATTAACAAGTCCTCACGATCAAGAGTGGCCCTAGTTTTTAGAAACTACAACATTGGGCACAAGTTAACTTTGACATGAACATAAATATTTTGAATAGATCAACTTAGATGCTATGATGAGTATATATATGTTACCTCCTCGTGGTATATGTCAGCAAAACTTTTACTACCATCGTAGTGAAAAAACGTGTGTTTGAACTTATTTTGCTTGTTTATTTCACTGTGTTTCTACAAATCAAAATGACAAATGTTAGAATATTTATGGAGTATCACTATATTTAGACTAATTGTAAGTCAATTTCAATTCCCTTGAATTCTTCTGAAGACCATGTCTAAACAAGTTTTTTCCATTGTTCTTCAACTACTCTCATGTCTGAACATGCAAAGTGTTGTTGCGCTTTTTGATATGGCGTGAAGAACTTCATCCTCAAGTCATACTTCTAAGACCTCCATTTATGATCTAGATCCTTCATTACAAAATCACGCAAGCTGATGGAAATTTAAAATTTTCTTTGTATTTTAAAAATAAAAAGTTAGATGTAATCAAGTGGAATAGAAAATAAAATAAACACATGTATTACTCATTACATCACCTGGATAAAATCCCAAACATCGTCCTTGTTGGGCGAGGGCATAGCCCTTTAAGAAATGACATCGATCGGCACTTTATCCCCCATACTTGCCATAGTGCCCAAGAATTATTTCTGTAGCTACCCCCCCCCCCCTCCTAATGGCTGCCCCATCTGATTAACTTTCACTGGTGTGCGTTCATTACTTTGCAATCCATATATGGATCTTAACATTGTTGGGCCTCTCTTAACCACCTTAGAAGTGGAAGCAGACTGAGCATCTATGTAAATTATTTTCGCTTGCAGGTCCTCCCTAAATTTCTCATACTCTTCTCTTGAGAACCAATCAACTGTGAGCTGCAAAAATAAAACATTTCAATCATTGAACAAAATGCATATATAGTGTGAAAAAGAACAATTAAAGATATTCAACTTACAAAATATGGGTAGTCATTTGTGCCAAAGGATGCAAGAGTAGCAAGTATGAAACAAAATATGTAATAAAAAACCATGAATCCACATTCTGTGTTCCCCTTTTGTTGGAGCACCTAGATCATTAAAGATATTAATGTTACTTTTATTCATAATAGATATACAATTCAAAGACTGCAAATTTCAAAGATTACCTTCGGCACGTGTAGATCAATGACTTTCAGTTCATCGACCACTGCTCTCATCTCCTTCCCTTCATATGCAATCTTTAAGAAACTGCATCATCATACCAAATATATTTTTATACATATATATGTTTCAAAAAGAACATATAAAAAAAGAAGATATTACTTTTTTAACTCATTTTCGATCCTAGTTAGTACCCCCATGTGAAGGGAGTCTAGGAGCATAAATCTACTTACACCATCATATGTCAACCTACAAAAGCTAAACCACAAACTGTCGAATATCTAGAAACGATCTAAAAGTGTTGATGGAATGACACCCCACAGATACCTGCAAGTTTAAAGAAATTTAAAACACAACAGACATACTATATTGGTGAAGCATGCTAGTCTTGGAAAAATATTAAATAAAATTGAAAACACACAAATACTCACTCAACATGTTCTTGAAATATCAATGTGTCCAACGTCTCAAACTCCCCTTCAAGGGTAAAACGTCAAGGACGGGTGAATGCAATGACGCAAGCGGAGCTTCCGGAAGGAGGTATGAATGTTAAACCCCTAGACTGATCTTATGATGTTTTCTTATTGGTACATTTCTAAGTGGGGGAGATCATTAAGTAGAAATTAGAAAGGAATAATCTAGTCATTAGACCATAGTTCATTTGGTGGATTAAGATGGAGCTATAACAACCGTGGAAGAAAACAGGAGTGGAAGGAACCAAATGAATAGTACGGGTGGCCATAGGTGTAGATTTTGGACTAGCACCACGATGTTGAAACAAGTTAGAAGAATTAAATCCGAAACGACCTCAAGGGTCATAACTATCAAAAGACAATTTATGATCTATGAATTTGGGGACCAAATTCCCTTAAGTGGGGGAGAGTGTAGCACCCCAGAAATTTTAATTACAAAAAAATTAAATAAATAGAAATAAATAATTTCCATAATATTGGAATATTTAAAACATACGTACCACTACCGTATGAGCTAAAACACATCGGAAAATTCCGTAAAAATTATAAATCAACCCTAAACATTATTACTAAATGTTTCACAAAGAAAGTTATGCCAAGAAAAATCGGATTAGCCAAGTTTAAAGTGTTTCGCGACTTATTATTGTAATTCATGAATAAGTCGGAAAATCATTATCACACGTACTTGGATAAGTTAGAAAATTAAATAAAAATCATAGATGGGCTTCAAATAATATCATCTAATGACCCATCAACAAATTTGGGTCAATAAAAATCATTTGGACTAAGTTTAAGAGTTATGGTGACCGATTATCCAAATTAGGAAACAAGTCGGAAAAACCGTTAATACGGAAATACGACGCAATCATAAATTAAATAAAAATGTTAGAAAGGCTTATAACATTATATATTAATGACCCAATATCATAATTGGGCCAATGGACCACATATGGCCCAAAAATCAAATGAAGCAAGAAAATACATAGAAATTCGTAACCATAAATAAGCTGAAATTAGAAAGGGGTAATTAGGGTTTAATTGGGATGCAATCATGCACTTTTAGAAACCCAAATTCGTGCTTACCCACCTATGGGGGTTGCTTATGGCCAAGACTCTCTAATGGAGGAAGAAATCATCAAAAATAGGAAACCAACATGCCAATCCCGCAACCCTTCTTTCCTAGTTACAATAGGACTCCTAAACACCATGGTTACTTAAATAATCTTCACCAAACCCTAGGTACGAGTTTTAGAACTTGCTGGGGTCGTGTGGAGGAGTTCTTGGTGGCTAGGGAGCTGTGGATCGACCACAAGAAGCTCATCGTCTTCCCCGTTCGTTCTGCTACGACCTGCACAAACCACCTTCTTGAAGCCGATCAAAGGTAGGCCAAACCTAAATCCCATCGTGCAAGGCTTATACCCCTGGAAAGAGGGTTAAGTCTACGTTCTAACCCAAGTGGAATGCCCAAATTCCATGCAGTATACACGGAGTATTAAGCGTTCTCCTCCAAGTGGTCTGAACACAGGTTTTTCTGGAAGAACGAGACTTCATCAACCCAAAAGGTAGGTTTTCTCGGGCCAAATCTTAACATATCCCATACCAATGTGTAGAGCATCAAGTTAACTTTCATTCCCCACTGGTTTCATCGAATTTCATTGAGTAGATTTTGAACTATAAGCGTTTTGCCAAAGTCGTGCACTGTTAGGGCTTTTCCCGTTCTTTGTATGTTGTATGTGATTCAAGACCGAATTAGAGTAAACTCATAACATGAAAGTTATTCTACTAGTTGTCCTCGTCAGGTTTTTGTTGAATGTTTTGTCTAAATCTCAACAGTTAGAGAGTTATAAGCATGGTAATAGGGTTGCTGCACGAAACTACAGTTTTAGATTACACTTGGTCTGTTGTTGTGTTAGACTTGATCAAAGACTATCGAAACCATCCTTATTTTCTAATTCTGATTTATTGGAAGTACCCTTGTATGTCTAGGTTGTTTTAATACTGGTTTCATTATTTTTCATACACTGTACAATTTGTTCTCTATTTTGGAAGCACCCTGTGTCAATATATGGAAGTTCTGGACCGCAATCCAAGAACATGTCCTTGCTCTGTCAGAGTCAGGCGCAGACCCTGTGAACGCGACGGCCCGATAGGCCGCGTTCTGAGGTCTCGTTGCGACATCCCGACCGTCGCGATCTGATAGCGACTCAGCGCTCCGTCGCGATCGTTCTGCCTGATCTGACCGCCCAGTCGCGTTCTTCACAACACCGGTCGTTTTCTAGTCCCGACCCGTCGCGACCCTTTTGTGGCCTGTCACGACCTGACCCAGGCCTGACAACACCCTGTCGACAACACCCTGTCGCCTTATATGTGCCTGTCGCGACCTGACCCCGGGCTGACAGCTCTGTCGCTATCCTTATATGCCCATGTCGCGATCTCAGGATTTGTCACTTAACCCACTTACTGTCTTGCAAACTAACCGAGGTCTGGTAATGTAATATTTAGTGTGTATTTCACGTGTTTGGGTCTGATTAATGCATGGTGGGTTTTAATGGCTTAAAAGTGTTAAACCCATTTAAAAGCTTTAATTACATGAATGCTATTCTAAGTGCTCCTTAAATGATGAGATCCATTCGTGCTACTTATGATTAATCTTCCTACTGTTCTACCATGTTTAAATGATAAGGGTTATCATAAAATCTTGCAAACCATGATTAGTTAAAGAGTATAGTTTTATTCCATGTTATATTGTCAAGTGCTTCCTGCGAGTTTGAGACCGATGGTTTGTGAATTGAGACACGCGTACCGCACTACACACTAGCACTGTTAGGTAGCCCTTTCTTGGGAAATTGAAAACTCTCTACCGTCATTCCGAATCGGTAGACTAGCGACCTTTTCACCAAGGCCTCCGTAAATCTCCTCTGACCATGGATTCCCACATGGCCGACGAGTTGGTTGTACCATTGAAGTTCCCTGAAGATAGCATGCACTTCCTTTCTCTTCTTGTCTTGTGAGTGTGATTGACAATCTGGAGTAAAGCCATTAATGTAAGATTTACCAAAGTACAAAATGACCATTGTTATCATGAATCATGTTCAATTACTTATTATTGTTCCCATCATCAGCATGAACATGACATTACACAGGTTTACTTATTGAAACTCTCATTGGCCATTATTAATGACTGTGTATCTACATTTAAATTTACATGAGATGCTGACAGGGCACGGCGTGTGTCCAAGGCTCCAATCTAGCCCCAATGACGGCGAGTCATAGATATACTGTTAACCATGGGGTATATTACTGGCGTTGCATCTTCTGCGCTGGGAGTCTTGCTTGCTTGTTGAATGATAGATATAATAACCACATACACGTGTCCTAGTGTGCATTCTTGCTGGATCTTTCCTTGGTGTACATTAGAGTCTACGTGTCTGATTAGTGTTACTTGATCGTGCTCGTACATTCTTGCTTGCTTGCTTGCGTGATATGGCCATCCTGCATTTAATGCAATTAGTGATATCTTGCGTTCTTGACATCAAGTGAAATATCGCGTGCTTGTACAAAGTGATCTATTGCTATTCTATCTTGTCATCTTGTTCACAAATCTTGTTCTATCATAATCAACTCTCTCTAGCTTGTTTATATATCATGTCTTGACGAGTTTTATTCGTACTTGCATATCATTCATCGTACTTGCCTAGTTCTAAAATGTTAATCACTTATATCATTGCCCGCACATTGAGATATAAATCCTACTGGGCTAGTTTACTCATCCCTACCTTTACCCAATCTAGGTGACTATGAAGTTCAAAGAAGAGCAAGTCGAGGATGGAATGCGTCCGAGTGAGAGCGTTCCAACATGAGTCTATCTATAGTAGTTTATTTTGAGAGTTAGAACAATGTAGTAGGAAGTGAGGTATTATGTACTTTTGCTTTTATTGAGTCTTAGTCCTGTAATAGTATCCATTTGGAATACAATGCGTTGAGATTTGAATAAAGATTAGTGAGTTCAATATTTGGGCCCTATGATGATGTATGTTTGTTTATACATTAGTGCGTGCTAGCGAGATTTTGCCACTGTTCACGTCTCGGGATATCGACTTTGATTAATCAATAATATCCGCTGCGTAATTCTCGGTATGTGACAATGTCATTTTCTCTAATTTTTCTTTTAGCTTCTTGTTTTGATCTTTACCTTCTTAATTTGATTGGACAAGTGCTCATAGCATTCTATCAATTCATCATAGGATATATCATCCTCTGAATCAGAATAGATATTGATGCATCAAATGGATCTGAATTGATTTACCTGACCTTTGAGAGTTTCTTGACTTCTCTGACAGATGTGATCCTTCAGATTCCGTCCTGAACGGGAAGAGCCCTTGAGCTTCCATGAGCCAGTAGCATTTTTCTCTTCCGTTCCCTTTCTAGACTTGCATGTTTTCATAGAGGAGACCTGCATTTTTATCAACCTTGTCATCAAACTCAATTATCATGGGTCTATTATGATGCTGGATAACTAGCCATATTTCTGAATATGTTTCAGATGATTAGACCAATCAACAAATATTGAGTGAGATCAAAAGTAATCATCAGTTCAATTAAATCAAGTCAAATTCAAAATCAGATTTAAACCCGCTCAACAAAGCAAGATTTGTTAGGACTCAGAGCGTTAAGCAACAAAACAGATCTCCCAAACACAACCGATGAACAAAAACCGCTCTGATACCAATTGATAGGATCGTATTCGGTTAGGCAAAGCTAGAAGGGGGGTGTTGAATAGATTTGCAGCAGAAACTTAAGCAATTTAAGAATTACTTTGGATTAAAAGATCTACTTCCATTAAAACCCCTTTGATTTGATGATGTGTGTAACAATTAACAAGTAGTGTGTAAATGAAATCCCTAGCATGCATCAGCGCACACAATGCAAACCACAAGTCAACCACGTGCACAAGGTATTTTTTAGGTGGTTCGAGATCACACCACGTGACTCCTACGTCCACCCCTCACACAGTGAGGACACACTACTCAAGAACTGAGTACAAACACACACACACGATTCACAACGGCTCAAAACACACACACACACACTAGATCAATTCCACAATAGATCAGATTCTCTCTAGCCTTGATTTGACCAACACACCCCACACACTTGTCTGATGCAACACACAACCAGAACATAATCCACATGTGGATCAAGCACAGGAACGCTTGAACCACTACCACACACACAAATATATAAAGGTGTAGAAGTAAAAGTTCAGAGATGTATGAAGTATATCCTGATAAGAACTCTTCGTGGTGGTCGTCTGGAAGAACTTCAAGCTTTGTCTTAATAGGTATCAGTTGATGGAAAAGCTTGAAAGATGGACGAACCGGCTTCAACTCCCTCTTTGAAGATGGATCTTCTTCGCTCTGGTCGAGGAAGAAGCAGGGCAGCAGGAAGAAGCCTTCTCTTGAGTTTTTCTTAGGGTGTTTGATATGGTGGCTTCTTGCTAACAAAAATAGCCTCATATGATCCTTATATATGGGTGTCCAAACATGGAGAGTCGTGCTTAAAGGGATCACCCAAATATAGATCATATCCTGGCCATTAGATCTTCCCAAAACTCCGTCTGTCGACAGCCGACTTGCTGCTGTCGACAGGTTTGATAGGTTTTGCAAAAACCAGAAGACTGGCCTTCCAGGAAACCATTTTTTCTGTGTATCTGTCGACAGGCTATAGTGTATCTGTCGACAGGTACACTATTCATCTGTTGACAGCACCTATTCATCTGTTGACAGCTACTTATTCCAGCAGCTTGTCTTGTTCTTTTGCACTTTGATTTTTTGCTTGTCTTGTGTACATTCATGATAACTACATAAATTTTTACGTTTAATTTCACACATATAATTGATTTTAGACATCTTTTGTCTATAAATAATGTACATTTTGAGTTTAATTCTCATTTCATCCATTAATAGGTTTTCGAGCATTTTAGTTAGATTTTTATGTAGAACTCATAGTTAGATTAAAATCAATGTTTGACTAATAAAGTGTTTTCTTTTTGCAAGTATATTGTACATAAATAAATCTTTGGTCCTAGATTTTCTTAAGAATTTCTGTTTGTAAATAAATCAATTTTAAATCTTAATTAAATAACATGTCACATACCACACCCAGTCCCAATAAATAATAAAAACATTTTAATCCCCACCATACTCAATCTCATCATGACACATACCCTCCCTAAAATCCATTTCACACATCTCACCAATAATGCCACATACCCCTCTCCTCATGGGTCCATTGGGCCAACATCTATTTTCACCCCATGGTCCATTATGCCCTTCTTGATTTCATTAAAATAGGCCACGCAACATTTTACTTCACTTACTCTTTCTTCTAACAGGTCACAGCAGAAGCTGCTGGAAGCTCCTGGAAGGCGATTTGGGGGCAGCTCCTGCAGAGGAGGCCTGGCGATGGCGAGCTCTGGAGGCGGCTGGGTCTTCTGGCTGGGTTTTCTTGGTTGGGCATGGCGAAGGGGCTGGAAGCGGCTGGTCCTGTGATATGGCATGGCTAGGTGGCCGGTAGCTGGACCAGGTGTGGCGGATGTTGCATGGAGACATGGCATGACTGCTTGGGCGGACCCGGTCTGAGGGTGTGTGAGCGGCCAGCCAAGCGGCTGGGCAATGGTGGATCGGGACGCTGGGCGAGGCTGTGCCATGGGGTTTGGGCGTCGAATGGTGTGGCTGGGCTGACGGGCTTGCTGCTGGGCAAGCTGCAGCGGCCTGGGATGAGACTGGGGCAGGCCCGTGTGTGCTGGGCTGTGGATGGCGCTGGGATGAGCCCAGGCGATGCAGAAGGCTGTTGTGGATGGTGCTGTGCTGTGCAGGAGGTGTCTGGCCATCTGGCCCGTGCGTGGCGGAGCCTGGCGCGATGGGTGCGCAGTGTTGAGGCGGGTGTGCTCCTGATCTGTGGTGCGGCCATGGGGCTGGTTCTTGTGCTCTGTGCGATCTGGTCTACTGAAGCGGGACCTGCTGTGCTGGCGTGGTGCGGCCATGGGGCTGGTTCTTGTGCTCTGTGCGATCTGGTCTACTGAAGCGGGACCTGCTGTGCTGGCAGCTGGGGAGTGCTGGCCAGGGCAGGGGAGGTGTCCAGGAGGTGGAACTAGAGCATGCGATGGCGAATTGAAGCTGCGGTGGCAGCCAAGTGTGCAGGGCCCGAGCATCTATAAAAAGGACCCCAAGGTCCTCACAGTGGGAGAGTCTTTTGCTGGTTCGAATTTTTAGCATTTATTTTTAGTTTTATTTTTTCTTCCGGAGATTAGAGCTTGGAGAGTTGTTTAGCATCTATAGGAGGGAGGGCTTCGCCAGTGGAGATTTGAGAGGCATTTATTTTTGCCATTTTTCTCTGTAATTTTTCTTTCACAGAGCAGTGGAATGATCTTGGTAGTGAGGGATTCGAGGCTATTTGGATCAATTTCCATTTCTTATGCAATTATTTGTACATCTTTTTCTCAGTTCAGCAACGGAAATTTCTTTAGAATTTTGTTCTTCCTTCTGTCTTTTGCTTCCAGAGGTGTTTGCATTTATTTCCATGCTTAGAATAGTTTGATATATTGGTGTTAATCTAGTTCTTCTAAATTTCTTTCCTCTATGGCTTAGTTCGATCTAGTGTAGTTTAATTTCTCATTTCGATGTGGATTGTCGTTTCCTTTTGTTCTTCCTTTCTGTTGTTGGGGGGAGAGGGTAGAATTTTCTTCAGAGCTGGGAGGGTGTTGCTTCTGCTATGTTTGGGATTTATTTCGTACTTTGTTCTTCTAAAAGGAGTTCATCAAGTGGTTGGTTCAGAATCTTTGGATTTTTTTTTTTTAGTTTCTACATTGCTTCTGTTCTTCGTTCATCAGATATGCGTAATTCAGTAATTTTGAGAGTTGGATACAGAGAGGGTTCTGCTCATCTGGGGCTTACGTATCTAATTGTTTTTAGTTTCAGATTTTTCTTAGCATTTCTTTCTACGCTTCTGTGCTATTCGAGATTGAAGTTCAGAGTGCTATTTTCTTTCTTCATATGTGTTTGATTACTGAGAGATTAGAAGGTGTAGCAGAGGCAGTACAGAACAACCAAGAACACTTCATTTCTTGGCTTGTTGGGGTTGTCTGGTGTTGAGAGGGAGACTACATTTTTTTTTTGTCTGATTTCTTTTGTGGATGACTGAGTTGAGAGAGAGGGCTCGACAGCTGGAATGTTTACTGTATTTTTTTTAAGATTTCTTTCTCTCTTCCTGTTGATTTAGCATTTTGGGAGGTTTGGTTGTAAGAGATAAGGAGATCAGACCCAGAATTCTATTCAGGTTCTTCTATTCTTGGTTTAATATTTGAGCAGTGGAATGCATTTGTCTTTTATTTCAGCAGAGCAGGAGAGGGAGTTTGGATTATTGTTCATCTCTTTAATTCAAGTTTTCTTTAGGAGAATCAACAGTTGGGTTGGGAAATTGGTTCTTTGCTTCTGTAGGTGGTTTTGAACTTTCTTATTTTTATGTCTTCGGTAAGCAAAGTTGGGAGAGCTGGGAGAGGAGATCCAAGAGCAATTGATTCCACATTTCTTTCTGTGCCGATTTTGTCTATTTCAGCTTATGCTTCTGTGTTGGGTGGTGAGACGAGATGATCCAGAGTTAAAATTGTGGCCATTTCCTGTCCTTTAATGATAAAATGTGGATTCATTTTAGACAATTAATTTCTATTCTTATTTTCTGTCTCATCCCCTGAGCTGTAGGGGTAAATTGGTTCGTTGGTTTTCTAGTTAAACGTTTTGTCTACCGGTTTGATCCCTCAACTGTGAGGGTACATTGATTTCATTTCTCTTTTTATTTCAATCAGCTTGTTCCTTTATTAAATTTGATCCATCAAGATTGTGAGTGATTTAGTTGGTGCGGTTTACACATTCATTTTTAATGCACTATCGATAGAGATTTCAAGTCTAAGTAGTTTAACTCAAGCTTATTTGCCTCTCCGGGATATGACCTGTGCTCACCATTGTGCTAGTCTTCTTTAGATTTATGTTGTGAGACAGTTTAGAGGAAGTGTGCATATTGACTTGTGCAAGGAACTCTGGACAACCACATCAATTTGTAATGTTCATGAAATGCTCATCAATTGCTCATACATCACAAAACAAAACACCATATGTCAACTTAACATACTCATGTAAACCCAACACTGCCCCTATTTTTCGTTGGTTGCTCGGAGTGATGATGCTCCACTATGGTATTGTGTTGCCGAGGTGCGCATTGTTGTGACCTTCGGGTGGAGTCATCTTCCCTTGAGTTGTTTCTGGGTCAGACTGTTGCATGCAGTCTGCTTTCCTGTCGCTGGTCAAGGTGGTGGACTTTGACCCTATGCGTGGCCCTGTGTTTGGCCGGTTTGCCGTGCTGTTAGCTTCCAAGATTCTTGGTTGTGTCGGCGGGACCACTTGTGGGTCCCCGTGGTTTAGCTTGTTGTTGCTTGTGTTTCTGTGCCGCCCACACTCTTGCCGACGGTTGTTTGGCGAGCGTCGTGGGTGTTCGTCTGGCTATGCCTCTCGTGTAAGTGCTAGCCTTGTGCTGTTGTTTCCTCTTATGTGTGAGGAGGAGGCCTGTTGTGTGCCATCTTCCTCTGCTTTCCGTGGGCTGCTCGAGGTGGTGGTGCTTTCGCATGGCATTTGGTGTCGTGTCATGCACCATGGCGACCTTTGTGGTGAGGGTCCCTCCCTTGTGCTATCTTGGGGTTGAGTTGGTTGCTCACCTCGTGCGCATTGTTTCCTTGTGGTGCGATAGGTTATGGTGACCTATTATCCTGTCTCTTGCTATGCGAGTTTCTTGTTGCCTGACGTTCCTTGTGGTGCGATAGGTTATGGTGACTATTATCCTGTCTCTTGCTATGCGAGTTTCTTGTTGCCTGACGGAACGATGTGGGCAGCATGCCCTGTGTTCCGTGTGAGGTGAAAGGGTGTGCGAATTCCCTATATGGTAATCTAGAAGGGGGGTGAATAGATTACGAGCAGTTTAAAACACTTATCACCCTCTTTTCTCACGAACACACTTTTTTATGTTTTCAACAAAGTTTAAAACTAAAAACAGATATGTTGGTTGTAGAGAAAATAGATAAATAACTTAACTAACGTGTGTAAATCTCAACGTGCCTACCAAGCATGTATCATAAAATGTGCAAACCACAAGACACGAAGATTTAAGGTGGTTCGGAGTACACAACTTGTGTATCCTACGTCCACCGTCCACACACCACGCAGAGAAGACTGCTTATAGAGCTAGTTCGCGACTACAACACACACACACGAGATGTCTGATGTGCAAACCACACATCAGATCAAACAACTCAAAACGTGATTCAAGCACAAGGCCGCTTGAAACACAATCACACACACACAGATAATAGAAAAATGAAAACTGGAAGAGTTCTGAGTGGGAAAGAATGAATCCGATTGAGAACTCTTCTGAGAGAACGTCTGGATGAGAGTTCAAACTTCGTCTTGATAGCTTTGGGTTGATGATGAAGCTTGAATCCACGACGTATTGTCTTCAACTCTGCTGGAACAACGGTCTTTCTCTCTCTGAACAGCAGGGTGAAGCAGAGCAGCAGCAACACCTCTTCTCCTTAGGTTCTTTAGGGTTGTGATGGGGTGGCTTCTGTACGAAAATAACTCCAAAAGTTCCTTTTATATGGGTGTTCAAGTATGGAGAGTCGTGGTTTAAGGAAACACCTACACAGGAACACACGGAGATCTCGTATCTAGATTCTCTCTTCGTCTGTCGACAGGTCTCATATCATCTATCGACAGGAACTTGTTTTCCAGAAGGCCTGTTTGCTGACTGCATGGATCTGTCGACAAGTATAGTTGGGTATGTCGACAGGTGCCTATTTTCCAGAACTTGTTTGTTTTAATTGTGCTAATCTATCGACAGGGACTAAGGAGCTGTCAACAGGTGCTCTCTTTTTATGCTTTTCTTATTCTTTTTCTCTTGTTGTGGTACAAGGTCTTGAATGCAGTCTCACCTACATTAGAGAACATGATTAGTGAGACATAATCAACATATTTATCATCAACCAAAGTATGTGTATCATTTGCATCCACTTGTCATTGTCATCATGGTTTACACATTTGTCATGCATCAATTTTGGTCCATGAGATATTCATAATCAAAAATGAGGATATGTCTTTCAGCTTAGCACTCTCATAAACATATTTTTCATATGAGAACTCAACATTCTCCCCCTTTTTGATGATGACAAAATTCCAATTTGACCACAATTGATGTTCTCCCCCTTTTGACAACATTAAAAAAAAATACATGCATAGAACAAGGGAAGAGGAAGAGAAATTGTGCACTTCATTCATGTGGCTTTCAGTACACAGTTACACATATGACACATGAGTAATAGCAAGTAATGAAAAACAACAGGACACATGACTTGGAGAGTAAATGAGAACATGACTAAAACACAAAAGACATCTAGATCAATCATCCTAAACATCATCATCGCCCGGCGGTGCTGAGGCCCGACGAAGCTCATGAAGATCAATAAACATCCTTGTGAGCCTAAGCTGTAGCTGGACTTGGGTGTCTTCCAAAGCTTAAATACTTGAATCAACGGTGTCCAACCGTGTAGTTAGCCTATCAAAGCCCGTATTCACTTGAAGTTGCATCTGTGCAAGTTGGGCTGTGATAAACTCTCTGAGTGAAGGCTCAGTAGTGGGTGGATCATTGGGTGGAACGATGTCTTCATCTCCCAGAGCATCTAGAGGCTCTGACGGGGAGTCTTCATCATCATATTCAACTTCTTCTTCATCTCCATCATCAGAAGCATCTACCTCTACAGCAGTGGAGGGTCCCTTGCCCTTAAGGTCTCTAGTAACAACCCCATCAATCATCTTATAACCCATCCTGTGGGCAGTAGTGAGATCATAAGAACTGCGTGTTGTGAGCTCAGTCATCTGCTCTTCAGGAATGGGAATGCCCATGAACAGAAGAAGAGAGGTAATGGGGCAAGCATAAGGCATAGAACGTTTGGGATTGCGAACGCTGAGACGACGAAGAGGAGGGAACTGATGGCATTCATCTGCCTACTATCCGTAGGGTCGTAAGGCTGCAAAGTGATGAGGGGGTGATATTCAGATTCGGCAGGGTGATGTTTCATGATATCAAGCCCAAATTAGGGATCTGCAATGCAGTGGAGAACAGATTCGGAGTGATCATAAAAGGGGTCTGTCTCACCATGGTATACAGGTAACCAGTGTTGGACAGCCGGAGGTTATTGTAGAATTCAGTCACAGCGGTTGGGGAGTACCGTTTGTGATGGTAGCAGAAATAAGACCAACCTTGGACGTCGAATAGAGGCAGCAACCCTGGAAAGAGATCCTCCAATGACACGAAGTCGATATAGAGGGGTTGCACGAACTTTGTGAAGGCGCCATGATCAGGAAGAAGCTCCAGATGAGCAGGAATATTCAGTTCTGGCAGACAATCCTCCCTGTGCTTGGTGCGGCGCTCTGTGGTAGCCCTAGAACCTTCGCCATCGTGGGAGGAGCGAGGACGACGCCGGGAGGCAAGCTTCTTCGCCTTTGGAGCCATCTCAGGAAAGGATCTGGGTGTAGAGAGGCTTTGGAAAGGGAAGGAGACACAAAGTTGAGGAATGATCACGAAGTGCAGACTCTCTGCTCTCGCCCTTGAGAAAGGGTATTTGGGGAGAAACAAAAGGAGGAAGGGCTTTTGGAAGTGTGAAAGGGAGGAAGGGTTTGTGGGAACCTTTTAAAGAGGGTTTGAGAGAATTTGAAAGGGTTGGGGCCCACAAAATCCGCCCTAGAAGCGCACCCGTTGGGCTTGCAAAATGTGTTCTGACTGCGGCTGTCGACAGGTGAATAGTTCCCTGTCGACATGCACATACAGAAAGTGTGCCAGTAATGGTTTTTGATAGAGATTTCAAGGCCATGAGCATCAAATGTGGTGTTAAGATGAAACATAACTAAATGCACATTATAACAGGTCATAGCCACAAATATTTAGACCACATCTTGCAACGACAATGATTTTGAGATAAAATTCCCGGACTCTAAAGTTGCAACATGAAAATGCAGGGAACAAAAGCATGAGGTTTTAAGATGACCCTCTTGAATAGGCCATTGCGAGAGATTATTTTTCTTAGTGGATGACAGTCAAGAAATGTAGGAAGGATAGTTCTTCATGGGTAGTTAAGTGCTAACCACTAAGTGCCCTTGACAAGACATATTGAGGAGACCACAATCTAATTTTTGACATGAAAAGGACATGGGAGTGAAAAAGTGGTAATTAGGACCAGTAGACCTTTTGACGTGAAGATAGACATTTGTGATGCCTGTATCCCCAGTTACTCGGTTGAGATGTCCACCATACCATTGTACAGAGATAATGAGTAAGCCTTTTAACGTGAAGATAGACATTTGTGATGTCCATATCCTCGGTTACTTAGCAATACTTAACGTTGCTCTGCCTTTATTCTCCCTTTTTTGTTGTGTAATTTGATTGGACTTTTGATTTTTCCTTTTTTTTTAATTAGTTGTGTCGTCTCCATAATAATTTTTTACTGATCACATCAAGGTCAGAAGGTGGATAATACTTAAAAACCAATGAAAGACATACCCTTCAATGACCTTAGGACTGAGCACATGACTTTGAAAAATAAGGATTCACAAGAGATTTATTCAAGTGAGTTAGGTTAGACTCATGGGTTTTGTTGGATGCACTTAAAATGAAACAACCTAGAGTCACACAAGAATAGTATGCCAAAGTCATTGTGATGCAGACAAAGTCTTGGATATGTTGTGGATAAAAAAAAAATTATAATGTATGCAATCATCATTTTTCACCTTAAATACTCATGAGAAGTATGCTCATCAAAAGGATTGGCAATTAAGTGAGGAATGACTTGAAAAAGATGGATCTGGACAGAGGGAATGGACCCTGTCGACAGATGCACACAAATGAAGAGTGTTGAGTTCGTCTGAAGAAATCTGTCGACAGATAGGATGGGCCCTATCGACAGATGCACACAGGCTGGTTTTCTGGGTTCTGTGAGGGATTTCTGTCGACAGTTTGCAGTAGTGCTGTCGACAGGGATGTGTGTAGGACAGATTTAAGGCCAGGAGGAGATAGAAAAAGGTGCTCCAAGCTAGGAAAAAGTGGGATGATGGACATGAAAGTGTTTCCCTCAAAAGTCACTCATCTAGCTAGAGTTTCCTCCCCATAGGTGTGCAAGTGGAGACTAAACATTCAAAGCAACTTCACTAGATTTCCACAGATTTATCAAGCATTAGCACACAAATTCATGAATAAGTAGCAGAACATGAAAATTCCATTTCTTGAAAAGGGAATGGGCAAAGTGAAATGAATCCATATACCTTATTCAGAGTAGATGACCCTTATTTGTAATTAACTATGGATATGTGGCGGAGAATGTTTTCTCACGCATAATGAGAGTTTCCAAACAAGCATAACTTGTTCTTCCACACATCACCATTTGATATACCTCATAGTTATTGCTCACAAGGTACATGTACTCCAAATTGGGTATTGAAATCATTGCATTTTGCATATGCCTAATTCTCTTCTCAATGTAGTTAACCTATCCTCAGCCAATGGTTTTGTAAATATGTCAGCCAGTTGTTTGTCAGTGGGTATGAAGCTAAGTTCCAAAGTTTTGTTGGCCACTTCATCTCTCAAGAAATGATGTCTGATTTCTATGTGCTTTGTCCTGGAGTGTTGGATTGAGTTCTTTGATAGATTTATGGCACTAGTATTGTCACATAAGATAGGTGTGCATCCAATGTCAATGTTGTAGTCAGACAATTGACTTTTTATCCACAACACATGAGCCGCACTACTCCCTGCAGCAACATATTCTGCCTCTGTAGTGGAGAGTGCAACCGAGTGTTGCTTCTTGGATGCCCACGAAACCATGCAACCACCAAGCAGTTGGCAATAGCCACTAGTGCTCTTCCTGTCAATTTTACATCCAGCATAGTCAGCATCAGAATATGATATCAGTTCAAAACTACTTCCAGCTGGATACCAAAGGCCCAAAGCACACGTACCTGAGAGATATCTGAATATTCGCTTAACTGCAATCAGATGGCTTTCCTTTGGACTAGATTGATATCTAGCACAAAGGCAAACACTGAATTGTATGTATGGTCTACTTGCAGTAAGATAAAGAAGTGAGCCAATCATACCTCGGAATTGCTTTGCATCAACCGGTTTACCTTTCTCATCATTTTCCAATTTTATGCTTGTGCTCATTGGTGTTGAGGCAGGCTTAGCTTGTTCAAACTGAAACCTTTTCAGTAGCTCATTGACATATTTTTCTTGATTGATAAAAAACCATCCTCCAGTTGCTTAACCTGCAAACCAAGAAAAAATTGAAGCTCCCCCATTAAACTCATCTCAAATTCACTGTGCGTATGTTTTGAAAATTCCTCACACAGTGATGGGTTAGTAGAACCAAATATGATATCGTCCACATAGACTTGAACAACAACAATGTGATTGCGGACTTTTTTGGTAAAAAGAGTTTGGCCTACTTTACCTTTTGAGTAGTGTTTGCTTACCAGAAATGTGCTTAGCCTGTCGTACCAAGCTCGGGGTGCCTGTTTCAAACCATAAAGTGCTTTGTGCAATTTAAACACATGGTTAGGATTATCATGATCCTCAAAGCCAGGTGGTTGAGAGACATAGACTTTCTCTTTAATGTAGCCATTCAGGAAGGCAGTTTTAACATCCATTTGAAAAAGTTTGAACTTGTTTGAGCATGCATATGCTAACAAGATTCTAACTGCTTCTAGTCTAGCTACAGGAGCAAAAGATTCTTCAAAATCTCTACCGAATTCCTGATTGTAACCTTTTGCAACCAGTCTAGCCTTGTTTCTCACCACTTTTCCCTCTTCGTTTAGTTTATTCCTAAAGACCCATCTAGTTTCTATGACAGACATTTCAGGGGTTCTAGGAACAAAACTCCAAACATTATTTCTTTGAAATTGTCCAAGTTCCTCATGCATAGCATCAATCCATGAATTTTCTTTTAAAGCTTCTTCAACATTTTTTGGTTCCACTTGAGAGACAAAGGCTAAATGATCCTGTTCAACTATTTGATTAACCTATGACCTAGTTTGAACTGAATCATTTATATCTCCTATCACATTCTCAAGTGGGTGATGTTTGGAATACCTTACATTCGCAACTGTTGAAGGACCGGGTTGATCTTGCACTTGAGGAGGGTATGCTTAAGGAGTTTCAACTTGAGGTTCTTCTTGTTGTGGATCTTCTTCAGGTTCATCATCTTGATTTCTGAACAGAATTGCATCATCCACAACATCGTACATGCGAAGATATCCACTTTTAGTCTTAGAGATAGCTTTAGAATTTGCTTTTGCTTTTATTTATCGTTCTCCAAGAGTTGTTCCTTCATCTTCATCTTCAAACCTGTAAGCATTTGACATGTTAGGCTTTGTTTGAGATTCATCAAAAACAACATGTGGAGTTTCTTCCACTGTTCAGGTGTTAAGATTAAACACCCTGTAAGCTCTAGAGTGTTCTGAATATCCAAGAAGAATACATTGATCACTTTTGGCCTCAAATTTGTCTAGATTAGCTTTGTCGTTATTATGAATGAAGACTTTTGAGCCAAAAACTCTAAAGTACCCAATACTGGGTTTCTTACCTTTTAGCAGTTCGTAGGGAGTTTTCTTGATCACAGGTCTTACCATGGCTCTATTAAGAATGCAGCATGATGTGTTTACCGCTTCTGCCCAAAAGGTTCTTGCAAGTTCACTTTCGACCAGAAGGGTGCGAGCCATTTCCACCAAGGTTCTGTTCTTTCTCTCCACTACACCATTTTGCTCCGGAGTTCTCGGGGAGGAGAACAGATGTTCTATTCCTTGGTGCCTACAGAAATTAGAAAATGAATTGTTGTCAAACTCTCCCCCGTGATCAGTGCGGATGGAGCATATCTTATTGGCATTTCCATGCTCAATTTTATTAAAGAATTTTTCAAAGATTTTCAGTGCTTCATTCTTGTGAGCCAGAAATTTCACCCAAGTGAACCTAGAAAAATCGCCTACAATGACAAAACCAAATCGTTTGTCATTGAGACTCAATGTTCTCGTAGGTCCAAAAAGGTCCATGTGCAGCAATTCATAGGGTTTAGTAGTGCTTACCGATGCTTTTGATTTGAAGAATTTCCAGGTTTGTTTTCCCTGTGCACATGCATCACAAAAGCTTTCATTCTTATTGAAGGGAATTTCAGGAAGTCCACTTACTAGTTTGAGCCTTATAATCTTGTGCAAAACGTTGTAACTTGCATGACCAAGCCTACGATGCCACAGCGTAAGTTCATCCTGTTTGTTTGCTACAAGACACAAGTTATCATTTTCTGGATCATCTAAGTCAACCATGTAAATGTTGTTTACTCTTTGTCCAGAAAACTTCAGACTTCCTGATTCCTTATCAATGATTTGACTTGAGTTAGATTCAAAGACAACTTTATGACTCTTATCACACAATTGACTTATGCTAAGCAAATTGTGATGAAGGCCATCAACCAGTAAAATATTATCTATGGAGTTAGAGGCATACTTACCAACCTTACCTGAGCCGATGATTTGGCCTTTGTTGTTACCTCCAAAAATGACTTGACCTCCGTCTTTTTCCAACAGCATACAGAATTTTTCTTTGTCGCCCGTCATGTGCCTCGAGCAGCCACTGTCCAGGTACCATTTGTTTTGATTTTGGGCTACTAGGCATTCCTGCATATGTGGATCAGACAAGAGGTTTTGGTACCCAAATTACTTTAAGTGCCAATGTATCATTCATGACAAACAGTAAATGCTTAGGAATCCAAACTTGTTTCAATTTCAGTTTATTTGAATTGTTCCAGCATTGTTTTTCATCGTGCCCAACTGTCTTACAGATTTTGCATGATGAGAGTTTTTTCACAACAGTGGGCTTGTTGTTCTTAAGAACATGCATGGGCATTTTACCCTTTTGTTGCCTTGTTAATTTTTCTTTTGGAGCTTGATTCCAGACCTGTCGACAACCCTCCTTGGGGTTGTTAACAGATCTCTGTGCTGTTTTAGCAACAGGCTTCTTTTGCTTAGTTTGTTGTTGCTTACCCTTGTCTTGGGTTTTATTACTCTTTGGGGGGATTTGCTTACTTGTGCTTGGGATTGAATCAACAAAAGAAGTTATTAAGTTCTCTCCCATTTTCTTTTGCTTTACAGGTTGATACCCAAGCTCATACTTTGCAACAAAAACATTTGATCCCAGAATTGCATCAAGGTTTTGTTTCCCTTTAACAAACCTTGATAAATCTTCAGTCTTTCCTTTTAGATTCTCTTCAGTCTTTTCCAATTTTTCTTTTAGCTTATCATGCTCACTTTGAAGAGATGCAAGAGAGTTCATTAGACCTTCCTTTTCTTTTGAGTTTCTTGCAGTTTCATTTTCAAGGAGTCCAATTCTTCACTGTGAGCTTGCTCATCAATTCTCATCATTTCAATTTCCTTTCTTAAGGATGCAACTTGTTCATCAGTATGTGTGTTATGAGCAGAGGAGTTGACTTTCTTTTTGAGTGCTTTATTCTCAGACTTAAATTCACAAAATTTTTCGAATAAAACAGTATAAGCTTCTTCCTATTCATCAACAGAATAAGTTTCAAAGAAAGAATTTACCTCATTGGAGTCATCGCTTCTAGCCATTAGACACTGAACTTCATCATCTCCAGAGGTAGCTTGACTGTTCTCATCTTCATCTTCATCACTCCAAGTTGCCAACATTGCCTTGGCTTTCTTGAAGGTGAATTTCTCCTTTTTCAGTTTCTTCTTCAGCTCGGGGCACTCTCCTCTCATGTGCCCTTGTTTCTTGCACTCATAGCACACAACATCAGACTTTTTGTTAGAATCAGATTTGTTTAAAAGGTCTTTCTTTTAAAAATGTTTTGAGTTACCTGATCCTCTCCTTTTGAATTTCAGAAATTTTTTGAATTGTCTAGTGAGCATGGCCATTTCATCACTCTCACTATCACTAGAGGTTTCAGGCTCATCACTTTCCTGTTGAGCATCCTTTTTGAAACCTGAAGGGTTTTTCTTGGAAGCTTTTAAGGCAATTGATTTTCTTGGGTTCTCTTCAGTTTCCTTTCTTTTGACATTAATTTCATATGTCATTAAAGAGCCAATTAGTTCATCCAATTTCATTGTTGAGAGATCTTTTGAATCCTCAATAACATTGGCTTTGGTGTTCCATGAGGATGGAAGAGACCGAAGTATCTTCCTTACCAAATCACTTTCTGAGTATTCCTTTTTAAGACCTTTCAAACCATTTATGATTAGCATGAACCTTGCAAACATATCTGAGATGGTTTCATTATTGTTCATTTTAAACATCTCATACTCAGAAACCAACATGCTTACCTTTGATTCCCTTACCTAGGACGTACCTTCGTATATTAATTCGAGCTTGTCCCACATTTCTTTTGCTGAGGTGCACATGGAGACTCTCGAATATTCCTTGGGATGGACGGCGCATTGCATCATGTTCAGGGCGCTCCAATTGAGAGTTCTCTTTGCAATTTAGTCCTTCGTCCAGGTATCTTCGTCCTCCGGAAGGGTGTATGCTCCTTTGTGGACGATCTTCCACAGCTCAAAGTTTTGTGCCCTAAGGAACATCTGCATGCAGTTTTTCCAATAAGGGTAGTCAGTTCCGTCAAAGAAGGGTGGCCTGGTCACAGAGTGTCCTTCGGCCACATACCCCTTGTTAGATTCCATGAGATCGAGACTCTCCTGATCGCTAGATCAAACAATTACAGCAGTAAATCGGAGAAACCCTCTCTGATACCAATTGAAAGGGTGTGTGGAATTCCCTATATGGTAATCTAGAAGGGGGGGTTGAATAGATTACGAGCAGTTTAAAACACTTATCACCTTCTTTTCTCACGAACACAAACTTTTTATGTTTTTCAACAAAGTTTAAACTAAGAATAGATATGTTGGTTGTAGATAAACAGATAAACAACTTATCTAACATGTGTAAACTCAACGTGCCTACCAAGCATGTACCGTAAAATGTGCAAACCACAAGACACGAAGATTTAAGGTGGTTCGGAGTACACAACTTGTGTATCCTACGTCCACCGTCTATATACACACGCAGAGAAGACTGCTTATGAGCTAGTTCGCGACTACAACACACACACACGAGATGTCTGATGTGCAACCACGCTCAGAACAACTCAAAACCACGTGATTCAAGCACAAGGCCGCTTGAAACACAATCACACACACAGAGATAATAGAAAAATGAAAACTGGAGTTCTGAGTGGAAAGAATGAATCCTGATTGAGAACTCTTCTGGAGAACGTCTGGATGGAGTTCAAACTTCATCTTGATAGCCTTGGGTTGATGATGAAGCTTGAATCCACGACGTACTGTCTTCAACTCTGCTGGAACAACGGTTCTTTCTCTCTCTGAACAGCAGGGTGAAGCAGAGCAGCAGCAACACCTCTTCTCCTTAGGTTTTCTTTAGGGTTGATGATGGTGGCTGCTTCTGTACGAAAATAACTCCAAAAAGTTCCTTTTATATGGGTGTTCAAGTATGGAGAGTCGTGGTTTAAGGAAACACCCACACAGGGAACACACGGAGATCTCGTATCTAGATTCTCTCTTCGTCTGTCGACAGGTCTCATATCATCTGTCGATAGGAACTTGTTTTCCAGAAGGCCTGTTTGCTGACTGCATGGATCTGTCAACAGGTATAGCTGGGTATGTCGACAGGTGCCTGTTTTCCAAAACTTGTTTGTCTTAATTGTGCTGATCTGTCGACAGGGACTAAGGAGTTGTCGACAGGTGTTCTCTTTTTATGCTTTTCTTATTCTTTTTCTCTTGTTGTGGTACAAGGTCTTGAATGCAGTCTCACCTACATTAGAGAACATGATTAGTGAGACATAATCAACATATTTATCATCAACCAAAGTATGTGTATCATTTGCATCCACTTGTCATTGTCATCATGGTTTACACATTTGTCATGCATCAATTTTGGTCCATGAGATATTCATAATCAAAAACGAGGATATGTCTTCCAGCTTAGCACTCTCATAAACATATTTTTCATATGAGAACTCAACATAAGGCAGCACCAAGTTTTCTTCTGTTTGGCTTGCTTGTGCAGGCATTGTCCCGGTGTGTGTTTTGCATGTGCCTCGGTTGTGCTTTGGAGGCACTTGTCGCCGTTGGGCATGTGGCCCTCTCTACCTATGGTGGTAGGAGCGGTGCCCTGTGGTTGTGTGCTTATAAGAGCTGACGTGGTCATTGCGCTCTTGAAGCTGCTGGGTTTCCGTGTGTTTCTTTTGTGGGTCCTTGGTGGAGAGTCCACTACAGTTGGTCATGTGTCGTTTCATAACGTTGGTGCGGTTTTGTGCTGCACCTCGAGCGTGGTTCCTTTTCGATGTTCTGTGTCTTTGTGCCTTAAGGGTTCAGGGTGGATGTGGCCCATCCTACCCTTTTTGGCTTGCGGTCCCTTGTGGTGGTTGTTGGCAGGCCTCTTGTGGAGAGTCCTCCCTGTTAGCCTATGTTGTTTCGGCCACTGGTGCAACAGTGTTGCATCTTGCCTGATTTTGGTGCTGGTGGTGGCACCCTGTGCTCGTGCTCGAGTGGTTGTTTTGTGCCGTCTGGAGCCTTGGTGCATTGTGATGTGCCTTGGGTGGATCCTGGTGCTTGTGTTAGCACCGTGGGTTGTGCTGTTTTCTCTGATCATGAGCTTCGTGCGTCGTTTCGCAAATTTTCTCGGTGTCGGAGGCATGGAGCTTTCTGGCTTTTGGACACTTTATGTTGGGCCGTGTCTTGTGGTCGTACTGGTACCACTGTAGGGTGGCTGCTTTGTCTTGTCTAGGCAGCCCTATCAGTGGTACGCCAGGCTTTGGTCGTGGCCTATGTCTGGGTTTCCCTCTCGCTTTGGGAAGCGAGTGTGTTCGGTTGGGGTACCCTGCTTCGGTTTGGGTCCCTTTGAGGTCGACATGTTGCTTTCGACCTTTAGAGTTGTTTCGTTTCCCCGTGCAGGTTTGCCGACGTCTTGGGATGCTCAGCTTTGCCAACCTCAGACGTCTTTCCTGGTTTTGTCTCTGCTCATGTGCATGTGGAGCGTTTTGTTTAGTTTTCTGTGGCTCCACAGTTGTGTGTGTCCTTGTCGGACCATGAGGACGATCTGGTGCCGGTGGACACTGTTCCGCGTGCCGTGGTGTTTCCACGTGCATGTTATCGCTTGGTTTTGGGTCACCCTAAGAAGCTCTCGTTTGGCCTTACTGTAGGCGCTAGCAGTTGCTAGTTGTGCGGAGCCATTCAGCAGAGTCTTACGGATGACCTCTTGTCGTTTTCCACAGTTGTCATCAGTAGCTGTAACCTCTATCTAGCCACTGGTGGCAGAGTGAGCTACTGACCGGTTGGTCTCAACAGTGTGGTCTGTTGAGGGTTCAGTCGCGTGGTTTCGGACTGGCGATTCCTGTGTTTTATGGTCAGTTGGAGCGCACCGCGCCTGTGGAGTTGTCGACATCCGATTGTGTGCTCTGCGCCGGTTGTTGTGCGCTCGGTGAGTTGTCGGATGTCTGGTTAGGCACTCCCTTTGTGGCAGAGTCATGGTAGTGACCACCGGGAAGTTCTGGTACGACTTAGTGGTCCCTTGGCACCTGTTGTTTTCTCTGACCGGGTTTCGCCCTTAATTTCGAGGACGAAATTATTTTTTTGTTGGATGTATTGTAACATCTCGGGCTTTCGGTTTCCCCCATCCACGTGTTGGATGACTGGCCACTAACACGTCCGGCCTGGGCGATGCGTTAGTGTCGCGACGGGGCTGCCCGTCGCGATAGTCATCCCTGTTGCGACCACTTTCGACGTCGCATTCTCGTCGTGTCTGGTCAATGGGTCGCGACTGCTTTCAGCTTTTTGGTCGTCTGACGCCTGTCAGAGTGGCAGGCGTGACAGACTGACTTGTCAAGTTGTGGCGGCGCCCCAGATGGGCGCGTTCTGGTCATGGTGGGGGCAGTCGTCGCATTAAGGTTTGTAACGCGACGCCCCGCCCCGTCACGTTCTGGGGACTGGAGGCTAAAAAGCCTTGGTCAATTTCCCCTTTCCCTTTTCTTTCCTTTCCTCCCTTCCCTCTCTTCTCCGAGGTGGAGAGGCCTTCCCCCTCTCTTTCTCCGGCAGTGGAGCTTGGTGGAGCAGTCGGCGGCTCGTGCAGAGCAGGAGCGGCACCGTGGGAGAGAGGAGGAGGTGGCAAGCTCGTCGTGAAGGCCCCTTGGGGGTTTGGATTCGTCTAATCGGAAGGGACTTGCTATCGCAGGAGTTCGTTGCCGGACGGTCATGGTGGCAGTTTGTTGTGCCGTGCGTTGCCAGTAGTGTGAGTTGTAAGCGTGACCGCTTGTACCGTGAGTTGAGAGTGGCCTTTTTGCAAGTCCTCGAGGTATGCCCCTTAAGGACTACACCTTTCTTTCTGTACCTGTACTTTTATTTGGGACATGTTGTACATAATTTCTTTATTAAATGTATGAACTTTCTTGTTATAGTTATTTGAATTCATTGCTTATCTCACTGGACTAAATTCTAACCCTTCCGGGTCTTCAGATCCGTGGGTGGCGGCGCGACCTTCGGGGGTCCCTGGCGGGGGTCCGGGAGGTCGAGTCGTTACATAACCCCTTGAACAAAAAGAATTTTGAAAACAAAACAAAGACCTCATTTGTCAATGTTTCTAAGAATAAGAATTTTGTTGCACCTAAGGAAAAAATTGTTAAGACTCATGCTCAGAAAAATTTTCAAAAATAAAATAATAAATTGAATAAAAATACTGCAAATAGGAAGAACTATATTTCAATTAGAAATCAGAAAAAGAAAATGGAAAAGAAAACAGGATTCTACAAAGTCTCCACACCTCCTCCATCAGCCCAGAAAGCTCCAAGGCAATCTCGAACTCTACATCATACCAAGAGCTACCAAAAGGTACCTCCTTCTCCTCATAGTAAGCCTCCTCACAGGAAAAGGAGATTCTAGCAAATGCATACATGGCAAGGTAAGTACCAGGTAAGAAATGATCTCATTTGCTTTAACTGCAATAAACCTGGTCATTTAGCCAAATTTTGCTGGAATAGAGATCAACATTTCCATAAATATGTCAAATCCATCCAGTGCTTCACATGTCATAAGTTTGGGCATATTTCTAGGGAATGTTGGCATAGAATTGATAATCTTATGCATGCTTCCATGTTTCATGTTAATGTACATAAGAATAAAGATCATGTTCATGTTGAAAACACTCAGAAATTTCATGTACATGAAAATAGAACTGTTGCACAAAAGATCTCTTCTGAATTCCATGTTAAAAATCTCAATGATAAAAATCTATAAAATAGAAAACAAAATGTTCAATATGTCAGTTGTGCATTCTATACCAATAACTCTAAGATTAGAAACCAAGATTCTAGTGTTTCTAGTCTTTAGAAAAATACACCCAATATAAAATCCTTTTGGATTCAAAAATTATTATTGCAAATTGATGGAAGATCCTTAAGGCCCAAACAAGTTTGGGTTCTGAAATGTGATGCTTGAATGCTAGATGCAGGGATCCTTGTAGTCAATTTCAAGATGAAGGCTTCATGACTAAGGTTACAAGGAAAGTAAGTAGAGAGAATGAAAGAAAAATGAAAATCTCACCAAGTAAATACTTCTGAGAGATTCCCGGCTAAATAAAAACTTCTTGTTAATAAAAAAAAATCTCTTGAATAAACTGTTTGATAAGTGAAATTGAATGCTAAAGTGAAATCATGATGAGTTACACATCTAGATCTCTTGGTATATAAAATGGTGAAATGTGGAAGGACAAGTCAAGCTTGTTTAAAAACTATCACTATGCATGAGAAAACTTCTCTGCTGAGTACCAAGAGTCACTCCTTGCTTAAAATTAAAAGTGTGCATAATCATGCTTGTGTTACTTGCAAAAATTTTCACATCATGCACATGTAACTAAAAATCATGATTCTGTTGAAAAAACTCAGAAACTCCATGTGAACATAAATTGAACATTTCATGAAAACATAGGTGCATTAAACAAAGAATAATTGTGTTATGGAACTAATGCTGCTCATAGTTTCATTAATGACAAAAGTGCATCTATACCAAAAAGAAAATTCTCTTGGATTAAAAAAGTTCATTACTGCAATCTAACTCTTGCTCCACTGTAGGACCCAAGTAGGTATGGGTCCCAAGGCTAGCTTGATCAGCAAGTTGATGAGTCTTGTAGCCATACTTTTCCATCTGAAATCAAGACAATGGCTATGCAAGGCAAGAAAATTTAGAAACCACAGATAAAATCCAAATGAAGACTGTTCAGGTAAAACCTTATATCATTTCCAAATTGAACTGCTTAAGTTAAAAAAAATCTTAGAGTATTATCTGAACAATGAAGAGTGTGTTTTGATGTTACTCCCAATAATAACTTTGTGTCATAACAATTGGAATCATGTTTGTATTATCATGCTTGCTTAATTGTGCCCATGATTCTGTGTGCATATCAACTGCTTTGACTTTTTGGTATATAAAATGATGACATGTGGAAAAATAAGTTATGTTTGTTTGGAAACTATCATTATGCGTGAGTAAAATACTTCTCCAAGTACTAAAAGTCATGTTATGCTTAAAGCTAATTGTGTGCATAATCATGTGTGAATTGCTTGCTAGCTTTTTCATTCCATGCACATATTAAGGGGGAGTAAATTTGAAAAAGTGCAAAAATATTCTTGAAAATGCAATGAATTTCATGTTAAAACTAAAGAATAATTGACCTTTTTGCAGTGACTATGTGGTATATCAAATGGTGAAATGTGAAAGGACAAGTTAGGCTTGTATGGAAACTATCATCATGTGTGAGAAAAATTCTCTGCCAAGTATCAATAGTCTTTTCCTGCATAAAGATCATCAAACAAAATGAAAATCTCAAAAACTTTATTTTAAGTCTTTGGAAAACTACTCTCTATCAATAAATTATCTGTTGATGTATGCTTGATCATGTTCATATTCTTTTTGTGCAAACTACTTGGAATGAACATATCTGAATTGCTTAAATGATCATTTCATATCATGCATATCTTATGGGGGAGTGAGTCAAAAGAATATTTGAGTGAAATACTGGAGAAATATTCTTTCATATCTGATTTATCGACAACTCTCATTCAATTTGTTGACAAATGTTCTTGCAAAGCTGCTTAATAAAAGTCAACATTTGTTAAACCATTGAAAAACCCATAAAAAATGACTTTGATCATGCTCAGGTCGACACACATCTTCTCTTGTGTCGACACCAGTTGCTTTTTATCATGATCAGGTCGACACATAGTTGCTCATGTGTCGACACTAGTTGTTCACTGCTGCTCTATTCTTGAGAATTCTTGTTCTTGTGTCGACACACTAAAGATTTTGTGTTGACACATCATCATCTATATTGTAAGACCCTCGAATTCCGTCGTATTTTTTTCGTATTTATGTGTGTATATTGTGTTGAGTATGTATGTACGTATTTACGTGGATATTAAAATAGTATAAATACGTGTACATGTGTTTATATTAAACGTAAATAATGTATGTATTGCATGATGATAGTGTGAATATAATACCATGTACATATTGCATGTATAGAAGCTTGGTATGCATGGTTTTCTGCATGAATTAGGGTTCTGGCCGAAGGCCCTTTTGGCGTCAATCCCCAGGCCGTTGAGGTGGTGTTAGCGTCCAACCCTGGACGCCAACACTCACTCCGGCGTCCAGAGATATGGACGTCAACTTCTCTGGCCTGCATGCGCAGCAGAGCTGCTATCTTCTGAAGCAAGGCATGGCAACCATTGGGGGATGTCCCCCAACGGCTCTGAGGGTGTCCCATCACCTTAGTGAGTGGGGGAAAGACCCTCTTTAGGTCTGAACCCGAATTGGCTCACCCCATTCTTCCCCTTCACCCTTGCAAGAGGAGAGAGGTGAGAAAGAAAAACCCTAGAGCTATCTGTGAGAAAAACCCAGTTTGAACCCCTAAAATCCGACCCCTTGAAGCTGGTTTTGAAGATCTTCTGCATCAAGGAGGGAGCTGAAGCAAAGGGGAAGGCTTCCCCATCATCCCCTCGGCGTGGAGATCAACCAGAAGCTCGGAGGAAGGCGATCTTGGAGGTGCTTCTGCAACTTCTTGGAACTGCCCAAAGAGGTCTTCTTCGAGCTATAAATTTCTTGGAGGATTTTTAGAGAGGCAAGTGACCTATCTATGGTATCCCCGTATGAGTCTAGGAGGTTTTTATGATTTTTATGGAATTTCCCTCGAGTCCTAGACCCTCCATTTCACCCAAATTTCAGAGCTCGGGTCTGTGTTTCTGCACAGACCTGAGTAAACGGCAAGGTCCCTGGACGCCTGTGATGAGCTTGGCGTCCATCGACCCTGCGGCTAACTCTGAGTCAGCGGCCAGAGACCGCCGTCTAGTTCTTCAGGACATAACAGTGAGCTGTTCTGTCCCTCTTATACGTTAATTTCGTTATGATTTCCGTGATGAGGATATATGGTATTCCTATAAGCTATGTATTTTGTGCATTGTGGTTGTGAATGAATGTGGTGTGTTGGTGAATGTGGAAAATTGGTGTCTTTAAACTTGTAGGCATAACTTGTAGATAATTCTTGCAAATTAATGTTCCATGATTAGGATTAGTTAAATGTCTTGTTTTCAGTCTATCCATGAAGAATTGTGGGACATGTATGTATGTTCTGAATTTTTGTAATTCATGCATACTTGTGGAATTGCTAAAAAGTTCGATTCGGTAAAATGAAAGCATGTAAAAATGGGTTGTGGTAACGGATTTATAGATGTATGAATTAGGATGATGTTGTATCCTGAAATCATGCATTAGTGTTTTCTGTGCAAAACAGTAAGTGGGTAAATTTCAAATGTGTTAGACCCATGTTAGCATAAGTTGTGAATAATATGCTAATTAGGTGTTTGATTTTCTGTAAATCCTATTTAGCTCAGAAAAATCTGAAAAATTGAGGGTATGATTTTGAACCTGAAAACAGCATGTGGTTAAAATTTCAGGTTATTTGGAACAGTAAATAAAAAGTTATGTGTTTTCATGTGAATTGTGAATAATTCCTACATATGATCATAATGTGATTTTATTTTGTTTAAAACAGCATGATGGGTGTGTTTACTATGTGTTAAATCTTGAAAACTCTGTAGTACCATGATTAGGAAAACAGAGGTGTTCATGTGAGTAAGAAAGTGTGAATGAAATGAAGAGTGCCAAGTGTAAAACCATGTGTAAAACGTTAAATGTGTAAAAGTGTAAACTGTGCCAATGTGATACTGCTTCCGAGAAGGCAGTGGAGCTGTATCAGGGAAAAGTCCCCCTGAGAAAGTTCATTGTGTTAAGTGACCCTAAGGGCATTAGGGGGAAATCCTGGAGGTGGACAAGTACCACTGGTTAGGGTGGAGACTTGTTCTCCCGGTCTGCGCAGTCCAAGAGTCACCATTGCATTGCCTAGATGGTGCCTATGTGTTATGTGATGTGAATGTGTCCTTCTTTGGTGGTTTGGACTATGTGTCACGGCACCTAAAATATGTGTAAAGTGTAATGTGTAAAGTGTATGTGACCATGTGTAAATGTGTAAGTGACATATGAATGTGTATGTGTAAAGTGTAACCATGTGAAAAGAGGAAATTGTGAAAAAGAAAAATGTGAAAATCTAGATGTGCAATGTGTTATTGAAACCATGTGAGGCTAAATCTGAAACCATGTGAATTCAGAAAATGCATGTTATCCTTCTTGTGTTTATGTGTGCAAAGTGTTTAGAACCCATGATAGGGACAACAAATGAATATGTGTGCAAGATGGCATGATGGATTGTTCATAGATTATGTTTTAAGCAACGTTGTAGCTCTCATGTGTTGAATTATAGCCTTTGGACCATGTGAAATCAGCAACCTAAAGCATGTGAAAAAGTTATGTATGTACTTAAGAACATGTAGAATCCATGCTAATTATGTTCTCCGTTTATGTATGTAAGTTGTCCATGTTGATAACTCTCATGTTTGGTTCTTTATAAGGTTAAAGTTCATAGTGAACGGATTAGAGACCATGTGATAGGTGAATGTTATATTTTTGAAATCTGAAAGCATGCGTTATGTATAAAATTGTAGAACCTTCATGATAGGTTGAAAACTTAAATGGACTAGCATGCTATGTGTTGCTAATTGTATGTGCTTGTAGAAACCACTAGGACTTGTACGTGTATATCATGTATAGTGTTACTTGCTGAGTCCCTGGACTCACTCCTTGCTTCGGCGTACAGGTGTAGTTGGTGACACGACACCGTTGGAGGAGACGGTGGAGACGGACTCCGAGCGCGGAGACTAGTTACTTGGAGCTTCTTTGTGATTGTGTACTTCGTCGTATGTACTTGAACATTGTATTAGGATTATCATGAAAAGAATGTAATATGTGGACATTTTGTATCTCTATTTCAGCAATTTAAATCATGTGAATTTTAGTTCCTTTTTGCAAATTGTAAACTGCATGTATGTTTAATGTGGATGATGAATGAATGGAGATAGTTCTCTTTTACTTCCGCTACTCTGTTATATATATTCGCGTGTATCTCAGCTGTTTGTATCGTTGGGTAAATGTCCCACTGTGAGGACTCTCGCTATACCGACGTGGGTTGGTATAACTGTACGGGTGTAACGAGGGTCGTCACATATATTTTTGAAATCTTCACATACTCAGGGGGAGCTGATTCTTTCATAAGTCATCATGATAACATCCACTCAAACTCATGCTTGAGAATCAGTGTCCATTGATTTCCTGATTCTATCTCTTTGATATATCATACCTTTTATTCAAGCCTTGCATCAGGATAAATGAGTCTTTATGATATTCCTATATGAGGGATTTTATACATAAAGACTAAAATAATTGTGCACTCAGTTTAGTCTTAAAGATACAATCTAAGAACAAGTTTATGCCAATTTTTAATGCTGAACTCATTTAAACTGAGTTGCAGAACACTTGTAGGCACATGAGTAGCTTTAGTGTTTAACATGTGAATGTTTTGAAGATTTATCCTTAACACATGTTAAGAATAATCTCTCTATACTCATGATCATATCTACTCTAATTAATGTAAGTTTGTTCTTAAAAAATTTCAAATAGAAAGTTTTCAGAAAAAATAGAAATATACAAACAGAGCAATGAAAATTTCACTTTATCACTAAGTAACTGGGTTCATTTCACCTAATCAAGTGTTTTGGCTCGCATCAAAAGGTGACAAACAAGTTGTTTCAACTCTGTATAAGGTAATGAAGGTTAAACCACTGAGTAATCAGAAGGTCTTGCATTGGGTAAATGTGACATCTTGCACTGAAAGGTGTGATTTGACCAATCTACTCTTGTATTCTCTCTCAACATAAAAGAAAAATATAAAAAAGCAGAAAAAGAACAGCATGTACATTGACCTAGATGAAGTTCATGTTAATTGGGTTTAGAGTTATTATTCTACATTGTGTTAAATGTTTAGCTACTAAACTCATGTGATAAACACTTTTGTGAACTCATATAGGTCACTTTCATCACATTTTCTTCATCTTTTTAAATGCATTCAGGTTATTAAAACTTTGACATATGTTGTGATTGAATGTGTCTTTGTTATTAAACTTTGTTGTACAATCCAAAGACACAATAATTTTTCTCTCTCATATTTTAATATCAAAGATCTTATTGATTCTGATTATTTTTTATCATTCATCTCCCAATTCCACCCCTTGCTTACATGTCATACTTCGATCTCCATCCATTGATGTTCTTTGGTATCACTTTTTCCCACTTATTTCATTGACACCATCATAGGGGGAGAGTGTTATACCAAAGTGGGTGTCTATACTTGTTGTTGATTAAGGGAGAGAGAGAGTCTTTATGTTGTTATCAAAAAAGGGGGAGAATTTGAGGGAAATAATATGATTGCAACGGCAAGCTTCTGTAATGATTGTAATTTTTTAATGAAAACAATCCATGCTATTCTTGTTGTCTATGATTGCAAATTTCATGATTATTCATCTCAACAAATGTTGTACATAACCATTGTGCTTTCTTGACATTTATATGTTTCTCTTCATCTCTTTGATGTTGTCAAAAGGGGGAGAAATATAAATGTATATTTTGTCATCATTAAAAAGAGGGAGAATGTTGAGTTATGGTTATTTAAATAACCATACTCACTGACTTGATCATTGTTTTAATCTGTTTTTGATGATGACATAATTCTGGTCAATCATGTTAAGCACACAACTTCAAATATATTTGTGTTTTGATGATGACATTTGTGTTTTGATGATGCCTCTTTTATTTTGATGATGTCAAAGGGGGAGAAGGATGTAATGATTTGTAATGGGTGATACTCTATTTTTTGCTTAATTCTGGTTGTTGGTTTACACATTCAAATTTATGAATTTCATGCTTGCTCATATTTGGAATTGGAAATTGAATGATATGTTTGTTTTTTGATGTGATGTGAATCTAGGATGTTGTCATTCTTGTATGCCATGGAATGATGTGAATGACTGCATTAAAACCTCATGTTTGAGTAAACAAAAATTGTTTAATGAATCATAGTTGTCATCATCAAAAAGGAAGAGATTATTGGATCTCTTGTTTTGATGATGTTTAACTATGATACATACAAATGTGGAAATCATGCTTCAATTATATCTAACATCATTTTCCATGTGTAAGTTCACAAAAATAGTCTCATGATGATAGTGGTGTCGACACAACTCAGATAGTGTGTCGACACATAACTCAATTCCATAGGAAATAAACATGAAAGCAAGCCAGTTGTGTCGACACAAGTCCAGTGGTGTCGACACATCCCATGTATCCAGTAAGCAGTCAGAGCATAAAAGAGTCAGTGGTGTCGACACATGTGGATGTTGTGTTGACACAGTGTATGAATTTAGGAAGTAGTCAGAAGTCAATAGCCAGTGGTGTCGACACAGGATGATTGTGTGTCGACACTCACTGTCCCTCCCAGAAGCCCTTTTCTTAGCCAGTGGATTGTGTGTTGACACAAGATACTTGTTTGTCGACACAACTCAGCAGACAAAGCTGCCAGGACTTAAAGCCAGGAACATGTGTCGACACAAGTCAATTGTGTGTCGACACACTTCGACTGAAGCTCAAAAATGGGAATTTTATGAACACGTGTTTGCTTGGGAATCAAGGGATCTTACCTAGATTTTTGTGCCCACACACCCTAATGCACCTCATGGACATATGGGGCTATAAATGCCCATGATCCTCGTACTCTAAAGGCAAGCCAGCCCATACAACTCTGAGAAAAGGTTTTTTTGGTGGCAAAAAGGGGTTTCTCCAGTGCCTTGCTCAATCTCCAGAAGTTGCAGACCAGCCTTTCAACATAGAAGACGTGGAAATCAAGGTCAAGCTCTAGAGAAGGAAGTGGTGTGCTCAAGAAGGAGTAGATCTGGAAGAAGTGCAGCAGCAGAAGAAGAAGAAATCACAATCCAGAACCTACTGAAGCAGAGCAGTGCCGATCAAGAAGAAGAAGAAGATGGAAAAGAAGAAGAAGAGGAGTAGCAGCAAAACTGAGGAAGAAACATTATGGATCTGTGATCGTGGTGATCAGATCAACATTTGAAGGGATATGTCTTTCCTCACTCACACCTTTTCTCAACTCAATTCATGTATCTGTGTGTGTGTGTACTGATTGGAGATCAGTACTTGGAGTTTGTGATCATGTGTGCTTTGTCATCTATGCTAGCTTGTGTATAGATCAAATTTGTGTGTGGTGTGTAGATCAGATCGAGGCTAGAGGATCTGATCTTCTGTGAACTTGATCTAGCATGTGTGCGTGTGTCTGAGCCTATGTGTGTTGTACTCAGTTCTTTGAGTAGTGTGTGCCTCACTGTGTGAGGGGTGGATGTAGGAGTCACTGGATGTGATCTCTGAACCACCTAAAAATCCCTTGTGCATTGTGGTTTGATTTGTGGTTTGCATTGTATTGCGCTAGATGCATGCATTGGGATTTTGCCCACACACTAATTAATTTGTTCACACATGTTAATCACATATTTGACACTTACATTGTTTCATAAGTGTTTCTCACATTTCGATAACACACATTGAATCAGATCAGAGGGGTTTTAATTTAGTAGATTTTTTATTTCGAAGTAATTTTTAAATTGCTTAAGTTTCTGCTGCAAATCTATTCAACCCCCCCTCTAGATTTGCCATTACCGAAAATCCGATCCTAACACCTCCTTCTCTCCTTACCCTAAGATTCAAACACCTGTCTCGGTGAGGATGATCTCTCCATTGGGCATTCCATCTCATTGGACTAGAAAATCCTTATCGGGACCTCCGTAATTCTCTGTACCCCGTGGATTCCCTCACGTTGGACCGAGCAAGTTGTACCATCCAGAGACCCATGTTAGAATATCCCACATTATGAAGGAGAGTGCTTAGTGAACCCGGAGTTCTCTTCATACCCATCTAGGTACCTACCCATATTGGAGTGAAACATTTCAATAAAATCCACATTGAATCATATTGAAATAATTGAATTCGACATAAGCATCCCTTAAGTGTTTGATTAAAAACTATTAACTTCTTCTCTCAAACTTGTTTGAGTAGTTGGTTGCTAGTAAATTTTATGTGTTTAATATCATGTTGTTTTGTTCAGGCAAATCAATTGGAATGGTCGAATACGAAGATATGGGTTACCGTGATGAGGCGTATGATGAGACATATGATCATAATGAATAACTTGCACAACTCCCAAATAAACCATATAATGATCAATCCAATCCACAAGTCTATGCGGTAGATTCCAATCAAATTGCTTCTCCCCATCATTCTCCAAGGCATGTCACTGGAAACATCTCTACCTCTATTGATTTGTCCCAGTTAGTGGACCTCCTCCATAATCTTCAGCCCTCCTAACTCTGGGAGGTTCAAACTGCTTTGAAAGGCAAGTCTATCCCCGAACCAGTTCAGTCTCTCCACCCCAACATGGGTGCCCTCCATTTTGAAACCACTTGTGACTCAATGGTCTGAGCATCCCCTGCCCCCTTGCGGGCTAATTCTATCATACACTCCCGCCCCCACAGCCCTGTTCGGAGGCCTTCCCTTGTTCTTCCAAGCCCCTCCGTGGCAAGGCCCACTTACTCTCTTCAGGCTCTGGCCCATTCTTCTACACCAATTTGCACCCCTCCCCATCACCACTCTGTCCAGGTACTCGTTCACCCCAACCCCATTCTTCCAGGGTGCCTCACAAGCAATCATTCGATCAACTCACCCAAGCACTCTTGGCGAAGGTGAGTAGATTGGAACAAGACTTGAAGAGGGTGTCCGCACCCAAGGACTCTCTAGAATTGGCCCTTCCTTCTATGCCAGTCTTCCACCTTCCTCCCTCCGAGCTGCCCATCTACCATCTCTATAACGGCACAAGCAACCCCTTAGTCCATATTAAAGAGTTCATGTACGAGTCATCCTTCTGGAAGAATGATAACAAAGCATTGGCATTCCTCTTTAGAAGATCTCTAGATAGTCCTGCCTTGGAGTGTTTCTACTCTTTAGAACCAGTTGATGTTGAAGATTTTGAGGCTGTGCAAAGAAAATTCCTGCAAAGGTACAAAGACCGGATTGGTCCTTCCTTGTCCATCAAGAATCTCATGGCTAAGAATATGAAGGCGGATGAGGACTTTTTGCATTATGCTGATAAGTGGAGAGAAAAGGCTGAAAGGTTGAGGGATCCATTGTCAGAGTCTGAGCAGGTGAAGATGATCACTGCAAACGCTACACCCTCATTCAGACACATTCTAGCTATGAATAAATTAAATACCATGGAAGAGTTGTACGAGAGAGCAAGATACATCCAAACACTGTTGAAAGACTCTCCCATCATGGCCATGTTTGAGCCGAAAGCTAGAACAGTCAAGAAGAGCAATGGCAACCCCCAGGCTGGTGGTCCCACAACTGAGGGGGTTATTCATCATGAGCAAGTGTGTGCTATGAGAAACCCGAATTCCACTCCATATTGCCCAAACTCCAATCCTAGGCCTCAACAACCCCAATGCCAACAACCACAACAACCCAGTTCAGGCGAAGCAACCCCCCCATGTTGAGAACCCCAATTCCACATCTTCAACAGCCTCCACCACAATATCAGCAAGCTCCACTACCAACTCAATATCGTCAAGCTCCACCTCCCCAATACCGCCAAGCTCCACCTCAATATCAACAACACCCACAACCTCCTCAATGCCCCCAACAATACAACCAAGTACCTCCCCCAGGCAATTATGATCCTCAGCAGCCTAGACGCCCCTTGGCGCAAGAAGAGCATAATACCCACCATTGCCATAGACTCTCTGATAAATGCACAATTACACACATTAAACACTACATTTTATGTATTGTTTTGGATTAGCTTATGTGCAAAACCATATGAGATGATGAGTAATTCAGTTAATCAATGGAATATATTACTTTTATAATTTTTGGATGAAAAAAATCGCATTGCTTCATGTGAAAAATTAAAACTTATTTACACAGGGGAATTTTAGTCATTTCATATTATCTAATGGGAAAACAATTCTGAAAATTGTGAGAGATATCTACATACATCAATGGAATGATTGGCTTACTTGTGACATTACTTTGCTAATCTTATCATTTCTATGGACTAAATTGCAACTTTCTATGTGCAGGGACTTAACAGTGATTAACTGGACAAAGTAGGGGCATTACAGTCATTGTGCAACTCAAGATGATGCCCTAGGGTGCCCCCTCTTCATAAGATCTGATCCAAGCTCATTTCTCCACAGCCACCATCCTCATTTTTTATGGTCAAAATAAAGGGAAAAAAAAGTTCAAATTTGAAATATCCAATCAAGAGAGAAAGAAGGGGAAGAATCAATCAACCATTAATGGCAAATGAAGCAAGCAAAGAAGGGAGAAGAGAGGGGGGGACCCTCTGACCCTCTCATCCTCTCATTATACCCCCCCCCCCTTCCTTCCTCTTAGAATGATACACCCCTCACCACATTTTATCTCTCTCTCTCCCACACACATCTCTTAACTCCTCCTCTATCACTATTCACGTGGTACTGTAGCACGCTACTGACCCCCCTTCATATTCTTCTTCTTTTTCCATTGCTGCTACCTGATGCGCCCCTATTCGACACTGCCATAGGAACACAAGGCCGCTGCACATTCTCCACCAAGTCTCGGGCTAGCCCACTACTGATGGATATCCCCCATGTGCCTAGGGCCTCAAGGACCGAAGGACTCGGCCGGCTGTTGCCACTTCTCCACATTTGATGTCCTGTAGTTTTAATTCTAGTTATCTATTTTTCATAACAGATTGAGCAGTAAGTTGTAGACTTTGTTTCTAATTCAACAGTGATTATAAATTTTTGTTTCTTAATTTTATATTGTCCCCCATTAAGTCTTCTTTCATTTCCAAATGGTTTGGCTTCATTTCATTCACGATTGATAGTTCTAAAAATTCGTGTATGTTCATCTATGTGCATATGTTTCCGTCTACATAGATCGTAGTGCCATTCTTTTATGCATCAAATATTTCCAAATTCTATCAAACTTGTCTTGAATGAAAGCTATCTAGTCACTCTAACTTCTCCAAGTGGTTTCATTCCATTTGGAGTCCTATAGGGCAAGTTACATTTTCTGCAAGTCGAGTTAAGTTTTTAGTCCGCACAGAGTTACAATCTAGGTTTGTTAAGTTAGTCTTGCAATTAAAAATCCAAAAATAATAATTTTTCTTATAGGAATTTACGTTTGAGCATTAGATCACATTTGGATGAGTTAAGCATCTCTGTGGTTCGACCTGGACTCCCAAAGTAATTTTCTGCCATTTTATAATTTGAGGCCAGTATTAAGATTGATTGTGCACGGTGTTTTGCAATGATTATTGCATGCACATCAATTTTTGGCACCATTTCCGGAGTATTTTTGGCTAATTTTTATGTGAATCTCTTGCTCTCTGTATGTACATAATTTCTAACATTTTTGCAATTTTTTTGCAGCAAAAATAAAATTCTAACAAGAGAAGGGTACAAAAAATTCTGAAAATCTGAATTCAAGAGAAAAAAAACTGGTAAATTTCGAAAGCTACATAAAAATTAGGAAAGTTTACTCCAGAGGTAAGTACCCCTTCCTTCCTTTGCCTTTTCAAATTAAGGAGTCATATTTAGGAATTGTTTTTGAATTCATGGCTAGTTAAATTCATTAATTAAAAGAAAACAAAAATCTGACATCTGAAAACTATCAAAAAAAAATCTTCATTCCAAGATTTCATGTTTAGGTTATGCATTTTTATTTGTTTTTAATAAGAGAGGTCACAGGGTCTGCGAAACCAACTAAGTGCACTACCCCCCAACAGGGGGTAATGTTATCACTCCCCTTGTGCATCGACCTGTGCCTAATATATTATAAAAGGATGATGAAAGTACAAAACCACCGGGACATACCCCTACGAAATAAATAACCCTTTACACCAAATGATAAAGTGGAGACCAAACCAACCCCAAAACTAGAAACGACAATTAATGAAATTTTCTAAAATTAGGAAAGCCAGCCTTATCCATCACCAAAGCTCCTCTGGTTGTAGGTGGAAGATCTGAAACTTTAAGGAACACCTGGCTCTTATGAAGATTGCAGGCATGAGAGGCTAAAGAGTCAGCGACCTGATTACTTTCTCTATAAATGTGAGACACTTGACAATTCATATCATCAATCAACTTCATCATGTTATGCCACCAAGGAAGGACAGACCAGGAAGGAGGGACGTTGCACTTAATAGAAGCCACCAGAGCTGTAGAATCTGAAAACACAGCAGAAAGAATGACATTGTTATCCTTTGCAAAGCACAGACCATCATGGAGGGCCCTTGTTTCAGCAATGAAGCTATTCCCAACACCATAAAAGACTGCAAACCCCATTCTAAAATTGTCCCTGTCATCTCTAATAGTGCCGCCACCACCACAAGGGCCAGGGTTTCCCTTAGACGCCCCATCAACATTTAGACAGAAATGACATGTCGGCGGACACCAGTGCACCAGGATCGATTTTTTAAGCTTGACTGTGGGTTTGATATTATAGGAGGTTAAGATCTGAGCATGGGCAAAAGAGATTGGCCGCTTGAACTCAATTTTCCGTAGGGCAGCGTTTAAAGAATAGAGAATGTTGCTGATCATCCGATGCTTATGGTAATCAATACCATCAAAATACAAATTGCATCTAGCCCTCCAGATTTCCCACATCATGAGAAAGAATGCATAAGAACCAACGAAATGAAACGCTGATTTCAGATTGTTGACTGATATGAAACTCCAGCATCTAATAGTGATTTGGTTACTGAGGTTGACTTTGTTGGAAATTAAGGGTGATATCCACCTCCATAAATCATTGGCCATATCACTTTCCAAGAATATATGATTAAGATCCTCCTGATGATGCTTAGTGCAACAGACACATTTTGAAACAATATGAGCACCACAGTCCACAATCCTACTATCAACTGGCACAACTCTGGAATCAACTTCCATATAAAAATTGAAACCTTAGGAGAAATCGCATGATGCCAGA
Source organism: Colocasia esculenta (assembly GCA_014218235.1). Lineage (NCBI taxonomy): Eukaryota > Viridiplantae > Streptophyta > Magnoliopsida > Alismatales > Araceae > Colocasia > Colocasia esculenta. The sequence continues at coordinate 20,774,318 of CM024764.1, read as the reverse complement.
TTTTATTCCAATCTGAACGCTAAAGGCCTCTAGGATAAATGATGGAGTAGGCAGATCCCACAGTGAAATCGCCCTTTGGAGTAGGTGTCCAAACACAGGTATCACAACCTTCAGATAGATTAATCCTCAAGCAGTCCATATTAATGTTTAAAGAATGCCAAAGATCATGATCATCATTATTCATCACCTCTTGCACAAAAGAAAATGGCATGGTGTTATGGATCTGATTTAAATAAAGCACCAGCGGTCTATCACCAATCCAAACATCATTTAAAAAATCAATATTTGAACCATTTCCTACAATCCACCTGGAGTTAGACAACACAGCTTCTTTTGCCAGTTTGAAAGTTGACAGAGTAACACCTACAGGAAAAGGCCTATTAATTTTAGAAAGGTGCTTTTTCAGAAATTGGTTCTTAGCAAAACTGGACCAAAGGGTATTCCCATGAAGGATATTCCAAAGCTGTTTAGCAGTAAGCAAAATTTGAATGTGCTCCAAGCTCCTAAAACCAAGACCGCCCTCAACAACTGGTTTTTGCATCTGCTTCCACGAAATCCAATGACTTTTTGCATCATATAATTAGTTTTTCATTTTTATTTTAAGTCATTTTATTTTATTTTGTTGAAGAGTGCGGGGAATGAGTTACATTTTTCTAATTTTTCCAAGATCATGATCATGCATATTTTATTTTGACAAAAAGAATCACTTGTTTGTACATTGGTTGTGCCCTTCATCTGAAAAACATCTTGTAATGCCTCAGCAAATTTAAGTGATTTAAAATATAGGAAAATAGTAATAAATAAAAATGTTAAATAAAATAAAATAAAAGTCATAGTCAAACTCCCAAGAAGTGGAATCAACCACTTGAATAAATCTGGGCCAAGACAACTCTTGTTGGGCCAAAGAATAAAACCCAATACCATTAAACCCCAAAATTTGTAACCATAATTGTGTAGAAAATAGGAAAGGGTAAATTAGGGTTAAAACAAAGGTAATTAGTCATGCATGGCAACCAAATTCGTACCCAGCCATGCTAGGAGCTTTCCTAACGGCATTCCTCCTTCAATTGGGTGAAGAATCCCCAAAACATGGAAGGGGCCAAGTCAAAACCACAACCCACCTTCCTAGTCTCATTAGGACTTGAAATTAACCATAATCATAAAAATAATCATCACAAGACTAGTTGGGAAGGTTCACCATCGTGCTGGGGTCGTGTGGAGGTGAGCTAGGGCACCAGGAGAGGAGGAGAACGACCAAGAAACCGAGCTTCTTCCCCAACCGTTCTCTGCTGCGACCTGTGCATAGACCTATCTTAGAACTACACAAAGGTAGGTGTTCTCGGGCTAAAAGTAAACATTGCACATACCAATGGAAAGAGCATCAAATCTAGTTGCATATGCATGTATTTTCCCCAATTGTTATGAACTATGTGAGTCATATTAAGCATTTCCAAGAGTCATGCATGTCTAGGGCTTTCGTTGTTCTTACCATATTTCACACAATCTGAGGCCAAATTGGGTCAAACAAAAATCGTGGTTCTCTTCTACTCGTTGTCCCTGACACTTTTCATGTATAAAGTTTTGTCAAAAGACCTCTAGATTTCGAGTTATAAGTCTATCATGAAGGATTGTAGCATTTTCTGTGTTTTCAGGCAAGATCAATGAATGCGACCGACCCAGTCATCACGTTCATCACTGCATGAACGTGACGTACAAGACCATTGCATTTATGTAAAAGACGACGGAACATTCCATCGCGTTTATCTATTGACCTGACCGTTCTGACACCTAAAACTATGAGCCGCCTGGCGTTTTGGACCCTTCTTGAATGCAATGGCATGTGCCATCGCAATTTGGACCTTTTCCCGCCTATGTTTTTGCACTGTTTTTATATACGGAGTTTGAACCCAAGTCATGATCGCGACATAGGTAAATGTCGCGATTCATAGGTCATCGCGATGTATCGGCCAGTAGCGTTATGAACGCGACAGACAAGATCGTCGCGTTCTTGATTTAACAATCGATATGACAATCGATTCCTATTGGAAAAGGTGACGATCTATCCTATCATGATTTGAACATGACAGGTAGGTTCATCGCAATTTAGTCACTTTGCACAAAGTTTTGTTTTAACTGTGTACGGTCCTTTGAAGTGCGACGACTGAACCCGTCGCAATTTAAAGGCCAACCCGAGACTATTTTATTGAGTTGTACAGTCAACCATATGCATGCCCTATTGTTATATCATGTCGTGTAGCTATTCAATGGCCTAAAAATGATCAACCAACATGAAAGCCATAAGAACATGAACTTGTATTTAAGTGTTTAATTATTGATTGAGCAATGATCATATTCTGTCTTGTTCAAAACTGAAAAGTGTTCTATGCTAAAATTACAGCAACCATGTGATAGATTGAATTGCATACATGTCATGCTTAATGGTTACAAGTGTTCCGCCTTGTTTCAAACCGATGGATTGTGGATTGAGACACGTTCTCTTTTATTGGACTTGGGTTATGTGAGTGCAAGGGGGTTGTTTTTGGGCCAAGGAAGGGTAATGAAATCCCCACCTTATCTTGTTAATGGGCTTGCCCTTAAGATGTGTCACGCCCCAACATTTAGCAGTGGAAATAAATGTCGAGAGCATGAACGATACAAGTATGAGTATCACAGTCGAGTAATTCAGAGTGACATCTAAGAATAACAAAAGAATTGAGATGATAATATTGCTAGCCAAATATTCTTTATTTCATTTCCATCATCTCAAACTACAACCTTACATAATCAGAGCCAAACATAGGGCCCATTATTGTATTTCGAAGTACATATGACATCAGGAAAGATAAACTAACTATCATAGGCTCTTCGAACTCTAAGCATCTTGGCTGACGTACTATGTAGATGGGTACATGTGAGAGGCTCATCGCTCTTCCCCATCCCATCATTCTCCAGTTCCTCATAATCATTACCTGAAACTATTAAGGAAAGTATGTGTGAGCGCACTAGCGCCCATAGGATTTATATCTCATGGTGCGGGCATGCTTTACATCATTAACATGTTAACAGGTAAGATGCTATCATGCAATACTCATGACAAAAATGATAGTGACAAATCCAAGCTATAAAATGTACGAGGATGGTTCAGTACAAATTCCATGGCAATTCTCATGTGAGACGGAATGATTAACAATGAGAAGGATGACAGTACGATCATTTATCAAGGGAAGAGATTCAATAACGTGTAGCATGCACAATAGATACCTCAAGTTGAATTCCATAAATTCTAGTGGACAATGACATATTAGGTTCAATAACGATGACATGTACATTAGATTTGAACATTTCACATATAACAGTTCAATCAATCATTCAATAAAAGTGTAAAAATTACCCAGATCAATCTTGCATTCAATTAGGTGATTGCTAGACACCTCAATAGATCATATACTCACACGATTATAAGTATTTCGGGTGCTCCTCCTAGGACCAGACTGGGTCTTATTTGTAGAGGCATGGTTGTGAACCGAAGTTTCAATAATTTCTGGTAATTCCATTCATTCACTTATGGACAATACGAATTCCAACAATAGACAATTATGTACTAAAGATCATGTCAATGATAATAAGGAACAAGGTGAGTGGACATGATCCTGTGTAAATTTCGACAGCATAACGGCTTATTACTTAGTTCCATCCTTACGCTTAATGACTTAGTTTCAATGTGTCAAATCACTCTGATGAGAAGTAGATAAGAATAGAAGTGCATTCGATCTTCAGGGTACTTCATTGGTACAACCAACTCAGTGTCCATGAGGGAATCCATGGAGTACGGAGAAGTACGAAGGTCTTGGAGAAAAAGTCACTAGTCTGCCAATACGAAATGACCGGCCGAGAGTTTCCAAATCCCCAAGAGAGGGCTGCCTATATGTGCAATGTATCATGTAGAACGTGTCTAAATCCACAATCCATCAGTTTGAAACAAGGCAGAATGCTTGTAACCATTAAGCATGACATGTATGCAATTCAATCTATCACATGGTTGCTGTAATTTTAGCATAGAACACTTTTCAGTTTTGAACAAGACAGAATATGATCACTGCTCATATCAATCACATGGTAGATGGAATCAATCAATAATTAAACACTTAGGATACAAGTTCATATTCTTACGGCTTTCATGTTGGTTGATCATTTTTAGGCCATTGAATAGCTACATGGCATGATATAATAATAGGGCATGCATATGGTTGACTGTACATCTCAATAAAACAGTCTCGGGTTGGCTTTTAAATCGTGACAGGTTCAGTCGTCGCATTTCAAAGGACCTTACACAGTTAAAACAAGACTCTATGCAAAGCGACTGAATCGCGACGGACCTACCTGTCGCATTCAAATTGCAGCAGGACAGATCGTCGCCTTTTACAACATGAATCGATTGTCGGATCGATTGTTAAATCAGGAATGTAACGGTCTTATCTGTCACGTTCATAACGTGACAGGCCGATACATCGCGATGACCTCTGAATCGTGACGTTTACCTATGTCACGTTCATGAGTTGGGTTCAAACTCCGTATATAAAAATAGTGCAAAAATTTGGGCGGGAAAAAAGTCCAAATCGCAACGGCACATGCCATCGCATTCAAGAAGGGTCCAGAAACCTAGGCGGCACATAGTTTTAGGTGTCATAATGGTAAAGTCAATAGGTAAATGTGACAGAATATTCTGTCGTCTTTTACATAAATGCGACAGTCTTCTATGTCGCGTCATACAGTGATGAACCAACTGGATCAGTCACGTTCATTGATCTTGCTCGAAAATGCTACAATCCTTCATGATAGACTTATAACTCAAAATCTAGAGGTCTTTTGACAAAACTTTGAACATGAAAAGTGTCGGGGACAACGAGTAGAAAAGAACCACGATTTTGGTTTGACCCAATTTGGCATCGATTTACGTAAAACATAGTAAGAACATAACAAGTCCTAAACAGGCACGACTCTTGGAAAATGCTTAATATAACTCACATAGTTCATAAAAATTGGGGAAAATACATGCATATGAAACTAGACTCGATGTGCTTTCCATTGGTATGTGCAATGTTTACTTTTAGCCCGAGAACACATACCTTTGTGTAGTTCTAAGACAAGTCTATGCACAGGTCGCAGCTGAGAACGGTTGGGGAAGAAGCTCGATTTCTTGGCCGTTCTCCTCCTCTCCTTATGCCCTAGCTCACATCCACACAACCCCAGCACGATGGTGAACCTTCCTAACTAGTCTTGTGACGATTATTTATATGATTAGGGTTAATTTCATGTCCTAGTGAGACTAGGAAGGGTGGGTTGCGGTTTTGGCTTGGCCCCTTCCATATTTTGAGGATTCTTCACCCAATTGAAGGAGGAAGGCCATTAGGAAAGCTCCTAGCATGGTTGGGTACGAATTTGGTTGCCATGTATGACTAATTACCTTTGTTTTAACCCTAATTTACCCTTTCCTATTTTCTACACAATTATGCTTACGATTTTTAGGGTTTAATGGTATTGGGTTTTGTTCTTGGGAAATGCTTTATACCCGAGTGCCCGGGATGGGGAGCCCCCGCATTGGGCACTGCGGGGCACTGCTGGGCACCCGGGTGCCCAATGCAGGTGTGCCCCAGCCCGACGCCCGGGTGCCAAGCATTACTCTTTGTTCTTTGGCCCAACAAGAGTTGTCTTGGCCCATATTAATTCAAGTGGTTGATTCCACTTCTTGGGAGTTTGACTATAACTTTCATTTTATTTTATTCAACATTTTTATTTATTGATTTTTTCCTATATTTTAAATCACTTAATTTTTTTGGGGCGTTACATCCTCCCCCACTTAAGAAAACTTAGTCCCCAAATTTATACACGATGGTATAGTATCATACCTGAGAATAATTCTGAGTGTTTTTTCTTCATTCTTTCCTCCAATTCCCAGGTGGCATTTGTAACTCCTTCTTGACTCCACTGGACCTTCACCATAGGTATGGTACGATTCCATAGCCGTTGTAGTTTCCGATCCAATTGCTTGATCGGTTTCTCCTCATAAGTTAGGTCTTCTCGAATCTCTAAGTCCTCATGGCGAATCACATGGTCAGCATCGAACACATACTTCTTCAGCATAGATATGTGGAAGACATTGTGCACATTTTCTAGTTGTGGAGGTAGTGCAAGTCTGTAAGCTACTTGACCAACTCTCTCAAGAATTTCAAAAGGGCCAATAAATCTGGGGCTCAACTTTCCCTTGATTCCAAACCTTTGGATTCCCCTTGAAGGTGAGACCTTCAAGAAAACATGGTCACCAACTTGGAATTCCAACTCTCTCCTCTGTTTGTCTGCATAACTTTTCTGCCTTGACTGTGCTATCTTCAGACGTTCCCTAGCAATTTGAACCTTCCTGACAGCCACTTCGACTAAGTCAGGTCCAACCCATTGGTTTTCTCCCACCTCCTCCCAACAAAGAGGTGATCTGCAACTCCTGTCATATAAGTCTTCAAATAGTGTCCTCTTGATGCTTGTCTGGTAGCTGTTGTTATATGCAAACTCAATTAGAAACAACTGGTCATTCCAGCATCCCCTAAAATCAAGTACGAGGGCTCGGAGCATGTCCTCCACTATCTGATTGGTTCTTTCAGTTTGTCCATCTGTCTGAGGATGAAAGGCAGTGCTAAAGTTTAGTTTGGTGCCCAGTGCTGCTTGTAGCCCTTTCCAGAAGTGTGAGGTAAATCTAGGATCCTGATCAGATATTATAGTGGATGGAACCCATGCAATCTAACCACTTCTTTGACGTAGAGTGCAGCCAACACATCTACTATCCATGTGCTCTTAATTGGCAAGAAATGAGCTGACTTATTCAATCTGTCTACTATTACTCATATTGCATCTAATCCTCCTCTAGACCAGGGTAGTCCCATAATAAAATCTATACCAGTACTATCCCACTTTCATTCTGGGATGTCTAGTGGTTGTGATCCTCCTGCAAGTCTGAAATGTTCAACCTTGACTTGCTAGCAAGTCAAGCAATGTGCCACATAGTCGACCACATCTCTCTTCATATTCGGCCACCAATAAGACCTTTTTAGGTCTTGATACATTTTTTTTGATCCGAGATGAATGGTATACTTTGACTGGTGAGCTTCTTTCAGTAGCTTCTTTTTGAGGTCTTCTAGATCAGTACACAAGTTCTGCCTTGGAATAGCATTCTTCCATCCTGTGTCAGAGAAAAATCTGGTCTATGCTCTAGCTTCTCCTTAATATCAACTAAGAAGGGATCTGATCCTTGCTTCTCTTTGATTTCGATGAGTAGATCTGACTGTACTTTGATATTAGAAACCATCACTTGTTCCTCCTTCTCCTCTATATCCAAATTCAAGCTTGCAAATTGTTCTAATAGCTTCCATTCACCCAATATCATATTAGCTAGAAAAGCTCCTGGTTGTCTACTTAGACTGTCTACCACTACATTGGCTTTACCGCGGTGATATTGGATGGGAACGTCAAAGTCTTTGAGGTACTCTAGCCATCTTCTCTGCCTCATGTTGAGTTCCTTCTGTGAGAAGAGATATTTCAGGCTCTTGTGGTCAGAGAAGACTTCAAATTATTCGCCATAAATGTAGTGCCTCCATATTTTTAAAGCAAACACTACGGCTGCCAACTCCAGATCATCTACTGGATAATTTGCTTCATGGGTTTTTAACTACCTTGAGGCATATGCTATTACCCTTCCTTGTTGCATTAGAACACATCCTAGGCCTGTTCCAAAAGCATCTGAATATATTTCAAATCCTCTCTCTTCAGTGGGTAGAGGGAGGACAGAGTAGAGGTCAGACACTTATTCAAGCTATTAAAGCTCTCATCACACTTATCGGTCCACACATATGGATTTTCCTTCCGGGTCAGCTTGGTTAATGGCACTGCGATCTTTGAGAAATCCTTTATGAATCTTCTATAATACCATGTTAATCCCAGAAAACTTCTGATCTCTATGACACTTGTTGGTCTTTCCCATTTCAATACCGCTTCTACCTTTGATGGATCCACAGCAATACCCTCCTTGGTTACTACATGGCCCAAAAAGGATACCTCTTCTAGCCAAAACTCACACTTACTCAAGCTAGCGTACAATTTATTCTCCCTTAAGATTTGTAATGCAGTCCTCAAATGTTCTTTATGTTCCTCCTTTGTCTTAGAATATATCAGTATATCATCAATGAATACCACAACAAATTTATCGAGGTATGGGCGATAAATACTATTCATCAGCTGCATGAAAATTGTAGGAGCATTTGTTAGTACAAAAGGCATAACAATGAATTCATAATGTCCGTACCTATTTCGGAAGGCTGTTTTATAGATATCTTCTCCTTTGATCCAAACTTGATGATAGTCGGATCTGAGATCTATCTTAGAGAAATATTGAGCTCCAGATAGTTGATCAAATAATTCATCAATCCTTGGCTGGGGATATTTGTTCTTGATTGTTAACTGATTCAGATGTCTATAGTCTATGCATAATCTCATCGACCCATCCTTCTTCTTGACAAAGAGAACAGGTGCACCCCATGGTGATGTGCTTGGTCGAATAAAACCTTTCTCTAGCAGTTTGATTAGTTGCTCCTTTAAATCCTTCTGTTCTGCGAGGGACATTCTATAAGGTGCCCTAGATACTAGTGCTGCTCCAGGGATCAACTCAATGGTAAAGTCGACCTCTCGCTCAGGAGGAATACTTGGAAAGTCTTCGGGAAATACATCAGCATATTCGCTGACAATAGGGATGTTCTCAATATGGACTTCCTTCTTCGTGGTGATAACAGCAGCTAGAAAGGCTATACAACCTTTTCTTATCACCCTCTTGGCTTGTAGTGCAGAGATGAGGGACAGTCTCCTATGATTTCTATCTCCCGAGAACACTAGCTTTGGATGCGAGCTAAATGTTACCCTACTTCTCTTATAGTTGACATTAGCCCCATGTTCAGACAACCAGTCTGCTCCTAGTATCACATCATCATAACCCTCCATGTCCATGCATATTAAATTTGTAGGTAGGTTTTGAATTCCAATTATCATCTCACTAGATGGAAAATGGTTTCTAAATTTGGTGCCAGGACTAATAGAGGTTGACACGACTATTCCAGATTTCATTGGTACGAGTTTTACATGTAAAGTATCAGCAAAAGTTTGTGATATGAAGGAATGAGTGGCTCTCATATCAAATAGAACGAATGTGGAACAGGATAGAATAGTAAGTGTACCTTCAACCACACCACCTTCCTCTGATGTAGTTGGTTCTTGCAATGCCTGCAGCCTACCTTGGCGCTTCTGGCCTCCTTGTGTTGCCGGTGACTGATTATTCATCCGGGGACATTTAGAGATCTTGTGACTCTGGCTTCCGCAGTGTAAGCACCTCCCTAGTGCCTTCCAACAGTCCTCCGACTTGTGATTAGCCTTGTCACAGTGTTTGCATGTCTCTCTATTGACGAGGGCTTGTTGATAACCTCCATCCCTGAACTTCTTGACCAGCTGGTTCCCTGCTTGCCCAATCGGCATCTTTTGTTCCGACCACAACTGGTGGCCTCTTGGATACATTTCCCTGTTCCCTCTTCATCATGTTGTTCTTGATATTTTCTACTATAGCTAGTAAGTCCTCCAGTAGTAGTGCCTTTCTCACCATCTCTGGGTAAGTGTGCAGATCCATCGGTCCTAGTTGTGTAATCTACTAGGGCCTTAGACCGCTCATGAACCTCTTGGCCTTCAACCGCTCAGTTTGGATCAAGTGTGGGGCATAATGGGCCGATTTAGAGAACTGAGCCTCGTATTCGGCCACGGAAAGACTCTGTTGCTTCAGATTGGCGAACTCTGCCGCCTTCCTCTCTTGTACCCTGTCAGAGAAGTACTTGTTATTGAAGCACTCCTGGAATTGTGCCCAAGTGGCCTGGGCATCACCTAGTGTTGCCTCAATTGACTCCCACTAGGCACGTGCTTCCCTCTCTAGCTGATAAGTGGCTAGAGTAACTTTGTTCTCGTATGTGCATCCCATTACACGAAACACATGCTCCATTTCATTGAGTCAGTGCTCAGTCTCGTCCAGATCAGTGCTACTCCCAAACCTGGGTGGGTTCATACTCTGAAAGTTCCTGCGGAGATCTCCCTAGTTCTCAGCTCTACCCTGGGTGGCCTGTAATAGTGCCTGGGTCAGTGTGTTGATCGTCCTCTGCAAGTCACTTTCACGTGCAGTGGCCATTTTAGTCTTGGCTAAGTCTAACAATTTCCTGTTTGCCTAGAACTTAAGGGAAAGCCTAGGCTCTGATACCAACCGTCATGCCCGACATTTAGCAGCAGAAATAAACATCAAGAGCATGAATGATACAAGTATGAGGATCACAGTTGAATAATTCAAAGTGACATCTAAGTATAACAAAAGAATTGAGATGATAATATTGCCAGCCAAATAATCTTTATTTCATTTCCATCATCTCAAACTACAACCTCACATAATCAGAGCCAAACATAGGGCCCATTATTGTATTTCAAAGTACATATGACATCAGGAAAGATAAACTAACTATTATAGACTCTTCTAACTCTAATCATCTTGGCTGACGTGCTATGTAGACGGGTAAATTTAAGAGGCTCATCACTCTTTCCCAGTCCCATCATTCTCCAGTTCCTCATAATCATTACCTAAAATATTCATTAGCAGGTGTGAGCGCACTAGCGCCCAGTAGGATTTACATCTCATGTGCAGGCATGCTTTACGTCATTAACTTGTTAACAGGTAAGATGCTATCATGCAATACTCATGACAAAAACGATAGTGACAAATCCAAGCTGTAACATGTACGAGGATGGTTCAGTACAGATTCCATGGCAATTCTCATGGAAGACAGAACAATTAACAATGAGAAGGATGACAATACGATCATTTATCAATGGAAGAGATTCAATAACGTGTAGCATGTACAATAGATACGTCAAGTTGAATTCCATAGAATTCTAGTGGACAATGCCATATTGGGTTCAATAACAATGACATGTACATTAGATTTGAACATTTCACATATAATAGTTCAATCAATCAATCATTCAAAAAAAGTGTGGAAATTACCCAGATCAATCTTGCATTCAATTAGATGATTTCTAGACACCTCAATGGATCATATACTCTCGCGATTATAAGTATTTCGGGTGCTCCTCCCAAGACCAGACTGGGCCCTATTTGCACAGGCATGGTTGTGAACCGAAGTTTCAATAATTTCTGGTAATTCCATTCATTCACTTATGGCCAATACGAATTCCAACAATAGACAATTATGTACTAAAGATCATGTCAATGATAATAAGGAACTAGGTGAGTGGACATGATCCTGTGTAAATTTGACAGCATAACGGCTTATTACTTAGTTCCATCCTTACGCTTAATGACTTAGTTTCAATGTGTCAAATCACTCTGATGAGAAGTAGATAAGAATAGAAGTGCATTCGATCTTCAGCGTACTTCATTGGTACAACCAACTCAGTGTCCATGAGAGAATCTATAGAGTACGGAGAATTACGGAGGTCTTGGAGAAAAGGTCACTAGTCTGCCAATACGAAATGACCGGCCGAGAGTTTCCAAATCCCCAAGAGAGGGCTGCCTATATGTGCAATGTGTCGTGTAGTTCCCCTTTGGTAGAAGGGAATGCCTACGGTTGTAGGTGATTATTTACCCCTTTGTTTAAAGGAAGACTTGCTGGAGAGAAAGTAGTTGTAATACCTCTCATTGGAGAGAAGGTCAAGGGTTCTTGGTAATTAGTGAAAAATCTCAAGTTGCGTTTGAGGACTGGACGTAGGACTCCTAATTGAGAGGATGTCCAAACCAGGATAAATTCATTATGCATTATGTGTTATTGATTCCGTCAAGTTACACTTGTTTCACACACACCACACCAAGTACTAACACTGTTGTCAAGTGTTCTCTCGTTTTTCAGATAAATTTTTAAAGTGTAGGAAGTCTTATTCACCCCCTTCTAGGACATCTAAAGCTGTATCTTGATCCAACACTCCGAGACATCTCCAAAACACAACTGCTTCTTGGAGGGATTGAGATCTTCTACTTCACAATCTTACACGATTTTTCTATATCATAATTTTTAAAAAATTAAAAAAATAAATCTTTTTATACTATTATAAGTAGAGTAGATTTTATTAAAACTTCATTTCAGAATGAGTACACCCTAAAAGAGTGACTCTTAAGATTGACTTATTTTCGTTAAAAGTAAATCAATCTTAGTCAACTCTAAGAAAATAATATATTTCTTTAGAATTTGCCTATTCCCAATAAAATTTTAATAAAATCTACTCTCTTTATGATAGTAAAAAAATATACTTTTTAAATTTTTAAATATTTTTTAAAAATTGTGATGTAGAAAAATAATGTAAGATTGTAGAGTAAAAGATCTCTGCCTGGACGCAACTTTGAAAGCATCTATATGTCCCGTGCAAAAGTTGTAGAGCAACTCTTGGAGTCACTACAAAAAATGTGGGATATGTAGACGGCTGTAATTTGAAGCCGTAAACAAAAAGTCACATTTGTAGACGGCTATGTACAGCCGTCTATGTATAGTGGATATGTAGACAGTTAGAAAAGGCCGTCTAAATATCAAACATACGTAGACGGCTATATAGATAGCCGTCTATAAATCGTTTATACGTAGATGGCTAAAAATAACCGTCTACGTATCTTTCATATGTAGACGGCTACAGGAGCCGTCTACATATCTTTCCCCCTTAACACCCGCGAAAACACCCCCCCCCCCCTCCTCGCCCAGCCCCTCTCTCCCCTCCGTGAAATCCCCCCACCATCCTCCGCGAAACCCCCCTGCCCAGCCTCTCTCTCTCCCCTCCGTGAAACCCCCCTACCCAGCTCCTCGCCCAGCCTCTCTCTCCCCTCCGTGAAATCCCCCCACCATCCTCCGCGAACCCCCCTGCCCACCCCTCCGTGCCCAGCCTCTCTCTCTCCCCTCCGTGAAACCCCCCTACCCAGCCTCTCTCTCTCCCCTCCGTGAAACCCCCCCCCCACCATCCTCCACGAAACCCCCCGCCCAGCCTCTCTCTCCGCTCTCGGAAAAAATCCCCCCCTCCCAGCCTCTCTCTCCCCTCTCGATCTGCTGCTCCGACGCCACCGCTGCCGCAACCGCCGCCGGCGATCAGCACCGACGCCGCTATTGTCAGCCGCCACAAGCTCCGCCCGCAGGTTCTCTCTCTCTCTCTCTCTGGATTGGGAGGCTGGTGAGGGGAGGGTGGTTGTCGCTGGGGGGAGGGGGAGGCTCCTTCGTTCCTTCCAAAATCTCCTTATCTCCCATCTCCCAGCCATTCTAGGGTTTCTTCCAAGCCCACCCCCGCAGGTCCGCAGTGGAGAATCTGGAGATCCCGCCCCTCTGATCGGCGCATGGATTCTCACCCACATATCAACAGCTTTAGGTGAATAATCCTTTGGAGCTGCATCCACTTTTTTCCTTCTTAATGGCTTCTAATGGTATATATTGTGAATTACTATCTTAAGTAACTCGACTTCATGTATCAATGAAGGTGGGACCACTCGCTGCATATTATCAAGTCCCTCTTCGCCATATCCTATTGGTATGCTTTTGTCTGATATCTAATCTAACAACTGTAGATTGCTAACATGTTCCTGATACTACTTAGCTCTCTTTTGTGCTATAGATTTATGATGAAATGAGCTTACCAAATGGTGTTTTGCGGCTTCAGCCAAAGGGTGGACACGGCCACCATAATGGGTACTCAATCATTTTTTGTTTGGATTATTTTGGTACTGGCTTATATCCTATTTATGTTTCATCATCAGGAAATAGTTATTTCAAGAGGGGCAGGTTTGTTAATCTCTCACGGTCCAATTTAGATTGCAGTTTATGTGTAGCTTTAAAATCAGGTGTACTCTGTGACAGCATGATTGCCTTAGTGGGATATGATGCAAGTTGGCACAATTGGGCATCATATTTTTTTCATCTTATTAGTGTTGTGGGAAAGTAGCTAGGTCCCTTCTCAAACTTGTCAACTGATCAAGGCCAAAACACCATGTAAGCAGACGTGTAAGGTAACCTGGAGTTGCAGTGTCAACCATCTCCCAATTCCTCTCACACCCGCCCCCCAACCAACCAAATTATCAGCTGATTGATATTGACATTTATATGAAACTGTTCATGATAATGTGGACACTTTTTTCGTTGGATATAATGATAAAGAAGTATGTTTACTTTAAATTTCTTCTATTTTCCTATCAAATAATAGCTTATGCGACTTCAATGGTGGACTGTGGCCCAGTTGGTGTCTTTAGAGGTTTAGAAAGGGAATCACCCAAGCTTAAGTTTCACTGAAATTTCTGGGTTTCTTATGAACTGCTCTCTTTGCTACTGTGGCAGAGGTCCTCAAAAGGGAATTCTATATTTATCATTTTAGGTGCTTGGATTTTAGGTGTTTGGATTTTTTAGTAGAATCCCTGTGCAAGTTCTTGCAGGTAATGTTTGTAGGAGACTTCCTTATGATATTATGTTTTTTGCTTTTATTTTTTATTCTCTTCAGTTACTCTGTAACACATTTTGTTCATCTTTTGGCATTTTAGGTGCTTAGATTTTTGGTGGAATCCATTTGAAAGTTCTTGCAGGTTATACTTTTAGCTCATATTTTCAGATTAATAATTAATGGTTGCTTCATCCGTGCTGAAATTGTTTAGTCTCCCAGGTCTTCCTTGGGACAGCAAGGTATGCTACAGGCAAGACTATATATTGGTCGTACCTTTTGTAAATAAGTCCCCGAGGGTTTATAAATTATTTCAATGGACTATTCATGTCAAAACTTGTGTATATGAATCCTGTTCCGCCAAAGATTTCTATCAAGTGCAACATTCGTGGATGCTCTGGTGCAACATTTAAACATTAATCAACATTCATTTTGTCTTGTTCTATGGGGCATAACTTTTATCTTCTTTGAAACATTTCAGAGCTACAAAGATTTGACTGGAACTTCTTGGACTCTTGCATACTTTATCAGTTTTTACCTTCTTACAGTGTTGCTGCTACTAAACTTGGTGAGTTTCGACCCATTTTAGCTTGTGTTTCGAACTGAAGTTTCGAACTTGTAAGCCCTTATATAATCTGGGAAATAGATGATAATTTGTTGTAGTATTTACATGACTTGATTAATGCTGTCTTCGCCACATGTGGGCTATCCTTAACTCTAGAAAGCATAACTTCCCATAATAAACTATTTTGAATTCTTGTATCATCATTCATTCAGAAAAGCTAATGTATTCATGTATAGTGTCTAGGACTTCATAAATATATATGCATACAGACGTATGTATGTATGCCAGTGTCAATTGAGTGTGACAGCAATGTTCTTGTCTCCACTAGTGACGTTGACCTTTATAATTTATATATCTGATTCGTATAAATTTTAAGGAGAAGAGCATAACTTTGTAAGTATGCAAGGCATTAGGCTGAAGATAAGGATAGGCTTCTTTCTAAAAGTATAAGGGTAGAGCTAGTCAGTTACTACCTAATCTGAAAGCTAACCATGTTCTTCTGTACTCATTGATACTGAATTTAGGCAATGTATGAACCACATGCTCCATCTGATTTGACATTATTCCTGCAGACATTCTTAAATAATGTTTTGCTTAATATTAACTTTTACTAATGATCTCAAGTTGTAATATATTTTACAGGTGCTTGCATTTGTCTTGGAAGCATTTTTTGCCGAAATGGAGCTTGAAACAGGAAATGAGCCTGAAGAGGGCAAGGTTAGTACATCTTTCTGCTTTTAGTCGACATTATTATATGAATAGTTTGCGAGATTGGCAATTGGTTTGCTTCTCTCTATGATAGTTTTCTAGTTCATGTTTTGCTTTTATTTGCAGAAAACATTTTCATCGATTAAGTGTTGGCATTTATGAACTCATACGAAGTACCTCAAGATGGAAGTTAAAAAATATCATCTTTATGAATCAGAACTCAGACATTCAAATTACAGCAAATTGCATGTTCATTTTTATGCATTAATTCCCATTTAGTTGAAATAAATGTATAATATAGATTATAGATCAGGATTGCACTATTATTACTGAACAATATTTGTCTACCTAGATATGCCAAGACCTATAATTCTTTAAAATCCAACTCGTCCTTTAACTTTTGAACATGCTGTTGCTCTAGATTGCTCAATTCCGTGGAGTTGAGAATGATTAAGCAGCAGCCAAATGGCATGAGGTACTTGCCACTTGGTGGAGGGTTTGTTTTAGAACTGACGTAGTTAGGGGGGAAGATTTTCATTGTTTATATACATACTGGTTTGTAAATCCGAAAAGTGCTAAGCCAGTGTCTGATCTCTATTAGGTGCAGTCTTTGCTAGTATTGCATGTTTGCCATCCAAGGAGCATGTAGTCATCTAAGATTTTATGAAGGGCAAGGAGGAAAAATTCAGATCGGGAGCATGTTGCCATGTTATAATGTTATAATGTATATTCCTTGATAAAATCAGAACTCCTTCTGTATTCATCATACCGTTCATCGGGTATAGATATATACTGCACACATGACATCAGGACAATCGTGGTCAGCAATTATAAAGCCAGCTATGTAAAAGCCAGCTGAAAATTCATGATAATGATATTAGGAACCCACCAAGATATGATCCGATCCGATCGTACTTTTGAGTACTTGGTAGTTGGCGATAATCACACAGCAGTAAGGTCACACAGTCCTTAAAAAAAAACAGACCTCAAGTCCAACTTCTTTTGCTTTTTTTTTTTGATGTTTATAATAATGATTGGATTGTTATAGTTTGTGAAATATTTTGTATTTCTTTTGGATGTTTATGATGTGTGTTTTCAGATAATTTGTGTGTGCATGATTAGCAAAAGGATGATTTCACAGGAGAAAATCACAAAAATTAATAATATTTTTTTAAAAAAAAAATTGTACATATGTAGACGGCTCTATAAAGCCGTCTACTAAAAGAGTTTATGTAGACGGTCTAAAACCGTCTACATAACATTTTTGTAGACGGCTCATCAAGCCGTCTATAAAACATTTATGTAGACGTTCCCCAGAACCGTCTACATAAACACTTTTAGTAGACGGCTTTATAAAGCCGTCTACATATCTTTTGTAGACGACTCTTTTGTTGACGGCTCAATAGACGGCTGTGAAGCCGTCTACAAAAGTTTTTGTAGACGGTTTTGTTTATTTTGTAGACGGCTTAAAGCCGTCTACGTATCATCTTTCTCCAGTAGTGAGTATCTACGTGCTTTAATTGGAAATTACATGATGCATTTTCGAGAGCCAAAGAAGAATCGGCATTTGTCAAGAAGATTTAGAAAGGCATTTGTTTGGTAACCAAATTATTATAATAAGTGGAATCATGTGTGCTAATAAGTGCATATACAATACAAATTAACACAGTACATAAGAGCGGTGGTAGATCCAACATGTACTTCGTGGAGTCATGTGGTCTCACAGAATTTTACATATCTTTTTTAATTTTTTTATTAAATAAAATTTTTAAATAATTAGAGATGACCCTACTAACTTAAGATTGTTACATTTCTTGACCCATAATGATATAATAAATTTTCAAATATAACTCAATAAGATCTCTATATCTACCACTATATATAAGCGCCTCTTTGGATAGAGTTAAATGTGAGTTAACTCTGAGTTAACTCAGAGTTAACTAGAGTTAACTCAAAAAGTGCTTTGGTAGTGGGTTAGAGTTAACTTTTGTGGGTTGGGGTAAAAGTGTGTTAAAAGTGAGTTAACACACCTTTTTGTAACCCACCTCTAGAGGGGGGACAAAGTTAACTCAAGTGAGTTAACCACTTTTTCCTCTCACATCACAAGCATTAAATGCACATTAAATGCACCTTTTCCCATTCCCAAGGTAGGTTAACTCACTTGTTCTTACCAAAGTGTGTTTTACAAAAGTAGGTTAACTCACCATATGATCAAAGTTAATTCTATTATTACCAAAGTAAATAATGAGTTACACATGTGTAACTTTGTACATGGGTTGGAGTTATCTTAACTCCAACCCATTACCAAAGAGGCGCAAGAGATCAAGAAATTTGTACGGAGAGTTAAGATGAGACAAGTAACATTAAAGAGGAAATCAACAACCGGTCCATTTTTTGACCGATTACTTATTTTTAGGTCCATTGACCAATTGAGTTTAACATCCGGTCCATTTCCTGCTCTTACTTATTTTTAAGTCCAAAACTCCTTCCACCGTTAGTTAATTGACGGTGGAAGAATAGATCCGGTCACCATATCCTGCGCTGCACTGTAAGAACTGCCGCAATATAAAACCGGGCTCTCACTGGACTGGCCGCCCCACTCCTGTGAATGCATGCAGACATAAGGACATATTTAATTGGCCATATTTTAATTAAAATCTTTACAGGATCAGAGAGCGACGTGTTGGCGTACGTATTTCTCTTCGGAGAAATGCAGAAAATTAGCATTTTTCTTTTTTTGTCCTGTTATTTTGTTCTTTTGATCACATTTGTTGAATATAAAACTTCAAAAATTTTAGTTAAAATCTTTACAGGATCTAAAGCATGTAGGGGTGTTAAACGTCTTTAAGGGTTTAGGATAATACTCGTGGCTTTTTACTAAATTACAGTCATCTATAACTAGTCTAAGGTGGTTGAAAAGATCAAATGTTTCATGGCAATTCACATCTAATGAACTAGAATTGTGCCAATGATACCAGTAGATAAGCATCATTCTTTTGAAAATTGTTGAATCATGTTTTAAAGTTTCACTGCAGAATTGTTCATGCACTGCAGAACATGTAACAAGTTTCACTGCATATTTTAAGCCAATTAGATAAGAAAGGAACATTACTAATATTATGACAAACATATTTTAATTGGACATTTTAATCTGCCTTGCACATTCCTTGCTTAGCTCTGTTTTTTAGCTTTTGAGGACCGTAATCATTTCATGCCAAATTGAGAAAAGGAAAATATAAGCAAACATAGTTTGAGGACTGTACTCCTTTCAACCTGTAATCAAAGCATAGAAGACATATGTCTAACATAAATTAAGAACATAGTTTTTCACACACTATCAAACCACACATAGAGGACCCCGGTTGGGTCAATCGGTTAGATCTCTTGCTTAAAAGTAAGAGGTCCCGAGTTCGATTCCTGGGGGGGGGGGGTTACCTGATTTACATGCAATCGTCGAGGTGTGTAGATTCGAGGTTTTTCCGGTCAAGTGGGGTAAGGACAATACGGGTACACGGAAAGTAGGAGCTGCCAAGTCCTGATCTTGGAGTTCACGAACATCAATCTCTGAGCCCACAAAACCACACGGGGCGGGATTTCCTCGCTACCAAAAAAAAAAAACACATAAAATACATGCCTAACAAACATAAATCTAAGAACATAGTTTTTCACACACTATCAAAGCACACATAGAAGACATATGTCTAACAAACATAAATCTAAGAACATAGTTTTTTCCACACACTATCAAAGCTAAAATACATCAACCTAAACACACACTCATTGATGCAGATGACTCGCCATCACTCCCATCCTCATTATCGTTCTCTTTCAAAAAGGAAAATAGTTTCGGCAAAGACTGTGCAACCACTCTTATTTTTTGAGAAGAGATTTATAACGTCTCAATTCTTTCTCCAATACAGCAATCTCGGTCTCTAGAGTCTTGATGCGTTCATCTTTTTGACAACAACAATTTGAAGTAGTTTGAACAAAATTCTGTACTTCATCACATCACATGAAGAAATCACAATGCCTCTTCTGTTGAAATACATAAAACAATAGGAGAGGCATTGTGAGAGCTAATAGTAGTTTGCTACGTACGTACAAATTAAGGTTGATAGTACATAGTACTCCTGGGGTGGCAAAAACTTTGTACGGATTAAATGAGAGCTAATATTAGAAGCATCCAGTGCATGTCAAAAAAAAAAACGTTATTTAGTTGATTTATATTCGAAAGCCAGGTTTTTATTCAGGGGCACAATATCTTATCTCATGAATAAATAATCATGGATATATTCTGAACTAGTTTAGTTTGAGTGAAACAAAAATTTAACGTTGGAATATCTTATTTCTCACATACATATGTATGTTTACTAAAACGAGAAATCAAAGACGAATATCTTGCCTAGCTAAACTTCTCGATTCCCTTGCATATGTGTGAATCTTAATTAGGTAAGCCATCCGTGAAATATAGTGGCTATCCACAATGGTCGCATTGCTCCCTTTCGAAGTTGAAATTAAATTTTGGTACTATAATTAAGAATGTTTTAAATGCAATATTGAAAGAAAGGCCGTCTCCAATTAAGTGAGACAGGCATTCTCATTGCCAAATTCATTAGATAATTGATAATAGGAATTTATTTTTATCCAAGTTTTTTTTTTTTTTTGATAAAAGGCCAAGGAAGGCCGAATTTTATTAATAAAAGGTATTTTTATCCAAGTTTAAAGAAACATATGTAAGATTGAAACAGCAATATGAAATGGTACAGTCCGCCCTTACGGATAGCTACACAGTATTTGGAAGGTGACGTACCTAATCCGGACAATGGCTTCGACACCTCAAACGGAGCCAACGGGAGTTAGACGGAAGGGGTTACAAATAACTCAAATTGAGTAATTGAATTTAGAAATAATTTTTCTGGTCAATGAACTTAAAAATAATTAAGAGGTCAACAAATGGACCTAAAATAAAAAACCCAACATTAAATCTACGCACATCAAAGCCGTGCGCCACGTATCACTCCGAACTTGGGCGAAAGCCCCACCGGGGGCCACGATACCCCACCCTACGGCCCTCTTCATCTGGAACCACCCATTTTCCTCGTCCCCCTCTCTCTGAACGTTCTGGAGTCTTTGGAGCCTCGTAATCTCCTCCCCGGCCGCCATGTCTCTGCTCTCCACGTCGCGCTTCGCCTCCGTTTCCGCCCCGCAATGGCGGCAACGTCGTCGAGGGGCCGCACCCGCCGCCACTCGCCGCCTCGTCGCCGCCGCTTCGGCAGTTCTCTCCGCCCCGAAGGCTCGCTTCGTGGTCAGGCGTTCCGAGTCCACCTCCGTGCAGCAGCTTCAGCGCCCTCTCGGTGAGCGCCGAGCTTGGCCAGTCCGATCTGTCGCCTGTTTGCTCCTGCACGAAATCTCCCCCCTTCTCCCTCCACTTTTCGCCAACCCCCCCCCCCCCGCCCCGGGCGTTTGTTCTGTTGTTTGATGTTGTCCTTCCCTGTGAAATAGCGGAGTATATGAGCTTGCCGGCGAGCCAATACTCGGTGCTGGACGGGGAGAGAATCGAGCGGGTGGATGACACCACCTTCCGGTGCTATGTGTACCGCTTCAAGTTCTTCTCCTTCGAGGTGTGCCCCGTTCTGCTGGTCAGAGTGGAGGTGGAGCCCTATGGCTGCTGCATCAGGCTCTTGTCCTGCAAGGTATACTAGTGGTTTGTGTGTGTCTCTTTTGCCTTGGACTGGTTGTTCTTTCTGCCCAGCTTGGAGAGGTGGGAAGAAATGGAAGAAAAATAAGTGGTGTCTTAGTGCTGATTTGGTGTTTTTGCTTTGTTGGCTGCCGCTGATTGACTACACGATAGCTGGAGGGATCACCCATCGTGGTTGCTCAGAACGAGAAATTCACGGGTAAGACTTCGTTAAACTCTTGTTCGTAGGAAGCATTTTTATAAGTCGGCATTATTTCATCTTTGCTTGGGCATCCATATGGCAACAAATAGTGATTCTAAAAGGTTTACTTTTAATGTCACTTTGCCTTTCATCTTGTCTGTAAACACAGTGAAGGGTATGCCCATTCAGTTGCCCTCCATTTTGTAATGCATTTACTAGAATTTTTCCCCTAAACTAAGCAGCACTTGCCCCACCTCCCTTCTACAAGATTGTAGTCACGTGGATAGAAAGCCTAACCTAGATGTTGATTAGCTTCTAGGTTCACGTAGACGGCAAAGCTAAATCTTCATTATGGACTTTATGAAACTAAACGCTAGACGTTTAAAACTCAATTGTTATAAGTAAAGATAAATTCTATTCCTTGCTTTGCTAAGTCTGAATGCTGCAGAAAAATTCTACATTTGATGTAGAAAACACTTTATAATGAAATGTCTGGTTCTTTTTTGTTTTCTAAAAATATGTCTTTAACGATAGATTTTTTGGAAGTCTGTCTTTAAGAATAGCTACAGGTGCTATTGATGTGCATTTAGTGAATGTCTGTTACTAAATTTTGTTTTCCGTCAAACAGAGTGTGGGTTTATAAATTTGACATTTTGTGTTATTGTTATCCATGTTTTCAAGGTGTCACATCACCTAGGCAACAAGGCACTGCCCAAACGCCAAGGCAAGCGGTCAGCTAGGTGATCAACCCAATATGGTTGCCTCAGTTACCTCTCAGCCCTGATTACGTAGGACGAGACACAATCACCATAGGAAAAAAACAAATCCCACTCATAAATTTGAACAATCTGAATCACAAAGCCATCGAAGTTGAATATTATTGTAGAAACACCTTCAAGGCTACATATTAACCATATAAGACTTTCTAGCTCTGATTTCTTTTAACTCCTTACTTTTAATGGTCTACTTCATGATGCACGTTCCTAGACTATCACATAGGATGCTGAATTGCCAGAGAATGAAATATTAGATTCAGGATGATCACCACAATTCACAATATTTATACTGTATGCCCTTTCAAATTTTGCAGTTTTTGACCATACTCGTTGTCTTTGATCTGAACTGGAATATGAATGCCTTTTCAGGAGTCCTTTGACATTGATTTGGTATGGAAATGCAGCTTCCATGGAGAATAAGATATCCTACAATAATAACTTGGGCAACGCAGGAGTGCAGCAACTCAATACTGACACGACTATTGAGGTAACAGCGTGAATATGTTATACCCAAGTATGCTTCTAAGGAGGACATCTTTTCTTTTTTGATTGAAGGTGATGTCTTTTTCAGGTTACCGTTGATATTCCTTTTGCATTTCGTGCAATACCTGTGGAAATGATTGAATCAACTGGAACTCAGGTTCTTGAACAGCTTCTGAGGATTATGCTCCCTCGGTTTTTGTCGCAGGTTTTAAGCTCAGATTTCTGTTCTCACATCCTTTGATTGTTGTTTGAATACCACATTTGACCATTATTAGCCTTTACTGAGATGGTATCGGGTGTGTTTGTGCTAGCCTGTGTAAGATTGTCATACTTCTTGCTTTCATACGTAAGCCTTAAATGTTGAATTAGGCAATTTAGACTTTAAATGACCTAATAGTATTCACTGTATGCTCTGGTTCCTCGTACATCAAAACATTACAAGAAATTGGTATTATATGGAGCATTTAAATTGGTATCACAATTAGTCACAAAAGGAAATCCGGTAATCATTCTTGGGATAGATGTAGGTCCTCAGGGATTGCAAGGTGTGACTAGATTTGATCCACCAATGGAATAGTATAGACGTGGGACCATCCTTTTGAAAGTCACCATGGACAATTTGGTCTGGGGGGTGAGAAGAAGGCTAACTGTTTTATTGGAATCTGATTTAAGTGAACTGTTAGTCTTATTGCTCTGTTACGGAGAAACCTTGGCAGCTGGTTTTGTCTACCTTTCAAAACTAGAAAGCTGGTGCTGTGTACAGTATGTCATTCTTCAGAAGTGGTCCAGCTTCCAAACTCCAACTCTTTTCTATTATACCATGAACGTTGCTGGTAGTTGCCATATTTCTGCGGGAACTATAGTCCATTCCTGCAAGATGTATACGGGCATGAACAGTTATTCTGGAAGAAGTCTCATTAGAAAATATTCCTTTGCTTTCAGCTCCTATAACGGTGAAATAATATTCTCTGTTAATGATTATTTTCTTGCGGCGGTGTATCTTCAGGGGCAAATAAACAGTTTTCTTTCTGTACCCATGCAGCTGACTAAGGATTATGAAGCGTGGGCTTCTGGGAACACATCAAGGCAGCCGCTAGGCACAGGTGAACTCTGAGCATTGAGCAGGACGCCAACACGCTTTCGGCTTGAAGGGTGCCAGCAAGACCATGTTGAGTACATCTTTATCACCAATTAGTTAAGCAACTTTTTGGCATTCTTGTATACACCTCGTGGTAAATTGCTGCATGATGGTGGTCATTGTAAATTATGCCGTTCACCCAGAATCGTTGCAGTTTTCTGATCCTCCTGTCCATTGTTTGTTAATGCTGTTAGAACGGTAAGTAGGTGATAAAACTAACAGTAGGGCTAATGACATGTGTATTGGTATTCAATCTATAAATCATATTTCCATTGGTAAATGTATTTGGTTGGGTTTTGTTTAGGGATTAAATTCCAGGGCTATGGAGTTGAGCGCGAGTCTTGTCCATGAACTCAATTCATTTGTTGGTGAATATGCGTTCGTTTAAAGGAGAATACCCAAGTGTGAAGATAATTCAATTCTTAATTCCTCAAGATATAAATTTGAGTTCTTTAAAGTTTTTCTTTAGTCTGATTTTTAGTGAGGATCATGTTTTCTAAATAAACATCATTCCTAGTCCTCTTTTACAAATTTTTTTAAAAAAAGGGATTATCTACAGGATGATCATAGACAAGTAGTTTATATAGAATCAATGAGGTATCATTCAACAAGAGGATGATGGGTAACGAGTGTGGTGCATCTGCAAAAATTCTCTTTTTTTTTTTGCTTTATCCGATTCAACACTTTCTCATCTTATGCAACCCTTCAAGCACACAATGTAGATTTTTCCTTGTTTTTTTCATAAACCCTAGAGCAGTGAGAAATGAGATTATATATTATAATGTGTAAGATTATGATGTGCAGTGTGTAGATGTGGAACCACATGAGATGGACAAAATTTGATATCGAAAGTCTTGTTCTTATCATTTCCTTTACACACAGACCACCTTCAATTCTACTACTCACTCGTGATTAGCCCTCATTAGGCATTTATTTCTTTTTTTTATCTTAAAAAAAAAATAGAAAGAAAGACCTTGTGAGTTTTTCGACATCCGACTCCACAACGAAGTCACCTCTCGGCAAAAATTGAGGTGACGCTTCAGTTGAAATCAAATTGACAAACAGAACTTAGTCCCATCCTCGCATCTTTAGCCACAAATAGAGAATCTTTTAGGCAAATCACCGGATCAACAACTGAGAACCTCGTGCGAGAGGGGGGAAAAAAAAAAAGGGGGCGAACCACAATAAATTCTTCCCTAAAAGAAGGCAGAAATTTACACAACTCGATCACAATCATCCATTAATTTGTCCCACCCGCTCCGGACAATCCATGCCGGGATATCATCAAAAGAAAACAAGTCGTATATTATATACTGCAAACCTAACAAAAAAGAATGATGATGCTGAAGACGTCGATGTAGAGAGCTCAGAAGGGCCTGCGCCTCCCATGAGGTCGAGAAAAAGGAGACCCAACAGGAGCTGTAAGCCCAAGGTGCCTCATGATCTTCATCCGTCTCATTTTTCTGGCAGAATTATCTGGGAACGTCAGGTCCTGCAATTTTGTCACAGTGTGGGAGGGTGAGCATCGTGATGATATATAAGAAGAGAAATGCTTAGTGCACGACGGATGAATGGATTCGATCGATTGTGGGCCAGCACATTCATTCTAGCCAATGGGAGGGCCAAAGTTGTGTCTTCACTGCGCGACCCCATCGTGCACCAAGTATTTCTCCTCACAGCCCCAGCTTATCCAGAAACCAAGCATTGGCAAACATCATATCACATGGTGTGTAGTAACAATGAAAACATAGCAGTGAGCAAGGCATCAAACTCACATCGAAGTGAACTTTTGGTTTCCACCTCCGTTTACCATTCCCTTCGTTTATAGGATCATCACTTGCCCCATGACAGTTTAACATGTTCGACCTACCTGCTGAAAAACATTGACCACACATTGAAGCTGAGATTGAGCAGAAAAACAACAGAAATTAAATAAGAAGCTAATGGTTCTTCCAAGTCAACCACCCCATCGACTATAGGGCATATGCCATCCATTCCAATCATCTACAATTAGTGACCAGCTGTATCACTAATCTACAAGAATAGTGACCAGCTTTCGTCAGCCAGGAGTTTTAACAAGTACCAGAGTTTTCATCTGACTGCTCGCTAGAACTTGTAGTTTCCTTCCTTCTTAAGGCCTACCATAGTTAAGATTAGAATTCCTACAATGGTCAGTGCCATCAAAGAATTAAAATGGACGAAGATTATCCACATTTACAGATGAAAATAAAACCTGATTCAAAGCGTCTTGAAATGCTTTGGAGGTATCTTTGCTCCTTTCCTCGTAGCACTGGTCAATATAAGACATATTAGACACAGAGAAGAGACTGAAAGTTCTTCAAAACAATATTAGGATGATGGAAGAGACCGGGAATAAAGAGAAAATAACAATTGCCTTTTCTTGCCCAAACCATCTAAACCTTTAAATGAGGAAATCTGAACGGTAAGAATATAGCAAAGAACACATCTACTGCAACATGCCAATTTGCCAACAAACAGTAAAGACGTTTTAACAGACAGGAATCTTTATGTAATATGTACATCACACGGGATGATATTGCATCCATCAAAACCACCAACCAACCATAAAAATAGGTATTTGCCACCTTCTACATCACTTATTTCTGCACTGGCGCACTGCAGTTTTAGGTATCTAAGGACTAAGATAACCTTTAGCAACCAAAGACCCACTATTTCTGGGAATAATATTTTCCAATAAAGCATGGATTGAAAATTACAAAAGTGTATGGTAACAGGAATTTATTTGATCGCACAATATAAATATCAAAGAAACTACAGCAGTTGGATCTAAAACAAGGCCATTTTTATCCATCAGAAGGACCATTCAAGCTTTAGGTAATTTTAACTGGCTTTCATGTGACTAAAGCCATTGAATAAGGCCTGGACCTAAATTTGGGACTCCAATAAAATATATTGCTGTTGATGTAAATGAGTCAGATTCCACGGTCTATTAGGTGCAAGCATAGACACAGTTGCTGAAAATGAGCAGGTCCTATGGCAAATTAAGAGGTGCAGATGATGCATCAGAATAAATTTTAACTGTGACACAGCATCCTCTGATCATCTTAGGGCAACCCAGCCTGCACCTTCACTCATTAAAGCTCCCTAGATATCCAGTTTCCTTCAAAAGCTCATCCCATTTGTTCAATAACATTCCAGAACTTTTTGGTTTTCGGTCTTTGTCCTTTCACTTTTACAATTCAGGTTGCTTGTATTGACAGACTCTGCACCAATAACACAATATATGAAGCACCTGGTGTGGGAGTCTTCCCCTTGACATTTGGAAGTGGCAACATAGAAAGTGATCTCAGAACTACTCTAATCACATGCAACTTCTTTTGCCATGCTGGGATAAGATAATTTGGAATCTACTCGTGCATGTGACTTCCTCAACACACAAACCACTTTCTCATTCATTCCCTTCCCAACACGAATGCTTCAATCACATTTATCACCTGTTTCGGTGTTCAACTAGGGGGAAAAAACATATCAATTCACCTACGCAAGTGAAATATTTTTATGAAGGTCTCATTGCCATTTGGAGATCAGACTCAGATTGAAAGCTGGCTTCCGAAGTTTACTGTAATCTCTTGGAATGTGAACAGTATCCTTAAGCCAAATCCGGCATCATAAAGTAGGTATTTTAAGATGTGTATGTTGAACCAAAATGCATAAACATAACTAGAAGGACTGTCCAAAAACTTCAATACTCACATAATCAAATTGTGAAAGATTTCTTACAGGATCAACCCAGGCACTGAAAAAGGAGAGAATCACTGAGTTTAGTAACTAGAGAGGGAAGGCAAGGGGGAACAACAACAATAGAAATAAGTGAGTTAATATAAAAAATGAACTATAACTTACTATTCACATACACCGTAAAGTTGTATCAGAACCAACCTTTCATCCCACTCATCATTACTACGTTCAAGAGCAGCTCGTTTGTCCATAACCTAAAAACTATCCATCTGATCAACTGAAGAAAATGAATCCTAGGATAAACAAACAAATCACACGCTGACAACGAACCTCTGCAGGCCACCATTCATGGTAACCAATCTTTGCCCATACCACACTTCCAGGAGCTAGGTGAGACTTTAGAGATCCTGTAACTTTTACAATAGATTTCATTGGAATAGCTGACAATCTTTCTGCAGAAAGGTTGGATGAATGAGGAATACCCCCATGCTGACTAGGGCAACTGTGTCAAAAGTGGAAATGTAGTTAATAATCGAGACCAAAAGCTTGAGAAAGCATGGTCATTAATACATTGACAACCAAAGATAGATTAACTAATTCTGAAAAAATTATTCAAGATAAAACACATGACAAGAACAAGTCATATACAAATGAACTTCTATCAGATCATGAATCTAAACAAGTCTTCAGAAAGGAAATGACCATTTTCTGGGGAGTTCTTTTGTCTTCAGGTGGAATTGGATGACGACACAATTCCTTGATGAAAACAAGTAAAAAGAAATACATGCATATGATTTGTCTCAATACAGAAGTCCAAACATCCAGTACAAAAGGTGAACACTGCATGACATACAGGAACATATTGTTAAGTATTTATGTTATTCACCTGAAATTAATATAGACATAAGTTTCAGAAACGGCCACCAGCATACATCAAACTGATTATTCAAAGAGAATTTAAACATACAGTAATTTGAGTAACAAATTTATGCACAGATATAACCACTCAGCTGGATTAACTTATAAGGATGAGATATCAATACAAACCTACTATTGTAGGCAGCAAAAAGAGAGTTCTTTACAGCTGGTTCAACTTCAGCTCCCTGCAATTGTGCAGCATCCCGTGCTATACTACACTGAACCGCAAAGATGTTTTCCTCTGCTTGTGCAGTAACAGGATTATCAGTGGCATTATCACATGTAGATGTTATGGCACTTGGACAGGTTTCTCTGCTGCCTGAGAAAAAACGCCTTTTTGTAACCAATAGAAGACTTCAAAAATGAAACTGCTGAAATTTTTGAACTTGGGATATTGGAAGAAAAGGCAAAATGACTTTAGTGCAGAGAGAAAACCTAGAAGGTCCTCTCATAATTTAGAACATGAAATAATGCACAATTTTCCTCTAAATAGTGTGCTGCAAGCATGAGTTCCAAAAAAATGATAGCAAAGTTTTAAATCTTTGAATTGCTAGAACACAAACATCATATACGCTGTTCAGATCATGCAAGAAAGATGAGGATATGAAAGTGCCACTTGAGTAGAAGCTCCACTGATGTCAGACGGCCATGTAGATGTTAACACCAAGCCTCAAAAACCCAAATTTTATGCAAACATGATGGTTGCAGCAGTTGGAAGGTGAACAGAGAGAGAGAGGGTTAGAGCAACAGGGGAAGGAGAGAAAACATAGGGAAAAAGAGAGGAAGAGAGAGCAGAGAGAACAAAAGAGGGAAGGAGTATCAGTGAGAGGGAGAGGGAGGAACAGAGAGAGAGATTAGTGGTGGCAGGGAAAAAAAAAGAAACAGAAGGAAAAAGGGAAAGAGAGAAAGAGGAATGGGAGAGAGAAGAAATAGGAAGGGAAAGAATTGCATAGAGAAAGAGAGAATCTAAGAGAAAAAGGAGAGGGAGGACATATAGTGGGCTGGGTTTACGAAGGAGAGAGGGAAAAAAATGAAATTGACAGGAAGGGAGAGGAAGTTGCGGCTGGGAAGATAGACAATAGACAAACAAGGGAAAGAGATAAGGCACATGGAAGAAAGGATGGTGAGGGTCAGTGGCATGTTAGGACTTTACCGACTCTCTCTCTCTCTGAGTCTCTGCTGCTCTCTGTCGGGGAATTACTCGCAGGAAAGAGTTAATTTTAAACTATATTATTGATTATTGTTAAAATACACTCATGATCCGGAACCTGGTTGGGCTCAAACTTGACACACACAACTCAACATTGATCAGGTTTTCCACAATGGTCCTGTTGATCGCCACATTTCAACATTGATTGGGATTGTCTAGCCAGTCAACTACAACATCAAGTGTTTCATTCTCAAAGCAGAAGAACAGTTTAGGAAACAGTACTACAGTGCATCCATTGCAGCTATCCAACAACATAACAAGGACCACAATTGTCATTCTTTCACATAATGACCATAATTGTTCAACTTTGCTGAGATTTTTGGCCTTCTTTACAGTGAGATTCATTATCCAAGAGTATCTTGGCCCCATATCCCCAAGTTCTAATCCTTCCTCCTTTCTTCCTAATCTTGAGATAGAACTACACACAATTTTAGCTTTTGCAGAATCCATCACCAGAAATCCCAACAAGACAACGACTATCCTAGGAAGGAAAAATCAGTTCATTATGTTATAGTCCGTCTTACACTAATTGAATTAGAAAGGCAGACAGATGCAATGTAAAAGAACGCTTACATTTGATAGCTATATCTTATCTTCTAATCCTAACTCAAGAATCGTTCTTCTACCTATACTAATGGTTATGTTCAAGCTTCTCTTGATAAGGCCAGTGGTCTTCCATTATCAGATGGAACAAATCATGCATTTACTGAATGAAAAAGCTTCAGCCTAAGGCACAATGAAGTCCTGTTTCCATTTGACCAGTTGAAGCAAGATCAATGAGTAACCATTTCAGATTCCCATAATTGTGTCTGGGATTCGCCCCAGAAAAAGGAGTATTTTCTGAATCATGGGTGATAAAGTACCATGTGACGTGAATACAAGTTCCAGAAAAGTCTACCTTCCTATAGACCAGAACCACTGTGGAAAGAATGTTAGATAAGCTATCGGATCGAGCGGGCACCGACTATTTACCAAGTACAAGGCATGGAATTAGGTAGCAGAATCTGGATCGAAGTGAGAAATGCTTCTGGAGAATGAATTCTCATGTAAGTCTTCCCTTCGACATGGTAAAAGGGATTTGCATATTCTGATACGAAGGTAAAAATCTGTGCAAAGGAGGAAGCCTTAGCCATTAGAGGCAAACGGTAAATCACGTCTCGAAAGCAAACCAAAAGGTCACCATTCTCCTTCATCTATCAATTCTTGACGGAAATCCGAGTTCTTTGGAGTACAAGATAGCAATTTTTTCAGAATAGTGACTCCGAAAAGATCAGGAACTGGAGTTCAGTGCACAGGATTTTCATAAAAACTCGGATCTTTCAGCCGCGGCGGATAGGCGTCCATATGGAGCAAAACGTTAGACTATTGAAGACGAGAATATCTGGAAAAAGAAGAAATTGTGGAGGGACACAAAGGGGAACAGCGGCAAACCTCGAGAAGGGCAAGGGCGGGGGCGTGACCCCTGGCTCCTGGGTTGCCGGCAGGATGTGGGTATGTGAAAGGGCTGCAGGGAGAGGCCACGCCTGTCCATGGCGGGCGGGTAACAAAGGGAGCAGCCGCACCAGCGAAGGGAGGGCTTTCCCCAAGACCCAGCCCCCACGTCCACACCGAGAGAGAGAGAGAGCGAGTAGTGGTGGGCAGGCAGAAGGGGCGTAGGGGGCTCAACAAAACGGAGGGGGGGCTGTGGAAGAAGGATCTTGGCATGAGCAGCGAAGCAGCAACATGCGACGAGTGCCCCCGCCAACAATTGGCTGGGCCGTTGGGCTCACGCGAGTACCTCCGGCAGAGGAAGCCGCAGAAGAAGGCGCGGAGTGGGCGGGCGGGGGGCCAGCCAGCGGTAACATCGTTTCCGTTCCCCAGACGATGTTCGAAGTTGTTGTCGCAGTAAAGTTCTTCCTCCTCTTCCTTGTTCTTACGTCATTAATATTAATTTATTTATTAATCAGAGAAAGACTTGCGGCACTTTGTCATAACATACATCTTATATCCATCCCAAACACAGGATGGAGCGCCCCCACAATATTTATTATCTTGTAGTATTCACTCAGCTTGTGTTCAGGACGACATAAAAAATAGATATTATCTTAAGTGTAGTAAATTTTGTCCTATTAACTAATTGATGGGGATGCCAAGATTTGATAAATTAATGGTTCTCTTTCTTTCTCTTCTCTTTTCTCGTTTGACAAAAAAATAAGATAGTTTTATTGATATTTAAGAAGTTAACGAAGATATATACAATCAACTATAAACTAACAGTATAGAAGGAGGGATATTCGGAAACTCCCAAATACCATTGACACTAGCTCTAGCTACATGCTGTGCCATGCAGTGAGCTGGCAAAGTGATCTCTCGAGGGTAATATATATATATATATATATATATATATATGAGGATAAAGATTTATTACACTTATATATTACACTTTAACTAGGTAACAAGTTCATGTGACATCTAACAATTAGATTGTCATTTTATCACTTCTCATACGAGGGGTGACATATAAATTATTATCTAGTCATATTATATTTAAAGTACAATATACAAGTACAATAAACATTTCTCATATACGAGAGATCCGAATAGTTGGGTTCCCAGAAAGAAACTGGTTGCAACTATCCACAACAAAACTGCACCTCCACAAATGGAAATTGGGTTGGTTGATGGCCTGGACAACATTCTTAGCATCACTGTAAAGATAGGTACTCAGAAGAATCTTGGCTGCCTATTTAGAACCCTCTAACAAAGCAAGAGCTTCAGCTTCACAGGGAGAATTAGTTGGATAGGTGGAGAATTTGCACTTAAACTAATCTCCAATATTGGTCAATCAGAATCAAACCAAAAGGAGCAATGTTAAGAATGAAGGCTGCATCAATCAGCATTATAACCTCAACTGGAAATTCTGCATCAATGCCACTATTAGAAATCTATTGTTGGGTCTTCTCAAGAGGCCATAACCTACGCCAAAGAAATAAATCTTGATACGCCCTGGGAAGTATGCATTTAGGATCAAACAGCTTTTGATCAGAAATCTAAGGACATCTAACTTTCCATAAATTCCACATAATGGCAATGACCTGCACTAGAAAAGAATGATCATGAATGGAACTGGAATAAGGAGGTTTAGTCCATTCCACAATCCTATCCTCCAAGGATCTCATATGTTCATCCTGTAAGGATCTACAGTGACCCGACATCAAGAAAGCGCAGCGGAAAAAGAGATTTAAAACTTGATCTCGATCCGTATTGAGTTTCGCAAACCAGATTATCGAATAGTCGAAATCACCTTGCGCAGAATCGGATCCGCGTTCGTACGATTCCGTGGAGGTGACGCCACAAGCCACTCAGTCATCCGGCCTCTAGCGGTGTCCACGTGATCTTCCTCGCAGCGATCCACGCCCGCTCCCTCGGGTTCCGCAACGCTCGAAGAAAGAGCTTGGATCCGTGCCGATCTCTACGACATATGTGACGTAGGAGAGAGAGAGAGAGAGAGAGAAGGGGGGCTGCCAGGTGGAGCCCTGATGCCTGGCTAGGGTTGTCCCACCACATCATTATATAAAGATGGTAGTTTTTTACAAAAACCCCTGACCTATATATATTTAGACCATCGCCTGAAAATCTTTTGCGTGTGACCCTCTAGGCCCAATACCAATCCAATTAATGGCCCAATAAACTAGTAACCCTTACTAACTTGATTAATTAGTTAATATCTCATATTAGCTAATTAATAATTTGAAACAATTTTATCTAGCCGACTCAACTGAGCCTCCGAACACGTTGGGTGCCAAGCAACACCATGTGAACCCAGAAGGTATTGGGGTTCTGCAACCCTCATAAGGAACCTTTCTGTCATCAGTTCTCATGTAGATATAATCTCTCATTTGCACAATACTCTTGGAACAACTTAGCGTATAGTATACTATCAAATCCTAACTTGTTGTCCCACTGAGATCCGATGCTTTAGATTAATATCAAAAACTCTCTTTTTGATATTTTGTCTACCCTGGTCAGCCATTACATCATTTCTTTGAGTATTCTCCCTTTGTGTACCGAGGGCAAATGATTCCTTGTTGACCACTCAATCCCCTTCGAAGGTCTTCCGTCATGTTCGAACTTTGACTGTTTAGAATCTCTTGAATAGAGATTCATAGGCCAAGCTCAAAAGACATAAGTCCACCAACAAGGTGTCTTTGGTGTCTCAAGTCTAAGGACCATCTACACAATTGTGACAATCGAATCTTTCTGGTTGACAGTTAAGTACAATACCATCCAGTGATTCTATTGAATCAGTTTAGTGAACTCTTTCTTTAAAGAGCACCTATTGTTTCTCCTTAATGTGTCCACACACATGACTATGAGATCAGTCATCCTCATCATATGAGTGGGAGTAAACAATACTATTCTAACCGGATATATGATGTCCTTCTCAGGTATCCTCCGAATAGGAACATTTAGAATATGTGTTTATTGAGTGAGTAGTCTCATTAGTATGATCACACATCATAGTCTACTCACTATT
Organism: Colocasia esculenta; assembly: GCA_014218235.1. NCBI lineage: Eukaryota > Viridiplantae > Streptophyta > Magnoliopsida > Alismatales > Araceae > Colocasia > Colocasia esculenta. The sequence continues at coordinate 20,739,873 of CM024764.1, read as the reverse complement.
GCACATGTTCATGGACTTTATTATAATACCAACATAGTAAAATAATAAACAAAAACTATTTTATTAATAATTAAACAAAATGATACAATATCATATTGACTTGTTGTCCTCCTAAGACTAATAATCTCCCACTTAGACTAAAGCCAATCACCTTTATGCACTAAGCCCATAGCTGTCAGGTGATGCTCAAACACAATTTGAGCTAAAGGCTTTGTTAGTGGATCTGTTACATTGTCAGCTGATGGAATCTTTTCCACCACAACATCTCCTCTGATAATTATTTCTCTAATCAGATGAAAGCGCCTCAGAATGTGCTTAGACTTCTGATGAGACCATAGCTCTTTAGCTTGTGCAATTGCCCCAAGATTGGTGATGAATTTCTTCAACCACAGTACTTCATTGGCGGCCTCAACTGCAGCAATATACTCAGCTTAATCATCGAATCTGTAGTTGTTTCTTGCTTGGAACTCTTCCAGCAAACTGCACCTCCGTTTAGAGTAAAAATAAATCCAGATGTAGAATTGTTATCATCTGGGTCTGACTGAAAACTCGAGTCAGTGAAGCCTTGGATTTTTAGTTCACCTCCTCCATAAACTAGAAATGTATCCTTAGTCCTTCTCAAGTATCTTAGGATACATTTCACAACCTTCCAGTGCTCCTGAACCGAATTATCTTGAAATCTGCTCGAAACACTTTGAGCATAAGCTGTATCAGGTCTTGTACATAGCATGGCATACATGATAGATTCTATGGAAGAAGCATAAGGAACTCTATCCATGACTGCCCTCTCTTCAGGTGTCTTAGAAGATTATTCTTTAGAGAGATGAATTCCATGTCCCAATGGTATGAGTCCTCTTTTGGAATTCTCTATGCCAAACCTTTTGACAATGGTATCTATATACATAAATTAGGTTAAACCAAGCATCCTTTTTGATCTATCGCTATAGATCCGTATTCCTAATACGTAAGATGCTTCTCCCAAATCTTTCATGGAGAAGTTCTTTGACAGCCAGATCTTTACAGAGGATAACATTGCCACATCATTCCCAATGAGTAGAATGTCATCTACATAAAGAAGTAGAAAGGTGACAGCACTCCCACTTGTTTTCTTGTGCACACAAGGTTCATCCTTATTCTTAATGAAGTCATAAGATTTAATGGCCTCATCAAATCTTATGTTCCATCTCTTGGAGGCTTGTTTTAGTCCATATATAGCTTGCACACTTTGTCTGGAAACTCCTTAGATGTGTAACCCTCTGGTTGTATCATATACACCTCTTCCTCAAGGTTCCCATTAAGGAAGGCGGTTTTCACATCTATTTGCCAGATTTCATAATCATAGTGTGCAGCTATGGCAAGAAGAACTCTAATTGATTTTACCATGGCAACTGGGGAAAAAGTTTCGTCATAATCAACTCTTTGTCTTTGACGATAACCTTTCGCCACTAGTCTCACATTGTAGGTATCAACTTGTCCATCAACACCAATCTTTTTCTTAAAGATCCACTTGCACCCTATGGGTACAATACCCTCAGGTACATCAACTAAGTTCCAAACTTGGTTAGTGTACATGGACTGTATCTCAGAGTTCATAGCCTCCTGCCATTTCCCAACTTTTGGGGCTTCAATAGCCTCCAGGTAAGTCATAGGATCATCATCCTCATGGTAGGGTACTTTCGAGTCACCTCCATCAATATGTCCCGCAAATCGTGCTGGTAACTTCGTCACTCTACCCGACTTGCATGGTTCATTTGTGTGTACATCAATAGGATTACGTACTAACACCTCATTTTAGAGGCAGTGTTGACTTGTGGATCTGGAACCTCTTCCAGTACTACTTTACTCCCACTATCTTCTTGAAGAAGATATTCATCCTCCAGAAAAATAGCTCTCCTGGCAACAATCACTTTTTGTTCCTCAGGACAGTAAAAGTAATATCCAAATGTCTCCTTTGAATATCCAACAAATCTACATTTACGTGTCCTAGATTCTAGTTTGTCTGGATCGTGCCTCTTTACATGGGCTAGACAACCCTAGACTTAACATACTTAAAATCTGATTTTCTACCCTTCCATATCTCATATGGTGTAGAGGCCACAGACTTACTAGGTAACTTGTTCAACAAGTAAGCAATTGTCTCAAGTGCATATCCCTAGAGAGATAATGGTAATTCTGAAAAGCTCATCATTGATCGCACCATGTCTAACAAAGTGCGATTTCTCCTTTCTGATATGCCATTATAAGGAGGGATAAGCTGAGATAGGATACCATTATCTTTCATGAACTGTGTGGATTTTGTGCTTAAATATTCTCCTCCTCGATCTGATCGAAGAGTCTTAATACTCTTTCCAGTTTGCTTCTCTACTTCATTTTTAAATTCTTTGAACTTCTGAAAAGCTTCTAATTTGTACTTCATCAAGTACACATATCCAAATCTAGAGAAGTCATCAATGAATGTAGTGAAATATGAGAAGCCACCCTTAACTTGGGTAGACATAAGGCCATATACATCTGAATGTATAAGCTCTAATATCTCCTTGGCATGTTCTCCATATCCAGTAAATGGAGATTTAGCCATTTTACCCATGAGGCAAGACTCACAAGTTGCAAATGATTCATAATCAAATGGACTCAAATATCCATTATGATGCAACTTTTGGTGTCTACCTTCGCCAATATGTCCAAGCCTACAATGCCACAAGTAGGATTGATTCACACTATTCTTGCTCTTCTTAAGAGCCATATCAAGATGGAGATCATGATAAGAAACATCCACTAGATATAAACCATTGACCACACTCACAGTAGCAATCAAATTATTACTGAGATAAATGGAACAACATTTGTTCTTTATTGTCAATGTATACATGAAACATAAATGATGTTCTTTATTATGCTAGGAACATAATAACAATTTTCTAAAGATAGAACATCTCCAGAAGGGAGTTAAGGTTCACTGTCCCTACAAAGCTTGCCGCAACCTTTGTGCCATTTCCTAGCCTTAACTCGACCTCAGAGTATTCCCAACAGAGAGTCTATCCAAGTCAAGAAAGAGTGTGTAGAAACGATTGTCTATCTTGCCTCGAGTGCTCGAAGTTAGAGGGGCGCGATAGCGATATCCAAATCAAGCGAATAAAACGAAGACAAGTCTATTAAAATAATAGAAAAATTAACATGAATTATTGCACTTAATTATCAGATATATTATTGAGGTGGTTTCTAAAAAGTCTCATGGAAAACATTCATGTTTGGCGTGTGTTGCGAGAGAGAATCAAGATAATATGTGAGAGTCGTGCACATATCTTTTAAATAAGAAAATCACTTGCATATTAATGAAAATTGATTAACATGATGTTATTGTTCGTCCCAGAACATTACAAGGGTAATCATGATTATGGGGCATGAATTAGGAAGATTAAATTGAATATTAGGGTTCTAAAAATACATATGAAATCGCGACGTATGTACCGGTTGCATTTAAATCGCGACGGTTAGGTATGTCGCATTCAAGGGAATCGAAACAGAACAATCGATTGATGAACTAAAAGGCAACCGGGTGACTGGTCGCGTCTATGGCAATTGGTCCATAGTCGCGACGGTCAGGGCCGACGCGTTCAAGGCAATCGATAGGGGGGGATCGATTGGTGACCACCTAGTCACGACGTCAGGGTATGTCACGTTAATAGCAATCAGAACAGGACAGGAAGACACAACGCAATGGACCATCGCGTTACTAACGCGACGCGATCCTGTGTCATGACCCTGTTGAGACCGCGATTGATCGGGCCGTCCCATTCTCAGAGATCCTGCCCCAACCCAAAAAGTGAAATGGGGCACCTTGGGTTGTGGTCTAGTCCTCTAAGGGCTTGACACAAGGTCTTTAAAAATTAATATCAAATAGTATACTTGACGAAAAATCATGAAATCAGTTTTAAACAAAACTAAACTTGCAGAGGTATCAATAGTAAAGACTAATTAGACTTCTAACATGGTATGAGCATGCTATGAATAGGGTACTTCACGATGAACCAAAAATCTGACACAGTGGACATGGATTAATAAATTCGTACAACATACATGATAGAAATTGGGGAAAATGGTGTCAATGGATTCTTGGCATCATGTAACATGTACAGTAAAAGTTTCAGGGCACAAGATCAAGCATAGACAGGGATTTAAGTTGAACATGTTGGGTCGGCTACATGTTCTTAATAGAACTTTGGGCATGAAATACTCACAAATGACATGATGAAAATTGGGAAAAACATGGGACTTTTAATGCTAGGATCATGGACTATCTAGGGTCGAGTTTAATTTACTTTTGCTTGAGAGATTGTCTACCTTTGAGCGCTTGTGATCCTAGGGTATGAACATGAAGATTCTCCCTTCCAAACTTCCTTATCCTCGATTTCCTCGTCCAAAAGCCTCCCTTCCACATCCTCCAAGCTCCAGAAGATAATAGGGTCGGCTAGGGACGAGTTTGAAGTGTATTTATATGTTTAGGGTTAACAAGTCTTCTAAAACTCTTACTCTTCCTCCAACTCCAAATTTCCATAATTATCTACCTTTTTCCTTGCATTTAGTCCTCTATTGGCTTGGGGAGGGCTCTAGTTTCGTGGCCAACAAGTTAGGTTAGTGTTAGGACTCTTCTTAGGATATTTTTGAGTCATAATAGTGATTATCTTGTCCCTTTTTATTTATTAATAATAGTCACAAATTTTGGTTTATTTATCTCCAATCCATCATTGGACTTTTACTTAGTGGCCCAGTAACTCATGTATGAACTATTTATGAAAGCTCATCACTTGTTTTTACTTAATGGATTTTAATTTATACACATTTCTTTTTAATTTAATTTATTTATCTCAATTTAAAAATTGAGAGTTGCTACAGTGTATTTCAGACTCTCTGTCGTGAGGACTAGATTATAGCCCCAGGACAATCTTTGTGCTTGGTCCAGCATCTCAGTAAATTGAAAGTAGATACCCACAGTCATGGCATGTCCAATAACAAGAATTTCAAGAAAAATATAGTACAATAATAAGGCAAGATACATATAACAAGTTTTGAGAACAAGATTTCAGGATAGTATAGACAAGAGAGATTTTCTACATTCAAGCATGCAATTTCCTTTAGTTTTCTATTATGTTAATGGTTTGTTTTAGGTGTAAGGATTTCACTATAAGCAGTAGAGGAGAAAGGAGTGGCCCACGAAAATCAGTGAAAAACTCTGGATAAATCTTTACCGAAACATGACAGTGATGGTAAAACAAGATGGTGTTCACATGCGTTAATCCATATTTTAACACATGGATTTACAATTTACAAGGTAAGCAAGATTATCATGAGAGAATTTCGATAATCCGATGATAAGAAGCAAGTCAAGAGATTTAAGAGTGTTTTGAATAACTCTCATGTACTTATAGTCTTATGTATGGTTAGCCAGTTTTAAGGTCTATATGCATGTATGTACAATCGATGACCAAGCAAATTTATTAAATCCAATCGATGCGCAAAACAGGAAGTTGACTAACAGAGTAAAAGTCGACTTGTACGGGTGATAATCGAAATGCAGGGTGATAGTCGACTTGCAGAACAAGAAGGCCACCAAGTTTGTTAGCAATATGAAGCAACGTGATTCTAAGACCTAGTCACAATTTAAAACACTAGGGATGAATGAAAATAAGAAAGAGAGATGAGAAAAAACTTGAATACCACATGATAATTAGAAATACCTTGTACTCCTTAAAGACACAATGAGAGCCAAAAGAGAAGAACAATCAGTTGACCAAAATCCAGAGTTAGATCGACTGATTACGATAAAATGCAGAAGTGCAAAGTCACAATCACAAAGTTTCACTATTCATGGGAATAGAACCAGGTAATCAGGAATTGATGAGTTTTCAGATGGTATAAGACTGATTACGTTTGTTGCCGAGAACACCTACCTGTTAAGTGTAGAAGGATTATCTAGAGGGGGGGGGGGGGGGGTAAATAGAGAATCCTCAAATTATATGCCAATTTGAAAACTATAATTAGTGAGAGTGAGATCAAATTGGATGATCGACACGCAGTGCAGTGAATCACAAACCACACAAGAGCGAGCAGAATTTGTAAGGTGCTTCGGCTCCAATAAGGAGACCTATGTCCACCCCTCACCAATCAGTGAGGCTTCACTACAAGGACAACTATGTGAGACTCTCACACAACTGCTGATTCATAGCTTCTTCACATCCACTGACTCACAGCTTGAACAACCTGCTGATTCACAGCTTCAAATCTTACGATCCAATCACAACAAGTGAAGGATCAACTTAGTCTACTTCACAAAGAAGCAGACGACTAACCAGAGTCAAATTTAGAAGAAATTGAAAAAGTATTGAAGTAGATAGATGTCTGGAGAAGTTTAGAGGTGATCAAACTCTTGATTCAAAAGCTAGATCTGGATCGAGAAACTCTCCAGCTTCAATTCAAACTTCTCCTCAGACGAATTCTTCTTCAGATTGCAACATAAGGATCACACGCCTCTGATTTGAAGAAGAATTCTGATCCTCTATTCCCTATGTTCAGCAACAATTCTTCGAAGTCACAAATTGGCTCAATCCAGCAGCACCTTCTTTCGATATGAACGCAATGTTGAAGCCGCCTGTTCTTCCTGAACACAGATCTCTTCCCTTCACAGTTCTTCGCGCTCACCGATCTCACTTTTTCAAACTATGCGCGATACTTCACCAACTGGGACGCTTCACCTCTTTTGATATGATCACCGGAATCTTCTGCAGTGGGCCCCTCAACAGATTCCCAAAAGTTGGGAGAATCTTTTTTGCGCCAAAGGATGGCATCTTCCAGAAACAAGTGACGTGTACCCAAAGTTCCAATGAATTGACCTAGGGTCATGTGCCCAATGCTTATGTGCTGGCGGATGCTCTGTTGAAAGATTCTAAGTGTTGTAGTGTCAACGCATCCAAAATGTAGTGTCGACACACACATACCTGAAGTACAGCATGAGACATAGAAGTATATCCATTGGAGTCGACTTTAAGCCTTCCAGAGTCGACCTCATTCATAACACTGACATTCTGTCCAACACTGTGAAGTTGTGTCGACCTAACAACTTCATAGCGTCGACCTTACAGACATGTAGAGTCGACCTCATTTGGAAAGAGAGTCGACCTCATACTCACTTCTCTTCACAAAGCTAATTGAAAGGCTGAATAGTGTCGACCTCATCCACATTTGGTGTCGACCTTATCTGATTGCTTCACTTCAGTGCAACACAGCAAAGCCACTAGTGTCGACCTTATCTCCGAGTAGTGTCGACCTTATCTGGTTATTTCTCCTCAGCACATCACTGAAAGAACCAATAGTGTCGACCTGATCCTTGAGTAGTGTCAACCTTATGGACAGTACTGAATTTTTCACTTGATTCAAATGAGTTATTCCTGTGATACAAATGACAGCTGTCAGATATTTATGGTTTTTACTTAATTTATGACATCATCAAAACCAAGGACACAACAATCTCCATCTTTTTTATGATGACAACATTTAATCATAGAAGTTTGGACTTTTAAATATGTTCATAAGCAGGAAACATTAGTCCACTCAAACCATTCACAGAAATAAACAAGCCATCCACACAAGTAAAACACACAATCATATAGATCCATTGCAATTGAACATGCTTTGATGATTTCATTCCACAGAGCAAGGATTTTACAAAGATCATCAACCATTAAAGTACTAAAGACAAGAAGCATAGTTATATCCAACTATAAACCATCAAAACATCCATTAAACATCCATCAAGCATCTATGACCATCTCTCCCCCTTTGACATAATCAAAAAGAGGGAAATCGCTGAGCAGATGGAGGCGACTGTGGAGGGAACAACTTGTTCTCAATGCGGGACAATCTGAAGTCTAGATCACCATAGTGGTCCCAGAGAAAATAATCAATTCCATTAAACTTGAGATTCAAAAATTCCTTCAAGTTCACAAACTGATTCTCAACCACCACTGACACATTGTCTACTCCATGAGGCATGGTGGGAGCTACTACTGATGAAGTGGCTTGATTGCTATCGGCAGAGTCATTTATGTCATGCAGCCTCCAGACTAAATTGAACTCATCTCTCACTTGCTGGAGTTTCTGAGAAATATCTTCATTATAACCTCACAGAATGTTCATCCTTTGAGAGATTTGCTGAATAGTCTGGATGATACCTGGGATGTCATTTAACCGACCAACCCCTTTTTGTAAAGCTTCTTCAATAGACTGGACCTTATCATATATATGTGCTTGAGTGTACGCAGCGGAGTTGAACACATAGCCAATTGTCTTTATCAGCTGATCAGATCTGATGGCTGTAAACCTGTGAATTTGTTCCTATCTATCGACATTCTCATTAAGCCTTTGCTCAATATTTTCAATTCTTCTATCAAATTGCAAAGCTTGTTGATCAATTTTGGTGTGCAATAGAGCAAGAGAGTTGTTGACTGCAGAGAATTGATCTTGTAAGAAGTTGAGAAGTCCAGATGGAATTTGAGCTCCTGCTGAAGATGAGGATGGAATATCATGTGCAGATGAAAAATGTCCAGAAGTAGGAAAATGAGGAGGTGAGATGTGTGGAAGAACTGTTCCTAGATCATCAACTGTAGGAATATGAACAGGAGAGGGGACAGGCAAATTCTCTTCCAACTGAATATCCTCATGGACATCATCCCCCTGAATTATCTGCACTTCTTCATCTTGTTGTGGCTGTTCCACACCCAATTCCTTATCAACATTTTCCTGGGGTGCCAAATTAAGCTTCATAAATTTCTCAATGTGAGCCAAGTCATATGTGTGAAACTTGGCAATCTTCTGAACTTTGGTAACTCCCAAGGGAATGTCCAACTGCTGAAAGATTGTTGATAGGTGAGCTGCATAAGGCAAACTCTTTCTCAACTCCGACCTGGTTACCTCATGAAGCAGTTGACAGATAATGGTTGCCATGTTGACTTTTTCTCTCTTAATCATGCAGAACATCAGAAATCTCTACAAGCTTGTGACTTGTTGCCTCCCTCCTCCTTGAGGAGTTAGAATGGTGGTGCACCAATGATGTAAATGTCAATTTACTGGTGGAAATCGGTTTGCATTCAAGGTTGAAACCTTTATCTGATTAATATCATTTACATCACTTGACAGACCAATTAATGTTGTGTACGCTTCATGTGCACAGAACTTAAAGTCTCGAGGGTTATGACCCTCATTTGGAATGTTCAGCAACTGACTCACAATGGCATTTATGAGTATAATTGGAACTCCCCTGACACTGGACTCTAGAGTTCTCTTTTTACTGACCAAATTCCTAAAGAATTCTTGGACTAAAATAGGATAATATATCTTATGCTCACTAACAAAGCTTGTCCAACCCTGAAATTCTAGCATACTTAGAAGTACAGGTAGTGTGTTGATCATACCTTCATCATTAACTTTGATGATCCTGGGATGAAGGATAGGTTTGTTCCCAATTATCAGACTTTTGCCTTTAGAAGTTGGAAACTGTGACTCTTCATCATCAGACTCGTCATCTTTTGTTTCTGATTCTTCTTCTTGTTCAGAATTCTGCTCTGGCACCTCAAGACTAGTTTCCTTTTCAAGTTCCTCTTGATCCTCAGCAGTGTCCTCAATTGCAGCCTCATCATCGTCGTTCCCTTCCTCTCCATCATTTTGAGCACTCACATTGCCGTCCGCAATGAGTAACGGCTCATAGTTGACTTCTTCAGAGTGGTCTGCTTCACTGGCACTAGGGTTTTGAGATTGTGATGATTGCTTCTCTTGAACTTTCTTTCCGCTAGAGCCATCATCGAAATCCTGAGGATTAGGGCTTCCGTCAGGGGATATTTGTGAATGCACATTCTGAGAGCTCTGCGGGTTAGCCTCATCCTCATCTGAACTACTCAACTCTACGAACTCCTACTTTTTCTTACCCTTGGAAAAGTTCTTTTCTTTTGCTGAGCGGAGATGTGAAAACCACCGGCTTGAAAAGGACGGGACTGCGGGCTTCTTCTCACGAATTTCAATACCTTTGGCAGGATCATTTCGTGCCTTTATACGTCGTTCTAATACTGAAGGTTCAACCTCCTTCCTCTTTCCTCCACAATGGATTACATCTTCGGAGACATATGCAGATGGACAGGGTATTGGAGAAGAAAGAAGTTACAGTTGCAAAAAAGGGGTTTTGGAGAAAGTGTGAGAGGGATGAAGGCAAGGTGTGTTCAAAACGACTTTTAGAGTTGAGTTTACCGAAGAGACACGACGCTTGATGCGTCGACCTGCCCTAGGAAATGCAGAAAACCTACGGAGCAATGAGACATATCGTGTTCCAACAATAAGTGACAGAGTAGAGTCGACTCTACTATGAAAAGTGTCGACTCTAAGAGCTTGAGATCAAGGCAGAACTTGGAAAATTTTTGAAATGGGAGCAAATCACCATGACACACTAAACTTCTAGGAAATCTTGAGAGTGTTAATAGCATTTATACTCTTTTCTCTCCTTTTTGTTGAACCACTCTTTTATTACCCTCATATTTTGGTGCTAACAAAATTTATGATTAGATTATTTCATGAATATTTATGATTATTTTATGGCGCACTAAAATGATAAAGTCAATGTCTAATTTCATATACATCGATTTCACTTCAAGTGCCAGAATGATTCGCTTTGTCGCAATAAGATTAAGGATTTGTTAAGAAATTGATCTCACAACGATTTCTTAAGTGGCCATAACGATTTGTTAAGAAATCGATCTCAGAACGATTCCTTTTGTAGTCATAACGATTTGCTCTCAGAACGATTCGTTAAGTCTCTCATAACGATTTGTGAAGAGACCAGAACGATTTGTTCACATCGATTTCTTAAGAGCTACATCGATTTCTTGTGTGGGAACAACGATTTGGTCTCACATCAGTTTCTTTGGAAAGAACATCGATTTCTTTGTAAGAACAACGATTTGTACATGAATTTCCTTATAACTTCACAACGATTTGCACATCGACTTGTTCATAGCTTCACAACGATTTATTCGTACAACGATTTCATAAGTCATGAATGCATCGATTTTATGTTTATAACGACTTGATATTTAACAGCATTGATTGAATAGTCAAAGTCTTCGCACATATCTTTCTGACATCTGTGCATTTAATGAAGACTGAACGTATCTCTGCATGCATGCAAATGATCTTTCCTCTATCATGCTTACTCTTTTAAACACCTTTTTTAGAACAGCAAATGGCATTACTATTTTGATGAAACATTCTTTCTAACGCTGACTGACAACCAGAGACAGCTTAGCTGTCTACTGTTTAAGCTAATAAATGTGTGCAGGTCACTGACAACATATCGTCATACAACGTTGGACCATGTTGAAGCCAAAGGACATCTGAGGAGATCCTATCTCTTTGCGTGCACAAATGGATAACGGACTGTTGACTGGAAGCTTCCAAGTGTCAAGCAGTCTAACGTAAACAAATGCTTAGAGACAACGGACTTCTCAACGTTCGAATTTAAAATAAACGTATATATAGAAGACTGAAGCTCCAGAACAAATAGAGAGGATACAGAGAAGAAAACAACGCTCCCATTCCTTCTGAAGATTCTTCTGCGAGCATCTGAAAGAGCAAAGTCTCACTCCTTCTTCTGTCTAGCTCTTGGCTCTCTGAGTTCGGTGTAGATCTTTGTGAGAGCCTTTAGCACTGAGAGAGATCACTCCCTATTCTGTAAATCTTTTATCCTCTCAGTCTTTGCTTCAGATCAAGCACCTGTCCTATTACCTTGATCTAGGGGCGTCTGTTTCCTGAACACATTTGTATGTGTTGTTCCCTTCATGTGTGAAGGAAGACCTGGGGGTGCCAAGGTGTTGTTCCCTTCTTAGAGAAGGCAGACCAGCTGTGTGCTGGGTGTAGTACCACACTGGGGTTTGTACCAGGAGGTTTACTTCTGCGCCTGTAAAAGAAGTGGGCTGCCTTCTTGCCCGGAAAGAGAAGAAGACCTGGTGGGGTATCCAGGGTGGTGTAATTCCCTTCGTGTGAAGGAAGACCAGCTGAGCTGGGTGTTGTTAGTCCATAAGGGGGACTGTACCCTTGTAGTGAAATCCCAAGAGATTGCTTGGGGACTGGACGTAGGACTCCGGTGGAAAGGAGGTCCGAACTAGGATATATCGTTGTGTCCTTTGTGTGATTGCCTTGCTTCTTCTATCCTTCTTGTACTAACTCTAACAATCTGCGAAGTGTGTTTGTGCAATCGTTTTTGTGAACATATTTTTATTGAACAAATTTTTTAAAGTCCCATTCACCCCCCTCTGGGCTCGTCAACTGGGCAACAACTGGTATCAGAGCGAGTCTCTTCGACAAAGAAGAAGATCCAACGATCTGAAGAGTAAAGATCCATGGCAGCCCAAGGCAACAATATTGAAGGTCAGTCTGTCAACCGACCCCCTCTCTTCGATGGTGAAGATTATCCTTACTGGAAGACCAGAATGAAATACTTTCTACAAGGCCACGATTATCAAATTTGGTCTATAGTAGAAGAAGGTGATCTGTTAGTCACAAATGAGAAAGCGCAGTGGACAGATGATGACGGAAAGAAGATCTCCTTGAATTGCAAAGCAAAGAGCATCTTATGCTGTGCTCTAAGTAAAAAGGAGTTTAACAGAGTCTCAGCCTACAAATCCGCAATGGAAATGTGGGAAAAGCTCAGGATCACATATGAAGGCACAGACAAGGTGAAAGAAACAAGAATTGACATTCTTGTGACTCAATATGAAAGATTTCAGATGGAGCCAGGAGAAACAATCTCTCAAATGTTCAGTAGTTTTACAGATATCATCAATGGATTAGTTGGACTCGGCAAGACCTACCCAATGGGAGATATGGTCAGAAAAATACTTAGATCCCTACCATCCTCTTGGACTCCCAAGGTAACAGCTATAGAAGAGGCCAAGACTTGAAGACAATGTCATTGGAAAAGCTCATTAGGTCCCTCATGGCCCATGAGATAAACATGGAGAGATTAGGAGAATCATCTAGTAGGAAGAAGCACACCAATGCCCTCAAGACAGTAGAAGACAGCTCTGAGGAACAATCTGAAGACGAAGCCAGTAGTGAAGACAGTGAAAAAGGAGAAGCACTATCTAGGAGACTGAAACGCATCTTAGCCAAGAAGAAGAAGTACCAGTCTAGAAGGAGATATTTCAAGAAAAACAAAGAATACAAGAAGCAAGAAGGAAGGGACTCAAAGAAAACTGAGCCTATCTGTTATGAATGCAACAAACCTGGACATCTGAGACCAGATTGTCCTAGGTTAAAGAAGACTGGTCAACCAGAAAAATCCAAGAAGCTGCACAAGAAATTCAAAAGAAAAGCCATGGCAGCAGCTTGGGATAATAGCAGTGACTCGGACAGCGAGTTAAGCTCAAGTAGTGAGGAAGAAGACAAAGCCAACCTGGCGTTCATGGCCAACACTGAAGAAAAGGAGACATCTTCAGTAAACAACTCCTCAGGTAACTTCAAAAATGCCAATCTGCTCCTGATGAGTAAAACAACAAAAAGCATCCGAATGGGTATGGATAGAGGAAGCTCATAAACATCCTTTTTTCAGTTTTTTTTTTTTAATTTACACTTCTATTTTCATTTTAGTTTCAGTAAACTACAATGCTACTAACAATGTTTGCAAGTTATCATTAGATCAATGCAGGCAATAATTCTGAAGACTTGACAAACAATCAGTCAAGAGATCAATAGGTCGACACACCAAGAAACACCTGTCGACAAACAAGTAAAGAATCCTCAAGAGGACCCTCCCTATCAGGGGGAGCCTTATGCTTAGGGGGAGTCTCACACTCAGGGGGAGCATTCGCTAAGAGGGAGTTATTCATCTTCGACAATTATTGTTGAACCCCTCTCTGGTAAGAAATTCTCTCAAAAGGGGGAGAATATGCATGGTAAGACCCTTCCTTTTTGGTTAGTGACAAAAAGGGGGAGAGTAAGTATGCACTGTGAATTTTCTGTGTATTTTCTTGTCTTAGGTATCTTTGTCAGAAAATTCGCATAAATTTTGTCATCACCAAAAAGGGGGAGATTGTTGAACCACTCTTTTATTACCCTCATATTTTGGTGCTAACAAAATTTATGATTAGATTATTTCATGAATATTTATGATTATTTTATGGCGCACTAAATTGATAAAGTCAATGTCTAATTTCATATACATCGATTTCACTTCAAGTGCCAGAACGATTCGCTTTGTGGCAATAAGATTAAGGATTTGTTAAGAAATCGATCTCACAACGATTTCTTAAGTGGCCATAATGATTTGTTAAGAAATCGATCTCAGAACGATTCCTTTTGTAGCCATAATGATTTGCTCTCAGAACGATTCGTTAAGTCTCTCATAACGATTTGTGAAGAGACCAGAACGATTTGTTCACATCGATTTCTTCATTCGCAACGATTTCTTAAGAGCTACATCGATTTCTTGTGTGGGAACAACGATTTGGTCTCACATCAGTTTCTTTGGAAAGAACATCGATTTCTTTGTAAGAACAACGATTTGTACATGAATTTCCTTATAACTTCACAACGATTTGCACATCGACTTGTTCATAGCTTCACAACGATTTATTCGTACAACGATTTCATAAGTCATGAATGCATCGATTTTATGTTTATAACGACTTGATATTTAACAGCATTGATTGAATAGTCAAAGTCTTCGCATATATATTTATGACATATGTGCATTTAATGAAGACTGAACGTAACTCTGCATGCATGCAAATGATCTTTCCTCTATCATGCTTACTCTTTTAAACACCTTTTTTAGAACAGCAAATGGCATCACTATTCTGATGAAACATTCTTTCTAACGCTGATTGACAACCAAAGACAGCTTAGCTGTCTACTGTTTAAGCTAATAAATGTGTGCAGGTCACTGACAGCATATCGTCATACAACGTTGGACCATGTTGAAGCCGAAGGACATCTGAGGAGATCCTATCTCTTTGCGTGCACAAATGGATAACGGACTGTTGACTGGAAGCTTCCAAGTGTCAAGCAGTCTAACGTAAACAAATGCTTAGAGACAACGGACTTCTCAACGTTCGAATTTGAAATAAACGTATATATAGAAGACTGAAGCTCCAGAACAAATAGAGAGGATACAGAGAAGAAAACAACGCTCCCATTCCTTTTGAAGATTCTTCTGCGAGCATCTGAAAGAGCAAAGTCTCACTCCTTCTGTCTAGCTCTTGGCTCTCTGAGTTCGGTGTAGATCTTTATGAGAGCCTTTAGCACTGAGAGAGATCACTCCCTATTCTGTAGATCTTTTATCCTCTCAGTCTTTGCTTCAGATCAAGCACCTGTCCTATTAGCTTGATCTAGGGGCGTCTATTTCCTGAACACATTTGTATGTGTTGTTCCCTTCGTGTGTGAAGGAAGACCTGGGGGTGCCAGGGTGTTGTTCCCTTCTTAGAGAAGGAAGACCAGCTGTGTGCTGGGTGTAGAACCACACTGGGGTTTGTACCAGGAGGTTTACTTCTGCGCTTGTAAAAGAAGTGGGCTGCCTTCTTGCCCGGAAAGAGAAGAAGACCTGGTGGGGTATCCAGGGTGGTGTAATTCCCTTCGTGTGAAGGAAGACCAGCTGAGCTGGGTGTTATTAGTCCATAAGGGGGACTGTACCCTTGTAGTGAAATCCCAAGAGATTGCTTGGGGACTGGACGTAGGACTCCTGTGGAAAGGAGGTCCGAACCAGGATATATCGCTGTGTCCTTTGTGTGATTGCATTGCTTCTTCTATCCTTCTTGTATTAACTCTAACAATCTGCGAAGTGTGTTTGTGCAATCATTTTTGTGAACAGGTTTTTATTGAACAAATTTTTTAAAGTCCCATTCACCCCCCCTCTGGGCTCGTCAACTGGGCAACACTTTTCTCATTATTAGTAAGATTAATGGTTTTAAAATTATAAACTTTAGATTAACCATTAAAACATTGAAATATTCATAAGAATAAACAACAGAAGAGAAAGTAATCCTTCAGGTAGAAAATTTACAACATTATGAAACCACTTACTCAAGACAAGTAAAAAAGGTAATCTTGGAAAGATGACAAGACAAGCCAAGATACATTGAATTAAAAATATCTAGCTTGAATTTTTCAAAACTTTTAAATATTTTCATCATCAAATTTTTTTTTTAATTACCACAAATGAACAATCTGATTTCCCTTTTCTTTTTCATGCAAGAGCCCATGCTTTTTACACACGAGAGCTCCTCATTACTTAAGTAGGGTAATCATCTTGTTTCAGGGAAAGTGTGCATCTTTTCATGTGAGGATACATGTTGGTTAGACACAAGAATCCCCAGTTACTCAGAATGCACAAGCAAAATTTTTAACGACCCTGAACAGAATTAACTAGCTCATCATGACATACAATAGATCCACTGATTTTAACAGAGGTTTGCAGTTTCTCAGAGCATAGTCATTGTTCTACTATTTAGAAGACTTTAACTATTAAAAGTCTATGAGAATCTTTTTGAATCAAGAAGATTTTTCAAGACAAAGTATCTCAGATGCCTTGAAATTCTGACCAGAGAAACCAAATTACATGAAGATTTTTAGAGTTTGATAAAATGCAGTTCTCACTTGATGAATTAATTTCTGCACTGTTATTTAACCTTTTGAACTTTTCAGAAACTTTTAAAGGTTGAACTAGAAATTTATAATCCACAAACCACAACCTTTTACTTTCAGAGATAAAGGAGTTTAAAACTAGTATAAATGAATTTAACCCCCCCTGAGAAATTGCCTAGAAATTCATTTTTCCACAATGAAGTTACTCCCCCTAAAAAATTAACTTATTGAAACAAGGAGGAAAGGAAATAAAACTCCCCCTCAACAATTGCATAAAAGACCCTTGGTATTTGGCAGAGACATATATTCACGCATAGTGAAAGACTCCAGACAAGCTTAACTTGTCCTTCTTCAAGTCACTATTTGATATACCAAATGGACTAATGAAATGTGAGAGGCACGAATTTATTTGTTGGAAGAAGGAAAATTTATTTACAAAAAGGAAAGTGAAGATGTATAGATTGAAAAGAATGGCAAATAGCTTTGGAGTGAAAAGGATAGTGTCGACTCTCTTGCCAAAAGAGTCGACCTTAGTCTGAACAGTCAACACATAAAATTGAGAGGTTTCTTCTTCACAAACTACACAAGAACTGAGCACATTCCATTCAACTCATCTGACCAACTAAACCACTGAGCATAAGTTTTCAACCAATTTTCATCTCAATATTTTATCAGAAATCAGCAAAACAATTTTTCAACAGGCAGCAAGAATTTTATCACATCACAAACAATTGCACAAATAAGCATTTACAACAATTTTCATAAAAATCAATCATGAATCAAGCAAGAAAAGGCCAAGTTCTCTTCTTAAACATGAATATCTTTCATTGCACAAGAGTTTAGTGAATATATTAGCAATTTGCTTTGAAGTTTCAACAAAATGTAATTCAAAAGAATTTTTGCTTACTTCATCTCTCAAAAAGTGATGCCTGATTTCTATGTGCTTTGTCCTAGAGTGCTGGATTGGATTTTTAGCCAAACTAATTGCACTAGTGTTATCACACAAAATTGGGACACATCCAAGATCTACTTGGTAGTCTTGGAGTTGATGTTTAATCCATAACACTTGAGTGCCACAACTCCCTGCAGCAACATATTTTACTTCTACAGTAGAGAGAGCAACCGAGTGTTGTTTCTTGAAAGCCCAATAGACTAAACACCCTCCCAAAAATTGGCAATAGCCACTAGTACTCTTTCTGTCCAACTTACATCCAGCATAATCCGCATCTGAGTAAGATATCAAGTTAAACTCACTAGATGCAGGATACCACAATCCCAACTCATGAGTTCTTGCAAGGTATCTGAAAATTCTTTTTACAGCACTCATGTGGGATTCTCTAGGACTAGCCTGAAACCTAGCACACATGCACACTGAGAATTGAATGTCTGGTCTAGATGTTGTTAAATAAAGTAAGGATCCAATCATACCTCTGTAAATTTTTGGATCTACAAGGTTACCTTTCAGATCAGCATCCAAACTGACAGTGGTGCTCATTAGGGTTGCCATGGCTTTGGTATTCTCCATCTTGTATTTTTTCAGCAAATCTTGAATGTATTTTGATTGATTAATAAAAGTCCCTTCCTTTGTTTGAACAACCTGCAATCCAAGAAAGAATTTGAGTTCTCCCATTAAACTCATTTCAAATTCATTAGTCATCAATTCAACAAATTTCTTACACAATGAGGATTTTGTTGATCCAAAGATAATATCATTAACATAAATTTGGACTAGCAAGATATCCTTTCCTTGAACTTTTGTAAAGAGTGTTTGATCTACCTTACCTCTTGTATACCCTTTACCTATAAGGAATGAGCTCAACCGATCATACCATGCCCGGGGAGCTTGCTTCAAACCATATAAAACTTTGTCCAATTTAAACCCATGATTAGGAAGGTTAGTGCATTCAAAACTAGGAGGTTGTTCAACATAAACTTCCTCCTTAATCAATCCATTCAAAAATACACTTTTAACATCCATTTTCTACAGTTTAATACCATGAGCACATGCAAAAGAAAGTAAAATCCGAATTGCTTCTAACCTAGCTACTGGAGCAAAGGACTCTTCAAAATCAACTCAAAATTCATGATTATAGCTGTGGTGACCAAATCTGGTCACCTAGGCCCATGATGGCTCGTTACGGCCCATTCACGTCCTGTCAACCAACGTGGCACCGTCATCGAAGGGCACGCCCTCTCCAGGATGGCTCAAAGACCTCCATTGTGTGACTCCCGTGATCGGAAGCTGTCAGGTTCCGCTGCGGCGTACCTCCGAGCAGATCACCCGCCTTCCCTTACCGAACAACTATGAACAGCTTCCGAGCAAGAACAGTGACTCCGCTCCATGAAACTACCCTCGATGTTACCGAACAGCATGTTCGAGCCCCCACGTGGGTCACCTGCTCGGAAAGCGTTTCCAAAGGGTTCCGAGCAGGCTCTCTGGCTTCCAGAACGGTTGTAACCGTCTCAGGCCACGTTCTCCACCATCAAGGGGCGTGAACTGCCTGGCAGCCTAACGGGCATCGGAGTCATAACTCCTCCCGTTATGCGCGTGCGTCAAGGCGCCTCTTCAGGCACGATCTGCCCAACGTTACGCACGTTGGCCTCTACACCAACGCCTATAAAGGCACAGGTACAGTACCATGCAACGGTACGTTCTCTTCCTCACGCGAACACATTCTCGCATTCCGAAACCCCCTGCCTCACAAGTTCTCCACTGACTTAGGCATCGGAGGGTTTCCCCGGTTTTCACCGGGCCTCCTGATCCTATTCTGGTTTTGCAGGTCTTCGTCCTCACCAGCAATCGTCTTCCCTCTCTTATTCCAGTGGAGGCCCGTTTGGCTCAGGTCCAAACAGGATTACACCACCACATTTGGCGCCGTCTGTGGGAACAACACTGCCATGGCTCGAGGGCGATCCTCATACCAGAATATAGGAAGCAGGGCGACGAGGTCTCGCCAATCACGAGGGGCCTCTCGTCGCCAATCTCCTCCTGGGGACGTCGCCGGCACTGCTACCGGCGCAAATCACGACGTCCCAGTACCAACGGCTGCCGCACCGGCAACGGCCCTCGAAGTGGCAGAGCTTCGGGGGCAAATGCATCAGTTGACGGGCGTCTGCCTCGCCCTACAGGCCCAGTTGGCGGGGGTTGCGGCCCCGGCGGTCTCCCTGCCACGCGACCGGCGGGCGGAATCGTCACATCGACGCTCCCGCGTCCCCCCAGCGCCGCAGGAGCAGCAGGCGGACTCACCACGCCGGTCCCTCCGGGCCCCATCGGAGGAGCGGGCACCAGAGCGCCGCGGGCGCTCGCCCCGGCGTTCTATCGTCTCACCCCGTCCGCCACGATCGGTCGTGGGAGGCAACTCCCACGCCTCTGGACGTGGGGGCCCCGCCAACTCCGAGCAGGAGCTCGCCAGGCGTCTCCGGCGTGTGGTCGACCTCGAACGCCGCATGGACGCGATGGTTCAGCGTGCGGAGGGCAAGGCTCCAGCGGAGGACGACTTGGACTTCCGCTCTCCTTTCAGTAGGGAGATTCTGGAGGCCCTGGTCTCCTCCAAGCTCCCTCTTCCCACCATCGCGCCCTACGACGGCACTACTGACCCGGCCGACCACATCCACGGCTTCGAATCGCATATGGTGTTCCACGGAGCATCAGATGCGGCCAAGTGCAGGGCTTTCCCTGCAACCCTTAAGGAGACCGCCAGGGCTTGGTTTGAAACCCTCCCTGCGGGCTCTATCACCTCCTTCCGCCAATTGAAGAAGTCCTTTCGGGACAACTTCCTTGGTGGAAGGTCCCAGCCGCGGACGGCGGCTTCTCTCCTGACCGTGCGCCAGAAGAAAGGCGAGGCCCTCTGGGACTTCGTCAAGAGGTTCCGAACAGAGGCGCTTCGCATCTCGCGCCTGGACGTCCCCCTAGCCACCAGTGCTCTCATCCAGGGCACTCGTGACGGCTTTCTACAAAGGACTCTCGGCGTCCAGCAACCCGCCACCCTCGCCGAACTACTCTCCATCGCGCAGCGCCACGCGGCCTGCGAGGAGAGCCTGGCGGCGAGCAGGGCCGAACAGGGGGAGCAGTCGGAAAAAAAGCGACCTTCCGACAACGGTTCCGACCGTGATCGGAAGAAGGGACGACGCAATGGCGATTCTCCGCGTCGTCCGCGCCCCTTCACCAACTACACCCCCCTCACTGTGGCTCCCGAACAAATCCTGGCAGAGATCAGGGATGAAGCTTTTGTTCGGTGGCCCCAGAGAATGCGCTCCGACCCCCGGAAGCGCGATCAAAATAGGTACTGTCGCTTTCATCGCGACCACGGCCACGACACCTCCGAGTGCCGCCAGCTTAAGGACGAAATCGAAGACCTTATCAAGCGCGGCTACCTTGGACGGTTCGTGCGCCGGAACGAAGGGCGCCGGAACGAAGAGCGCCCCCGACGTCGAGACCGCACTCCCGAGCAGCCGATCAACAACGAACCCAATGGGCAAGAGATCAATGTGATCGCGGGAGGTTTCGGTGCGGGCGGTGAAAGCACTCGAAGCCGACGCGATTACGCAAGGCGAGTGCATGTCGTAGACAGGCCCCCGGCTGTTCGGCTGGCCCCATATCCTACCAGTCCCGCACGCGCACAGTCCGAAGATGTTATAACCTTCTCGGACGAAGATCTTGTAGGGGTTACGACCCCGCACATGATGCGCTGGTCGTTTCGGCCACCATCAACCATTGTAATGTGCGCCGGATTCTGGTAGATAATGGAAGTGCCCCCGACGTCTTGGCTTACGACTGTTTCGTTCTCATGGGCCTGCGCGCCAATCAACTTACTCCTGTAAATTCGCCATTGTTCGGTTTTTCGGGAGTTTCGGTCCAGCCCATGGGAAGGATTCGCCTTCCGATCACCTTGGGAACAGCTCCAAAGGCTGTGACCAAGATTGTTGACTTTCTGGTCGTCAACAATATGCCTGGATACAACGCTATCCTAGGCAGAGGTCTGATCGGCCGCATAAAGCAATACCTTCGTCGCTCCATCAGAAGATGAAGTTTCCCACTTCGAGCGGTGTGGGCGAAGTGCTCGGATGTCAGCGCGAGTCTCGCCGTTGCTACGTCCTCTCCCTAAGAGACAAGCAACCACTCGCTGTTCCGGCTCCTCCGACCTCCGATCAGCCTTCAACTAGTCGGGGGACGCCTGCCGAAGACTTAATCCCCATTCAAGTGGACGACGACCCCGAACACGTCTTGTACATTGGCGCCCTGTTGACAGAGGCCGAGCAGCAACGCTACACAGCTTTCCTGCTGGCCAATTTGGACGTGTTCGCTTGGTCTGATGACGAGCTTCCAGGCATTCCCCCGGAAGTCATGGTGCATCGCCTTCGGTTGGATCCACGAATCCCGCCAGTGCAGCAAAGAAGGCGACCCGTGAACCGAGAACGGCAGACCGTGATTCAGGATCACGTGACCAAAAGCCGAACTGTCGGGCTCCTCCGAGAAGCCCAATATCCAAATGGATCTCCAATGTGGTCCTCGTACGCAAGCCCAATGGCAAATGGCGTGTGTGCGTGGATTACAAGACCTTAATAAGGCGACGCCCAAGGATAACTTCCCATTGCCGCGCATTGATCAGCTGGTGGACGCTACTTCCGGGCACGAGCTCCTCAGCTTTTTGGATGCCTACTCTGGTTACCACCAGATCAGCATGCATCCCCCGGATCAAGACGCCACTACGTTCGTCACAGACCTAGGCTTATATTGCTTCACCAGGATGCCTTTTGGTCTGAAGAATGCAGGTGCGACTTACCAGCGGCTGGTCAACAAGATGTTCGAGCAGCAGATCGGGCGAAACATGGAGGTTTACGTCGACGACATGTTGGTCAAGACTCTTCCGAGTACCGATCACATTTCCGACCTCCAGGAGACTTTCGCAACTTGCGAAGGTATAATATGAAGCTCAATCCAGCCAAGTGCGCGTTCGGTGTTCGGTCGGGTAAGTTCCTGGGTTCCTCGTATCAAACAGGGGAATAGAGGCGAACCCGGAAAAAATCCAAGCCGTACTTGAGATGTCCAGTCCGAAGACAGTGCGCGACGTCCAGCGTCTAACAGGACGTCTTGCCGCGCTGAACAGGTTCATGTCCCGAGCAGCAGAAAGAAGTTTTAACTTCTTCAAGTTGCTCCGAGGCCCTAAAAACGCCTCGAAGCAAGGGGGGCAAGTACTGTGGACTGACGAATGCGAAGCTGCCTTCACTGAGCTGAAGGCATATTTGGCAGCCCCTCCTGTTCTCTCAAAGCCTGTGCTCGGAGAACCCTTGTTCGTGTACCTCTCGGTCACCGAACACTCCATCAGTGCGGTCTTGATCAGAGAATTAGGAGCGGCACAGTATCCAGTGTACTATATCAGCAGGGTCCTCCAAGAAGCTGAAAGGAGGTACCCCAGAGCAGAAAAGCTTGCCCTTGCTCTTGTCACAGCTGCACGGAAGCTCAGGCCCTACTTTCAGGCCCATTCCGTTACAGTGCTTACCGATCAACCGCTGAAATCCATCTTGCAGCGGCCGGAGGCTTCCGGTAGGTTGGTTAAGTGGGCAATCGAGCTGGGAGAGTTTGACATCAGCTTCCGACCAAGGACGGCAATCAAAGCGCAGGCGTTAGCAGATTTCGTGGCGGAATGCACCCTTCCGGCCGAGCAGGATCCACCGTTGGCAGACGAGCCCCCATGGGAGCTTTATGTGGACGGATCCTCTTGTGTCTCCGGAAGCGGGGCAGGTTTGGTCCTCACCTCCCCAGAGGGGTTAGAGTTCCAATACGCCCTCCGTTTCCGCTTTCCAGCCTCCAACAACGTCGCCGAGTACGAAGCCTTGCTTTCCGGTATCCGCATGGCTAGGCACCTCGGAGCCATTCGGCTTAGAGTCTTTAGTGACTCCCAGTTGGTCGCCAGCCAGGTGAGCGGACAGTTTGGAGCAAGGGAACCTCGCATGGCTCAATACCTCCAACAGGTCAAGAGCCAGACAGAGGGCCTCGTATACTTCGAGGTTATACATGTTCCACGGGAGCAGAACGCGCGAGCTGATGCGCTGGCCAAATTGGCATCTTCAGGTGACATCACCCCTTCTCGCTCTGTCTTCATTGAAGAGCTCGCCTTGCCGAGCACAGAGATTGATGTAGCCGCCATAGAAACGGGCCCACCGACCCCAAGTTGGGTGGACCCTCTCTTGGCGTACCTTCTCCGAGGCGAGCTTCCTTCCGAACAGGATGAAGCTCGGAAAGTCAGGATGCGCTCGCAGCATTTCACCCTCGTAGAAGGCAAGCTGTACCGACGGTCCCTTGCAAGACCTCTTCTACGTTGCCTCAACCCTGAGGAGGCCCTCGCAGCCACAGAGGAAGTCCACGAGGGGTTGTGCGGAAGCCATCTGGGGGGCAGAACGCTAGCACGCAGCCTCATCCGAGCAGGGTTCTGGTGGCCTTCCTTCAGAAGGATTGCATGTCCTTCGTCAGGAAATGCCCAGAATGCCAAAGTTCGGAGTACTCATCAAGCAACCGGCCGAACAACTTCACAGTCTGTTCGAGCCGCGCCCCTTCGCCAGATGGGGCATTGACATCTTGGGCCCCTTTCCAGAGGCCCAAGGGCGAAGAAGTTCCTTTTTGTGGCCATCGACTACTTCACCAAGTGGATCGAGGCCGAACCCGTTGCCACAATCACCGAACAAGCCGCGTGGAAGTTCGTATGGAAGAACCTTCTCTGCAGGTTTGGCATCCCAAGGGTGATTACATCTGACAACGGGAGACAGTTCGACAGCACCTTCTTCAAGCAAAAGTGCGCCGAGCTCGGGATCTACAACCACTTCACCTCCGTGGCTCATCCCCAGGCTAACGGTTTGGTCGAAAACGCCAACCGAACATTGCTGCACGGGATCCGAACCAGAGTGGAGGCTGCAGGTGGATCATGGATCGATGAGCTCCCAAATGTCCTTTGGTGTCACCGAACAACTGCTCGGGTAGCTACAGGGGAAACACCTTTCCACCTAGCCTACGGCTCAGAAGCAGTTGTACCTTTGGAAGTAGCCCTTCCAACCATCCGAACAACCCACTTCGACGAAGCCGCCAATAACCGTGCTCTCCGAGAGAACTTGGACATGCTGGGCGAACGACAAAGCGACGCCAGCATTCGCCTCGTTTCTTATCAACAACGGCTTGCGCAATATTATAATGCGCGAGTCAAGGAGAGGCGGTTCAACGTGGGAGATTTGGTCTTGCGCCGCTGTTCGGCTTCGGACCCCCGAAGAGCAGTCGGCAAACTTGCCATCAAATGGGAAGGACCTTATCAGGTCACCCACGTCCTTGGGAAAGGCTCATATAAGCTAACTACTCCTAGTGGCGAGGCCATTCCCAGGACTTGGCATGTCTCTAATCTTAAGGCTTATCATCTATAAAAGCCTTCTTTCAGCATCCAACCTCTCTTCTCCTTACTCCTGTTGCTTCATGAGCATTTGGCATAGATACCTGATCGGAACCTCCTTTACGGTACCCAACGATCTGCGTCTTACATGCAATGCTCACGAAGCTAACGGATTCCGATCCGAGCAGGAACAACCACAACAGGGAGAAGATAGAGAAAGAGACGCTACAGAAAAACTCGTAAAGCAGAGGATTTCATTTATAAGAAGTTCTTGTGCTTACAAACAGCCTTCCTTGGCCGATGTTACAAAAAGCGAAGTACAAGAAGACGTGAGGCAAGGGGATTAAGGAGCTTGTTCGGAAGGACCAGCATCCTCACCCGAAGAAGGCATCCGCCCAGACTGAAATTGTGCGAACCGCACACCATCTAAGCGGACATCTTGGGTACGGCGTTGACATTCCCGAACAGCAGCCTCGAAGGCTTCTTGGGCGCGTTCGGCCCAGGAAAGCCTCTCCCCCACCTCCTTCCCAGCATTGAGGCCCACTTTGTAGCAGCGAGCCCCATACTGCTCCAAGTCTTCCTTGTACTCTGGCCCAGTCTTATAGTCAGCAACGGCACGGGCCTCCGCATCTACTACTACCTTGGCTAGGGCGTCCTTTTCGGCCCGCGCCAAGGTAGCATCCAGCTTCGCGGCATGAAGAGCAGCTCTGAGGTCCTTCACCTCCTCCTCCAGCGCCGCCTCGCGAGCTTTATGCCTTGCCGAAAGGTCATCACAGAAGGCTACCTGCGCCTCGTAGAGATACCTCTGTCTCTGGCCCCGAACAGCTAAAGCCTTCAGAGTGGCCAGCGACTTGGACATTTCGTCCGCAAGCGCCTCTACGTCGACGTCGCTCAAACCATCTTCTGTCTGCCACTCCGGCTGGTAACCTTCCACTGACTTCTCCGGAGTCTGTTCGGAAGGAAGGTCCAAGCACCTTGCCAACCGTTCAAGACGAGAAGCAGTGGGGCTCGCAGGCAGCTCCCTTGGCGTATCCTCCATCCGACGAAGGGTCGCCTCCAGCGCTGCCACCGAAGGAACTCCAAGAGGTTCTCTCAGAAGCACCTCATTAAGAGGCCTTCGGTCGTCTTCGGACCCTTCATCCCGGGCAGCACCCGCAGCCTCCCCCCCAATGTCTTTGACTCCTTTGGAGGTTGCTTCTGCGTTAGCAACCACCTCGGAGGGGGGCAGGGGGGGTAGGATTCTCCCGGTTGAAGTGGCAACCTCTTCGGACGCCCTCGCCGTTGCGGCCGCCTCCGCAATGGTCCCTGCTGCAGGAACCATTCCTTGCTCTGGAGGCGCTGCTGTCACCGCGCTGCTCGGAACCACCCCAGCAGGGGCGGAAACTCCCGTTGCGCAAGTGTCCTCCTCCTGCCGAGCAGGTGACGCCGTAGCTTCTCTGCTCCTCCTAGAGGATACCTCCGCGATGTTGCTGGAAACACCGCGCTCGGCACCTCCAGCATTGGAAGCACCGGAGGGCGCCCTATCTCTCGCGCAGGGGGAGCCCCCGGCTTCTCCACCGACAGGACTCTCAGACCCTTCGCTCACCAAGATGAGCCCCAGCTCGGTCGCCATCCTCTGGGCGACCTCGGGGCGAGTCGCGGAGGCCACCCGCGGCGCTCCCTCATCAGCCGATTGCACGGCCCTACTGTTCTTGCGCAGCAGCAACTGCGCCCCTTCCTCTTCCGCTGCGGTCCCCTCCTCGTCACTTGGAGGAGTAGCCGGACTGCCTTCTGCTTTTTCCGAGCACGAAGCTGTTCTGCTTCCTCCGCGCTCTCGTCAACCAGAACGGGCCTCTTCTTCGCAGAAGGTTGGCTCGCTTGGTCATCTTTCTCCCGAGGAGCTCGGGCCCCGGCCGTTACCACCTCCTTAGTGGCCTTCTTCTTCAAACGAATCTTTCCAGGCCCCTTCTCAGGAGCCTGCGCCTTGTTCGGGCGCCCTTCGGCAGTTGATGGAGCAACAAGTGCCGTTGTCACCGCGGCACCAACCCTCACCGCGGAAGGAACCCGAACAACAGCGGCGACGTCGTCACCTTCATACACCCTGTGCGCTAACACAGGGATCTGTTCGGCGAACTCATCATTCGCCTCTTCATCTCTTCCTGCCTCCAGCTCTGCAGCCGCTGCGCACAAAGAAGATAGGAAGAAGAAAGGTCAGTATGAGGTCACCAAACCTAAGAGTAAACCACCGAGAGACAGTATACTTACTCCATGGTTTGCTGAGCCCATACTTAACGAGCATGAACTCGGTCACATACCCTTCTCCATTCCGAACACCTGCTCGGAGAAGTGCATCTGATGCCCTCGCCTCATCCTGGATAAGCTTCGGAAAGCTATCCTTCTGTGCCGGGCGAATGACTGTGGGGAACCCCCACTCGGCACCACTCCGGTGGCGCACGAAGAACAGCCTGTCCATCCAACCCTTGTTGTTGGAATACTTGCTGGACAGGCCGATGTGCATCCGGTCTGTTCGGTGCTTGGCGTAGTAGACATCTGCTCCCGACGCCCGCGAAGCAGACAACTTGAAGGCGCTCGGAAGACGTCCGCCGAGCCCCGGATTCCTTTAACTTGCAGACAACACCGAAGATACAGATGTATCTCCAGTGTTGGGCGTCAGCTGTATTGGCGAAACGCCCCAAGTGTTAAGAAGCGCCTTCGCCACCTCCGGCAACGGCAGCCGGAAGCCTGCCTCCAGATGGTCCACGGATAGGAGCAGGCAACCTGGTTATTCACCAGGATCGTGTCGCTTCCCCTGGCGTCGACGATCTCGTACTCGTCCCCAATCCGGAAGCGCTCACGAAGACCACTGAAGTGGCGGTATCGTGGTCCGCTCGGCACTGCGACAGTCACCCCGCTAGCTCCGGCAGCGGCTTTCCCCTGCTCGCCATCGCCGGAAGGACTGCAGAAAGCGGCAACGGCGCGGAGAGAACGAAGCAGAAGACAGGGAGAGGAGAAGGCAAGGAAGCACGAAGATCTCAAAGATGGAGGGTTTCTGGGAGGCGTAGCTCCCGCCCTCGTCTGTCCCCTCCTTATAAGGGAAGAGGAGGGAACGAAATTCGAGGCGGGCCCTAAAATGCCGCTCCTTCCGATTTTGAAAACGCCCTTCGGGTACAGCGTTGGCAACCGTCCGAACGCAGCGGCGGCACTGCAAGTATGGCGCGGCTTTGCACCATCATGATGGGTTAGCCGTTTGACAGGACCCTAAGCGGCGGCATCCCGCAACGGGCCCTCGCATTTAAATGCGGAAGCGACGCCCTCGAAGCCCTCGTTTCACCGAGCCATACGCGGGCGTGGGGGGCAAGTGTGGTGACCAAATCTGGTCACCTAGGCCCATGATGGCTCGTTACGGCCCATTCACGTCATTGTCAACCAACGTGGCACCGTCATCAAAGGGCACGCCCTCTCCAGGATGGCTCAAAGACCTCCATTGTGTGACTCCCGTGATCGGAAGCTGTCAGGTTCCGCTGCGGCGTACCTCCGAGCAGATCACCGCCTTCCCTTACCGAACAACTATGAAAAGCTTCCGAGCAAGAACAGTGACTCCGCTCATGAAACTACCCTCGATGTTACCGAACAGCATGTTCGAGCCCCACGTGGGTCACTGCTCGGAAAGCGTTTCCAAAGGGTTACGAGCAGGCTCTCTGGCTTCCAGAACGGTTGTAACCGTCTCAGGCCACGTTCTCCACCATCAAGGGGCGTGAACTGCCTGGCAGCCTAACGGGCATCGGAGTCTAACTCCTCCCGTTATGCGCGTGCGTCAAGGCGCCTCTTCAGGCACGATCTCCAACGTTACGCACGTTGGCCTCTACACCAACGCCTATAAAGGCACAGGTACAGTACCATGCAACGGTACGTTCTCTTCCTCACGCGAACACATTCTCGCATTCCGAAACCCCTGCCTCACAAGTTCTCCACTGACTTAGGCATCGGAGGGTTTCCCGGTTTTCACCGGGCCTCCTGATCCTATTCTGTTTTGCAGGTCTTCGTCCTCACCAGCAATCGTCTTCCCTCTCTTATTCCAGTGGAGGCCCGTTTGCTCAGGTCCAAACAGGATTACCACCACAATAGTTTTTGCTACAAGCCTAAACTTTGTTTCTAATTACTTGCCTTCTTCACTT
Source organism: Colocasia esculenta (assembly GCA_014218235.1). Classification (NCBI taxonomy): domain Eukaryota; kingdom Viridiplantae; phylum Streptophyta; class Magnoliopsida; order Alismatales; family Araceae; genus Colocasia; species Colocasia esculenta. The sequence continues at coordinate 20,710,673 of CM024764.1, read as the reverse complement.
GTTTGTTTCTAAAAACCCATTTAGTTCCAATCACTCCTGAGAAGAAGGTCTTGGAACCAAATGCCAAACTTATTCTTTCAAATGATTTAATTCTTCATATATGGCATTATCCAGAAAACATCTTTAGAGCATCCCCAATATTCTTAGGTTCAATTTGTGAAACAAGAGCCATTTGATCAAGTTCAGAAATAGCCTTAAAATGAGATCTAGTCCTAGGAGGGTCAAGTAAATTACCAATAATACTTTCCTGGGGATGATCTCTTAGCATTCTTATGTTCAGCTGATCTCTTTCTCTATCTAGATTTTTCTTTGCTGTCGATTCCTTTTCATCCATGTCTTTAGCTTCTTCTCCTTCAAGGAATTCTCCATCTTCTTTTTCCCTACACATATCAACATCAAGTTCATCAAATGTGATATGAGGGGATTCCTCAACAATTTGATCTTTTAAATTAAAAACTCTCTAAACCCTTGAATGATCAGAATACCCAAGAAAGATCCCCAAATCACTCAGATTCAAATTTATCCAGGTCATATTTATTGTTAACCAGAATGAAGCATTTAGCACCAAATACTTTAAAATGAGCAATGGAAGGTTTCTTACCTTTCAGTAATTCATAAGGAGTCTTTTTGCTAAGAGGCCTTACCATTGCACGATTTATGATATAACAAGAAGTGTTTACTGCCTCTGCCCAGAACTTTCTTGGCAGTCCACTCTCAATCAGCATTGTTCTTGCCATTTCCACAAGAGTTCGGTTCTTTTTTCTACAACTCCATTTTGTTCAGGAGTTCTTGGTGATGAAAACTTGTGGGAAACCCCTTCTTCCCTGCAAAAAATTTTCAAAGTCAGTGTTTTCAAATTCACCACTGTGATCAGACATGATTGAAATTATTTTAAATTTTCTTTCCTGAACAATTTTCTTATAAAATTCATGAAATTCTATGAAAGCATCATTCTTGTGAGCAAGAAAGAACACCCAAGTAAATCTGGAGTAGTCATGAACAAGAACATACCCAAACTTTTTCCATTTATACTGTTTGTCCTTGTGGGTCCAAACAGATCCATGTGAATAAGCTCAAAAGGTTTAGAGGACTGACTTTCAGATCTACTTTTAAAAGATTTTCTTGTTTGCTTACCTTGAGTGCATGCTTCACAGATTTTCAAATTTTGTTTGAAGGAAATTTCAGGTAAGCCTTTAACCATGTTAAATTTTACCAACGTATGTAGCATATTGTAGCTAGCATGACCTAGTCTACGATGCCACAAGCAAGCAAGATCATTTTTATTGGCAGTTTAAACATAAGTTGGTGTTTTCAGGTTCATCAAGATCAACCATGTAGACATTGTTTATTCTTTTTCCAGAGAATTTCACACATTTTGAATTAGGTTCAAAAATTGTACAACCAAGAGAGTCAAAGATTACCTTGTGACCCTTGTCACATAGTTGGCTTATACTCAGAAGATTGTACTCTAATCCTTCCACCAGAAGAACACCATCAATAGAGTTGGAAAGATTTCTGCCTACCTTATCTGAACCAACAATCTTACCTTTGTTATTTCCTCCAAAAGTAACATGTCCAGCCTTCTTTTCAGACAAAAGACAAAATTTATCTTTATCTCCAGTCATATGTCTTGAACAGCCACTATCTAGGTAACACATGTTGTTCTTGGCTGTAAAACATACCTGCACACATAATCAAAGAAAATTCTTTGGAACCCAAGTACAATTGGGTCCCTCCATACCACCCAGATCAAGAACGTAAGAAAGCAAATTCTTCGGAATCCAAATTTGTTTCTTCACAGTGGAGTTACTTTTGTTCTTAACTTTATGTTGGTTTTATTCTTCCTGTTGTTTTCATAATGTTTTGAAACATTTTCATTCATGAATTTTCTACCAGACTTTTTATCAACATTTCCAGAATGAGACCAGAACCTGGTTTGACTCACAAACCCTTTAGGATATCTAGTTCTGTCAAATCCAGCAAAAATCATAGACTTGTGTCGACACCTCGTAGAGATAGTGTCGACCTACATGATTCCATTCTGATTTGTTTTGAGCATTTGTTTGAATAGGTCTTGACCCACTATATGCCCACCTTGTGTGAGACCAAACCTGTGATGGTGTTGGCCTATCATAGTCCATTTTCTTAAATTTTGTGACTTTGTGTATGATTGTGTCGACCTATCATAGGCATAGTGTCGACCTTTCCAGACAGATGATTTCAGATTTTTATTCCTCTGAAAATTGGTTCATTTCCAGCATTGTTTTATTCTTTTATTCAATTTTTCATTGTAAGAAGTTTTGTTGTTTCTCCTTTTTAGATTCTTGTTCATTTTCCATTCATTGTCTGTTGAAGTTGAAGCTTCTGAATTTTTGAAGAAGTAAATGTGATGGTTTCAATCCTACCTCTTTCTTCTTTGAGGGATTGAATCCTACCCTCCCCTTTTCTTGAAATTTACTCTTGTTCCAAGCGAAGCTTCAAGATTATTTTTACCACTTACAAACCTCTTCAATGCTCCTATCTTTTTGTTACTTCTTTTTGCGAACGTCAAGTTCCTTTTTCATTTCAATGTTCACACTGTTCAAGGCAACATTTTTCTCAACTGTAAGAGCTATTTCATTGACATTTTCAGTATTTTGGATTCTCAGTTGATTTACAGTTTCTTTTAGATCATTTATTTCGTTTATCAATTCTTCTTCTTTCTCTTTCACAGAAGTGTCTTGTACAAGGTGACTTATTTTTCTCTTGAGAGTTTTGTTTTCCTTCTTTAGCTCATCATATTGATCCAATAATTTGAAGTAAACATGCTCGCAGTCATTCAAGGTGAAATCTTTGAAAGGAGAACTTACTTCTCTTCTTCTCCTTCTTCTGCTCTGGCCATCAAACACATCTTTGATTGTGTATCTTCAGCATCGGAACTTTCTTCTTCTTCATCTTCTTCTTCCTCGCTCCAAGTTCCAACCATGGCCTTCTGTTTGTTTTTGATCCATCTTGTTGTGTTTCTTCTAAATTTCAGGACATTCAGACTTCACATGTCCTGGTTTCCTGCAGTTATAACAAACAATTCTATCAAATTCTTATTTGTATTCAATTTGGGTTTTGAAAATTATTTGACTGAGATTTCTTTTCAGAAAACCCTTACCTTTTTTTTTTTTCTTAGGAATTTTTTGAAAACTTCGGTTATCAAAGCAAACTTAGCTGAATCATCTTCAGATGTAGATGATTTGCTTTCTCAGTAGCACTTTGTACTAGGACTTACTTTGAGAGCAAGAGGCTCTTCTTTTACATCTTCTTCATTTCTTTTCAATCCAACTCATAGATCATTAAAGAACCTATCAATCATCTACAGTGGTGGGATAAATTTCTAGATTCTCAGTTACTGTAGCTTTAGTGTGCCATATGGGGTCAGAGATCTAAGAATTTCCTAACCAGTCTTTTCAGTGTAGACTTTACCTAAGTATTTAGTTCATTTGTTAACAAGGTCAGCCTATCATACATTTCCGAAATGGTTTCATCATGCTTCATCTTAAAAGCCTCATATTCAGAAACTAACATATTAGCTTTAGTTTCTTTTACCTCAGATGTACCTTCATAAATTACCATTAGGCGATTCCAGATCTCTTTTGCACTTGAACATGATGACACTCTTGAGAACTTAGTTGGATGGAGTGAACACTGCATTATGTTCATCGCACTCCAGTTGGCATTTGATTAGTTGATCTCTTCCTGAGTCCGCTTCTCTTCATCCTCGGACAGCTCATAAGGTCCATTGCTCCCACACTTCCATATCTGATGGTCTTGTGCTCGCAAGAAAAACCTACATACGAGTTTTCCAATATGCATAATTAGTACCATCAAAATAAGGAGGTCTGTTTACAGAATGACCCTCAGCAATATAACCCTAGATTCCATATACAAGATCTCTCCTGGTTGTGAAACAAAATAAATTGAAGAACCAGGCTCTGATACTACGTGTTAAGTGTAGAAGGATTATCTAGAGGGGGGGTGAATAGAGAATCCTCAAAATTATATGCCAATTTGAAAACTATAATTAGTGAGAGTGAGATCAAATTGGATGATCGACATGCAGTGCAGTGAAATCAAAAACACACAAGAGAAAGCAGAATATTTAAGGTGGTTTGGCTCCAATGAGGAGACCTACGTCACACCCCTCAACAAATCAGTAAGGGCTCCACTACAAGGACAACTGTGTGAGACTCTCACAACAACGCTGATTCACAGCTTCTTCACATCCCTGACTCACGCTTGAACAAACTGCTGATTCAGCTGCAAATCTTACAATCAATCACAACAAGTGAAGGATCACCAACATTAAACTTGTCTTCACAAAGAAACAGACGACTAACCAGAGTCAAATTAGAAGAAGTTGAAAAAGTATTGAAGTAGACAGAGTTGGGGAAGTTTAGAGGTGATCAAAACGCTTGGCTCAAAAGCTAGATCTGGATCGAGAAACTCTCCAGCTTAATTCAAACTTCTCCTCAGACGAATTCTTCTTTAGATTGCAACATAAGGATCCACCACGCCTCTGATTTGAAGAAGAATTCTGATCCTCTGTTCCCTGTGTTCAGTAACAATTCTTCGAAGTCGCAAATTGGCTATATGCAGCAGCACCTTCTTTCGATATGAACGCAATGCTGAAGCCGCCTGTTCTTCCTGAACAAGATCTCTTCCTTCACAGTTCTTCGCGCTCACCGATCTCACTTTTTCAAACTATGCGTGATACTCACCAAAGGGATGCTTCACCTCTTTTGATCTGATCACTGGAATCTTCGCAGGGGGCCCTCAACAGATTCCCAAAAGTTGTGGGAGAATTTTTTTGCGCCAAAGGAGGCATCTTCAGAAAACAGGTGACGTGTACCCGAAGTTCCAATGGATGGACCTAGGTGTAAGGAATCGTTCAGAGCGTAGTGGAAACGCGATTCACTCCATTTGATATCGTTGTCCGGCGGTCGAAATCGATCGAAAAATGGAAAACCTGTGCAGGAAGATCAGATCTTTACCTTTGTGGGGTTGCGAAACTCCCGAATCCGGGGAGAAGATTGCCCCGGAGTCGTTGGTGCTGCAAGCCGTTCAAGTGTCCGGCCTCTAGACGTATCCACGCGAGCTCCAGACGCAGACGGGATCTCCTCGGTCTCCACGCGGTCTCCCGGATCTCAGCTCACCATGTGCTAAAGAGAGAGGGTGGGGGCGCCCTAGGAGAGAGAGAGAGGAGCGGAGGCAGCCAGAGAGACCCTGGAGCTGGCCAGGGTTTTGACTGCACCACATGCATATATAGACTTGCGGTTTTTCACAAAAAACCCAGTTAATGCTATATACGGTCTACAGTCCCTCCAGTCTGCTCAGAACTCTATTGCGTGTAGACCCCTGTGGCCTAGGCCCAAGTCTAGTCCATTTTCAGCCCATTAAGCCAAAACTAATTATTTGGCTGGCTACTGTAATTAATTTAATATCTCATATTAATAATTACGCATCAATTATCATCTCACGATAATTGACCGGGATTCCAATCAAGTTGGGTGCCAAGCAACACCACTTGACCCTGGAAAGCATTGGGGTTCAAAACAGTCCTATTATGATTGGGAACATAAGTTTCAATAGACTGGTGTTTAAATTGTGACGGTTTGAGCGCAGCGGAAAACCCGGGTGCACACAGATGTCATTCGATTAAGTGTAACATCATGTAGGTAGAAGATAAACATGACTTTATATTTACATATAATCATCTTATATTACACAATATAGTCCTTTTACTTAGTGTGTTACCAAGTAACTGTACAATAAAGAGACAAAAAGAAAAGTAGAAAAGTGATTCTTTTGATCTAATCTCACTCAGTCCCCTGCTCGCCCTCTTCCTTATCGGTCTCGCTAGAACCTGGAAAAGTGTTGTAATCACATTATGAGCTAATTGCTCAGTAGGAAGTTCACACTACTCGGGGTTTAAGTGATTAAGACATTAAAACAATGGTACATAAATTTGATGAATAAGTATACTAAAAATTGACAGGGTAATAAGAGAGTATATCAAGCTTAATTAGAACACATTGGATCATGTGTTGCAAGAATGTCATTGTAAGGATGTTAGGCATATACTATCAAGTAAAGGATTAAATTAGAAACAAGAAGAGTCAAGTAAAACAAGTTTGTAAGGGTAAAATCTCATGAAGTGAGAATTTTCATGTATCAAACAACTAGATATTGAGCACCAAGTACTCACATGTACGTTATCTGAAATCAGAATGTCTAGTAAATTTAACATGTCCTTTAGGTGCAATGCCACACCAGACCATTCACACTCCCATGGGCACAAGTACTTTCAGGTGCTTCTCTCAAGACCAGGTCAGGGCCCTTAAATTGGCTCATTTCGGCATTGTAAATCCACGAGAGATCTAGAGATCCCCAGTTCTAGACATTTCAAGTGAATTTTCAGGGAACAGGAGACAAGCTAACATGTAAGAGTTGATCCATGAATACTTTATAAATCACTTTTAGAGGAGTAAATAATTTAATAATTATTTCAGATAAATATGGAATTTAATATATCATAATTCATGTAAAAGTTGCTTCAAGAAAGAACTCTGATTAACAGGGTGTGTCGACCTGAAATAAGAGTATGTCGACCTGAGTCACTAAGTGTGTCGACCTGAGTCACTGGAAACAAGGGTTAGGTCGATCTAATTACAGAGTGTGTCAACCTGACTGAAGGGTTAGGTCGACCTGAGTGCAAGGAGTGTCGACCTGACTGAAGGGTTAGGTTGACTTGAGTGAAGGGTGTGTCAACCTGATGCAAGGGTTTGGTTGACCTGAGTGTAGGATGTGTCAAGCTGATGAAAGAGTTAGGTTGACTTGAGTGCAGGGTGTGTCAACCTGATGAAAGAGTTAGGTTGACCTGAGTGTAGGGTGTGTCGACATACTGAAGGGTGTGTGTCGACACATTCTTCAATATTTTTATACTTGTAAGGAAACCGCCTTACTGGAACCCAACCTGTGTCGACACCCTGATCAAGGTGTATCGACCTACTCTAGCTTTTCAGAACCTACTAATCAAAGAGATTAGTCTTAACAGGATTTAATCTTATGTCCCCTACCAAAAAAATGCTATTGATATCAATATCAAGGTTTGAAATAGTAATGATGAACTCTAATTTTTACAAGAAATTGACACAGATATGTGATAGTATTAAGAGAAATTACATAAGTATACATGAATGACTCAAAATCACATGATGGGCTTTTAAAGTGAAACTTCAAAATAAAATGTTTGTTTCTGATCTATATTAATTAAAATTCTGATTTATAAACTTGATTAAGGATCAAGGGAAACATTACTATCTTATAGGTAATGTGAAGATACCTACCTTACACGTTACTTCTTTCTTTCTTTCTTCCCAATAGAACCTAGCTGACATTTATTCCTTCTGCAAAATTCCCTTTCTCCTTGTGTGTCTTCTCATTTCAATGCTTCCACGTCAATCCCTTTCTATCTTATATGTACAAGCTTGTGCATGCAAATTCCCCTCTTCTTCCTTTGTGTTTCTTCTCCTTCCAATGCTTCCACCGTCAATCCCTTTCTATCTATATGTACAAGCTTGTGCATGCATACTACACACTTTCACACACCCACATGTAACATTCCCATCATTGCACCCACTTTCTCTTAACACCTCACACATTCATGCATGTTACACTAACATGCACACACTTACACGTATGTATGTACATGCAAAATTATACTTATCCCTTTCTTTGTTATTATTTTATCATTTCTTTTGACACGCACACACTTATGTTTACACCAATGCATATATACATTCTTACACGTGCCTACCACTACATACACATGTTCACACTTAGATACAAGTTACTTCTAGGTGAAGGAACAATTAACTTACGTAAACAAATTACGTAAATAGATTATTATTTATTTAGGTCTTTTTGAAATATTAATTTAGTATTTAAATGACATCCGATCAAAACAAAATTTCAACCATAGTTTAATTACAATGTGGTAAGTTTTATAGTAATTTTTATTTAATTTTATGAAATAAATATTTATTAGGTACAAATTGTCTTAAAAATAGATAAATTAGATTTACCTCGTTAATCGTGCATCAAAATTTCTCAATATTCATATTTTTGGAATCAACATATTTTTCTGATAATTATGATAATTTTAAACTTAAATTTTGTTACCAAAATCTAATGGCACCCTGTCGGTGTACACGTCCGGAAGTGGTATCGATATAGAACAATATTCATTATACATAAATCTTTGAATAATTTTCTATTGCAGATATGCTAGACTAGTCTATAGCTTCATACTTGATATTAATTTGAGATTCACATAAATAATCCTACTGCAATTTGAAAACATAAGTCTCCAATTGATTGATATTTAATATTCTATGATTGGAGAACAGGTCCCTAATCGATTGGCATTTAAGTGGAATACCAATTCCTATACAACTTAAAAACTTATTTCGATTGGTGAACAAAGATTAGTGAACAATCGTACTAATTACTGAACTAAGTGTTCAAAAATGTTTTGATTGGTGTAGAGATCTTCTGAATACTGACCAAAACTTCAATAACCTTCCAATTGGTGTTTGTAATCTTACTAATTACTGAACAAACTTTAGTAATCTTCTAATTGATGTTCAAATCTTCTGATTGGTGATATAATCACACCGATTACTGAACAAACTTCAATAATCTTTCAATTGGCATTAAAATCTTTCAATTAGTGATGTAATCATACCATTACTAAACAAATTTCAATAACCTTTCGATTGATGAAAAAATATTCCAATTAACATTATAATTGATCTAACTACTAAACAAATAGGTTCAAAACCCTTCCAACTAGTGTTAATATTGTTCCCATAACTTGGTGATTTGATGAGTTAACATTTTATTATTACAACTAATTATTAATTTACCTTAGATTGTCGACAGATGAAGCTATTTGTCAACAAATACATGTATACAGATCTTAATAAAAATCAGTAAGACAATGATTAGTATTAGAATCTTTCACGTAGGTAATGTGCGAAGTTCTAACTAATTTTTTTTTTTTGAATTTTTATTTACCCTATTTTCAATTTATCTTAAATTCTTTATTTATAAAATTCCCAGGTGTTACAGTTTGCTTTCTCCAAATGACATCATCCCAAACATGGGCAGGTTGATAAGGTTAACATAATTTGCACGCCAGGAGCCATAACGAGCATACCCGAAAGTCCCAGACAAAAGGATTAACAATATATATATATATATATAATGGACTCCCTGGAAAACGCAGCATTTTTTTGGCAGCTGGGACATCCCTGCAAAACAAAGTCCAAGCTGATTTGATGATGATAACTGCCAAGTGGGTGGGTTTACTTTTCCAACGGAACGGCCATCATACGGTAGTTCAACCACAGTCAGCCACATGTTGCTGTTATCATAGCTGAAGAGGGTTGAACAATTATTTAGAAACCGGATGCCGACAACCATGGAACATGCACCTTCCAGAAAAAAACAACCATTAAACCTAACTATCAAAAAAAGGGGGGGGGGGGGGGAATGACCATACAAAACCCCCACACTAAGCATATTTTTATTTACGGGAAAGTTATTGAAGAGAGAGTCGGCAAAAAAAAGGAACCTCCGTGAGTAGCAGTATGGGAATTGCAATACAACAAACTAGTATGCATCTGCCTTCTTCTCATCAAGTTAGGGAAATATGAGTTGCATAAAGCTTAGGATTTTGGATAAGTTCTATTGTCAGGTCCAATATCACGGGATCCAGTGTTTATGTAAGGTCCACGGAAGGTTGCCTGAGGTGGGAGAGGCTTCGAAGAGTCGATGATGGGTTTTTTCTTGGACGCCCTTCAAAGACAAGAATGACATGAGAGGAGGAAAACCTTTAAAAATGCTACAACATAAGAAGCATTATCAGGTCACTTACGCCAGGACAAAGGGAAATGCTAGGCCGGCTCCTGCAAAAGCTAACAAGCCACCGGCAAGGACCAGATTGCGAAGACGAGACATCAATGCTAAGAAATTCAGCAAAGTTAAAAAGAAGTACCATTCAATTATGCAATACACACCAAGAAGTAAGCATGATAACAAAATAATTCAAACAATTTGATATTCATTAGCAATTTAAAAAAAAAACATATAATACTTTATCTGCATCTGGACCCCCCTTGCGGAGGATTCATAGGCCAAGCTTTCTTGAAGGTAACCAAGTACCGGTTGATACATACATGCACGAAGCTTGAACAATCAAAAGTCAGGACTACCTATCCACCCCTTAACCCATTGCATTTATGTCACTAACTCACTATCAGCCAACAAGCATCAGCCAGGATTTTGACATGCCAGCGGCAATCCTGTATGCCCCATAGGAGCTGCCCTCGAACTTGCAGGCAGCTGAAAAGTTGCATTAAATTTTTATGGGTGTCTGTTTCTTGAGCTCTAATTTGGTCCTCAAGCTCCAACATTATATTTGTAAAATAAGGCTTTGAGGTGCAAGCATAATCCTCAAGTTTATTAGAAATTGGCATACATGATCATTTTCAACATTTACCAGTTGATGACTATTAAATAAAGCAGTCTCTATCTTGAGGGACCAATCATATAATTTGAATGTTAAAATTCAAATATAAGAGTTCCTACCGGCATGACCATACGAGAGGTAAACTTTCCCGTGCCATTTTAATAGTTAATCTGTCTCAACTATACAACCTTTAATTAGATGATGTAATGGACAAATTGAGCAATAAGGTAAGTCCACATTTCCCTACTTTAACTCTCCCTTAAAAAAACAACATAACATATGTATTCCAGATCTGAAACATTACAAAGTTGGGTGTCACTGAAAAAAAAGATGGAAGTAATATTCAAGATATATGGATCAGAATTACTTCTTATAATTTTCCAAGAAAAGCTTGCATCATTTTTATTTTTAGAAGATAGGATGGTATCTATATACATAGTTGTCAAGGTACGTGCAAAGGTGCCATCTCAGCCACCTAAGAAGAGGCCGCTTTTTAGAACAAAAAAGGGACGCCTCGGTCCGCATGGGCACTTAGGCCTGTTACCGAGTCTGAGACCCACAGATCTAATTTCAGATTCTATTTTAAAAATCGCTGGCCCCGATCAGGCAAGCCCGCAACGCGATTTCTCCTTCGAAGTTTAGGCTCCTAGCTAGGGTTCGTGCGGGCCCCTTCGTCGCACGGTTGTGTTGCACCTTCAGCCGCTGTTGCCGCCGTCTTCGGCCTCCACCATCGTTGTCTCCATCCGTCACCGCTGTTACCTCCAGCTTCCGCGAACGTTCTTCACTTCTTCTTGAGGTACGGTCCCTCCTCCCCCACCCCCCCTCCCTTGACCCTTTTTTTCCCACACTCACACCAAGCCGGGCCCTCCTCCCTTCTTCCCCTGCCCCTCCTCCCCTCTCTAAGCTCTCTCGTAAAGTCGTAGTGTTACTCTCTCTCTCTCTCCTTCTCTCTCTCTCTCCTCTCTCTCTTCTCTCTCTCTCCTCTCTCTCTCTCTCTCTCTCTCCCCCCCGACCACTTCTCACTCTGCTTGGTTCCTCTCTGTCGCGGAAAATGGTCTATCTCTCGCCAATCCCGATCTCTCTCTCTCTCTCTCCCCGCCCCTCCCTCTCTCTCTCTCTCTCTCTCCCCTCTCCTCCCCCCCTCTCTCTCTCGGTTCCTGACTCCCTCCCCGCCTCTTTCTTTCACTATCTCCTATCTCAGCCTATCTCTCTCCCGGTCCCTCCCCCCTTTCTCCCTCTGTGGTGGCTGTGCAAGCACAGTCTAATGACTATTTCCATGTTATATCTAACATCTTTCAAGATGAAGCTAATAAAATACCCTTTGGCTTTATTTTCTGTAATTTTTTTGTGAAATTCTTTTGTAATTTTCTGAACTTTTAGCATTTATTATTTTCAATAACTTTTAGCATTTATTATTTTCAATATTTCTCTCTTTTTGTGATTTGTTACTACAATAATGTCAGTCGCATTATGTTACTACATTTTTATGTCAGTCGCATTATGATCATTTTACTGAATTTTTATGAGTATTATATATTTTAGAGAAATAAATATTATATAGGGGATATTCTTGAAATGACCTAGATTGGGCGTCATCCTGGGCCCCTAATAGGCAGGCACTTAAGCGCTTGGGCACTCAAGGAGCCCAAAAATGTTTTGGTCGCTTTGACGCCTCGACAACTATGCTCTATATCAAGGGTTTTTTACTTTAAACCTTAAAATCTATTAATATCACATAAAAGCCCCAAATCCCACTTTAAAAAAAAATCTGACCTTTATCTAAAAGCCAACATGGTTAACATCCGTGAGACAAGGAAAATATTCTTTGTCTTGGATATTTCATCTGGAAGGTCAGCTACAACATATAACCTCTACGACACCCTTCTTCCCCATTACACTTGGGGCAAGACAGCTCTCCTCGGCCCTAGAGGCAGCAGCTCCCCTCCTCCACCAAACTTCCCCTCCCCACCTGTCACTATCAATCATGCCAGCCTCTTCTGCAGGAAGTGGAATGGCCTCATCTCCTGCCCCCTCCTTTGCCTTCAACTATCTTGCCAGATCACTGCCCCACTTTGCCAGCTTCCTCATCCAGCCACATGACAGGCTCTTGCACAGACTGTTCAGCTTCATCCCCTCCTTCAATGTGTTCGGGCAGTTCAATCCCATCTCACCCCTTTAGCCGCAGCAGCCGCACTGCACTCTCTTCCGACACCAACGTCCTTGCCTCTGAGAGTGGCCTCTTCTGCAGTTGCATGAACCACTCTTATACCATGTGTGAGCCCTGACACAGTAATGACATGCTGCTGCCTGCTCCCTAAAGGCCTCCTACATCACAGGTGTTTGGGCTGATCCACAGGGTTGACCTACACCCCACCGCAACATGCTCCTATGGCAAAGCTCAAGGTGGTGCCGTGCAAACATGAGAGAATATGGGAATCATCAGGGTTGAGAGGAGAGCATTGCAAAGAGGGGCAGGACATTTTAATCTTTTTCCTCCTCTGGATATCTAACCATGCGTGGGTTAAATCCTAAACCCAGCTCACCAATGGGGATAAACAATAGGGGCTTTCTTGTAGAAGAAAGATTATTTTAAGGGGCTTTGTGACAAATAGTGGGATTTGGGGAGCTTATATGTAATATTAAAAGATTTTAGGGTAGTAAACAATCTATTGTGTTTAATTACATGAGTTACTTGGTTAGCCTGATCATCTAGCCACATCAGATCAAAGTCATCTAGAACACACACACGATAGGCCTGAACATCTGGAGGTGACATAGCACAACAATCTACCTTGAACACATTGTCCAATATCAAATGAAAGACATATGCAAAGAATAGTTCAGAATCCCATGTGTCGGTAGCCACAGGTTTAGTGCTCGCACTGTCATCTGAGTCAGGAGCATGGATGGAGAAGTCGGGTCGGGTGGCTGGGTCGGCCCCAGCCAATCCCGACCCGAGTCGGGCCGGAGTCGGGCTGAGTCGTGCCGAGTCGGGCTGAGTCGTGCAGTGGACTTTGCAAACCTAGTCCCGTGGGGGGGTGGGTGTCCCCCCCCCCCCCAAGTCGGGTCGGCATGGCCGATTCAGTCGGCCGAGTTTGCCATCCATGGTCAGGAGTGATTGCTTCTGTTGGAGTACTCTCTGTTGTCGACCAACTCCAATGGTAGGCGATTACGAGAAAAAACATAGTTGAGAATTGAACTTTATCTGACCAGTGGGACGGCTTAATAACACAAGAAACTGGCTCAGATCTCATTATACCATGTCGTTCATCCCACCACTCAGATTCGACGAAGAGTTCTTTCGACGAATAAATCTCAAGCCAAGTGCCATCAAAATAAACATGATGCTTACAATCCAAGTATGACTCCACAAAAGCTCCATCAGTGTGAACAACAACCTCGCCTATTTGAGAAAATGAATCCACGACACCTCGAGAGACATAATTGCCAAACTGATGAGGATCGATCTTCAAGTGAGCAGGTCTGTCATTCAGCAGCCGCACTACTGTTTGTATAGGAAGTGGAAGCATCTCATACTGTTCAGGAACTCGCTCCCCAAATTCACTAGGGTTTCATCATTTTCTTGCAAGTGGAGGTCTGATTATGGCATCTACCTTTTCATTGGTGGCTTGCATGGAATCCTCCAGGGCAGCCATTAGGGTGTTAAGCTGATTGAGTTTGGCCATGATAACCTCCACTGCATTGGGATTCATGAGAGGTGGACTAGGTGTGAGATTGCTTTGTTGGTATGCAGTGCCACGATGATACACCCTAGGACCTCAACTTGTAAGAACAAGTTGGTAACTGGCTCGGATACCAAATTTGATGTGGAACCAACCCTATTAAGAAGGCAAGGATCCAAAAGTGATCTCAAAACCACACCATTGGAACGGCAGCTTGTCCGACAATGTTGGCTCCTTCATTGGTACTGGAACTATTGCTGAGTGCTGCTCTCACTGTTGGTACAGGTGAGATAAGTGGGGTCCTCTTCAAATGTCATTGGCTTCTCCTTTTCTCATGGACCTGCAGGTGAAGTAGTAGAGGGCACTGGGCTACTTATGTTGTTAATGTGGCATCTTGTGATTCCTCCAGGCTGATGTCCCTAACATTGGGTGGGAAGGTGCGTATTCAACTAACCAAACTCACTGAAGCAAATTCGTAGTTATCAATTACCACCAGGGTGGATGAGCATTAATTGACTACTGCTGCTAATACTGGTACTCATTAATCGATTACCACCAGATAATCAATTATCTTCTGCTGAACTTGAGCTAGATGATCGATTACTTCCCGCATTAATCGATTTTCTCTAGTGGAACTAGTGATAGCTACAGGGAGGGGGTTGTGGGGTCATAATCGATTAGTTTGCCCACGATAATTGATTATCTCTCTGAGGCACCTGCTAACCCTTAGTCATTGGGAGGGACTCATACAATAGATTAGTTCACCCTTGTTATTTGATTAGCACTGGTGGGAACTGGTGAGCCCACTGGGAGGCTCTTGTGGGGGTTGACAATTGATTAATTCACCCCAATAATTGATTATCACTAGTGAGATCTGGTGACCCTTAGCCGTTGGGATGAGGCTCTTGAGTGGTCGATAATCGATTACTTCGCCCCGATAATGGATTATCTCTAGAGCTCTCTAGGGTGCTAGGTAATCAATTACTACCCTCACTCAATCGATTAACTCTAAAAGGAGTCTTCAACCCTTAGTCGCTAGGAGTGAAAGGTGGCTTGCTTGTGGTGATTGGTGGGTGGATGAACGAGGAGAATTAAACCCCTTACGTTCAATAGTTCTTAGGTGGTGAAGGGCCATTCGTGGGGGAAGAGTGAATAGACAATTTGGGAATCTGGAAAGGTGTGCTGGGACTAGGATCCATAGTTAATGAAAGTGGTAGGGACAGGTGCAAGGATGCACGGGTTAACGGAAGTAATTGAAGGATTGCATGGGACTGCATGGGATCATGAAGGGACGTGGGCTAAAGTGGGGGCACGGATGATGTGGCAGGCTACGGGTGGGGAGAGAGATGGGGCGATTAGGTGGTATTGGGAGAGGGAAAGGCGAGGGTTAAGGAGGACGATAGGATTTTTTTTTTTTTTGGTGGGGGGGGGGGGCTCGTTTCACCGGCTGCTTCTAGGCTTCTTTGAAGAATTTTTTTTGAACTTGTAAGTCGTAGATAGTATAAAAATTGACTAAGTATGAGATCGACTTGCTAGTCCATTAGTGTGGGTCGAAGTTTCACTCCAACTCAAGAACAATCGAAGTCTGACATCGACTACGGTATAAGTCTCTCAGCAGTCGAAGTCCAACTCCGACTGACAGAAGATTTATAACGTAAGTGAAGTCTGACATCGATTACGATATAAGTTTCTCAACAATCGAAGTCCAATCCGACTGACGAAAGATTTATAACGTAAATCGAAGTTCCACTCCAACTCCTACTTTTGTCTAATAGTCGATGGTATCTCCGACTAATGTAGAAGTGCGCAGGAGTTGAACTTCATATTGTCATCTCCGACTCGTATTACGATTTCTTTCTATAGTTAATCCTATAATTGAAGCTTCACTAAGATCTTGATGACTGTTCAAATAATCCTTTGCATAATATTTAAAGAACATTTCCATTGTTACATATATTTACCACATGCAAAAGCCATGTTGTCGTACTAGCTCCTATTATATCATAGCAAGTTTGAAAAGAACATTATTTTAAGATTACAAACAAAGTTTTCAAAAATGAAAGACATTTTTATAATGCCTTTGTCATTTTAGAATCTCAATCTGTAGATTCAAAAAAATCTTCTAAATCTTTTGTGTATCTAAAACATTTATTATTTGAAAAAGAATCTACAGCAATATGTGTGTGCAGAACGAGCATCTATCTCATTTCATGCACTGCAACTCTTTCATAGTTAAGGTTACGTACGTTCTCTGTGGCCAGAAAGGACTCCATAAATGCTTTCGTTGGTATTCCTTTCATCCACTGTACAAATGAATAATATCCTATCCCAGAATATCGTCCTAGAAGAGAAAATTGTTTTGTCTTATTATGCATGCAGGTTATTGCAACCAACTACAGTAGCATGCAGGCTATCCTCAGATCAATGAACCAGTTGATCGTTGTGTTCAAAAACAAGACGTTACACTCAAAGAAAATCTTCTCAGTCAAACGTCTACTTCTCAACGGTCAGAAAACTTCAAATGGATAGCTGAAGAAGAAGACTTTGAAGACTATATATAAAGAAGTCGAAAATCTTCATACATACATAATATACATAATGATGATATAGATACGCACATTAAAAAAAAGGCAAAAAGGGAAGAAGAGATATCAATGTGATACAAGTGTAAGGCGATCAACGATACACTATCATCTGTGCACTCAAGCCTCTCATCTGTTCAAGTCTTCTTTACGAAGTGGACGAGCATTCAAGTTTCAATTTTGAGAAGCTCCACTTAGAGTTAGGGAGAGATTAGTGTGTTTGGATCATATTTTCTTTGTATCTCTCTTTATCTGTGTGCTCATACTTTGAGCAACACCCTTGTAACAGGAAGCTTTGCCTATAAAACCTGCAGGGGGTTTGTACCCTGTGTTTGCCTCTTTTGAAGAAGGGAATGCCTGCTTGGATAGGCGGTTGTATACCCCTCAGAGAAGAGAAGACTTGTTGAGAGCAAGTGGTGTATGTCTCTCGAAGAAGGGAAAACTTGTTGAGAGCAAGTGGTGTATGCCCCTCGGAGAAGGGAAGACCAAGTTTGAACTTGGTGTTTTAGTGAAAAATCTCAAGAGTTTGCTTTGAGACTGGACGTAGGATTCCTTTGGAGATGAAACATGAACCAGGATAAATATCTAGTCTCTTTGTGTGATTGCTTCCGCTTATTATTCTTTTTACACACGTCACTAATCATTAACCTTCATTTTAGTAGTTAGTCTTATCAGTTTTCATATTCAAAGACTCCTAAAAGAGAAATGCAAGAAAAGTCATATTCACCCCCCACTAAGACATCTTAGCGCCATCCGGTCCAACAAGTGGTATCAGAGCGGGTTCTTCTCCAAAGAATCCAACAATTCGAGAAGAAATGACAAACAAAATGCACAACATTGAAGGACAGTCCGTGACAAGACCTACATTCTTTGATTGTGAAAATTACCAGTATTAGAAGATGCGCATGGAATATTTTACCAGAGGCACAGACTTTGATCTATAGCAAGTAATAGAAGAAGATTCATATTCCTCTCACCACAAACCCGCATTTCTTTAAATTATAAAACAAAAGATTATCTTTGTTTGTTTTATCTAAGAAAGAGTTTAACAGAATTTCTACTTGTAAATCTGCTAAAAAAAATGTGAGATAAATTAAGAATAACCTATGAAGGAACAAAAAAAGTAAAACAAACTAGAATAGATATTCTTGTTTCACAATATGAGCAATTTAAAATATTATCAAGTGAAAATATAACTCAAATGTACACAAGATTTACTGATATAACAAATGGCTTGGCTACCTTAGGTAAAAACTACAAATAAGAAGAAGTAGTTAAAAAATCTTAAGATCGCTAACACAACCATGGACATCTAAAGTAACTACAATAGAAGAAGTAAATGATTTAACTAAACTTTCTTTAGACAAATTTATCAGATCTCTCATGGCTCATGAAATTAATATGGAAAGATTTTTTGAAAGCTCCTCTAAGAAGAAAATTTATAATGCTTTGAAAGTTGTAGCTTACCCTTCCTCTTTCTCTTAAGAAGATGCAGGAAATGACTCAGAAGATAGTGATGATGATAAAACTATGTGTCTAACATGTTTCAAAGAATTCTAGAAAAGAAAAAAAGAATTGGATCTAAGAGATACTTCAAGAAAGAAAAGAAAAGCAAAGAGCCAATATGCTATAAGTGCAAGCAGCCAGAACATCTAAAGACGATTGTCCAAAACTGAAAAAGAAAGATCAAGTTGAGAAATTTGACAAAAAGAAAAGAAAAGAGAAGAAATATAGAAAGTATAAGAAGAAAGCTATGGCAGCTACATAGGACAACAAAGACGCTTCAAATTCAAGCTCATCTAGCTCAAAATCAGAAGATGATCAAGTAAATCTAGCCCTCATGACAGGACTAGAACAGATAAACTCATAAACTCCATTTGAATCATATTCTGATTCTGGCAATTTAGAAGAAGTTTTTAATGAATTGTATAAAAAATATAAAATTATTATAAAGTAATTGAAAATACTCAAGATAAATCTGTCAACGAAGAAAAAGTTAATGTTATACTAAAATTAGAAGTAGAAAAATTAAAAGAACAAATAAACGAAACTAAAAGAACCAACAGCCTGTTATGTAAAGATCTCAAAGCTAAAAATAGTAAAATTATGGAATTAAAAAATAAACAAAATGAATATAAAGATGAAGAAAAATTAAAGAGAAGAAAATGACTATTTAAAGGTTTCACTAGACAAACTAACTAACTGTAAAACCTCTCTAGTGGGAAGATTAAAAGGTTCTAGATCAAGCAAAAAGAAATATGGTGTAAGATATAAACCGTCAGAAAATAAAGAACACATAATTTATCATAACAATACCCAACTCCAAAATTTGCAAAAGAAAACTTGTCAGGAAAAACAAGAAAAACAACTCAACAAATATACAAACAAAAGATTAGGCTTAACTATAAAGCACAAACAAAAATTGCATACAATCTATACTGTACATATTGCAATCAACTAGGACACACAATTAACATGTACAATAAGACACTTGCATTAGATTCCTAAGACTAACCATCAAGAACCCAAAAAAAATTGGGTATCAAAAATCTCAACTTAATTTTGTATGCAAAATCGCCTAAAAGCATCCAAATGGTATTTGGATAGTGGATGCTCACGGTATATGATAGAAGATAAAAGATTATTCACTGCATTCAGAGTTGAAGAATGTCAAGTAACCTATAGTAATAATGAAAAAGGAAAAGTAATTGGATGTAGAATGATAGGAACAAGATCTAAGAATATGATAGAAGATGTTTTCTGTGTTGAAGGTTTCAAGCATAATTTAATAAGCATTATTCAGCTGTGTGGTAAAGGATAATTGGTATAGCTTCAGAATGATAAGTGCATAATTCTCAAAGATAAGAAAGTAATCTTTGAAGTATAAAGAATAAAGAATCTGTACACACTTCAACTGGTAGAGCTAAAAGAAGTTGACTTATGTCTTGCAACCAACAATGAAAGAAAAATCAAATTTATAGCACAGAAGACTAGAACATACAAGCACCTCAGTGATCAAGAAATTAATCTAGTATGATCTAGTTGAGGGTCTTCCAAAGCTCAAATTAAAGAACACTAGAATCTGTGTTGCCTGTGCTAAAGAGAAGCAGACCAAGACTTAATTTCCCTTTTCAGTCTAAAACCTTTGTGGCAAGTTCTAAACCTCTGGAGCTCATCCATAAGGATCTATTCGAACCAATGAGGACAACAAGTCTTAGTGGAAAATATTATGACTTTGCAATTGTTGATGACAATACAAGATTCACATAAGTATCTTTTTAAAAGCCAAATCATAAACCTTCACTACTTTTCTAAAATTTAGCAGAGTGGTATAGAAAGATCAGAAATATGAAATCATTATTATCAGATCAAATCATGTGGAGAATTCAAGAATAAAGAGTTTATACAATTCTGTGAGAAAAATGAAATAGAACAGAACTTTCTGTACCAAGAACTCCTCAACAAAATGACGTAGTTGAAAGAAATGATAGAACACTGCTAGATATAACTAGAACTATGATTTCAAAATATAATTTACCAATATACTTTTAGGGCAGAAGCAGTAAATATAACATGTTACATCATAAACAGAGACATGATCAGACCAATATTGAAGAAGACACATTATGAGCTTTACGAGGACAAAAAACCTAACATCAGTCATCTTCGCCATTTGGTTATAAGTGCTTCATTTTAAATAATGGAAAAGATAATTTAGGTAAATTAAATGTTAAAAGTGATGAATTTTTATTAGGATATGTTTCAAAACCTAGAGGTTATATGGTATTTAATGGAAAAATTTTAATGATTGAGCAAACTATACATATTTTATTTAATAAAACTAAACCCTCTCTGAAAGAAAAAAAAGTATTTTTGATGATTTGTGTAGGGAACTAGAAAAGATCACATTAGAGAATAAAGAGAAAGATCCTCCTCTAAAAAGTCTGCAAAAAGAAGATGAATCTCTTGAAGACCTACCAAAAGAATTGAGATATCACAAAGACTATCCAAAGGAAAATATCATAATTGATCCTCAAGATAAGCTAAGAATCAGACGTATGTCCTTCCCTATGATTGCCTAGCTTTTGTATCTCAAATTGAGCCTAGGACAGTCAATGATGCACTGGAAGATGAATCTTGGATCCTAGTTATGTAGGAAGAACTTAATCAACTCCAACACAATTAAGTTTGGACTCTTATACCTAGACCTTTTGACCATCTAGTTATTAGAACCAAATAGGTGTTCAAGAACAAAATGAGATGAATCAGAAGTTATCACTAGAAACAAAGCTCGACTTGTAATATAAGGATATTCTCAAGAGCAAGAAATTGATTTTGATGAAACCTATGCCCCAATTGCTAGACTAGAGGCAATTAGAGTTCTATTAGTATATACATACTCATTGAATATCAAGTTATATCAAATGGATGTTAAGAGTGTTTTTCTAAATAATTTTATTAAAGAAAAAGTTTATGTTGAACAACCACTTGGTTTTGAAGATACTAAATATCTGAATTATAACTTCCGACTAAGGAAGGCATTATATGGTCTGAAACAAGCCCCCAAAGCTTGATATGAAAGACTAAATATTTATCTTCTATCACATGATTTTTCAAGAGGTAAAGTAGATAGTATTCTATTTATCAAAAAGTTCTCTAAAGAGATCTTAATTGTTCAAATATATGTTTAATGATATTATTTTTGGTGCTACCAATGAGTCACTTTGTAGGTTATTTGAAAATTTGATGCAAAATGAATTCGAAATGCACATGATAGATGAATTTAATTATTTCCTTGGATTGCAAATCAAGCAGACTAAGAAAGAAACTCACATTTTTCAGGTTAAAATATATTCTAGATTTACTCAAGAAATTTGGGTTTAACAAGTGTAAGTCATTACGAACTCCCATGAGCTCGAGCATAAAGTTAGATAGTGATCCAACTAATAAAAAAGTAGATCAAAAAATCTATAGAGACAAGATTAGGTCATTACTTTATTTTACAGTAAGTAGACCAGATATAATGTTTAGTATATATTTACGTGTCAGATTTCAAGCAGATCCTAAAAAAAAAATCATCTAATTACTGTTTAAAAAATTAGATATCTTATAAATACAAGTAAATTAGGTTTATGGTATCCTAAATGCTCTAAATTTAATTTGTTTGGATATAGTGATGCTGACTATGCTGGATACAAGATAGATAGAAACAACATCAATGGTACATGTCAATTTCTTGCTGGATGTTTGATTTCTTGGTCCTCTAGAAAATAAAATTCAGTGACATTATTCACAACAGAAACAGAATATATTGCAGCCGAAAGCTGTTGCACTCAATTGTTGTGGATTAAACATCAACTAGAAGACTATAGTCATGAGCTGAATAAGATTCCCACATTGTGAGACAACAGTACAATCAATCTGACCAAAAATCTCAAGAACTAAACACATTGAGATTAGACATCACTTCATCAGAGATCACGTAAGTAATGGTGAAATTTTACTTGATTTTGTTGATACTAATCAATGCTTTAAAAAGGATTAATCGGTTCGAGTCGGATGACCCCCCCAAAGATTAGTCGAACTGATTAATCAGTAAGTCGGCCGCCTCAAGTTTAAGTCGGTTATTTTTTCAGAATTATTTTTTTATTTTTTTATACATGGCTCTAGTTCATTGTTAGTGTTTGGGTGTATTCTTGTCATACTTAAAGAATGGGCATCACAAATAAAAATCTAAATAAATTAAAAAAACTAATTTAGAAGACATGCCCATAGCTCAATCAGTAAATTTAAATTTATTTTCTTATGATACTTTCACTGCTGAATCATGAAAATAATAATTTTATAAAAATTATTCAGAAACAAAAAAACAAGTTTTATACTACTAAATAATACAATAATATTATCATTTAAAATTATATTCTAACAATATTGTTTATTCATAGAAGAAAGAAAAGAAAACAATAAAGTGTTGGGAATGAACTTAAAAAAGGAGAAGGTGGAAGGTGGACCGCGGAAGAAGAAAACATGGAAAATAGAGTATCGGAAGTCTTGGCAGGTGGAAGAACCGAAATAGGGGAAAAAATAAAAGAAAGAACAAAGTATGGGGGGTTCACAACTTGTAGAGTGAAAGAAGTTCGAAAAAAAAAAACAGAGTAAATGTGGCAACTTGGAAGGTGGAAATCTGGAAGATGCTGAAAAAAAAAAAGGTATTGGAAGAAAACAGAGTATCGGAAGATGAAGACTTACCTAGCCCCCGCAGCACTTCTCTCTAATCTCTACACGACAGTAAACATGGGTCTTGGCTGGCCAGTTGGCGACGAGAAGACAACCCACACCAAGTGAACCCCTACGCGAGGGGAAGACTAACGGCCTCCCAAGTCTCTTATAAGCAGTCCGCGACAGCGATGTCTAGCCCAGTGTAACAAGGAGGGGAAGACTAACGATCTCCCAAGTCTCCTATAAGCCTTACGTACGTGTACCGTGTATGTAGTATGATAGGAAACTCTCATTCGTGGAGGGAGTTGGCTAAGGAAATATGAGACTCGATATCCCCATAAAAAAACAGAAATCTAGCGCGAGTCGGGATTCGACTAGTCGACTAGTTTACCGACTCGATTAGTCGGGCCGACTAGCTAACTAGTCAGCCAATTTTTAAAACATTGATACTAATTATTAATTAACTAATATATTTATTAAATCTCCATCAGAAGATAGATTTACATCAATAAGAGAAATAGGTATGCGTAATTCTTAGTAAAATATACAAATCTATCGCCAAGTACTGACACTCACTATAAGTGATCATCACTTTAATTGCAAGTCGAACTTCTCACAAAAGTCACAATTGATAACTGCAGTCGAAGTGGGAGTCGAAGTCACTCTACCTTCAGTCGAAGACGTATAATTAGGGTCGATGTTGGAGTCAAAGTTTCAACAGTCGAAGTTACGAATGACTATAGTCAAAATCTAAATTAAATATATATATATACATATATATAATAATATAAAATAATATTTTATCTCTCTCCCTTAACTGTCTTTTTCCACAGTCAAACTTTACATCAGTTGTTGATCTAATCAACTTCAACTACCATCTGTCGATCTCCTTTAACCCTTCTACCAAGAACATTCCCTTGTAAAGACAATATGTTCTCATTTACTTCAATCTACCACCGTTTATGAACCAATAAAATCTTTGACGTGCTTCTTCCGCGCTCATCTTCATTCCGAAGATTCTTGTTGTCTTCCTCCTCTTCTTCAATCAAAATGAGTAAAAGGTAGGATCTTTATCCGAGTTTCAAGCTTTTCATCTACACAGTCTTCTTTTCGTAAAATCATTTCGTCGATTTTTAGAATAGATGGCATCATCTAGGACTTCAGATGCAACATTTTTCACCCCAAAGCAGTTCCAAAGGCTATCTAAGACTAAGGCTTCAATATGCTCCGAAAAGTCTGTGGACTTTTCACAGTTGAAGGGTAAGCTAGCATTGGTCGCAGATACTATTGAGTCAATGGGCTGCAAAAGAATCTGTGAACTCCAAGAATCGGTGTACGAAGATCTGGTAAAGGCATTTTACATGACCCTAGTAGTAACAGTAGATGGACGGCTACAAGCAACAGTAAAAGGGAAGAAGGTAGTTGTCTCTGAAGACACTCTGGCAAAAATACTTGAATGTCCAACGGAAGGACATAAGTTAAATGATACAGTAACAATGGAAAGGCAGCGCCTTGACATCAATGGGTAGAAGGGAGACATTCATAAAAATGTATTACTGATCAATCAACTTTCTGCTGAAAAGAGATTGTTGCATGTCATCATCACCTCCATCATCACACCAAGAGCAAGTACTCATTCCTCCATGTCTAATAGGGATGGCAATTTGTTGTTTTAGGCCATCCAAAGGCATCCCATAAATTTGGCATATGTGATAATTGAAAGAATAACTTGTTCTATTAATTTGAATGAATATTTGCCATATAGATCTTTTCTGACTATTTTGTTCAAGAGAAATGACGTAGAGTTGAATAATGAGATTGCCACTTAATTGAAGGAAAGCATAGGACTACATTCTGGTGGATAAAGAACAAAACATTTGGACAATAGACTAAGTCCAGAGCACACAAGAAATATTCCCAGACATTGTGGCTAAGGCACCTTCAGTAGCACCACCATCAGTCGAAGCAGCACCAGCCGCATCTGCAACAGTCGATGTAGCACAGGGAGTTGAAGATGTTGTACAATCACCTCAAGTTGAAACTCCCGTCAAAACTCAAGAGTAGACCCCAGCAGACACAATTGCTAAAGTATTAAGTGAGCTCAAGGGAAAGTATCCTACTGAAAAAGAATCACATGGGCAACAACAACAATTTGAATAGATTCCTCCACCTGGCTACACACCCTAATCAAAGGCATTGGTCTGAAGGGGAGTCTAATGTAGCAAAACATCAGTGATTTGTATGAATTGATTTTGAAGCAACATGATACAATCAACATCATTCAAATGCAATTCCATCAAGTTGATATAAAGGTTGATAGGATGACCGATGAGTTGACTTAGTTGAAGGACATGTTTTTTCGGTTCATCTATGGTAAAAATAAGGGCAGCACCATTATTCAGCCTAGTGCATTGACACCAGCAACTCCAGAAGACAAATCACCAGCAAAAGTATCTATAGTAGCCGCACCAGCAAGAGTAGATAAAAAGGAGGCAGAGGAAATAGAACTTCAGGCAGCTCTTGAGATTCAGAAAGCTAATTCACCCCAGGAATCTCTCACTCAGGTGTTCCGGTGTAAGCTTAAAAGAAAAGTGGTGAAATCTGGATCCAAGATATCATTCCCAATCTTTGTTATCAAAAGCGGCCGAGCCGATCGCCTCGACGATGAGGTGAGGCGAGGCGCCACAACTGGGCCTCACGTGAGCCAAATTCGCCGAGGCGATCGCATCCGTCGCCGTCGAGTTCGCTTATATCGCCTCGGGTCCGGTTCGGTTCACTCCCCCCATAAAACCATCCCCTTTTCGAACCCTAAAATCCCCATTCGCGATCGACTCCCCCTCCTGTCCTCGAAGTGCCCTAGGCTAGACCCTAGCGAGCGGCAGACATGCTCTGACGACAGCTAGCGGCGCAGCGAACCTCGAAGGTGACGGCGAGCAGCATAGCGAACATCTCTGGCGAGGGCTAGCGGCAAAGCAGACATCTTCAGAGAGCAAGGTTGCTCTCTCTCTCTCTCTCTCTCTCTCGCAGCGAAGGTGACGGCGAGCAGCATAGCGAACATCTCTGGCGAGGGCTAGCGGCAAAGCAGACATCTTCAGAGAGCCAAGGTTGCTCTCTCTCTCTCTCTCTCTCTCTCTCTCTCTCTCTCTCTCTCTCTCTCTCAGCGAAGGTGACGGCGAGCAGCATAGCGAACATCTCTGGCGAGGGCTAGCGGCAAAGCAGACATCTTCAGAGAGCCAAGGTTGCTCTCTCTCTCTCTCTCTCTCTCTCTCTCTCTCTCTCTCTCATGCACAGTCATACACCCTCTCTCACTGTGACATTGTTACACAGTGACACAGTGAGCAGTGGCTTGAATTGTTTTTTAGTATTGCAATTTTTATTTTCATTTCATATTTACATGTTTGTGTGAATATATTTTAATTGTTTAGTTGCAATTTAGTTTGTAAATGAATAGATTACATTGGTTATACAAATGCTTAGTATAATAGCTTGGCCCATAGGAATTGAGTTTTGTGAAGTATATTTGTTCTCAGCTAGTATTTTATGTGGCATTTAAATATACATTTGATTTTTAAATATACATTTTTTAATATTTCTCCTCAAATGCCTACGCCATCGCCTAGGCCTTTGAGGCTGAGGCGACTCTCGATCGCCTCGGATCGCCTCACGCCTCTGACTACATAGTTCCCAACACCTCAACCTTCTTCTCCAAAACCCAAAGCTTCATCTCCTACTCCTCCATTACAACCCTCATCAAAACATCAAACCTCCACACCAACTCAAACTGAAGCCACTTCATCCACACCTACACAAGTACAACCAACTCTCGCCCTTGCACCTACTCTATCACCAGTCTCACTCACCAAAGAGCCACCACCAGAAGCTTCATCCACCAAAATTCATGGCAAAGAACCCATTCATACAACTTAATCTCCTAGTGACTCCGAAGGATCATACTTTGTCCCTGACACTCCCCAAGACCTTTAATATTGTACACCTAGTTATTTTTCTTGTCTCCCAATAATTGAGAATCCTACTGATGATCTAGATGAGCCAATGATATTTAAGCAGATTCCATCAGAGGAGTTCCCAACTGAACTGTGGAAAAGGATAAGGCCTATCAAGGAAAAGACTCTTCCTTCATTTTAGTATACTTTTGTCAATCATTCACAGAAATATTTCAGCCTGTGTGAAGAGTTCTTGCAGTACAAGATGTTTTTGGAAGTACATGACATGCTTGGTTACAAATTAGAAACATGGTTGCATATACTATTGAGAACCAAAGAGATTCCAGTAGTCACAATCAATACCTTGATTGATAATAACTTGTGTATGACGGAAGAAGAGTGGTTAAAGGCTAATCCAGCTGAAGCAACCAAATATCACAAGGCTAACAAGCAACGAAATGCCCCCTTGAGCATAACTAGCTACCTAGATTTCAAGTTCTATGATTTATTTGGCAAATTGATCAAGCATTATCAGAACACCTTTGAAGAAATAAAGAAATTTAATGATGACAGATTCAAGTTGAAGTTGTCAGACGTCAGCATTGGGCAATGGAAAATGCTTGTAAATGGTCAGCAGCCCATTACTCCTACAATGACTATTGGACCACCCTCTAAGTTGTATCCAAGTCTTATTGGAGTAGTGACGCTCAGAGAAAATTTTGCCAAGACCATGTTCAACAAGCATATCGGACTGGCAGTAAGATACAAGATCAAGCATGGGCAAACTCTCACATTTCAAAGATTCACCATGCTCCAAATTGCCAAGTCACAACAGTTCCTTAGGCAGTTTCAGGACAATTTCGCTAAATCAAAAAGACTGCTAGAAGAACAATAGGTGGAGAGATACCCAACTTTGGCCAAGGAATGTAAGAAGGCAAAACTTACTCCATACAAATTTATGAGAAAGGACTGTAAGGCCTAGAGAAATAAACTTGAAATGAAATGGGCTAAGAGGTATGGAGTCTACCACAAGGCCAAAGCCGAAGCTTATTGCAAGGGGATCTATTAGATCATCACTATATTTAAATTCCTGAAGAAAGTTGCAAATAGGAAGTTTGTTCCTCTGTCTCACCCTACCATCTGAACAGTATCACTTTAAGCTTTTCTGATATCATCACCGGCAGCTTCAATCTTTTAGAAAGCTTCCAACATTTGGCCCAAGCTACAATATACATGCTTCTTTATTCAAAAATCATTTCAAGATAAATGAGGAGAAGTTTTGGGATCTCATTCAACAGTTCGTCGACCAGCTGACTCAAGATCTCTACCTTCCAAGCTCCTCCCAGCCATAAACTATGCAACTTTTTTCATCTCTTATTCTATCTCAACAATATTTTCTTTTTATCTACTTATTTGCTGATGACTCTATTTCTTTCTATCTATTTTTCTTGCTGCTCTTTTTTTGCTGATGATAAAAAGGGGGAGAACAAATGAAATAACAGATAAATGAAGAGAGTTAATTTATGTAGGGGGAGAATGAGAAAATAGGTGATTAAGAATATAAGGGGAAGAAGCAAATGCATAAAGTAACTAAGTAAAATAGTAAGGGGGAGATAAGAACAAAATGACCAAGTAAGCATAAAAGGTCTACTAAGTTATGTTTTTGAATCCTCATGCACATTTCTATGAATTATTATGCTTGTCATTTCTAAAGCATTTAATTTTTATGCAATTCATGTCTGAAATATCTATCTTTATTTTGTGATTTTGTCATTAACAAAAAAGGGGATAATTGTTTAGCACATGTATACTCATATTTGTTTAACCTGAGTTTTTACTTGATTATTACATATTGTTTTAATGATGACAAAATACTCTAAAAATTATTAACGAAGAATCTATCTTGAAAAAATTCTTTTGAACTATGTAAGACGCAAGTAGTATAAAAAATTGACTAAGTATGAGAACGACTTGCTAGTCCATTAGTGTGAGTCGAAGTCTCACTCTGATATCGACTACGATATAAGTCTCTCAGCAGTACAAGTCCAACCCCGACTGATAGAAGATTTATAACATAAGTCAAAGTCCGACATGCACTACGGCATAAGTTTCTCAGCAGTCGAAGTCTAACTCCAACTGACAGAAGATTTATAACGTAAGTTGAAGTCCCACTCCGACTACTCCTTTTGTCTAATAGTTGATGCTATCTCCGACTAACGTAGAAGTAAGCAGGAGTCAAACTTCATGTTGTCATCTCCGACTTGTACTACGATTTTCTTCTATAGTTAATCCTATAATCGAAGCTTCACTAAGATCTCGTGACCATTCAAATAATCATTTGCATAATATTTCATGAACATTTCCTTTGTTACATATATTTTAACATCTGCAAAAGCCATATTGTCGTACTAGCTCCTATTATATAATGGCAAGTTTGAAAAGAACATTATTTTAAGATTGCAAACAAAGCTTTCAAAAATGAAAGGTATTTTTATAATGCATTTGTCATTTCAAAATCTCAGTCTGTAGATTCAAAAAAATCTTCTAAATCTTTTGCGTATCTGAAACATTTATTGTTTCAAAAAAGAACTTGCAATAGTATATGCGTGTGCAGAACGAGCATCTATCTCATTTAACGCACTGCAGTTCTTTCATAGTTAAAGTTATGTACGTTCTCTATGGCCAAAAAGAACTCCATAAATGTTTTCCTTAGTATTCTTTTTATCTACTGTACAAATGAATAATATCTTATACCAAGATATTATCTTGGAAGAGAAAGTTGTATTGTCTTGTTTATGTATGCAGTCATTTACTGCAGCCAGCTACAGTAGCATGCAGGCTATTTTCAGAACAATGAACTAGTTGATCGTTGTGCTCAAAAACAAGACGTTACACTCAAAGGAAATCTTCTCAATCAAACGTCTACTTCTCAACGGTCAGAAAACTTCAAATGGATAGCTGAAGAAGAAGACTTTGAAGACTATATATAAAGAAGTCGAAGCTCTTTACACACACAATATACATAATGATGATATAAATACACACATTAAAAAAAGGCAAAAACAAAAAGAGAAGAAGAAAGATCAGTGTGATACAAGTGTAAGGTGATCAACGATACACTCTCATCTGTGCACTTAAACCTCTCATCTGTCCAAATCTTCTTCATGAAGTGGACGAGCATTCAAGTTTCAATTTTGAGAAGTTCCACTTAAAGTCAGGGAGAGATTAGTGTGTTTGGATCATATTCTCTTTGTATCTCTCTCTGTCTGTGTGCTCATACTTTGAGCAACACCTTTGTAACAGGAAGTTTTGCTTGTAAAACTGGCAAAGGGTTTGTATCTTGTGTTTGCCCCTTTTGAAGAAGGAAACCCCTGCTTGGGTAGGGAGTTGGGTCTCGTGGGAGCCATGAGAAAGGAATGGGAGGACGGGGGAGAAATGATGCTAGAGGTGGTGATGGTAGTTTCTCAAGACAGAGGAGTGGTGGTGGGGATGAGTGGCTGACAAGGAAAAGGTGGCAGGCATGGGTAGGCATTTCGCTGAGGTAGTAAGTAGAAAACTAGAAGAAGAAAGAGAGATGGAGGTAATGATGGCTAGGGTTTCATGGAGGAAGAAAATAGGAAGATGAAGGTGAGGGAAGGAAGAAGATGACAAAGGTAGTTGGCAAACTGCGCAGGGCGGCTGGGTTTGCAGGCAAAGGTGGTGCTTAGTTGGTCGATCCACCACTTGTACGATAGTGCAGCAAAGGCAGAACCGCAGGGGCCTTGCACCCCTAGGTCAGCTGTAGGCAATCCTCCCTCCCAGAGGATCTTGCAGGCGCCAAGAATAAGGTAGAGGGAGAGACTATTCATAGTTGTCAAGGCGGACGCCTAGGCGGCGCCTAGGCGCCGCTTAAGCGCCAAGGCGCTTCCTCAGCCGCCTTAAAACACCTCGCCTTTCTAAGAGGAGAAAAGGCGCCCCAAGGCGCCGCTAAGGCGGCCAAGGCGCACGCCAAGGGCACTTGGGCGCGCCTAGACCCTTTAGGGGTCCGCAATATCCCACTTAGACAGTAGATTCAGGTCGGTTTTCAGGGCTGAGTCCAGCCCGATTCCAGGTAACATCTTATTTACCTGAATATCATTTAAGTAAATGTTATAATTTGTTGTTTCATTTACTTAAGATATTACATGTAAATAAGGAAGTACCCCCTATTTGAATCCAATAAAAATATCAAAAAAACCATATCTCTTACAAAAAAAAAATCAACTCTCCCATCGAAGAAGAAAATCATGATTTCGATGATTTTAGCAAAATGTTAACTTTCTAATCTCTCATAATTTGACCTATCTAAAAATTTGATAATTCAAATAAACCATATGGAACACTAAAAATTCAAATCCGGTAAAAAAAGTCAAACGTGCATATGACTTCTCCAAGGGAGCCGCTCTCCTACTGACAACACTTAATCTGTTTGAGATCTCTCAGGATTTGGTCAAACTTAAATTATCATCACCCAAACACATGAGACTTGTCATTTTCTAGTTTCTTTTCAATTTTTAGGCATATTGTGGGATTATGTAATGGACTCATTTAGTTTTTACTTGTTTTAAGTGTGTAAGATATTGCACTTCTTATTTTTATTTAACATATTACATGTATGTGTATTGCTTGTTTTAAAAGTTGAAAATTAATTTTCTGATGATAGAATGATATTTGCACTTCTTGTCTTATTTAGTGTGCTTATTTATTTGAAGATGTCAATTTAGATTTTTTATGACTTTATTATATAATGTGAGTTTGTTTACTTGGAGTTTAATTTTTGTTGCTTTCATTGTCTTTATGTCTGTCATATTATGATATTTTTATTGAATTTTTATCATTATATATATTTATAGATACATAAATATCATGTAAGAGGGACACTTGAAAACAACTCATATTTGGTTCCGTCCTAAACGCTTAGGCACCGCTTAGGCGAGCGCCTAAGCGCTTAGGCGATCCGAGACCCCACCTACGCCTTGGTCGCCTTGACGCCTTGACAACTATGAGACTATTAGAGAAAGACAACTTTAGCATTTCTATTCCATTGCATGCAAATGTAATCGCTACACCTCCCCGTTTATAGAGGTGGGGTGCCTTTTAGGCCAGACAAAGGAGCTAGGCCTCTCCACACCACGAGGCCCATGGGCCACTAAACACTAAACATAAAGGCACTGCCAAATGAAAAGAGAACACATGGAAATGGAATCCCCAACATGCCCAATAACAGATGATAAGCCCAAGCAATACATCAGTGAGCCCAATGCCCATCTATCATCCTAGCAACCATCCAGTGGTCCATCATGAAGCCACAATGAGGTCAGCAATGTCTAGGCAGCCCTCCATCGATAGTACGCACAAGTTGAGTTGAAGCGGACCTCAGCCCTTGTGTCCTCACAACACAAACTTCCACTAAAGATGTTACAATTCAGATTTGAGGAGCCTGAAGAATCCCTCTTCTCTTCCCTACTGCTAAATATCTCTCTCCTTTCCCTTCAGCTACCACCTATGACATTCTTCTAATGTCAGTTACAGTGTTGACATTCTAGAAACTTAAAAATTCATTATCAAGTATTGAAAACTAGTCAAATAAGGAATTGGACTTAGTAAATTTTGTGTGACTTTAAGAGACGAAGAGAAACAAACATTGGTTTATATTTTATTAAAATTTGCACAAACTTCCCTATCAAATGAAAAAACAAACTTCCCTTCTAAATGAGAGACTTTATAAGAAAGAAGAACCGGGTATGAAGGGAATGAAGTTTAAGTCGCCTCACCTACTGCAGTGATTGCCGATCTCAATAGTGCGAGGAAGCGACCTACCACAGAAAACCAACAAAAAGTAGATTGATGCTCGGATAGACATCAAACAAGAAAGCCGAGGAGCATAGCCACGGAAGAAACACGAGTTAACTGGAGAGACAGGCGTTTGTGGATGGGCAGTAGCATTATGATGTAGGAGAAGGTTTACAGCGGTGCGGCTCCGGACGCCGAGGTTAGAGAGATGAAGAAGGTGACGGCGCGGCGCTGGCGGAGGTGAGGACGGTGGGACACTGGCCAGGCGGGGCGCGGCGAACCGTGGGGCTACGGCGTGGAGCCAACGGTGGACGGCGGCCGTCGATGGTGGCGAAATGGAATGGGGAGAGGACCCATCAAAAGGCGACAAAGTACAGCCGGTGTGGATGCGGGAACATGGTCTATAAAACATTTATAAATTATATATAGAGAAGCGCTTTATATATGTATATATATAAGGTAAATTAATTAAGAGTTTTAATAGATAATTAATTTATTTTTAGTCCCGACAGAATTGTAATTCATTACAATAAATGTTATCTCTAGTTATAATATACGTTAAATCATGTTACAGTAAGGATCTCTGTATTACAGTTAGGAACTTCTAACTAATTTTCTCATATGTATATATATATATATATAGAAGTGTACTCCAAGATCTAACAGCGCAAAACAAAAAAAAAAATTCACACGGCCCTCCCCCCCATTCGCGGTTAAATCATGTTACAGTAAGGACCTCTCTATTACAGTTAGGAACTTCTAATTAATTTCTCATATATATATATATATATAGAAGTGTACTCCAAGATCTGATGGCGCAAAACAAAACAAAAATTCACACGGCCCTCCCCCCCCCTTTCGCGTGTGCCTGCAGTGGGCGCGAAGTACGACGGGATGAGAGCCATCAAATTTCAATCTGATGGCTCCAACTATGTTACGATCAGACCGTAAGGACCCAACCATAGTATAGCATTTACCTATATACATCTTAGACATTAAACTATTTTATATTTACATTGTCATATATATCCCTCTTACATATTAAAATTATCCCAAGAGACCCTACCAACATATGTTGTGATGGAATAAAAGGAAAACACCAATAAATGTGAATTGTGAGTCATGTTTTGTGTGAAATGTTCAGCATAACATTTACCTATATATCCTAGACATTAATCTATTTTACATTTACATTATCATGTATATCCCTCTTAGATATTAAAAATGTCCTAAGAGACCCTATCATCACATGTTGTGATGAAATAAAAAGAAAACATCAATAAATGTCAATTGGGAGTCATGTTTTGTGTGAAATGTTTAACTCTTTTTTTGTGACGATCCTCGTCGTTCAAACTTGTTATTTCACTAACGAGTCCGACTCGACTACGTCTCCCGTGAACTAACCGAAGCCTAGCAAGGGATACCATCACTAATGTCTGCAAGAACACATGAGAAATACAATACACATTCTCACATATATTTACATTAAGTTACATATGTCTTGTCTCTTTACAAACCAAAGAGGAAATAAAAGTACAAAAGTAAAGGTACAACATTCTGGGGCATACCCCGAGATGAAGTGGAAAAAGGAGTATAGCTACACTGCTAGTGGAGTAGGGCATCTACTACCGTGATGTGGCTTGGAACTCGAAGAGGGTTGAGCACTCTCCTGCTCACCCTCACCTGAAAAGGGATGGAGTAGGGGGTGAGCCTCACACGTCACTGGCTCAGTAGAGAGACGCCCCCAAAAGCCAATGCGACAACAACACAACAAAAGTAGGAAAGTACAACTAGCAGGTAGCGGATAAACTAAATTACAATGCTAAATATTGAAAGTAAATATTGCACGGATTAACAAGAAGAATTATGCAAGGAATAATAAATAAATGGAAAGTTTCCAATCAGTGAACAAGCTAATTGGGAACAACGTCACACTCAAGTCACGTAACCTGATTTGCAACACCATTCACTGACGCAAACAAACCACACAGGAGCACCTCTCAACCTTGTAGTCGCAGACAGAAGGTCCAACTGCAGCTCCACCTCTACAAGTGCCAAGGACTGTAGAGACCAACAAACACCACCTGCAGACAAACTACAACCCACGCCTAACACACCTCTAGGGATTCCAGAACCCTAAAGTGAGATTGTGGAACACGGGACTAGTTGGGGACTATTACGTCTATCGGTGTCTGTTCGCCCAACTACGAGCGCGCTACAAGTGACCGAGCACTAAGCCAACCACAACACAAGTCGCTACCCCACTACCGTATTTCCCTCAGCCAGACGACAACTCGAGAAATGAGTGAGGGTGTCTAGGAAGACGACATAGACCTCGACGGTACACATAGTACCGAGACAAAATCCCGAGCACAAAGGTGCCTGGCTCGCAAAGAACTTGGAGTACTCAACTGAAGAGGTAACCACGGTAAGTGTCGCACCATAAAACTCGATCACACAAATACAATCTCTATTCCCACAAATCACATTTGTTTATTAACAATAGAATCCATGCATTTTGAACTTGATAGATATCAACTCACCTTATAGCCCATTAGGCCCAAAGCCACACTAACTCACCTTCATGGTTTGGAGGGCAGAAGGCGACAGGAGGTGGTGCCGCATTCAGAACGTGATGCCCTGACATGTCGCAATCAAGGATGTGAACACGACCAATAGGGCCGTTGCATTCATAGTCAGAGCCCAAACCCTAAAAACCTCCAACCAGAAAACCTATCCAAGCCTATCACAGCATATATACACCTTATTTAACTACTTAGAAGGAAGAAAGTTGTAAATCTATGCATGCTCTCCATAGAACCCATTTTCATGCTCAAGGACATTCTCTACAGATTGGAATGAAGAAAAATGTGGGGAAACCTTCCTACCTCCACAAAGAGTGTGAAAGAAATGCTCGGACGGTGATCTCCGCGCTCCAAACGACGTCCTTGCACCGGAATCACCACGAATAATGCACTACTAGGTTGAATCACCCAAAATCTTGATCAAAAACTCCTCCCCCTGGACAAACAGTGCTGACTACCCTGTTTGGCCGCCTAAGCCACTTCAAGAACTCGAAACTGAGAATGCAACGGGGTCCTATGTAGCCTTCCAAACATGGCAGGACTGGCTATCGCCTTCCCAGAGGGCGCGCCACGCAGCAGCCTGGCCCACGTTATGCATCGTGCTAGGTGCCAAAACATTGGAACAAGCGGCAGTGAGAACGTGACACAGGGGTACGTCGCGTTCAGAACGTGACATACTACCATGTCACCTTCTCACACAGAGAAATAGTAGGACATGTTGGCTCGGATTTTCTGGCCCACAACTTACCAAACCACAGCACAACCACAGATGAGCCTCACATTGGCTCCAAAACCCATTAAACCACGATCTGAAAGGCTCAAACAGTACATTACTATCACCTGAATGAAATTTCATCTCGAAATTTTAAATAAAATCGCAGTTTAAGATTTACTATCACCTAAAAGAATTTAAAGCTTAGTCAAATAAGTATGGATATGCCTTTCTCATTTCTTCCTCTAATTCCTAGGTGTCTTCACCTCCCTACCTGTTATCCCATCTGATCTTTACTAATTCAATTTATTTATTCCATAATTTCTAAATTCATCTGCCTATAATTTGGATTGGATATCTGGCATTGTCATATCGGGCTTCAAATCATCACGGGTGTAGTGCCCTAGAAATTTGACTACAATTTTATTTCTGAACTAAGTGTATGCTATGATGAAGTTCCACTATTGTTATGCTTCTGTTCTGCGGGGATGTGATGATCAGTCCATCTCCATATAATCTGTTATTTATTATATGTATTTTAGTGATTAACAAAACCTTGAAAATTATTGACTAACATCATTTTCTGAAGTTTATCATCAGGTATCAAAGTAAACAAACTCAGTAAGTCATCTAAACTCACTGTTACTTGAAGTTCATTGCATATTATTTGTCTAAGTATACATCGACTTCCATTAACAATTCACAACGATTACTGTTTTACTACTACATCGATTTCACTTAAACAATGACTTCCTTAGTAGAGTATCGACTTCATACTTAAAATATTGATTTTAGAAAGAACATCGATTTCACTTAAGTATCGACTTCATATTTAGAACATCAATTTTGGTTCTACATCGACTTCATATCTAGAACATTGATTTCGGTTCTACATCGACTTCACTTAAACAACGATTTCATTTAAACATCGATTTTGGTAGAACATCGATTTCATAAGGAACATTGACTTCATTTCAACAACGATTTTATTTAAACATCGATTTCGGTAGAACATCGATTTCATAAGGAACATCGACTTCGTTTCAACAATGATTTCATTTAAACATGATTTCAGTAGAACATCAATTTCATAAGGAACATCGACTTCACTTAAACAATGATTTCATTTAAACATCAATTTCATATGGAACATCGACTTTACTTAAACAACAACTTCGTTTCAGACATCGATTTCACCTGAACAACGACTTCGTTTCAAACATCGATTTCACCTTAACAACGATTTCAGTTCAACAACGATTTCATTACATGTAAACATGGATTATGTTCACATCGACTTCATGTCAGCATGGATTACATTCTCACATGGATTATGGTTTAACATCGATTTCATGTTTACATCGACTCTCATAGCACACAAATTGTCTCTAAAACATCAACTCTCTCTTTACAACGATTATGCTTTAAACAGTTGATGAATATTATTATTATCTATTCAGATAATCTTGAATATATTCTAGTCTTCATGATATTCAAATATATTTTCAAATCTCTATGGATTTCAAGTCTTCCAGCAAATCATGTTGTATCCTGTGCTTTCTAACATTTATTGTGTTGGTACAATATCTCTGCACGATATATCTCTGTGCTTATCACTCTCACGTCACATAAAGTAAAGCTTTATAGGGTGACATAATGGAATTTTCTTTATGGTATATCTTCCTAAAGCACGACTACTAATGTTAACTGACAGTTTAGACAAAGATAAGTTGTCTATGCTTCAGCATTTATTGTGTGCAGGGTTTCGGTAGAAATATACGTTACAACGTTGGACCTGTCAATCTGACAGAAGCAAGAAGAGATTAAGACAATCCTCCTCTATGTATGTGTCTATCTCAGCATTAAATGGCTGCAGGTTCTCTTGCTCCCTACATTGAACCAGACATTCCAACATGCATGAAGATGTGAGACAACGGATACTTCAACGGTTCAAATCTTTCAAAGAAGATAAATAGAAGACTGGTGACTCCATAAAAAAACACACACTTTTCAACCTTTGAATAGCTAGAACAACTCAGTCACCTACAAGAAAGAAGAGCTCGCTTGTTCATTCGAATCAGTCTTCAGCTCTTAGCTCTCCACAACAACCTGTTTAGTCTTTGAGAGCTTGTGTAGATCTGAGAGACCTCTTTGTATGCAAATCTTTGTCTCTCAATTCCGCCTCAAATCAAGTAATCTCTATAAGCTTGGTCTAGGGGCCATCCACTCTTTACTCATTTTTCTTGAGTGTTCCTCTTCGTTTGTGAAGAGAAGACCCGCTGTTGAGTGGGTGGTTGTTCCATTCGGTAAGAAGGAAGACTTGTTGCATTAGGTGGTTCAGTGCCTCTTTGGGTAGAGAAAAGAAGGCCAACTGTGGCTGGATGTGTACGTGTCCTTAAGGGGGACTGTACCCTTGTTTAGTGATATCCCAAGTTGTTGCTTGGGGATTGGACATAGGACTCCTTGTGACAAGAGATCTGAACCAGGATAAAATTATTGTTATTTGTGTGTGTGTGATTTTATTGTGTCTTTGCTTTACACTAACTCTAACCATCGAACTTAGTGTCTTCTGTCAAAGCATTTTTATTTATAGGAATATTCTAAAAGTAATTTTTAGCAATCCATTCACCCCCCCTCTGGGCTTGCTACCTTGGCAATAAGTGGTATCAGAGCCAAGTTTCTTCGAGTAAGTAGATCTCACTATCTGAAGAGCTAAGATAAATGGCAGCCCAAGGTCATGTAGAAGGACAATCCGTCAACAAACCTCCTCTATTCGATGGTGAAGATTACAACTACTGGAAGACAAAGATGTAGTTTTTCCTTCAAGGTCTTGATTTCCAACTATAGACAATAATTGAAGAAGGAGATCTCAAAGTAACCAATGCCAAAGACAAATGGACAGATGAAGATAAGAAGAAATTGTCCCAAAATAGCAAAGCAAAGAGCATACTGTGTTGTGCACTGAGCTAGAAAGAATTCAACAGGATATCAGCATGTAAGTCAGCCAAAGAGATGTGGGACAAGCTGAGGCTCACTCATGAAGGAACTGACAAGGTAAAGGAAACAAGAATTGACATATTAGTAGCTCAATATGAGAGGTTTCAAATGCAGTCAGGAGAGTCCATCTCCTAGATGTACAGTCAATTTACAGACATTACAAATGGTTTGGCTGGGATAGGAAAAACATATGAAACAGGAGATATGGTAAGAAAAATATTGAGATCCCAGCCAACTTCATGGACTCCTAAGGTAACTGCCATAGAAGAAGCTAATGATCTCAGAGGAATGTCCCTCGAGAAACTCATTGGGTCTTTAATGGCTCATGAGATAAACATGGAAAGGCTAGGAGAATCCTCCAGCAACAAGAAGCACAACAATGCCCTTAAAGCTATGGAAAATACTTCTGAAGATGAATCAGAAAGTGAAAAGAGTGATGAGAATAGTGAAGATGAAGAAGCTTTTCTCTCCAGACGACTGCAACGCATTCTAGCTAAGAAGAAATATCAGTCAGGAAGAAGGTATTTCAAGAAAGGTAGAGAATTCAAGAGATCTGAAGGTAAAGAACTCAAGAGATCTAAACTCATATGCTATGAATGTAAAAAGCTTGGACACCTCAAGGTTGAGTGTCCAAAACTGAAGAAGACTGAATTCAAGAAAAAGGATAACATGAAGAAATTTAAGAAATACAAGAAAAAAGCCATGGCTACTGCATGAAACAATGAGAGTGACTCAGACAGTGAGTCAAGCTCCAACGAAGAAGAAGAAGAAAAGGCCAACCTGGCTTTCATGGCAAATGTCGACGACAAGGTAACCTTAAACTCCTCCTTTACATCTTGCAATGAATCTGATTCTGATAGCTTAGAAGATGCCTTTAATGAATTATACAGTAAATATAAAGACGTTTGTAAACAATTAAAGTTAGTTAAGAAAAATTATGCATGTCTCGAAATAACCAATTCAGATTTAAAATCAGAAATTGAACAACTAGAAAAAAAATTCTGAGCTAAAAAGAAGAAATGAACTACTATGTGAAGATGTAAAAACTAAAAATGAAAAGATATTAAATATAGAAAGTCAGGAAACCATAAGTAAATTTAAAAATGAAATTAACATACTAACAAAAGATAATGAATATTTGACAGCCACAATTGAGAAATTTACAAATGAAGATCATCCTTAATATTAAAAGGAGCAAGAAGATCAGGAAAGAAAAAATATATAATCGGATATTGTAGCGACCCTGGATACTTATGCCCAATAAGGCTCTATATCCAGGTCCGCCTTCCACGAACGGACCGAAGTCTCGCAAGGGATATCTCACACAAGTGTCCAGTAAGAATATAAAAGACAACCACATAGTATAAGACACAAGAAAGTACATGTGCTCATACATGTATATAACAATTTACAACTGTCCCAATACATTATTCCATGTCCAATTAAAAAGAGTACAACTACATGGGGCATACTCCGAGGGAGCACAAGCTCACACAACACGACTAACACTACTGCTGGTGGTACAAGTC
Source organism: Colocasia esculenta (assembly GCA_014218235.1). Taxonomy (NCBI): domain Eukaryota; kingdom Viridiplantae; phylum Streptophyta; class Magnoliopsida; order Alismatales; family Araceae; genus Colocasia; species Colocasia esculenta. The sequence goes on along the minus strand of CM024764.1, from coordinate 20,670,047 downwards.
TGCCACAACACCTCCACAAGCCACACAAACGGCAAGCCCTGAAAAGAACTGTAGGGGAGTGAGCCTCAACAAGTCACAGGCTCAGTAGGGACCACCTAAAAACAACACACAAGCATGAAGATACCTCAACCCCAGAGGGTTTCACTGGCAACACCGATAGCCAAACCATAACATGCTCACAAACATTATAATAAACAACAACTAAACATAAACATAAAGTCCTCGGAAAGAAAGAGAAACCATAGGACTAGCACATCATCACTAGCCCGCCCAACAATAGCAATGCCTAGGCCACAAGCCACACAGGCACCTTATCACAACAACTGGTCGCCTAAGCTACAAGCTACACAGGCAAACCGCTGCCTAGGCTACAAGCTTCACAGGCGAACCCCAAACACATGGGTAACAGGACTGCTGACCAAGAGCTGGTCCAATATACCCCAAACTACGACATGTCGAAAGCCACACACATGGTAGCAGGATTGGCTACAGCGGGCCAATCCATTATACACTGAAATCACAATCGGAAGCTTACCCGAAGACGAGTAAAAACACAACATGTGGAAGGTCACTCCACAGACCTCCACAGAACTCAAGTCTACCTCAACATCTGAAGGGACTGGTACACAATGTACCACAACACAAAGCTACCCACGAAGGGTACAGGTACCTACCTCCATGAGGTACCATCAAGAAACCACAACCAGTACTGTGCCACCACTAGGGCACACCACAACGGGTAAAACCTCAACCAACGAGTCACACACACAAGCCACCACCTGTGGCAAAGCACGAGTCGGAAAGGAACGACGCCACCACACGGGAACAGACTACTGGTTCATGACGCCAGTATCTAACCCAGACAACACAACACAAGAACTACCTCTCAGTCTCGCAGTCACAGACGAAAGGTCCAACTACCGCTCCACAACCACAAGTAAAGCCAAAGAACAGTGGAGACCAACCAACACCACACCTGCAGACCACACTGCTACAGGTCCATGCTTAGCACCTTTAGGGACTCCGGCCCGAGCTCCCTAAAGTGAGGCACTGGAAACACAGGACTAGCTAGGGCCCAGTATGTCTACTGGTGTCTGTACCCCCAACCACAAGCGCGCTACAAGTGACTGCACACCCACAAACACAAGTTGCTGCCCCCAGTCGTCTTTCCCTCAGCCAGACGTACTACTCAAACACAGGAGTGAGGGTGTCCAGGACAGACGACACAGACTTCGACGGTACACACAGTACTGGGACAAACCCCGAGCACTAACGTGCTTGGCTCACACAAAACCTGGGGTACCCGACTAGAGAGGTATTTCGGAATAGGCGTCGGACCACCAAACTCGGCAACGTACAAACTACAATATATATACTTATGTAATCTTTATTACAAACCACGGTTCAAATATGAGGAATAGATTGTCCTGGTCACTCTGTGACCCACAAGCTAACCTACACAGACACATACATAAATCACAGTAACCAATCATAACCTGGCCTATCATTGGTCATCTCATGACCTCCATTGCCACATAAACACAATATACGATAATCATACACTAACTCTTAACTCTACTCATGCTATACTAGTTAGACCATCTTAAATAACCCATAAAAGACGTCAAAAGACCGAGGCTAGGTTCACGCTGGAACCTCACTGCCCAACCACCACAACAAACCATAAAAGTTACACCACGATAGAGTATGTGCCATGCACACACTCACACCACGAGAACACCACACCAACTACATAAGCAACACACTAACTACATAAACGACACGCTCAAAGAGCACTATGGGTGCCAATGCACCAGATACCAAAGCCATGCACATCAAGTACCGATAATCGGATAATCACATTATTGAAAGCATGCATAATAGACCTCTCGACTGAGGTCGCGACATGGGGTAACGTCGCCTTCAGAACGCGGCCCTTCGACATGTCGCGTTCAAAATAAGAACACGACGGGTTGGGCTGTTGCGTTCAGAATGCGACACTCTGGGCCGTCGCCTTCATAGGCGCAAACCCTAATCCGGGATGAACTCCACAAGTCACCACCCGAAACCATGCAAACCATGATTAATTCTCATTTTACATGCTTTAATGTACGCCCTAACATGGTATCTACTATTTATAAAGCATTAAATGAACTAAACGTGCATCACACACAATCCACACAACAGAACAAGGTGGAAACACCCTACCTTCATGAAGAACACGCAAACCAACCACGGCACGGCGTCTCCCCCGCTCCACGCGACGTCCTCACGGCGAGAGCGCGCCAAAAACTCCGCTAAATCACCGAATCACCCAGAGAAGCCCCGCAACAGCCTCCCCTGGCCAAGCAGAGCTTGTGAAAGCTCTGTTTGCCCAAACCTTCTTAAAAATGCATAGCGGTTGGGAACGCGACGTAGTCCTACGTCGCGACCTGAATGCGATGTAGGAGGCCATTTCCTTCCCAAGGCCGACGTCAGCAAGTCACCCAACGCGCGACATGCGGCGTACATACAGACGACGACCGCTAAACAGCGGTTTCAAGAACGCGACCACCAGGGCCATCGTGTTTAGAACGCGACGTAGACCCCTGTCGCGTTCATAGGCAGAAAACCTGTGAGCGCTTTGGGCCCAATCTGCCAGCCCACAAAGCCTCACAACCTACGCGAACACCTGAAACACAAACTAATGGGCTATACATTGGCCACCAAACCCACTAAACGTGGATCCACGAGGATCCAAAAAACGCACGATGTTACATTACTATCACCTAAAAAGGAATGTCATCCTCGACATTCAAAACGGATCATAGTAAGCCGGACTATCACCTAAAAAGAAACAAAGCCATATACAGAACAAGTAGGATACGCTTCCTCTGTATTTGCCTTTCAAACCATCTATGCTGACTGATCCATCTGTTCATTTCCACACTTGTTCTGCTTTCCCTTCTTTTTAATACATTTCATAACTGCACTACTCCGTGGATTCAATCTACCATTCCTTACCTTTCAACTGTAGGCAATTCTACCTTACCGGTGGTGCTTTATCTCCTTGGACTCAACCTACTTCCATATTTTCCTGGTTGTGTTTGCAACATTTCTTTCTGGGCTATGCCATACTAAACCGCGCTTAAATTTTCAGATTCCTCGGTGCCATTCTATTATCTACTTGTCACTGCTAGCCGTTACTTTGCTTTATCTGTCTTCATATTCTCAACTGTTTACTTTTCGGGAAAATTTGCATTGTCACCTTTGAATTTCTTACCTCCTCTGACCATTCTACACCAACTGCTTTAATTCTTATCTGACTAAGAACCCCTACCTCTCTGCTCAACTGTGCACATACCTTAGGCTTTCTTTTAATCATTTAAACCTCGGATAACCTGTGAATATCAAACCTTCCACGCTTCCGCTACGCTACTCTGATCATACCAGACATTTGGCAAAATACTCCATAAATTCTGATTTGCTTTTCTTACTATCTCTATTCTGATCATGCCACTTAAATTCTGAATTCTATCATACCACTGGGAACATATCTTTCTTTAAGTCATATTTTCCAACTGACATTACACTTCTCTTATCACATAATAACACCGCTTAACTGACTCTACTTAAGCTCATACTCTGTCTTCAACTATATTTGTACCATATTGAATTCTGATTCTTGCCATATTACCACTGACATACTTTACCCTTTATATACCTTACTTACTTCAAACAATATTCTCTGATTAACTCAGTAAACCAAACTCATAACTCTTCACAATTTTCATTCACACTGCTGTGACACTGTTCTTTCTTATCGAGAAAATAAAACTTATCCCTTTATCTCAATACTGCATATACTTTAATATCTGCCTTCACCTCTCCGAAGTCTTTCTCAATTATATGATGCCTAATTCAAAATTCCTTACTACTAAACTGATCACACTTTTCCTTACTCTTTTTGTTCTATTTTGCCATACTTTAATCTGCTTGCTATTCTTTAGCTGATTCACTATGACTTTTATTTCAAATTCTAAAAATATTTCTTATAATAAAATTCATTTATTCATCTGGATCACTTTATTGCATACTGCTACACAAATTCCTACTGCACATTTCTTGAACCATCTGATTATCGCTGTTCTTTAATCTACCATATTCATTTTCATCTGGTCATTAATACTGAACTTTAACCTTACTGCCAACAACATAATACCATTTCTGCAAAATATTTCTCTTAATTATTTTGATAACTGACTAATCTCACTGTGCCATTTACACTGCAGTCCTTCTTATTAAAATACTACCATAACTATAAACTGAAACTATTTCCTTTAAACACAGTAACTTATTCTGCCTGATTCCTTTATTACGCATTACTGATTTACTGCCAAATACAAACAATTTCACTATTACAGCTCATTCACAAATGTCGATTCACAATTTACCTTATTGTTCCTCTTAACTTAATATCCTTTATCTGCTTCTCAACTGATTCATCTTTTTCTATTCTGACTTATATAGCTCTAACTTACTCTAATTACTCAGCCTTAACTTCAATCTGCTTCTGACATAGGGGTGGCAATGGGCCGGGCCTGGACCGGGTCTAGGTTGGCCCAGGTCCAGCCCGGTCTCTAATCGGCCAGCCCGGGGCGAGGCTCGATTTTTAGAAACCCGGCCCGGCCCGGGACGATTATGTAAGGCCCGGCCCAGGCCCGACCCGACCCGGTTTTATTTTTTTAAGTATTACTATTATTATTTATTTATTTTTACAATAAAATTGATGTTCATTGAATCAAAACAACATAAAATAAATATTAGGCTAATCTAGATAAATTTATTTCTAGTTGTTACAAATATGAAATAAATATTAAGTCAATAAACATAGCTCCACAACATAATTTTCAATCCAAAAATTTATAATATTAGAATTATTGCCGTATTACTTATTTTTTCAAAAAAAAAAATACCAGGCCTCTGGGCCGCTCGGGTCGGGCCGAGCCATGCCCGAGCCCGGCCCAATCTTACACCGGGCCAGGCTCAAAATTAAAAAAAAAAAAAATATGCGGCCCAAGCCCGTATAAAACTGGGCTGGGCCACCGGGCCTTCGGGCCGGCCTGGCCCAATTGACATCCCTATTCTGACACAAACTTTTCTTCTCTGTTCCCACAAACTACACACAAATGCATGCATCACTGCTCTTATCTTTAACACTGTAACTCTGTACAAGTCTTTCTGCGAATTCTTTACCCATTGTCTCTTACCAAGCGACTATCTCTCTTATGAAATTCTCGGAAGAAGAAAAAAAAATCTGACTATGCACTGTTCTTCTCTTACTCTTTCTTTACCCAACTGGTCACCTCTGCACATACTTAAATGGATTTCTATATCAATTTTTTTTTCATTATCCTCATTATTCATAACAACACTGTTCTTAAACTCTTTACTGCAATCATTTCTAGTCACAAAACACACTTAATGACCATCTCAATCACTACTCCTCTGCTTACCAGTACCCTATCTCAAGCTAAACTACCTCACTCAATCATTTCAAACCTGACATATCACTAATCACGTTCTTATCCAAGCTGCTCCTTAACACTTATTAACGCAAATCTCAGGCACAATAACTACTTCCGCTAGAGTTCTCAGTCACAATTCACGTATTTAACAACCCTGATCACACTGCTCTATTCCTCATCATAACATTGTTCCCTCTGCTATCCCATCATATCATTACCTTATACCTATCTCTGCCAACTTTGGTTCTCACTAAAATACTTTTACTAGATTTCATAATTAAATTCACTAATCCCTTCAATTTCTATAACTGAGAACCTTTAAACAACTATACTTTACCCGCAACTGGCATCCTAATGTGACCACTCACACTGTACCACTATCCATACCGTTCCTTAACAACTACCAACAACTGCCATCTTCCTTACAACTATACACATTTCTCTGCTATTTCTAACAACTGTCATTTTAATAAACAATGACACACAATTCGCATATCAAAAACCCACGTGAAAACCACACTGGAAATCACATAAAACCACAGACTTACTACTAGAAGTGGATATTAAACTATGTCTTGGGACATTGTAACTTCAATGTCTTTTCATATTCTAACTGGACCATGCTCTGATACCAACTGTAGTGACCCTGGATACTTATGCCTAATAAGGCTCCATATCAGGTCGGCCTACCGCAAATGGACCGAAGTCTCGCAAGGGATATCTCACACAAGTGTCCAGTAAGAATATAAAAGACAACCACACAGTATAAGACACAAGAAAGTACATATGCTCATATCTGTATATAACAATTTACAACTGTCCCAATACATTATTACATGTCCACTTAAAAAGAGTACAACTACCTGGGGCATACCCCGAGGGAGCACAAGCTCACACAACATGACTAACACTACTGCTGGTGGTACAAGTATGTCACAACACCTCTGCAAGTCACACAAACGACAAGCCCTGAAAAGAACTGTAGGGGAGTGAGCCTCAACAAGTCACAGGCTCAGTAGGGACCACCTAAAAACAACACACAAGCATGAAGAGACCTCAACCCCAGAGGGTTTCACTGGCAACACGATAGCCAAACCATAACATGCTCACAAACATTATAATAAACAACAACTAAACAAACATAACATAAACATAAAGTGCTCGGAAAGAAAGAGAAACCATAGGACTAGCACATCATCACTAGCCCGCCCAACAATAGCAATGCCTAGGCCACAAGCCACACAGGCACCCTATCACAACAACTGGTCGCCTAAGCTACAAGCTACACAGGCAAACTGCTGCCTAGGCTACAAGCTTCACAGGCGAACCCTAAACACATGGGTAACATGACTGCTGACCAAGAGCTGGTCCAATATACCCCAAACATGACATGTCGAAAGCCACACACATGGTAGCAAGACTGGCTACAGTGGGCCAATCCATTATACACTGAAATCACAATCGGAAGCTTACCTGAAGACAAGTAAAAACACAACACATGGAAGGTCACTCCACAGACCTCCACAGAACACAAGTCCACCTCAACACCTGAAGGGACTGGTACATAATGTACCACAACACAAAGCTACCCACGAAGGATACATGTACCTACCTCCATGAGGTACCATCACGAAACCACAACCAGTACTGTGCCACCACCAGGGCACACCACAACAGGTAAAACCTCAACCAACGAGTCACACACACAAGCCACCACCTGTGGCAAAGCACGAGTCGGAAAGGAACGACGCCACCACACGGGAATGGACTACTGGTTCATGACGCCAGTATCCAATCCGGACAACACAACATAAGAACTACCTCTCAGTCTCGCAGTCATGGACGAAAGGTCCAACTACCGCTCCACAACTACAAGTAAAGCCAAAGAACAGTGGAGACCAACCAACACCACACCTGCAGACCACACTGCTGCAGGTCCATGCCTAGCACCTTTAGGGACTCCGGCCAGAGCTCCCTAAAGTGAGGCACTGGAAACACAGGACTAGCTGGGGCCCAGTACGTCTACTGGTGTCCGTACCCCCAACCACGAGCACGCTACAACAACTGCACACCCACAAACACAAGTCGTTGTCCCCAGTCGTCTTTCCCTCAGTCGGATGTACTTCTCAAACATAGGAGTGAGGGTGTCTAGAACAGACGACACAGACCTCAATGGTACACATAGTACCGGGACAAACACCAAGCACTAACATGCTTGGCTCACACAAAACCTAGGGTACCTGACTAGAGAGGTATTCCGGAATAGGCGCCGGATCACCAAACTCGGCAACGTACAAACTACAATATATATATATACTTATGTAATCTTTATTACAAACCACGGTTCAAATATGAGGAATAGCTTGTTCTGGTCACTCTGTGACCCACAAGCTAACCTACATAGACACATACATAAATCACAGTAACCGATCATAACCTGGCCTATCATTGGTCATCTCATGACCTCCATTGCCACATAAACACAATATACGATAATCATACACTAACTCTTAACTCTACTCATGCTATACTAGTTAGACCATCTTAAATAACCCATAAAAGACGTCAAAAGACCGAGGCTAGGTTCACGCTGGAACCTCACTGCCCAACCACCACGACAAACCATAAAAGTTACACCACGATAGAGTATGTGCCATGCACACACTCACACCACGAGAACACCACACCAACTACATAAGCAACACACTAACTACATAAACGACACGCTCAAAGAGCACTATGGGTGCCAATGCACCAGATACCAAAGCCATGCACATCAAGTACCGATAATCGGATAATCACATTATTGAAAGCATGCATAATAGGACCTCTCGACTGAGGTCGCGACATGGGGTAACGTCGCCTTCAGAACGCGGCCCTTCGACATGTCGCGTTCAAAATAAGAACACGACGGGTCGGGCTGTCACGTTCAGAACGTGACACCTTGGGCCGTCGCCTTCACAGGCGCAAACCTTAATTCGGTATGAACTCCACAGATTCCCACCCCAAACCATGCAAACCACGATTAATTCTCATTTTACATGCTTTAATGTACGCCCTAATATGGTATCTACTGTTTATAAAGCATTAAACGAACTAAACATGCATCACACACAATCCACACAACAGAACAAGGTGGAAACACCCTACCTTCATGAAGAACATGCAAACCAACCACGACACGGCGTCTCCCCTGCTCCACATGACGTCCTCGCGGTGAGAGCGCACCAAAAACTCCGCTAAATCGTCGAATCGCCCAGAGAAGCCCCGCAGCTAGGGGTGAACACGGTCCGGTTCGGTTCGGTTCACCCCATTTTTTGGGTGAACCGAAACCGAACCGAAATGCTGTTCAAACCGAACCGAACCGGTTCGGTTCGGTTTAAATCGAAGTTTAATTCTAAACTATACACAATTGCTTTTCTGCTGTGGCGGTTAAGGCGTTGGCTTTCATACCCATTGACTATGGGTTCGAATCTCACTTTGAACAAAATATGCTCACTTTTAAACATTTTTTTCCTATAAAAAACTGTTGGCGAGAAGGGAGGAATCGAACCCGCCTCACCGCGCTGACAAGGAGGCTTGCTTACCAACCGGCCTATTTAACATTTGAGTAAATAACATACACATTATATATATAATCGGTTTAGTTCGGTTCCACAATGTGGAACCGAACTGAACCACTTAGATGCCAACCCGAAACCGAATCGAACCGAACCGGTCGGTTCGGTTTTTCGGGTTGGACCAAATTATGAACACCCCTACCCGCAGCAGCCTCCTCTGGCCGAGCAGAGCTTGTGAAAGCTCTGTTTGGCCAAACCTTCTTAAAAACGCACAGCGGTTGGGAACGCGACGTAGCCCTGCGTCGTGACTTGAACGTGACGTAGGAGGCCGTCGCCTTCCCAAGGCCAATGTCCGCAAGTCACCCAACACGTGACATGTGGCGTACATGCAAACGACGACCGCCAAACAACGGTTTCAAGAACGCGACCACCAGGGCCGTCGCGTTCAGAATGCGACGTAGACCCCTGTCGCGTTCACAGGCAAAAACCTGTGAGCGCTTTGGGCCCAATCTGCCGGCCCACAAAGCCTCACACCCTACGTGAACACCTGAAACACAAACTAATCGGCCACACACTGGCCACCAAACCCACTAAACGTGGATCCACGAGGATCCGAAAAATACGCGACGTTACAGATATACTCCACCATATAATGAAGAAACAGTTATTCACCCTAAAATATATCTAATGCCAAAATTTTTAGCTGAACAAAATCCTAATTATAAATTAAACACTAATAAAAACAATAAAGTAAATAAAACAGTAAATAATATTCCTTGTTGCACTCATTATAACAAACTAGGTCATACTAAAATTACTTGTACAACCAAACATCTAAAATGGATTCTGAAAAGGAACTGTGTAGATGCTAACCAACAGGACCCAAAAGAACTTAGGTACCTAAATTTCATTGATTTATTGCAGGGAAGCCTTAGAGCATCAAAGTGGTACCTGGACAGCGGGTGCTCAAGGCATATGACCAGCAACAAAGAGTTATTCTCATCTATCAAAGATGGAGCGGGAACAATCACTTATGGAGATAATGGTAAAGGATTAGTGATTGGTTGTGGATCAATTGAAAGGGAGGACAAGATATTGATAGAAGATGTTCTCTGCGTCAAAGGACTCCAGCACAATTTAATCAGCATCAGTCAACTATGCAACAAGGGTCATCAGATAAAGTTTCAAGAATCCAAATGCCTAATCATTAAGGATGGAACAACCATTTTTAAAGCCTGTAGAGAGAAAAATCTATATGTATTACATCTAGAAGAGTTGAAGAATCAAGATATTTGTCTGACAACAAGCAAATAGCAGAATGCTGAACTTTGGCACAGAAGATTAGGACATTGCAGCTTGGAACGGAATAGAAAACTCATTAAATATGATCTAGTGGAAGGTCTATCGAAGATGAATTCAAGTCTAGACAATATCTGTGAACCTTGTGCAAAAGGAAAGCATGCAAAATCCTCCTTCAAATCCAAGACAATGGTCACCACCTCCAAACCACTAGAACTGCTTCATATGGACTTGTTTGGACCAATGAGAACAACTAGTTTGGGAAGAAAGAATTTTAGATTTGTTATAGTTGATGATTATTCTAGATTTACATGGGTATCATTTCTTGAGCACAAAGATGACACCTTTGATAGCTTTGTGAAGTTCAGTAAGTTAGTTTAGAATGATAAGAAGTACAACATTATAAGTATTTAATCAGATCATGGAGGAGAGTTTCAGAATGATAGGTTTGCAGAATTCTGTGATGATCTGAGGATAGAACACAATTTCTCAGCACCAAGAACACTACAACAAAATGGAGTAGCTGAAAGGAAGAATATAACACTTCTGGATATGGAAAGAATAATGTTATCTGAGTACAATCTTCCAAGATATTTTGGACCGAAGCTATAAATACAACTTGCTACATAATTAATAGAGTCATGATCAGACCAATTCTGAAGAATGCATATGAACTGTACAAGCAAAAGAAGCCCAAGATCACCATCTCAGAACATTCAGATGCCCATGCTTCATTCACAACAATGGTAAGAGAGACATTGGTAAGTTAGATCCCAAATCTGATGAAGGTATTTTTATGGGGTATACTTCTAAACCCAAAGGTTATAGAGTCTTTAACAAAAGAAGTTTATTATATGAACAAACTGTACATGTTATTTTTGATGAGTCTAACCCTTCCTTGAGAAAGGACATTGGTAGTGATGATGAAGATGCAGAAAAGCTTTCCAAGAAACTGAAGGAAGCAAACATCAAAGATAATAAAGATCCACCCTTGGAAGAACTGCAACAAAAAGATATCATCCATGATGATCTTCCAAAAGAATGGAGATACAAGAAGGATCACCGAAAAGATAACATTATTGGAGATCCATCGTTGGGGTAAGAACTAGAGGTAATATTATTCCTTGTGATTATTTAACATTTGTCTCTCAAATAGAGCCGAAGATAGTCAATGAAGCACTGTCTGATGAATCTTGGATCTTAGCCATGCAAGATGAGTTCAAGAGAAATCATGTCTGGTCCCTTGTTCCTAGACCATCAGATCATCCTGTGATTGACACCAAATGGGTGTTTAGGAACAAATTGGATGAAGCTGGTGTTATTACTAGAAATAAGGCTAGACTGGTTGCTCAAGGCTATTCACAAGAGGAAGGCATAGACTTCGATGAAACCTATGCACCAATTACTAGACTAGAGGCTATTCGAATATTGCTTGCTTATGCATCTGCATTGGATTTAAAACTTTTTCAAATGTATGTGAAATCAGCCTTTTGAATGGTTTTATAAAGGAAGAAGTTTATGTAGAACAATCTCCTAGTTTTGATGATTCAGATTTTCCGAATCATGTTTTCAAATTGCATAAAGCTTTATATGGTTTAAAACAAGCACCTAGAGCCTGGTATGAAAGACTTAATGCATTTTTATTAAATCATGATTTTATTAGAGGTCAAGTAGATAGCACATTATTCATTAAATCAAATGCCAAAAATATATTACTTGTACAAATCTATGTAGATGACATTATCTTTTGATCTACTGATGAATCTCTGTGCTAGAATTTTGAAAAGCTAATGCAGGGAGAATTTGAAATGAGCATGATGGGAGAACTCAACTACTTCCTTAGACTGCAAATCAAGCAAAGCAACGAAGAAACTCATATCTATCAAGCAAAATACACCAAGGAACTATTAAAGAAGTTTGGATTTGAGAATGCTAAACCACTGTCCACTCCCATGAGCACATCAGTCAGGTTAGACAGTGATTCAGAAGGTAAGAAAGTTGATCAGAAACTTTATACAGGTATGATTAGTTTTGTAACGCCCCAAAAATTTTATTTATTAGAAAATGTTAATATTTTAATTGTTAAACATGACTACATTCACGAGATGTAATTAACTTTAATTTAGGATTAATTTGTACTAGTAAAGGTTATTCCAGTGTCGTACTCAGAGGCGCGTGCTCCGACAGGGCGACACCGGAATTCTGTAACAAAATTTAAATATGAGAACACCATAATTTCCAAAAAAATGTGCTGATATCAGAAATGTAAATATCCAGAATTACTGACGAACGGATTTCAAGATTAAGTCGACGCAACTAATTTCTGGGTAATTTTTGCTGGGTAAAAAATAAATTCTAAAAATTAAACTAAAATCACCATAATTTGTAAAACCTTCCTATTAGCTTATGATTGAAATTTCAATATGAATGGACACCATTTGGGTATAAAAATTTAGGGTCAAATGGGCCAGCTGAATTTCCACCTATTTACATAATCCATTTCTTGGAATAATTTTTGCTTACGCATTATGGCTACGTAAGCTCATTTTACCTGGGCTAAACTGCCTACACGTTTCACCATAGGTGTAAGCCATGGGAAACTTGCATGGTTAACGTGGCTTGGTGGTGGTAAATGGGTTTTTACGGCTTCACCTGTTTGGCTATGTGCCAAACATGCATGGGAAGCCTGGGAATTATAAAAACCACCCCTTCACCCTTCGTGCGAGCCTTTCCACCTCTTGCCTAGGCTCTTTCCTGCTGAAGCTGCTGCTGCTATCACTGCTCTGAAGAGCTGTTGCTGCTCCTTTTATAGCTGCTGTTACTGCTACTTCATCACTTGTACCTGCCGTAACTGCTTCCTCTTCAACTCTTTCTGTTTCTTCTTCCTACTATTGTGAACTCTTTCGTGGAGGAAAAGAAGGACCTTGTTCTCTTCCTAGTTAGGTAGGAATTCTCTCTTCTTGTTTCCCTCTCTTGTTGAGAAATCCACGTTTAAAGTATTTACCATGTTCACACTGGACCTTGGTTCTGTAAACACCCTTAGGAATGCTTGTTATGTAGTGTTCATGTTATATCCAATTATATTTATGAAAGTCTTTCTATTGGATGCAAAGGAATACTGTTGGGAAGAGTTGAACTTCCTGTAGTTCTCCTTCCTTAAGTGTTTAGCCAACCATGTGTAAGCTTGTACTTCCCATATTCTACTTCTTTCTTTCATGTAAAGTAGTGTTTAGAACTGTAAACAAGACCCTTTTAGATGTTGTTAACCATGTTTGGATTCATAGGAATCTTTAAAAGAGTCTTTTTAGTTGTTGTAGAACCATTTCTGAAAGCTTAACCCGCGACTGTCGACAGTTGGAAATCATCTATCGACAGGCCTCAAGCTTCTAGAACCCAAAATTTGCAGAAACACCAGTAGCTGTCGACAGATAGCCCTTGTCTGTCAACAGAAGGCCTTCACTTGTCGACAAACAACCCTGGTTTGTCGACAGGCAGTGTCCAGATTCCATAAATCTGGTTCTGGAAGAGAGTGGTTGTCGACAGCCACTCTCTGGCTGTCGACATACACTGTCCTGCCTTACTTTCCAGCACCTTTTCTTATCCAATCTCTTGTTGTCTCTCCATACCATTAACCCCACAAGTTGTTCTCTCATTTTTCTTGGATTCCAACTACTCTGTCAGTAAGAGGGATTATTCAATTACCTTACTTATATTACCTTGGATTATTCTTAAACTCCCCAAGTACAGTTGATTTTTATATGATTTCAACCTTCTGAAATTTGTGGCTTTGGACCACAAACCTTTGTTACTATGAAATTCGTGTACTTATGTACCACGCTTGAATATTACCAGAAATGACTAATGATGACAATTATTGGGTCTTCGACTCAAATGAGATATATGCCAGTGCAAGTGGGGATGGTCTAGTCCCGGAGGAGCACCCAAATTCGTTTAGTGGCCGTACGAATGATAAAAGATCTATGGATATTTGGCATTACATCAATACTAGCTTGATTAGTCATCATGTTATTTTTATCATGAGTTGGATACGTATTTGAACCAGGACATGGTTGTTATTCTGAATTCCTGATCATGTAATCTTAATTCAATATTCATGTTTCACAATTGTTATCTATTTGACATGGTCATCCAGTCATCTTTGTTATGCAACATTATTAGCAGTTAAATTTCTTATCCTGCTCTTGGTTATCTTAATCCTTTTTTATTAGAAGATTGAATCCTACTGGGTTAGTTAGTCATTAAATCCTGCCTTTTTAGGTGATCAAGATGAGGGTAATGCTTAAAGGGGGGGTGTGCTGAGCGGAACAACCAGTTCTCCAGAGTTTAGAAATTATATTTTCTTTAGTACTGTAGAAGTAGGATGTAATTAAGTTTTCTTTTTTCTTTTTACTCCTCTTATGGTTAGTAACGAGGAGAGTTATGTAAATCAAGCTTCCGCTATGACAATGTTAATTGTGTAAGAAAATAAGTTTTATTTCTTCAACCTATTTTCTGTCATTTCCGATAAATGGATGTTTATTAGGATGTGATAGGTTCATTGCTCTATCTAACAGCTAGTAGACCTGATATTTTATTTAGTGTATGCATGTGTGCAAGATATCAATCTGATCCTAAGGAATCTCATCTAATATTAGTAAAAAGAATCTTTATATATCTAGCTCATACTCATAACTTAGGTCTGTGGTATCCTAAAACCTATGAAACTAGCTTAATTGGTTATTTGGATACTGACTATGCTGGATGCAAAGTAGATAGAAAAGCACCAGTGGTTGTTGTCAATTTCTTGCAGGATGCTTGATTTCCTGGTCTTCAAAGAAACAAAACTCAGTAGCTCTATCAACAACTGAAGCTGAATATGTAGCCGTTGGGAGCTATTGCACTCAACTCCTATGGATCAAACAACATCTTGAAGATTATGGACTACACGTCAAGACCATTCCACTATTATGTGACAATACAAGTGCCATAAATCTTACGAAAAATCCAGTGCAGCACTCAAGGACGAAACATATTGAGGTTAGATATCATTTTATTAGAGATCATGTACCAAATGGTAATATTAGTATTTTATTTGTAGACATACAAAATCAGTTAGCAGATATCTTTACAAAAGCCTTACCTGAAGAGAGATTTACGTCTCTTAGAAGGGAACTAGGTATGTGCAATTTGTAACAGACTTATCTATATATAACTGAAATAAAATAATCTATTTCAGAATAAGACTTATCTCTCCCCGCTTTATTTAAGTAAATCCATTACGTTTTTGCACTATCATCGCCTACTTTGTCGCTTTCCGTATTAATTGCTCTGCCGTTTCAAAAGTCACTTTATGTCCTTCCGTTACGACGAAAATCCTTCCCTCACCGATTCTCTCTTTCTCTCTCATCTCTTTCGACTCGAAGGTCTACAAAAACCCTCATCGACTCCAGCATTCTTCTTCTCTGCTCTCGAAGGTTTTGACTCTTCCCGCTCAAATTTCCTGAGGGGTCTTATTCTTCTTCCTCCCACGATCCTCTAGAACCCTTCCTTGAAACTTTCCATGGCCTCTTCTAGAAGTTCCAACAGTGTGGGTGGCTACAGCGCTGCCTTCCTCACGGCAGAAGAACTTGAGAGATATCAAGTAGTGAAGATCAAGATCTATGGAAACAAGGCTGTTGATTTAGATGATTTGGAGAAGCATGGTAGACACAGTGTGATTGAAGCCCTTCAGAGATTGAAATGGATAGGGATATGTACGGTTTCTAAACTGAGCTACCCGCATCTGGCCAAGGCGTTCTATACCTGTTTGAAATCAGAAGAAGATGGATCTCTTACCTCCCTAGTCAAAGGTAAATCTATTCACATCACTCATGATCTGTTGGAGTAGGGCACAGTTTAGTAAACTCTGTAGATATTCACGCTAAGGGCCTTAGGATCATTGGAACAGAATACAAGTTAAAGGATGTGAAAATAGATATAAACCAGTTCAATGCATTTAATAGAATACTGCACTTCATTGTCTGTCAGATTTTGGTACCTAGGAGTGCTACTTTCTCTTCCTACACAAAAGGAGATGCAGATGTGATGTTTTGGGCCATTCAGAAGCAGGATATAAATATGGCACAGATCATGATTGAGAGGATGAAGTCTGCTGCTGAGGTAATTTGGGACAAGAAAAATAAATTGGCAGTATCCCTTCTTATGCTCATTTACTTACCCGAATATTCAGGCACTTTGAGATTAGTTTGGAAGGAGAAATGATGGAGAAGATGGGTTAGCCAATTCGCACCAGAAATCTGAAGAAGAGTGGTTTCTCTTTGGTAGGGAATGTTTGGACAAAGACCTCTGTGGCTGAAGGAGAAGCCATCATTGGAGAAGCCTCTACTGTTGAAGTTCAAAAAGATGAGGCTGTAGTAAGAGAGGATGAGCCTACTGTAACAGTAAGGAGGATTGAAGACATAGCACCTAAATTCATTGAGCCCTTTGGGCAATCATCTGAAGGTGTGATCCTTCCTCCAGTTCTTGCACCTCTTGTTATTGAAGAGTCTGTTGCTATGGAAAGTGTTGCTCACATTGAGGGGGAGCAAGAAGATATTCATATGGAAGAAACCTCTAGTGTTCCTGCTGCAAAAGCTGTTATTGAAGAAAGCCATGAAGAATCAATTCCAGAGGTTATGGCATCAGGCCATCTTGAAGATGTTCATATAGAAGATGCTCCTGCTCAGGGGGAGCCTGCTCAGGGGGAGCCTACTGCTAGTGCTCTTGAAGACCAATTTCAAGAAGGATTAGTTGAAGATTCCTCTGAGGATGATAAGCCAGTTGTCGGCTCTGGAGATAAAGGAAAAGGTGTTGCCAAAAGTATTCCAATGCTCACCAGAAAGGCACACAATAGATCCAGAAAGAAGAAGATCCATGTTCATGTGGAACTAGTCATTGCAAGATTGAATGCTCAAGGAGAGATTCTGTGCTCTCTGTAGTCTGATGTGACCTCTATTTTTCCCAGTTAGTGAAATCCTTGGTTGTTTCTTGGGGACTGGACGTAGGACTCATTGGGATAGGAGGTCCGAACCAGGATAAAATTCTCCTGTGTTTGTGTGTTTGCATGTGTGTCTTCATTATTACTAACACTAACCATCGATCTTAGTGTTCTTCTATTAAGCATTTTTATTGACAGGTGTTAACTGAAAAAGAGCGTTTAGAAACCCATTCACCCCCCCTGGGCTTGCGAGCTGGGCAACAACAGGGCCACCAGGGCCATCTATAGTTGAAGATGTTGAAGCTGGGCCATCAGGGCCTTCAGAGCAAGTGGAGTCAGTAGCTGGGCCATTCGAGCCTCAAGGGATTGTAGAGGAAGCTGTTGTGCCCCCAGGGCCATCTGATCCTCCCTTTCTTCAGACTCCATCCCCTTCCTCTCCACATGTCTCTTTCACTGCTCCACCTACTCCTGAACCATCCAAGGAACCCCTTCCCAAAACATTTCTTCTCCTACCTCTTTCCCTGTTGAATCTTCCTCCTCACCTACTCCTTCATTTCCTATTCCTCCTCCAACTTTTGA
Organism: Colocasia esculenta; assembly: GCA_014218235.1. Classification (NCBI taxonomy): domain Eukaryota; kingdom Viridiplantae; phylum Streptophyta; class Magnoliopsida; order Alismatales; family Araceae; genus Colocasia; species Colocasia esculenta. The sequence goes on along the minus strand of CM024764.1, from coordinate 20,652,126 downwards.
GGCACCTCCAGCCTCTTCTTCTGGTCCCTCTTCCTCTGGTCCCTCCTATGCTGGACCATCTACTCAACCTCCTCCTACTTCATCTTTCTCCTATCTTCATCCACCTCCTCCACCATCCTTCATCACTCTCATTCCTGAGGGTGCTAGTATCATCCGCCATACTGTTCAGGATATCAAAGATGAATTTGAAGAAGCTATCCTTCGAAAAGTTCTATCTGTCTCTGCACATATCCACATAACTGATTCTCAGCCTTCTCCCAGTCCTGCCTCCAAGAAAAGAAAAACATCTGAAGAGCTTATTTTCCCTTTCTCTCAAGCTCTCTTTCCTCCTCTGTGGTACTCTCTCTCAGTGGTCCACAGAAGAAAGTCCCTATATTCTGATTATTTTTAAAAATGTACATTTGCTGCCACCTTTGGCCTCCCTTACCTAAATCTCTCTGAACATCTCAATATCATTCTCTCTATCTCTCTTATACCTAAGTCTGACCAATCCAAAATCTTGTCTTCAGCTGAGTCTAAGACTGAGGATCAATGGGCCAGGGCTAGTAAAGCTATCTTCAAGAAATTTGAGGTTGTCAGGGCCAACACCTTTCCACCCTCAGACCATCCTCTCACTCTGTTGAGTGGTTTGTCTGTCAGCACATGTCCACCTGGGGTCCCTTCATTCAGAAGGAGATCAAACTGGTTAGGCATTTCCAGATGTATCAAGACTACTGTTTTGTTAATCGCCTTCCAGAAGTTCAGTTTGGCCAGTTCAGAGAAGCTATTGCTCAGCTCTGCACAGAAAACCCAGTCAATGTCCCTCTTCAGGTTGATTTTGCAACCTTGAAGATGCCTGCTGTCGCATTTCTCCTTAAATTGCACTTTCTGCTTATGGACTCTGAAGTGGGTCCTATTATCTTTGAGAGGTTTTCTAGAGTTATGGCATGGATCCTTGTTCAAAAGGGAGCTCCTCTTGCCTTTCACAGATTCCTATTCAAAGAATATCAGAGAGGTTTTATCAAGTCTTCTGTTTTAGCTCCACTACTAGCAGAATATGAGAGATTCGTCAACTCTGACTGGTGTAAAGTCTACCATGAGGCAGCTCTTCAGTTAAATTAGATGAATTCCTCCTTAGCACAGTCAAATCAGCTGACTCTTACTCCTGAGCAGTTCATGGATCTCAACTCCATCAACCTAGTTTCAAATCCTCATTCTATTTGGGTTGAGAGATACAAGATTTATGTAGCATTGCAGAAGGACTTGATTGCTCACAAGATGCACTATCCTATGTCTATGGACAAGCTCCTTCAGCATGCCAGTTTTGGGACTGATGGTTCTACAAGTCATCTCTTGGTGATCATGCGTACACCAAATTTATTGAAGATCAGAGACAACTTCACATCAAGAGACTCAATCCAGAGATGGGGCCTTCCTATAATATTAGTTGAAGAGGGTCCAAGCTTGGCAGATTATCACTCGCCATGCTTCCCTTCTGTCTTCTGCCTTCTATATTTCTGACCCCCACTAAGTAATCAAATTTGCTTCTTTGGCTCCCATTTATCTTAGTCTCTTTCTTACTATTCTCTTTTCTATTTATTCATTCCTTTTTGCTTAATGACAAAAAGGGGGAGAAAACTTGTCTGAAATACATACTCTAAATTTTTCCAGCAAATTTATTTCAGCTCTCTTATATATGAAATTCTTTATGTTTTGTCCTCACCAAAAATGGGGAGATTGATGATCAGTCCATCTCTATATAATATGTTATTTATTATATGTATTTTTGGTGATTAACAAAACCTTGAAAATTATTGACTAACATCATTTTCTAAAGTTTATCATCAGGTATCAAAGTAAACAAACTCAATAAGTCATCTAAACTCACTATTACTTGAAGTTTATTGCATATGATTTGTCTAAGTATACATCGACTTCCATTAACAGTTCACAACGATTACTGTTTTACTGCTACATCGATTTCACTTAAACAACGACTTCCTTAGTAGAGTATCGACTTCATACTTAAAACATCGATTTCAGAAAGAACATCGATTTCACTTAAGTATCGACTTCATATTTAGAACATCGATTTTGGTTCTACATCGACTTCATATCTAGAACATCGATTTCGGTTCTACATCGATTTCATATCTAGAACATCGATTTTGGTTCTACATAGACTTCACTTAAACAACGATTTTATTTAAACATCGATTTCGGTAGAACATCGATTTCATAAGGAACATCGACTTCGTTTCAACAACGATTTCATTTAAACATCGATTTCGGTAGAACATCGATTTCATAAGGAACACCGACTTCGTTTCAACAACGATTTCATTTAAACATCGATTTCGGTAGAACATCGATTTCATAAGGAACATCGACTTCACTTAAACAGCGATTTCATTTAAACATCGATTTCGGTAGAACATCGATTTCATATGGAACATCGACTTTACTTAAACAATGACTTCGTTTCAAACATCGATTTCACCTAAACAACGATTTCGATTCAACAACGATTTCATTACATGTAAACATGGATTATGTTCACATCGATTTCATGTCAACATGGATTACATTCTCACATGGATTATGGTTCAACATCGATTTCATGTTTACATCGACTCTCATAGCACACAGATTGTCTCTAAAACATCAACTCTCTCTTTACAATGATTATGCTTTAATCAGTTGATGAATATTATTATTATCTCTTCAGATAATCTTGAATATATTCTAGTCTTCATGATATTCAAATATATTTTCAAATCTTCCCGCGAATCATGTTGTATCCTGTGCCCTCTAACATTTATTGTGTTGGTATAATATCTTTGCACAATATATCTCTGTGCTTACCACTCTTACGTCACATAAAGTAAAGCTTTATAGGGTGACAGAATGGAATTTCCTTTATGGTATATCTTCTTAAAGCACGACTACTAATGTTGACTGACAGTTTAGACTAAGATAAGTTGTCTATGCTTCAACATTTATTATGTGCAGGGTTCCGGTAGAAACATACATTACAACGTTGGACCTGTCAATCTGACAGAAGCAAGAAGAGATTAAGGCAATCCTCCTCTGTGTATGTGTCTATCCCAGCATTAAATGGCTGCAGGTTCTCTTGCTCCCTACATTGGACCAGACACTCCAACGTGCATGAAGATGTGAGACAACATATACTTCAACGGTTCAAATCTTTCAAAGAAGATAAATAGAAGACTGATGACTCCATAAAAAAAACACACACTTTTCAACCTTTGAATAGCTAGAACAACTCAGTCACCTACAAGAAAGAAGAGCTCGCCTGTTCATTCGAATTTCAGTCTTCAACTCTTAGCTCTCCACAACAGCCTGTTTAGTCTTTGAGAACTTGTGTAGATCTGAGAGACCTCTTTGTGTGCAAATCTTTGTCTCTCAGATTCCGCCTCAGATCAAGTAATCCCTATAAGCTTGGTCTAGGGGCCATCCACTCTTTACTCATTTTTCTTGAGTGTTCCTCTTCATTTATGAAGAGAAGACCCGCTGTTGAGTGGGTGGTTGTTCCCTTCGGTAAGAAGGAAGACATGTTGCATTAGGTGGTTTAGTGCCTCTTCGGGTAGAGAAGAGAAGGCCAGCTACAGCTAGATGTGTGTCCTTAAGGGGGACTATACCCTAGTTTAGTGATATCCCAAGTTGTTACTTGGGGACTGGACGTAGGACTCTTGTGACAGGAGATCTGAACCAGGATAAAATTCTTGCTATTTGTGTGTGTGTGTGTGTGATTTTATTGTGTCTTTGCTTTACACTAACTCTAATCATCGAACTTAGTGTCTTCTATCAAAGCGTTTTTATTTACAGGAATATTCTAAAAGTAATTTTGAGCAATCCATTCACCCCCCTCTGGGCTTGCTATCTGGGCAACAGGATGAACTTAACGGCAAGGCAGTGTGCCGTCAAGAATAGTTGATGACACAGTTGAGTGTCGTTAACTTCATTTCGGCGGCAATGACCATTGTCGTCTACCCAGATTCTTGTCTTTATGACGGCAACTTCGATTGTCGTTAACTGTGGTTCAACGACAATGACGATTAACGTTGATAAACCTTTCCCAGTTTTCGCCGAGATTTTCGCAGCAGCTATGGCAACGATCTATGCATGTTTAGGCCCGTTGGATTTAAGCGTTTTGAAGTGGATGGCTAGGATTAGGTGTTTAGATCACATAGTTATGCTAATAACCCTAGATCTGGTTGCTTGAAGCCTCATTTTGGCTTGAGATTCCTTGGGGAAAAGGGGTTTTCTTGGTGCGAGCGATCTCTGTCCAAGGAAGCTTTCGAGCTGATCCTTGTGTAAGGAAGATCCCTTTGGACCTGAGCAGATGCTATGGACGAGGGATTGGCATCCAAAAGGCTTTGGAGTGCAGATCAGATCATGGAAGGGTCGTCGTCTTGTGTGGACAAGGCGGGTTTCTTCAACATTAATCTAGTGATTCGTGGAGTTTTAAGGCAAGTAATCATAGGTTTTGCTTCATGGTCATAGGTTCTATAGGTTATGATTTTATTGGATTTTTACAAATTAATCTAAGGGTTCTACGAGGAGGTTTTTCCTTCGTCATTTCATGTGTTATTCTTTTCTAGTTTTTGTTCGAACGAACTAAACAACAACACATTGTGCTGCTAAGTTCAGGTTAACAACAATCAACATTAATGCTAACACATGTTGATGACAACATACATTGTCGTTTACTATGTGTAAACAACAGTCGATGCTGCCGTCAAGTTCTTACTTGCAGTTCTCTTCTATATCTTCTAAATGGAATATTATGAGAACAAATGCATGCTTTCAGATTTTTGATAGTTCTATCACGTTACCAGAATAGTCTGTGATCAGTTCCTAAATTTCTGAACAAGGATTTTCATCCAAAATGGTTTATTTTAAATTACGAATATATTGAATGAAGAATAGTTTAATGTTTATTTGATTTCTATGCAAGCATGCATAGTGATTAAATTGTTAAATGGCATGACTAAAATTGTTCCGGTCCGAGCATGCTGACTTAGACTTTCTGACAACAAGTATTGACCGCCATAGAAATTTTGGAGTTATGTGATATTGTTCCCAAAATTACCATTTAAATTTTATAAATAATTTTGCATGTCATAAAAATATGAAAAATTGGGATTTCGTTAAATATACTGGATTCACATTGTTTTGAGCTTTATATAGAAATTTAGTTTTGAATATGGATGCTTTAAGTTTTCAAAAACCGAAATATGAAACTGCATGCAAAAGTGATTTCAGACCATGATAGATCCTAAACCTTTGAATAGAGTATGCTACGATAAACTAAAAGTTTGAATCTAAACATGTTAATATGTGATTTATGCTTTGAGCATGTAAATGTGTGAATGAGTACAATGGAAATGACGTGAACTCCTACATGAAATACATGAACGAATGATACTGAAATTTGCCTATAAGACACTGCCACTATAGAGGATACTACATGAAACTAAACCATAGTAGTGCCTCTATGGTGATGGTTTGCCTACATGACTACATGGCCCCAAGGGCAATGGGGATGAAATCCTGGAGGTGGACAAGTACCACTGGTAATGGCGGGGAGGACTTTCCTCGATTTTGCGCAATAACCAAGACTTATTCACCCTTACCTAGGTGATAAGTGAATGAATGATTGACCTCTAGTGGTGATTATGGCTGTGTCTTGGCCAATTCTAAACTGTGTTATTGTAAATGAATTGAATGAGTGAATGATTGCTACATGAATAAATTCGTCAATTCTAAAATGAAAGAATGCTACATGAATGTACATGGAATATTGCTGAATTAGACTTGTATACAAATGTAGTATCATGCATAAATGATAGTTTTCAGATTTGATATAATCAACCTTATGCATATGTTGAATGCTTGATAGCTCCATGATCATATAATGTTCATATTAATGTAAGAAATTGTTATGCTAGAATGAGAAATGACAGGATTTTGAATATGTACCATGTATGAATGAGTATGGTCTTACGATAGCACATTGATTTAAGTTTAACATATATGTAGGCTATGGGCATTGCTATTGTTTACTTGTTGGGTCTATGTAGACTCATATTTGTTAACATTTCAGGTGAGGCTGAGGATCTCGTGACTAAGGAGATTGTCCATTCGAACTCCGAGCAGGAGGATTAGATTTGAGAGTGTTGAGAGATTTATGTATGTGAGGATTGATGTATTAAGACTTGTTATTTTTTAGTTGGAATGGTTATGACATTGACATTTCATATTATGTTGGACTTTTACTTTTATATAGATTGTGGAGTTGGACATTAAGTTGATGGAAATGAAGTTCTTTTTCCTCTATTTGTATTGTCATTCCATTTGTGTATAACTCAACCAGGTGTTTGTTACATGTTAAAGTTGGGTACTTTCCCACTATAATATCTCTTTTAGGTTCAATGTGAGTCGGTATGACTAAACCGGGTCAGAGAGGGGTGTTACAACAGGTGTAGCTGACCACATGTGAAGGGTTTCGAATATATCTCCTTAACATTGACAAATTAAACACATTATGAACATCTGCAAAATTTGTTGGAAGATCCAATTTGTAAACTATTGCGCCAATTCTTTCTAAAATCTGAAATGGGCTTACATATCTTGGTCTCAATTTGCCTTTTCTACTGAACCTCAAAATTCCCTTTTGTAGGAGAAACTTTCAAAAATACATTCTCACCAACTTCAAATTGTAATGGCCTGCGCTCCGAATTTGCATAACTCTTCTGCCAGCTCTGGGTTGCTTGAAGTCTTTCTTTTATAAATTTGACGATTTCTGTACATTGCTTCAATAATTCAGGACCCAACACTTGCCTTTCTCCTACCTCATGCCATTCAGTGGGGTTCTACATAGTCTTCCATATAATGCTTGCATGATAATTATTGTTGTAGGCAAACTCAACCATACCCAAATGTTGTTCCCATGTACCTCCCTAAACTAAACAACAAGCTCAGAGCATCTCCTCAATTGTTTGAATTGTTCTTTATATTTGACCATATGTCTGGGGATGATAAGCAGAACTGTATCTCAATTCTATGCCAATGGTATGCTGAAAACTTCCCCAGAAACTTGAAGTGAACCATAAATCTCTATTAGAAACTATTGTCACTGAGATTCCATGAAGTGGCACTATTCTACCACATACAATTTCGTTAAACAATCCACTGACCAAGCCATGCTTATAGCTAATAACCTGCACACCTTAATTAATCTATCAACCAATACCCATATTCCATTATGACCTGCTGAAGTCCTCGATGAAAAAATCCATAGTAATATCATCCCATTTCCACTGAGGAACAGATAATGGTTGCAACAAGCCTCTTGGTCGCTGGTGTTCTACTTTCACTTGCTGACATGTTAGACATTTGCCATAAATTCTACTATTTTTTCTTCATATCTGGACATCAGAAATGTCTCTTTAGGTCATGGTACATCTTTGTGTTACCCGGGTGAATAGCATATATTGATTTATGAGCCTCCTCTTCTTCAATTCAATTTCTTCTGGAATATACAATCTGTTCTTGAACTTTATAACACAATCATTACTAATAGTTATTCCATCCATTTTTACAATTTCTGCCAATTTTTCATCTGCTTTATGTGCTGCAAGTATCTGATAATAAAGTGAAGGCTCAAGTGAACTACTGGCTAACACTGCTCGTCGCTGGCTGTTGGGGAAAAATAAGGAAATTTCTGTTGCTGCTTCATACAATTTCCATTTTTTTAAATATAGACGAACCAAAAGGAGAAGGTAGGGGCATCCTCACAGTGTGAGAGGGCCACGACCATCACCAAGTGCCTAAGAGTATGTATATAATATATTAATGAAGGGAAAGGGGGAGTACAAAGCGGACTAGGGCCTGATAGAGGGGCACTCTACCTTATCAAGGCGACAAGGGCCCTTAACAACATTGGGGAGATCAGCCCAAAAGTCCCATGTGACAAGATGGGTACTAGAGTGTCCATAACCAGCAAGGCAGTTTGCCACTTTGTTTGCTTCATGGGGTACATACATGATTTCAGCCTTTAGCTTCTGGGTTTTGACACCACATCTTGCAAAATGCAAACAAGTTCCCATGGGCAAGGGAGCTGCCTAGTAACATTCTATAGAAGGTTGAGTGAATCAGTCTCCACCATCACCTCCGAGAGCCCCTTGCTGCAGCAAATGGAGAGACCATCCTTGAGTGCCAGAACTTCAGCAGCAAGACTCGAGTTGAGTCCATGATAGGCCTTAGTAAAGGTGCAGGACATGTTGCCCTTATGATCATGGAGGATGCCCTCTCCTCCAGTGTCACCCGATGTCATCTTGAAGGCTCCATCAACATTCAGTTTGAGTCTCCCTGGCAGTGGATAACTACAATGGGGATATAAACTTTAAGGTTCTCATTCCCAGTTCTAACCTGGCGAAGAGCTGTTAACCACGGCAGTGACAGCTTCTGAAGTTTAAAGGCTAAGCTGATGGCGCGGATTGAAAGCATGCTTCTATTGATGATATGCTTGGTAGACATATCATGCCCTTGAAGTCTAGCCCTGTTCCTGTTGGACCGAGATGGCACTATAAATGTCCTAGATGGGGGTGAATAGGACTTCTTGCACTTTTAAGATTTATATGAAAATATATGACACTAAATGAAGTTGTTAGTATTTAGTGTGGTGTGTGTGAAACAAGTGAGAACTTGGTGAAAACAATCACACAATTTGCACAAGAGATTTTATCCTGGTTCGGCCCTTCCTACATGGAAGTCTTACATCTAGTCCCCAAGCAACCTATTGGGATTTCACTAAATTGTCAAGAGCACTTGGCCTTCTCTCAACCTGAGAGGTATTACAAACTCACTTGCTCCCAAGCAAGTCTTCCCTTTACCAAGGGGTACAAAGACCACCTACATAAGTAGGTCTTCCCTTCACAAGAGGGGTACAGTAGGTAACAAACCTCCTGCAGGTTATCTAATACAGAAATGAAAACACTTGTGTGTCTGCTCAGAAGGATGAGCAAACACAGAGAATCAAAAAGAGATACAATAAGAATTGGAGCTCTAATTCTTTCTGAATCTAAGTGGGTGGACTGAGAAAGATCTATAGTTTACAGAAGATCACCCAACAAGAAAAGACTTCTAAAAACTAGAGAGCTTGGAAGTCGAAGACTGAAGAAGCAACTCTCTCTCTTTCTCTTTTCAGTAGAAGGCTTGTGGTGACTCTTGTTGCTTGTAAAATGCTGAATGGAGTTGAGTGTCACTGGTTGGTGTGTGAGTCTTGTTCAAACTCCAGCTCTATATATATCAGTTTCAGAGGCTTGATTCTTCCCATTTGAAACTATCCATTTAGAAAATAGCCGTTGAAGAATAGCCGTATGAAAGGAGATTATGAGCTTTCTAGGTTGTCCATCAGATCTTCAGCTCTTTAGAGTCCCAACGTCTTCAGTCTATGTAGGTAGCTTCATGGCTTGATAGACTGCTTCATTAATGTTCTGTAAACTCCATGCTCAAGGCCGAAAGCTAAGCATGCTTCATAAATGTTTTGCAAGCCTGGAAGGACAAGACAGACAAAGATACCTCCATACTTTCGGAGGTAGGTGAGATAAAAATATATAAAACATGAAGGAGTTCAGACAGATAGTTGTTCAGAACATTTAAAGATAGACAAACAGTTGTATGGGGAATACAAGGATTTTTCTTGAAAGTCATGGAGTTCTGACGGTGGTAGGTGAGTTCTGACAAACAGCCCATGCTGCTTATACCTACCATCGCATTTACTCCATAGCAACAATCAAATGAAAAGAACTGAACTACTGTCAGCAAGCAAGAAATCATATTGTATAATTATTTCATATCTTTAACAAAGATATTTTATATGGTCATTTTGAATATACATTTTCCTATCTAACAGAATATTTGAATGGTGACAGTAAGAAGAACATTATTATGTAATACTTAGAAGTGTCATTCATTGTGTAAAGAATCCCATAGAAATAATGAAAGTCAATGAAATAAACAATATTAAGATTTCATGGATTCAGTGGAATGACAGATTAACACAATTATTATTAAGTGCAAGTACACAGGAGTTGATATATGATACTTCGACTTTTAAGGGAGTCGGAGTCAAGGACGATACATACAGACCTTCAACTATATAGAAGTCGCAGTGAGACATGTTCACAAACTTCGACTTTTTGAGAGTCGGAGTGAAAGGCAAACAACCAATAGACTTCGACTTACAAAAAAATTGGAGTGAGGTACTTCAACTGTATGAAAATCGCAGTGAGATATCAGACTTCGACTTCTTGGAAGTTGGAGTAGAAAGACACACTTCGGCTTTTAGGGAGTCGGAGTAACGTCCAACTTCGACTTTTTGAGAGTCGGAGTCAATCCAGACTTCGACTTCTCCAAAGTCGGAGTACTAATTGTTCAATTGATACAACACTTCGACTTTTATAGAGTCGGAGTTAGTATGGTATATAGTATACGCTATGGACTTAGAGAATTTTCGTGTGATAGTGTTGATACTTACAGTATTATACATGACATATTTCTTTTTATACAAAATAACTTATGATATATTTTAATAGTGTTGATTGTAGAAAGTCTTAAAAGATTTTGTCATAGTACAAACACAATGCTTAAAATGATTAACAATATTTTAAGGTATAGTTGCTCAATAATTCTCCCCCTTTTTGTTAATGATAAAAACTTTTAAATAGATAGTGAAAAAACAAATTTGATTTTGCAAAGCAGATGTTTTTGTGTCCAATATATTTGTTTCTTACTTTCTTTCTCCCCCTTTGTGGCATTAACAGAAAGGATAAATTAAACACACACACAGAGAGAGAGAGAGAGAGAGAGAGAGAGAGAGAGAGAGAGAGAGAGAGAGAGAGAGAGAGAGAGAGAGAGAGAGAGAGAGAGAGAGAGAGAGAGAGAGAGAGAGAGAGAGAGAGAGAGAGACATAAATGGTTAGAAACAAATGTATATTGAAGAGATTTGAGGAACATTGTACATTCATGAGGCAGACAAGGAACTAGGAAGATACAGGGAATGAGGGATTTGAGCAAATAAAGGCTGAAGAAGAGCCCATAACTTCTTCTCATTTTCAGAAAAGAAATTGAAAAATTTAGAACTATCTATGTTATAGGAGGATCCTATAGACAGGAATTTTCGATAAGACTTAATGTGCCTACGATGATACCAACTTAGTCTCCTAGGGTAGTTGTCACTACGTAGGGTATTCTTAAGGGGAACAAACTTCTTATAGGCTGCCAGGTGCAAGAATTCATGAACAGTGATATTCCAGTGTAGACCTTGGGAGTGAGCAGCTTCCTTTGCCTAGTAGTAGACAAGATACCCCTATTTTCATTTTTGTGAGACAGACTTCCAAAGTGTCTCATAACCATTACAGAGATAGAAAGAGGGAGATAGCTTGAGTTTCTGGCAGTCTGTATGCTCTTCTGGATAAGCTGCTGCCCACTGATCTTTAGTCAACCTCTCAGATTTTGCAAAGCTGTGCTAGAAATCTAACATGTACTGAGAGTTCTTGGGGGCATGCGTTAGAGCAAACCAATGGAATGAAAGTTTAATGTTGTACTTGATTCTGAATCTGGCTGCAATCCGAATGTGCCTGTTAAACACAACCTGGGCAAAATGCTTCCTGGAAGAAATGGCACCTATCAGACTGGGATGCGGTCCAGAGGGCAATCCAGTAGTCATTGATGGAGTAATTTCTCTTTGCTCTTTGATAATCATTTCCCACTGCTCCCTATCCACATCTGGCAAACCCATGTTGAATCTGCCTTCATTAAACTGTAGCTGGTCTGAAGCTCTTTTAGGAGGTTGCCAAAGAGATAAAAAAAATCTAAGATTGAGGTGAAGGAGAACATCCAAAAACTGGTTCCTAGCCTAAGAAACTTGAAATTTTTCGGCTTCATCAGGGTATAGAATCAAGAATTCTGTAGGGGATAGACTATGGCTTTTCTGTGTGATGAGGTTCACATCAGCCAATTGAACTTCAAAAGTTTTAAGCAAGGTAGGGAGCCAGTCTTCAAATTTGTAGCCTGGCACCCCATGGACTTCAAGAAAGGCTTTAATAGAAAAGAATTCTTTGAAGAGGGCCATATGGTGCTTAGAATGGTAGATGAAGGCATACCAGAATGGGGGAAGAAGGGAGCTAGAGTTGTCTTTCAACTGGAACCCTACTCTTGATGATAGTACCACACTAGGTGCAATTTCAGCAAGTGAAAGAGTAGATCTGACCGAAGAAGGAGTTGAGGAAGTAGGGAGAGAGGAGTAAAAATGAGGAGCTAGAGTTGTCTTTCAACTGGAACCCTACTCTTGATGATAGTACCACACTAGGTGCAATTTCAGCAAGTGAAAGAGTAGATCTGACCGAAGAAGGAGTTGAGGAAGTAGGGAGAGAGGAGTAAAAATGAGGAGCTAGAGTGTGAAGAGTAGGTGTTTTAACAATGTGAGGCTTGAAAGTATACTTTATAGGATACGAAGAAAGTAAAGTATTTGTGGGAGTGGGAAGCTGTGCCTCTGGTTGAGAGGTAGAGGAAGGAGGATTATATGAGACAGAAGAATAGTTTGAGAAGGAGGTGGAGGGTTAGTAGTAGGAGGAGGGGTTGGATCAGTAGGAGGAGTAGAAATGGTTAGAGGCTGAGAAGGAAAGACTGGGTTACCAGAATTCGATAGTTTCCTTCTAACCCTTCTCTTAAATATTTTGACCTTGGGATCGACTTCTACCTCCATAGGCTGATCAGGCTATTCTAAATGCTGCTCAAAAACTTGTTCCTCTTGAGCTGATTGTTGTTGCTGCTCAAAAATTGGATTGGCACTGCTGTTTGAACCTCCACTGGCTGTTCTCCAGATTTCTTTGGCTATGGAACACCTTGCTATGGTTGCTGCTATGGCTGCTCTTCAGTGTGAACAGATGGGGGAATATGAGAGCCACTTGTGCCCTGTTGGCACACCAACTGTAATAGCAGGTCCTTTATCTACTGGACCTCCTCTGACATGAAATCGAACTTAACATCTACTTGTTGTATTTGCATTTGAAGTACATATAACATTTCTTGTTGTTTCATGATTAAGTCCATCATATTATCCATTGATCTGCTGGTCTCCCTCTGAGACCTTGGCCGGGTCTCTGATGATCAGATCATCCCCATATAGTTTCATGAATTATATATCTATTTTGGTGATTAACAAAATCCTAACAATTAGTATCTAACAAGTTTTTATGAAGCTTAGTCACAGGAAATAAACCAGGCAAAATCAAGCAAAGACTTGTAAGTAAATCCTTACATTGTTGTTCTTAATTTTTCAGAGCATTAAATTTCTCTAAGTACACATCAACTCGCTTTGAAGCATAATGATTTCATAAGTCATCGCAAAGAATAACTCTTTCATAAGTTTCATATCGTTTTTAGGTTCACATCGATTTCGATCTCAGAACGATTCTCTAAGTGATTGCATCGATTTCGATCTCAGAACGATTCGCTAAGTGATCGCATCGATTTCGATCTCAGAATGATTCGCTATGTGATCGCATCAATTTCGATCTCAGAATGATTCACTAAGTGATCGCATCGATTTTGATCTCAGAACGATTCACTAAGTGATCGCATCGATTTCGATCTCAGAACGATTCGCTAAGTGATCGCATCGATTTTGATCTCAGAACGATTCGCTAAGTGGTCGCATCGATTTCGATCTCAGAATGATTCGCTAAGTGGTCGCATCGATTTTGATCTCAGAACGATTCGCTAAGTGATCACATCGATTTCGATCAAACAACGATTTGCTCTCACATCGATTTGGTAAGTGAGAACAACGATTTGCTCTCACATCGATTTTGTTTCACATTAATTTGATAAGTGAGAACAATGACTTGGTCTCATAACGATTTGTTTCTCACAACGATTCGATAAGTCACAACATCGACTTGGTCAATATATCAATTTGTTCACAACAACTTGCTCATAACGATTTGCTTACACTGCCATAACGATTTTATTATGAGTATATAACGATTTGTGTGTATATCGATTTGGTTATGAACGTACAACGATTCACATGAACAATGACTCATTCACACAACGATTCTATAAGTCATGTTCATATCGATTTCATGAGCTATAATGATTTGATATTTAAATATCTTGACAAGTCAAAGTTATCCCGCGTATTTCTCTGTTATTCATGCATTAAATATAACTGTACATTTCTCTGCACGATGCATGTCTAGATATCTTCTATTCTTATGCTTTTGCATGTAATATCTTTTGGAAAGACAAAATGGAATTTCTATTCTGATGTTCTCACTCTAACGTTGACTGACAACAAGAGACAACTTAGCTGTCTATGTTTTAGCATTTAATGTGTGCAGGTCTCCGACACCACGACTCTATACAACATTGGATAAAGTAGAAGCTGGAGGATATCAAGAAGGATTTTCTTCTTACGTGCATGGAACACAAAGAACCGTTGACTGCAAAGGAAAGCCATGCAGTCTAACATTCTCTGAACTTAGAGACAACAGATACTTCAACGACTACATTTTCAAAAGAAGATACAAATAGAAGATTGGTGCCTACGTGAAGAATATTGATCTATCTATCCATCTTGAGAATTCAAAATCTGCAAGCACCATAGAAGAGCTCAAGTCTCACTCCATCGTCTTGTTGTAGCTCTTTGCTCTCTGTGTCTAGCACAGAACCTTGAGAGAGCTTTTGTGAACTGAGAGTGCTCTTCTTTGTAGATCTTTTCCTCTCAGTCTTCGCTTTAGATCAAGCACTGTGCTATTAGCTTGGTCCAGGGGCGTATCATCGCTTGAACACATCTTTGTGTTATTCCCTTCGTGTTGAAGGAAGACCTGGGGGTTCCAGGGTGTTTTTCCCTTCGTGTTGAAGGAAGACTTGGAGGGTTCCAAGGTGTTGTATTCCTCTTCGGGTTGTGAAGAGAAGACCAGCTGTGGTTGGGTGTGTAAGTGTCCTTGAGGGGGACTGTACCCTTGGGTAGTGAATCCTGAGTTGTTGCTCAGGGACTGGACGTAGGACTCCTGTGGAGAGGAGGTCCGAACCAGGATAAAATCTTGTGTAGTGTGATTGCTTGCTTTGTGTTTGTTGTTTACTTTTCACT
Source organism: Colocasia esculenta (assembly GCA_014218235.1). Lineage (NCBI taxonomy): Eukaryota > Viridiplantae > Streptophyta > Magnoliopsida > Alismatales > Araceae > Colocasia > Colocasia esculenta. The sequence continues at coordinate 20,636,961 of CM024764.1, read as the reverse complement.
AACGCTAACAATCTTCGAAGTGCTTGTTGTGTGAATATTTTTGTGGATAAGTTTTAGGTAATCAAATTTATTAAAGAATCCCATTCACCCCCCCTCTGGGCTTGCTAGCTGGGCAACAAGTGGTATCAGAGCTAATCTCTTCAATAAAGAAGAAGGTCCAACGATCTAAAGAGAAAAGATCAAATGGCAGTCCAAGGTCACTTCGAAGGTCAGTCAGTAAACAGGCCACCGCTGTTCGATGGTGAAGACTACACATATTGGAAAACAAGAATGGAGTTCTTCCTTCAAGGGCTCGACTATCAAATTTGGTCGATTGTAGAAGAAGGAGATCTTCTGGTCGCCAACGACAAAGACAAATGGACAGAAGATGACAAGAAGAAAATTTCTCTCAACTGCACGGCCAAGAGCATATTGTGTTGTGCTCTCAGCAAGAAGGAATTCAACAGAATCTCCGCCTGCAAATCCGCAATGGAAATGTGGGAGAAGCTGAGGATCACCTACGAAGGCACAACAAAGTAAAAGAAACCAGAATAGATATTCTGGTAACTCAATATGAAAGATTTCAGATGCAACCCGGTGAAACAATTACACAGATGTACAGTAGGTACACCGACATCACTAATGGATTGGCTGGTCTTGGTAAGATCTATCAGATGGGAGACATGGTTAGGAAAATTCTCAGATCCTTACCTGCCTCGTGGACTCCAAAAGTAACAACAATAGAAGAGGCTAATGACTTGAAGATAATGTCGTTAGAGAAACTCATTGGGTCCCTTATGGCCCATGAGATTAAAATGGAAAGATTTGGAGAATCATCTAGCAGAAAGAAGCATTCCAACGCACTCAAGACAGAAGAAGACACATCAGAAGAAGGCTCATATAGCCAAGAAAGCATGAACAACAGTGAAGATGAAGAAGCAATGCTATCAAGAAGGTTACAACACATCTTGGCTAAGAAAAAGAAGTATCAGTCTGGAAGAAGATACTTCAAGAAGGGAAAAGACTTCGAAAGGTCAGAAGTCAAAGATGTAAAGAAGACTGAACCGATTTTCTATGAATGCAAGAAGCCTGGACATATCAAGGCAGAATGTCCGAAGCTCAAGAAAATTGAGTTCAGAAAGAAAGACAGCACCAGAAGACCCAGAAGATTTAAGAAGAAAGCCATGGCAGCAACATGGGACAACGGTAATGACCCGGATAGCGAGTCAAGCTCAAGCAATGAAGAAGAAGAAGAAGCCAACCTAGCATTCATGGGCAACCTCGAAGACTAGGTAACATCAGACTCATCTTTCTCTTTGTGCAATGAATCTGATTCTGACAACTTAGAAGAAGCTTTTAATGAACTATATTGTAAATATAAAGAAATGTGTAAATCACTAAAAGCCAATAAGAAAAATCTCGCATGCTTAGAAAATACTAATTCAGACTTAAAATCTAAAAATGAGCAAATGGAAAAATAAATTACTGAACTAAAAAGGAGAAATGAATTGTTATGTGAAGACTTGAAAAATAAAAATGAACAATTAGCGAGTTTGGAAAACCAAGAAACTGTAGATAAATTAAAACAAGAAGTCAACACATTAACAACAGAAAATGAAAAAATATCAAGCACACTAGAAAAATTTACTAACGGCAAAACAACATTAATATTAAAAGGTGCTAGGCGGTCAGGTAAAAAGAAACATGGACTAGGTTATACTCCTCCCGATAATGAGGAAACAGTAGTATATCCTAAAACATATCCAACTCCTAAATTTGTACCTGAACAAGACACAACATATAAATCAAATCTTAAATACATTCCAACTGAAAAGATAACTAAAATGTCTTGCTATAGCCATTGCAATAAGTTAGGACACATTAAAGTATCATATCCAACTAAACATAAAATATGGATAATTAAAAGAAAAATTGATGATACTAACCAATCAGGACCCAAAAGAACTTGGGTACCTAAAACTTAATGTTTTTAATGCAGGGAAACCTTCGAGCATCCAAATGGTACTTGGATAGCGGATGCTCAAGGCACATGTCAGGGAACAGAAAGTTGTTCTCTCACCTTGAAGCTGAAGAAGGCACAGTTACATATGGTGACAATGGCAAATGAACTGTAATAGGTTGCGGACCGGTTGGTAGCAAAGGAAAAGTTATCATTGATGATGTACTTTGTGTGAAAGGACTGAAGCACAACCTTATTAGTATCAGCCAGCTATGCGATAAAGGACATCAGATCAGATTTCAAGAGTCAAAGTGCAGTATTATGAAGGATGGTGCAGTCGTGTTTGAAGCCAGTAGGGAAAAGAACCTGTATGTACTTTATTTGGAAGAACTAAAGGATCAGGATATATGTCTAGCAGCAAATAAAGAGTAGTCAACAGATCTTTGACATCGAAGACTGGACCACTGCAGCTTGGATGGCATGAGAAAGTTGATCAAGAGAAGCTTGGTGGAAGGTCTACCCAAGGTTAGTGTAAAAATGAATGGTGTCTGTAGACCGTGTGCAAAAGGGAAGCACACCAAGTCATCCTTCAAGTCAAAGACCGTGGTAACAACCTCTAAACCCTTAGAACTTCAACATATGGATCTATTTGGGCCAATAAGAATCACAAGTCTCGGGGGAAAGAACTTTGGTTTTGTTATAGTAGATGACTACTCCAGGTTTACATGGGTTTCTTTCCTAGAACACAAGGATGATACTTTTGAAAGTTTTGTTAGTTTCAACAAGAAAGTTCAAAAGGATAAGAAGTATAGCATCATTAGTATCCGATCAGATCATGGAGGAGAATTTCAGAATGAGAGCTTTGCAAAATTCTGTGATAACCAAGGAATAGAACACAACTTCTCAGCACCAAGGACACCACAACAAAATGGAGTTGCTGAAAGGAAGAATAGAACCTTATTGGATATGGCAAGGACAATGCTATCAGAATATGATTTGTCAAGATATTTTTGGGCCGAAGCCATCAACACAGCATGCTATATCATCAACAGAGTAATGATCATGCCAATCTTGAAAAAGACTTCATATGAGATATACAATCAGAAGAAGCTGAAAATCAGCCATTTCAGGACATTCGGATGTCCATGCTTTATCCACAACAACGGTAAAAGAGATATTGGTAAGCTAGACTCCAAATTAGATGAAGGTATATTCATGGGGTATGCTTCCAAACCCAAAGGATATAGAGTATTTAACAAACAAACTTTATTAATTGAGCAATCAATGCATATTATTTTTGATGAAACTAACCCTTCCTTGAGAAAGGAAATAGATAGTGATATTGATGATACAGATGAATTGTCCAAGAAGCTAAAGAACACATCGATTGAGGACAAGAAAGATCCACCCTTGGAAGATCTACAACAAAAGGATGCATCACACGACAATCTTCCAAAGGGATGGAGGTATAAGAAGGATTATCCACTAGACAACATAATTGGAGATCCATCTGTTGGGGTAAGAACCAGAGGTAACATAATTCCTTGTGACTACATAGCTTTTGTGTCTCAAATAGAGCCTAAGACAGTCAATGAGGCACTGTCTGATGAATCTTGGATATTAGCCATGCAAGATGAACTTAACCAGTTCAAGAGAAACCAAGTATGGTCCCTTGTTCCGAGACCATCAGATCATCCTGTGATTGGCACCAAATGAGTGTTCAGGAACAAATTGGATGAAGCTGGTGTGATCATAAGAAACAAGGTCAGATTGGTAGCTCAAGGCTATTCCCATGAGGAAGGCATAGATTTCGATGAAACCTATGCACCAGTGGCTAGACTTGAGGCAATTAGGATTTTACTTGCATATGCTTCTGCATTAAATTTAAAACTCTTTCAAATGGATGTAAAATCTACTTTTCTGAATGGTTTTATAAAGGAAGAGGTATGTGTAGAACAACCACCTGGTTTTAATGACATGGATTTTCCAAATCATGTTTTTAAGTTGCATAAAGTTTTATATGGTTTGAAACAAGCACCAAGAGCATGGTATGAACATTTAAGTACATTTTTATTGAACCATGGTTTTATTAGAGGTCAAGTAGATAGTACATTATTTGTTAAGTCTAGAGTCAAACATGTATTGCTTGTACATATTTATGTAATGATATAATATTTGGTTCTACTGACGAATCCCTTTGCAAGTATTTTGAAAAGCTTATGCAGGGAGAATTCGAAATGAGCATGATGGGGGAGCTAAATTACTTCCTCAGATTGCAAATCAAGCAAGGAAAGGAAGGAACTCATATTTGTCAAGCCAAATACACCAAGGAACTCTTAAGGAAGTTTGGGTTTGAAAGTGCCAAGCCACTGTCAACACCGATGAGTACATCAACAAGATTAGACAGTGATAAGGATGGTAAGAAGGTATATCAAAAGGTCTACAGAGGTATGATAGGTTCATTACTCTACTTAACTGCCAGTAGACCCGATATACTATTTAGTGTATGCATGTGTGCTAGGTATCAGGCAGACCCTAGAGAGTCTCACTTAATAAGTGTCAAAATAATTTTTAGATACCTGACTAGAACTCATGACTTAGGTCTATGGTATCCAAAATCATGCGAAATTAATTTAGTAGGATACTCTGATGCTGACTACGCTAGATGCAAAATAGATAGAAAAAGCACCAGTGATTGTTGTCAATTTCTTACAGGATGTCTGATATCATGGTCCTTAAAGAAGTAAAATTCAGTAGCACTATCTACAGCTGAAGCTGAGTACGTGGCTGCTGGAAGCTGTTGTACACAACTCTTATGGATCAAACAGCAGCTTGAGGATTTTGGACTAAATATCAAGACAATTCCCTTGCTGTGCGATGACACCAGTGCAATAAATCTCACCAAGAATCCAGTTCAGCATTCAAGGACAAAGCACATTGAGGTTAGGTACCATTTTATTCGTGATCATGTAGCTAATGGTAATATAGACATTTCTTTTGTAGATACACAAAATCAGTTAGCAGATATCTTCACAAAGGCCTTACCTGAAGAGAGATTTACTTCTCTTAGAAGGGAACTAGGCATATGTAAATTGTGAAAGATTTATCTGTATAAAACTAAAATATAAATTATTTCAGAATAACCAAATTTTCTCTCCCCTGTAGTTAAGCAAATCTCATTAAAATATTACTTATTTCTTACTTATCTGAGTCGGTTCAATTAATTTTAAAGTATTTATTCATCTCGAACTAGTCACTTTGTCATTTTCTGCCATTATGGCGCCTCTTGTTTCGAAAAGTCACTATTATTCATTTTGATAAAACCCCGAAATATGTGTTACAACGATTCACCTCCCGCTCTCTTCTCCTTCAACTTGCCTGAGGCGATACCCTATCGACTCCGGCATCAACTCTCTGGAATTTCAAAGCGTCCAACTCCTTCCCGCGAGAAATTTCTTGAGGGCTTCTGCTCCTTTCCTCATTCCAATCATCCAAAAACTTTCCCCATTCAAATCCATGGCCGCGTCTGGTGTATCCGGCAGCGTCGGGGGCTATGGAGCTACGTTTCTTACTGCCGAGCAGCAAGAGAGGTATACCACTGTGAAGATAAAGGTCTGTGGCAACAAGGCAGTGGACGTTGCAGACTTGGAGAAGAATGGAATGGGCAGCATCATTGCAGCAATGGAGAGGATGAAATGGACGAAGATGGCAACTCTGTCAGAGGTGAGTTATCCAGACCTAGTGAAGGCTTTTTACGTTTGTTTGAAGACTGAGGAGGACAGGTCCTTGACATCCACGGTCAAAGGAACCTAGATTAAGATTACTTATGAGCTTTTGGAATCTTTATTTGGAGTTTGCACCACCGGTCACAGTGGGGTTCACACTGTGGATATCCAGGCGAAGGGATTAGGGATTGTTGGTCCCGAGTACAAACTAAAGGATGGGAAGATTGACATCAACCAGCTGAATGCATTCAACTGAATTCTGCATTTTATTGTGTGTCAGATACTGGTCCCTAGAAGTGCCACCTTTTCTACTTGTTCAAAGGCGGACTCAGATATGATGTTCTGGGCTATCTTGAACCAGAGCATAAACATGGCTGAAGTTATGATAGAAAGGATGAAGTTTGCATCCGCTCAGGTTTGGGACAAGAAGAGCAAGCTAAATGTGTCCCTACCATATGCACATCTGCTCACCAAGGTATTTCAACATTTTGGCATCAATTTATCTGGAGCAGTGTAAGAGAAAATGGGCCAGGCTATTCGAAGCAGAAACTTAAAGAAAAGTGGATTCTCATTGGTTGGAGGTATATGGACCAAGACCTCAGTGGCTGAGGGTGAAGCCATTATTGGCGAAGCCCAAGAAGTCCAAGAAGAAGTAGGTGAAGTAGCAGTAGCAGCAGAAGTACCAACAAGACCAGAAGTTCAAGAGGAACAACAAGAAGTTATCAGTTCAGAAATTGCAGTGGAACAAGTAGCAGCAGCAGCAGAGGTCCGAGCAGAAGAATCAGTGATCATTGGCAGCCAGTTTGAGGACATTCCTCAGAAATTTATTGAGCCTATTGGATAGAATTCAAAAGTTGCACCTCCCTCCTCACAAGTAGCTACAATACTTTGGAGTGTACTGGACTCTTTAACCAGTACTCAGGTGGAGCCAAAGATCTTGGTAGATTCAGCTGCAGAGGTTGTAGCATCTAGCCACAATACAGATGTTGTCATGGAGGATGCTCCTATTCAGAGGGAGCAAGAAGAAGAAGACATTCCAGTTGATACCCATATGGAAGATGCTCCTATTCAGGGGGTGCAATCTGTTGAAAAGGAAGCACAAATCCAGGGGGAGCACACTACCAATGCCCCCGTTGATGATCAATTCAGAGAAGGCATTGTAGAAAGTGCCTCATATGATGATAATAATGAAAATGTGGAGCCCGTTGCAAGGGCAAACAAAAAGGGGAAACAAGTAGCTCCGGAGATTCCCCTCCTCTCATGGAAGGCCCATCGGAGGGCAATGAAGAAGCATCTAAAGGTCAATTTGAAGCCTCTTATTGAAAGAATGGATGAACAAGGAAAGATTCTGTGCTCTGTGCAATCAGATATTCAGTCAATTTTCATAAGCCAGAGTACTTCAGTTAAGGAGATGGGAATGGTCAGAAATGCAGTGAGATGGGTGCGAAGTGATCTCAAAAGCATCAAGGAGTCTATAGCTGCACTTGGAGATCTGGTCAGGGCATAGTCCTTAAATGCCCCTCCTACTCCTTATCCTGCAGAACCAGTCCGCAGTTCTAGGCCTTCAGAGGCTAGACAACAAGATGCTGGGCCATCAGGGCCAATTTCAGAAGAGCCAGCAGGGCCATCCGGGCCACAGGTTGTTGAAGAGGTAGCAACTGCAGTGCAGGATCATCCTGAAGCTGTGAAGGCTGGGCCACCAGGGCCATCAGAGGATGTTGTTGGGCCAACCGGGCCAGTGGTTTCCGAGGGTGTGATTCCAAGAGTAGAAGAGCCAGCTGTAGCTCTAGAAGCCCTTGATCCTTCATCTCTTGTAACTCCAGCCCCTTCTTCACCACCATCTTCCTCCACAGCACCACTAGCACCTATCCCTTTCAAACAACCCATGTCTCGCTCCATTTCTTCTCCAACACCATTTCCTTCCCAATCCACTTCATCTCCTGCCACCTCTGCATCCATTCCTCCACCTCCTCCTGTCATAGAAGACCCTCCAGCCTCATCTTCAGCTGGAGCATCATCCTCCTCTGGTCCTTCTTCAGCTGGACCATCCATCATACCTCCTCCTACCCATCAATCCTTTCTTCATCCTCCTACTCCTCCCTCCTTTGTTACCTTTATACCTGAAGGTGCACAACTTGAAGGTCCCTTTCTCAAGAAATTCGAGGATGAGTTGGAAATTACCACAATCCGCTCAGTCCTGGAAGTTGGTTCTCATGTCCACAGAACTGACTCTCCTTCTTCTAAAAAAAGGAAACTCTCCAACACTCTTGCACTTCCCAAGTTTCCTCCTATTTGGTTTTCCCTCACTGTTGACAATCGAAGGAAACCAATCTATTGTGAATATCTCCAAAAGTGTATCCTTGCCACCATTTTTGGTGTTCATTTTCTCAGTCTAACTGATCACCTCAATGTTGTCCTTCCCTATTGCCACTTCTCAAAAGCTGATCAATCCAAAATCTTCCAAATGGCTGAATGCAAGTCTGAAGATCAGTGGGCCAAGGGGCACAAGGCTCTCTACAGGAAGTTTCTACTTGCAAAGTCAGATCGGTTTCCACCCTGGGATCACCCACTCACTCTCTCTGAGTGGTTTGTCATTCATCACAAGTCTACCTAGGCACCTTTCATTCAAAAGGAAGTAAAGCTCATCAGGTACTTCCATCTCTTCAATGACTATCGTTATCTTCACAAGCTACCTGAAGTGCAGTTGGGTCAGTTCCAGGGAGCCATTGCTTCATTAAAAATTGAAAATCCAGTTAATTGCTCCTTCAAAGTGGATTTCGCTGCCCTACAAATACCAGACAATGTGTTTCTCCCCAAACTGCATTCTTTGGTCATGGACTCCTCAGTTGGTCCTATTATTTTTGAGAGATTTGCTAGTGTAATGGGAAGGATATCAGCTCAGCAGGGTCGTCTCCCCTCCTTCCAAAGATTCCTCTTCCGGGAATTTCATCTAGGCCATATTACTTCTGAGGTTCTTGCCCCTCTTCTCTCTGAAAGTGAGAGGCTCTCTCCCTCCGATTGGGAAAAACATTACAACCAGTCAGCCCTTCAGTTGGAAGCTTTGAACAGCTCCTTGTTTAAGGCAGGCAAGCCTACTCTCACAGCTGAAGCCTTTTTGGACTTGAATTCCATCAATCTGGTTCAAGAGCCCTATGATCAGTGGGTCGAGCGGTACAAACTTTTTATGGCTTTGAAGAAAGATCTCTTGCAGCATCAGATCCACTACCCTATCAAGATCAACAAGTTTCTTCGGTTTGCCAGCTTTGGATCTTTCATTTCCTTCAAGGTCTCCCTTGGCAAAGATGAATATGCTACCTTTCTAGAAGCTCAGCGCCAACTTCATATCAAAAGAATGCTTCCTGACATGGGGTCATCTTATTCTATTGCTTTTGGGTTTTTTCAGACCTATTTTGAGGAGCAGGAATGCAAGGCTTTACGCATTATTCAATGGCATGCCTCTCTTCTGTCTCCTGCTTTCTACCTTCATGTAACCCCTCAAGATAAACATAACAGTTCTTTGATCTAACTTATCTTTTCTTCCTTTCTTCTTTATCTTCGTATGATATCTTTTTGTTTAATGACAAAAAGGGGGAGAAATATCACACTTCTGAAATACATTTCTTTTTTATGTTTCTGCACAATTCCTTAGATTTATTTCAGAAAGTCTATGCCTATGTTGTATTTTGTCATCACCAAAAAGGGGGAGATTGATGATCAGATCATCCCCATATAATTTCATGAATTATATATCTATTTTGGTGATTAACAAAATCCTAACAATTAGTATCTAACAAGTTTTTATGAAGCTTAGTCACAGAAAATAAACCAGGCAAAATCAAGCAAAGAATTGTAAGTAAATCCTTACATTGTTGTTCTTAATTTTTCAGAGCATGAAATTTCTCTAAGTACACATCAACTCGTTTTGAAGCATAACGATTTCATAAGTCATCGCAAAGAATAACTCTTTCATAAGTTTCATATCATTTTTAGGTTCACATCGATTTCGATCTCAGAACGATTCGCTAAGTGATTGCATCGATTTCGATCTAAGAACGATTCGCTAAGTGATTGCATCGATTTCGATCTCAGAACGATTCGCTAAGTGATCACATCCATTTCAATCTCAGAACGATTCGCTAAGTGATCGCATCGATTTTGATCTCAGAATGATTCGCTAAGTGGTCGCATCGATTTCGATCTCAGAACGATTCGCTAAGTGGTCGCATCGATTTCGATCTCAGAATGATTCGCTAAGTGATCACATCGATTTCGTACTCAGAACGATTCGCTAAGTGGTCGCATCGATTTTGATCTCAGAACGATTCACTAAGTGGTTGCATCGATTTCGATCTCAGAACGATTCGGTAAGTAATCACATCGATTTCGATCGAACAACAATTTGCTCTCACATCGATTTGGTAAGTGAGAACAATGATTTGCTCCCACATCGATTTTGTTTCACATCGATTTGATAAGTGAGAACAACGACTTGGTCTCATAACGATTTGTTTCTCACAACGATTCGATAAGTCACAACATCGACTTGGTCAATATATCGATTTGTTCACAACGACTTGCTCATAACGATTTGCTTACACTGTCATAACGATTTTATTATGAGTATATAACGATTTGTGTGTATATCGATTTGGTTATGAACGTGCAACGATTCACATGAACAATGACTCATTCACACAACGATTCTATAAGTCATGTTCATATCGATTTCATGAGCTATAACGACTTGATATTTAAATATCTTGACAAGTCAAAGTCATCCCGCGTATTTCTCTGTTATCCATGCATTAAATATAACCGTACATTTCTCTGTACGATGCATGTCCAGATATCTTCTATTCTTATGCTTCTGCATGTAATATCTTTTGGAAAGACAGAATGGAATTTCTATTCTGATGTTCTCTCACTCTAACGTTGACTGACAACAAGATACAACTTAGCTGTCTACGTTTTAGCATTTAATGTGTGCAGGTCTCTGACAGCACAACTCTATACAACATTGGATAAAGTAGAAGCTAGAGGATATCAAGAAGGATTTTCTTCTTACGTGCATGGAACACAAAGAACCGTTGACTGCAAAGGAAAACTATGCGGTCTAACGTTCTCTGAACTTAGAGACAACGGATACTTCAATGACTACATTTTCAAAAGAAGATACAAATAGAAGACTGGTGCCTACGTGAAGAACATTGATCTATCTATCCATCTTGAGAATTCAAAATCTGCAAGCACCATAGAAGAGCTCAAGTCTCACTCCATCGTCTTATTGTAGCTCTTTGCTCTCTGTGTCTAGTGCAGAACCTTGAGAGAGATTTTGTGAACTGAGAGTGCTCTTCTTTGTAGATCTTTTTCTCTCAGTCTTCGCTTCGCATCAAGCACTGTGCTATTAGCTTGGTCTAGGGGCGTATCATCCTTTGAACACATCTTTGTGTTATTCCCTTCGTGTTGAAGGAAGACCTGGGGGTTCCAGGGTGTCTTTCCCTTCGTGTTGAAGGAAGACCTGGAGGGTTCCAGGGTGTTGTATTCCTCTTCGGGTTGTGAAGAGAAGACCAGCTGCGGCTGGGTGTGTAAGTGTCCTTGAGGGGGACTGTACCCTTGGGTAGTGAATCCTGAGTTGTTGCTCAGGGACTGGACGTAGGACTCCTGTGGAGAGGAGGTCCGAACCAGGATAAAATCTTGTGTAGTGTGATTGCTTGCTTTGTGTTTGTTGTTTACTTTTCACTAACGCTAACAATCTTCGAAGTGCTTGTTGTGTGAATATTTTTGTGGACAGATTTTAGATAATCACATTCACCCCCCCTCTGGGCTTGCTAGCTGGGCAACAGTCTCAACATGAGGTGGAGCGACATGGTGGTATTCCTCATCAAAGGAAGGCTCTACTGGAGTGAAAGTTGGAGTATCTTCTTCTTGAGCCACTCCCTTGCCCCTTAAATCTCTTAGAACTTGATTGATTGTGTCATCTGGAAGTTCTTGCTCTTGGGAGGGGGCAACAGTATGAACATCTCCTTGTTCTACTATAGGTGCTTCTTCTCTAACTGCCTCTCTTCTAATCTTAGAAGGCTAAACAAGAGGAAAGGAAGAGGAACTCTATGCCTCATCAGGAAATATTTCATGAGAGCATTTAGGGACAAAGTCCTTAGTCCAAACATTTTGTGACTTATTTTCCAAAACATAGTGGCTTCTTCTCAAAGTGGATAGCCCAGTCTTCTCTTTTACAACAATAGAGATCTCATCATTCAAATCCACTGAAAATCTTTTAAAAATAAGGGTCAGCATGGGTCCATAAAAGAGTGACACCTGCAAGTTCTTAGACCCTACCATTCTTTCCAAGATAATAGAAGGCAGGTTGACCCTATGTCTCTATACTGCCCAGAAAAGTAAACTGCCGTCTCTGACAGTGATGGAGGAATGAGTGCCTACCCTAGGGATGATGATGCTGGTAATGGTGGAGCGAAGGATCCTCTTATCTGATGGGAGCTCGTTGACAAGGAGCCCTTTCTTGGGGAGCGACCCTAAACTACCAATAACCCCTAATCTTTGCTTCTCCATGGACATTGTCTCATTGATTCGGTGTCCAGAATTGGGGCAATCCAAAATCTCCACCAACAGATCCTTAGAAACTATAACAATTGTGCCTTTCACTAAACCTATCACTGAACCATCTGCTGTAACTTGGAGAGAAAGATAGAAAGCCTTCGGCGCCCCCTCAAATGTAAGTTCACTAATTTGACAAAGCTTCGACCAGCCCATAGCCTCTAGGGTTTCTGCTACCCACCCAAGCCTACTGGTTAACTGACTAAAGTCTACAACCTTTCCTGGGCAAATGGAGGCCTTGGCTGAAGACAACCTCTAGAACTGTTCAGGGGTGAAGAAGGTTCCTTCTGGAGCCCTAGATGATGCCATCTAGACAAAAACAAAGAAAGAGGAAGAATGATAGAGGAGATGTCAAAAAGGTCCACAGGGGTCAAAGATCCTACCTTTCTTCAGAGAAATGAAGAAATTTTACAGAAGCTTCGAAGGCGGTTCCATCGGAGTGAAGAACACGCGCGGGAACTAGGAGGAAGATGACAGAAGAGTTGGAGACGTTTCAAAAGGGTGATTTGAAAAGACAGAGGGAAAGGTCCTAATATAGAAGGAGGAAATGTAACAAACCGTAGATGAGGAGATGAATGGCTGGGATTAAATGAATGAACCTTCAGATGGCAAATGGAGCTTCAGATGCTTGGAAGTTAAGGGAGACATTTCCAAAGGTTTCCTTGTTCCATCTTTTGTAGAAAGCCTTCATATGCTTCAATTTATCGGCCATATTTGTCATAGGATATGAGGAGGCAGGTGCCATCCTCCAAGCTGCACCAGAATTAGAAATGAAACTTTCATGTGAGCACCACATATGTTGGAATGTGAACCTGGAGGGACCCTTAGTATCTTCAGTGGAACTAGAAATGAGAAGAGGGCTGTGGTCATTGTAGGCTTTGTCAAGATGTTGGACATGAACAGCAGGGCAAGAAATTGCCCAATCAACATTGAAGAAAAGCCTGTCAATTCTGATCCATATGCCATTCTGTTGCTGACCATTAAACCAGGTGTATTTATTCCCACTAAAACCAGCATCTTCAAGTCCCACAGAAAAAACACAGGCCAGGATATCCATGACAGATCTTGAGTAGTTCCTCTTCCCACCACTCTTTTCATGTAAGGCCGGATGGCTATTAAGTCACCACCAATCAGCCATGGGGTAGAACATGATGTGGAAAAGTCCATCTTATAATCCCATAGAATCCTTCTTTCAATAATAGAACAGCTAGCATGAACCATGGTGAGATAAAAAGTTTTGCAAAATGTCGAAGATACTAAAACTGTAATAAGCTGGTCGCTAGAAGTAGTCCACAAAATCTGTACATTTTCCTCCCAAAAAATCCATATACGGGCATGTTCATTAACATTTGCTATAGAGTGAGCCATATGAAGTTTATTTTTTGTACATGTCAATGCAAGAAGTGGTCCTTTTTGGTTCAATGATAGCTATAATAGACAATTTGTACTTACGCTTCATAATTTTCAATCTCCTGATGGACTGAGCATTTCCAATGCCCTTAATGTTCAATATTCGGAACTTATGATTCATTAAGCTTAGGGTTGGAGGTTATACGATGCACCCCTCCTTAGGTGTGAACACCTTCATCTCTTGGTGGCGGCTGTGCCTTGTGCTTGCCAGCAAAGGCCGTGTGGAGAATGTTCAGATTATCTTCCTCCGATGGAGCCAGTCCAGGGATTGCTCTAATATTATGCACAACAGGGAGAGATATAACAATACCTTCAGTCTTGGTGGTTTGTTTGGCTCCCCTTTCATCTTTCTGAGAAATGACCTTCCCTTTGTGTGGCTTTTGTGGTTCAGGAAATTCATCAAACATCACCTCTATAGAGGAAGGTTTGTCAGCCACTTCAGTTCGTGGACTTGTAGGGGCATCGCCATCCTGCACATTATCCTCATGAGTCGTGTGGTAGCTTTCTTCTTGTAGGTTGTAGTGCAGGGGGGACTGCAGTCGGCCAGAACCAAAGCCCTTTCCCTTGAAACTATTGGCATCTGTTCTTTGACTATGTTGTGGTATTGGTATTCCATCGAGCACCTTATGTGCAGTGGTGCTGGTGGTAGCAAGTGTCGACTTTAAATTGATGGACCCTGCCTTAGTAGAAGGGGAGTTGTCCTCTTGATTATCTTGTCAGGTGGGGGAATTAACTTTGTCATCAGCCTTCAGAGAATGCTCATGGGGGACTTTAATTTCTGGCTTGCCATTAATGCCATGGGAGAGGTTTTTCTGATCATTAATGTTGGGCCCAGTGGTAGGTGACCCATGCAAAGGGTTGGCTAATGTGATGGCTTCATTCACATGCACAGGGGGAGCGGCCTTCTTCTGTTGAGTAGCCGGTGGGTCTAACCTACTCCCAGCTTTGATGGGCCGCTAGATAGGGACCAATTGAATAAACCGTTCATGTTCTATTTGGTGAAACTAACCCTTCTAAGAAGAGAATAGAAGAAGAAGATGTTGTTGAAGATTTGTTCAGGGATCTTGAACAAACTTCTATTAAAGAAAGAGATGAATACAAGGAAGAACCTTCACTTGAAGAATTGCAACAACCAGAAGAAGCACATGAAGGACTTCCTAAGAAATTAAGGTATCACAAAGATCACCCAAAGGAAAATATAATAGATGATCATCAAGATAAGGTAAAAACTAGAGGTATGTCTATCCCTTGTGATTATACTGCATTTGGACAATCAATGATGCACTAATAGATGAATCTTGAATCCTATCTATGCAAGAAGAACTTAACCAGTTCCAACACAACCATGTTTGGACTCTTATGCCTAGACCTTCTGACCATTCAATTATTGGAACCAAATGGGTATTCAGAAACAAAATGGATGAATCAAGAGTAATAACTAGAAACAAGGCCAAATTGGTAGCTTAAGGATATTCACAAGAGGATGGCATTGATTTTGATGAAACATATGCTCCATTTGCTAGATTAGAGGCAATCAAAATTCTTTTAGTATATACATGTTCTTTGAACATTAATTTATTTCAAATGGATGTGAAAAGTGTTTTTCTAAATGGTTTCATAAAATAAGAAGTTTATGTTGAACAACCACTGGGTTTTGAAGATATTAATTATCCAAATCATATTTTCGGTTAAAGAAAGCACTATATGGTTTAAAACAAGCTCCAAGAGCCTAGTATGAAAGATTGAGTGCTTATCTTCTATCACATGATTTTTCAAGAGGTAAAGTAGATAGCACCTTATTTATTAAGAATTTTTTAAAAGAGATCTTAATTGTTCAAATATATATTGATGATATTATCTTTGGTGCTACTAATGAATCACTTTGTAAATACTTTGAAAATCTTATGCAAAATGAGTTTGGAATGAACATGATGGGTGAACTTAATTACTTTCTTGGCTTACAAATTAAGCAGACTAAGGAAGGGACTCACATTTGTCAAACTAAGTACATTTCAGATTTGCTTAAGAGATTTGATGTCACGCCCCGACGCGGAATATCGGAGCGCGAAGGCAGTTGCAAGAAAAAGGTATAGAGCGAATACTAGACATTGAACCATTACACATTGAATAATACTAAAGCAAATCTTTCTCATTAATAACTTTTCAAATGTCTAGTTACAACCACTAATATCAGAGCCATTCTATAGGGCCCAATTACATTGCAATAAAAGGAAATAATTAACTACAACTCTAACATAACGACTCGAGGGCACTCCTAGCTTCACTCTTGGACATTCCCTTCCTCGTGAGTGTATGTGTCATCCTCGGTCTCACCTGAGAACACAACATCAAATAACGTAGGGTGAGCGATAACGCCCAGTAGGACTTAAATCTCAGGCTCAAGCAGGCTTTAAATAATTAACGCATTTAATGGCAGAGTATCTAAAGATAGCAGGTACAAGAGAGTCAAAATATAGCAAGAGATAGCACAATAGCACGAGATCAAGTATAGTTTCCAAAAATAGCACAAGTATCGAGTATAGCACGAATAGCAGGATGGCCATAGCACAACTAGCACAAGTATGGTAATAGCACGACGAGTATAGCACTTGTTTGTCATTCTAGACATCGAGAGAATATAGCACGTTTTGTGTTTTGATTGTCATATAGATAGTCGAGATAGATATCACTTGAGTGTAATGCCAAACACTCTGATCATTTAACTCCCATGGGCACTAGCACTTTCGGGCGCACATCCCAGGACCAGATCGGGCCCTTTATATATTGCCAGACATTGGTTATATTGTTTATCTTTAGACAATCAGTCAATGGCCAATATAGAGTACCAAGAAGTTAAGAGCACTAGATGAATAGACGAGATAGTAGAGTGAACGTGAGTAGACAAGCGAGTAAAGTACAGATGAGAGCTAGTGGACATTGCAAGTAATGCGACGAGTAACAGGCGATAGTAACAGTTGCACAACACGCGCACGTCGTATTGGCAGTCAGGTGGAATTCATGATCTTCTCGCTGGCCATGTTATGCACAAGTCGAGAGGTCCGACGTGATTCAAGGTAAGAGCGAACTTCTAATAGCCGTTTGGATCATATCGATCCCTAAAGATGTAATGGGTGTTAGGGTACAACCGGCTCGTCGACCATGTGGGAATCCATGATCAGAGGAGACTTACGAAGGCCTTGTGCAAGGGTTCACTAGTCCGGCGAAAGGAATATCCGACGGAGAGTTCACCACAAGCCAAGTAAAGTGTGTATATAAAATAGGTGCTCGACATTCTAGAGGAATTCTAGAACAGTGGAGCGTCGATATCGGTATATAAACAACGCAAGAAACGAATACAAGTCTTTTAAAATATGGCAATTAATATACGTTATTGCAATAATTTACCAGATACATTATGAGATATTTTATGCCAGAATTCAGCCATATATGGATGGTTCATGTGTGTGCATGTATAAGAGAGATCATAGATAGAAATAAGTCGTGAATATGTATTTTAAAACATTCAATGTAACTCCATTTTAAAACAAGTTTTTACTGGGGGTATAACTGTAAAAAGGCGTAAGAATTATTTAGAAAGTGACAAAAATAATTTTTATGGGTTTTCATCAAAATCTGGTGAAAGCGACATAGGCCAGTAAGGATTGCGACAGGGGTAGGCAGATCGCGACATGGGTATTGTCGCGACGGCCTTGTGAACGTGACAGAGGCGGGAAAGGGTCGCGACAGGACATGCACAGGGATAGCGACGACTTACCTGTCGCTTTCTGAACACGACGGGTAGACTGTCGCAATCAACCTCCAGAAGGCGACATATCGGCCTGTCGCAATCTGGTGGTCTGTGTCTGGATCTGACAGGAATCAGACCAGGCTTTGGATTGCGGGCCAACTTGAATCAGATTGATACATGGTCATTTAGAAAATCATAACTAATTATATACATGATGAAAAATCACGAAATCAGTGGCAAATGAAACTAGACATGTGAGAGTACTTCCAGTAAATAGGAATTCGAGAGAGAGCATGGTTTGAATAGGGTTTGAGAACGAGCAAGAACAAGTAACATAGAACATAATATAGAGAGCAAGATTGATTTAATTCGAGCAACATGCTCAACAAAAATTAGGGCTTTCAGGGTCAAAAGATCCCTAACATGCATCAGTTCCTACAATAAAAATCTCGTAGCATGGGATTGAGTATACAAGGAGATCAAGAGTTAAGAAGAGGGTTCGGGGTTATGTAAGTTGCAGAACATGAAAAATCAAAAACTAAAGATATGCTCGGTGGAAAATTATGAAACTTGAGGGTTTCGTTCCTGATAGACGAGACATCCTACAGAAAACGTTTCATGGTTTATGCTTGTGAGAATGCCTACCTTGACTCGATTTCCTCTTCTAGGGCTAGAACTAAAGAACGAGGAAGAAGCTCCAAGAACTCCTTCCCACGAGATCCTCTTCTCCTTGGCCTCTTCTCCACGTCCAACAACCTTTGACAACGAGCTAGGGTCGGCCAAGAGGGTTCAGGAGGTGTATTTATGTAAACACAAGTTCCTATTCCTATTTCTACTCTAATTGCTCTTAATTACGAGATTTCCTAACTCCAACCTTCCTTCTTTACTTTCCGATCTCTATTTAGGCTAGGAAGAGATCCAAATTCATGCTAAATCATATGGGGTAGGTTTAGGAATCCAATTCCAACTCTAATTGCCACTTTTATTGCTTTAATAACCCCTTTCCAATTATGATATAATTAAACTCCGAATTTAGGGTATTTTCTTATTATTCTCCCTTTGTAAATTCATATTTTGACCCAATAAATTCTAGATGGTCCATTAAGCAAAGCCCATTACTCTTTTCCATTTAATGGATTTTATTTAATTAAATATCCATTTAGCTAGGTTTTAATTCTTTATTTAAATTTTTATTTTTCTTAAAAATTCAGGTTGCTACATTTGAGTTTGACAAGTGTAAGCCATTAGGAACTCCCAGGAGCTCAGGCATAAAGTTATATAGTGATCTCATTGGCAAAAAGGTATATCAAAAGATCTATAGAGGTATGATTGGGTCACTACTCTATCTAGCTGCTAGTAGACCAGACATAATGTTCAGTGTATATTTATGTGCTAGATTTCAAGCTGATCCTAAGGAATCACACTTGAATGTTGTTAAAAAGAATTTTTAGATTTCTTATAAATACAAAAAAATTTGGTTTATGGTATCCTAGAGGTTTTGAATTCAATTTTCTTGGATATAGTAATGCTGACTGTGTAGGATGCAAAATAGATAGAAAACGTACCAGTGGTACTTGCCAATTTCTTGCAGCTTGCTTAATTTCTTAGTCTTTCAGAAAACAAAACTCAGTAGCATTATCCACGACAGAAGCAAAATACATAGCAGTTGGAAGTTGTTGTACTCAACTTCTATAGATCAAATATCAACTAGATGATTATGGTCACAAATTAAACGTCATTCTAATGCTATGTGGCAACACAAGTGCTATCAACCTGACCAAGAATCCCATTCAACACTCAAAAATCAAATATATTAAGGTCAGATATCATTTCATCAGCGATCATGTAAGTAATGGTGAAATCTTACTTGAATTTGTTGATACAAACCATCAATTGATATATTTACTAAGCCTCTTCCTGAAAAACAATTCACTTCAATTAGAAGAGAAATAGACATGTGTAATTCTAAATAACATAATAGCCTATGACTGAAAAATGTCAAGTATAGATTTCCATCCGACTATCATCACTCTGACTCCAGTTACAATTTGACTTCTCATAGTAAGTGACTCGGAGTCGAAATTGAAGTTGAAGTCTTTGAAGTCGACTTTATGTAGTCGAATTTATACAATTAAAGTTGGCAATCGAAATTCATATTAAAATAACGAAATAAAACTTGTTCACTTACACGTTTGTTTGTCTTTTTTAAAATTATTATTTAAATCTTACTCGTTGATCTTAAGATTCGTTGTTGTCTATATCTTGTACCCTATTTATGAAGACCCTTCTTTTCTCATTTCCCCCTACCACATTCGAAAAATCTTCGACTCCTTTCATCATTTGCTGGTTCCCGCATTCATCCTTCAACTTCGAAGGAACCCGCACTGTGCTCATCTTGAATCTTTCATCATTCCTAAAGAAAAGTAGGATCCTTAACCCTACTTTGAACATCTCACTCTTTTTGTAGAATCCTTCGAAGTCATTTCCTTCCTTTCTGTCTAGATGGGCTCTTCTAGGGCACTGGATGCTTCGTTTTTCACCCTAGATCAATTCCAGAAGCTTTCCTCTACCAAAGCCTCTGTCTGCCCCGGTAAAGTTGTTGACTTTGCTCAGTTGATCGGCAAGCTCAGTATTGTGTCAGATATGCTAGAAGACATGGGTTGGAAAAAATTGTGTGAGATTCAGGAACCAACGTATGCAGATGCTGTGAAAGCATTTTATATCAGCATGGTAGTTTCAGAAGATGGGTCACTAGAAGGATTTGCTAAATGCACAAAGATCACAGTGTCTGAAGCCATTTTATCAGAAGTCTTAAACTACCCTACATTAGGTCACAAATTGAATGAGGCAGTCCCACTGGAAAAACAGAGGCTAGGTATTATTAGTGAGAAAGGTGTTATTCAAAAGAAGGCTCTTCCCATCAACTAGTTGTCTACAGAGAAGAGATTATCGCATGCAATCATTACAACCATCATCACGCCAAGGGCAGGAACTCACTCCTCCATCATCTCTAGAGATGGAAACCTGCTTTACTGGGCCATTCAGAGGCATCCAATGAACTTGGCCTCAATGATCATAGGTAGAATGATGGGGTCCATGCATCTAAATAAATCATTACCATATGGACCACTATTAACAGTTTTATTCAAAAGATATCATGCCAACTTGGAATCAGAGATTCCCACAGAAGTCAAAGAGAATATTGGACTATCCACACTTAGAAGAAGCAACTACTTTGTAGTGGACAATGTTCATAATGTGTGGGTAAAAAATTTGGTACCTGATTGCACCCATGAGTTGTTTGCAGATGTCATGACAGTTGCTCCTTTAGCTTAACCAATTGAATCTATAGTGGAAGAAAGAATAGAGGGAATTGCTCCTGCAGTGGAAGAACAAGGAGCACCAACTTTAGAAGAAGTAGCCCCGACAGTGGAACAAGTAAACCCTAAAGAGACTATTGCTCAAGTCATTAGGGATATCAGAGGAAAATTTGTTATAGAAGAAGTTGTTGACCAGGTTGTAAGCCCAAAGGGGGGTGAATGGGTTGCTTCAAGAATATCTTAACATTTTCCTACTTAAAATAACTTCAGACATAAACACACTAAGTGCAGGTGTTAGAGTTAGTGAGCAATGAAAGTAAGATAAAAACAATCACGCAAAAATGCACAAGGATTTTTATCCTGGTTTGGACCTTCTATCACCAGGAGTCCTACGTCCAGTCCCTAAGAAACTACTTATGATTTCACTAACCAAGGGTACAGTCCCCCTCAATGACACTTACACATGCAGCACCCGCTGATCTTTTCTTCAACCCACGAAGAGGCAACACAAGCACCTGTAGCAACAGGTCTTCCCTTCAGCAAGGGGAACAAAATGACCTACTCATAGCAGCTCTTCTCTTCTCGTAGGAAGAGGAACACTCTTAAAGAAGAGTTGAAGTGATGGCCCCTAGATCAAGCTTATACAACAAGCTTTGCTTGATCTAAGGCACGAACTGAGAGAGGAAGAATATAGACTATGATGCTATCCTCTCAGAACAACTATCTCTCAAAGAAAAGAAGTGAGGGCCTCAGGAGAGCTTGGAGCAGATGGACTTGGAGTGAAAATGCACTGCTCTCAATGGTGGTTGTGAAGACTTGTGTGAATCTGCATGTATTGCTTGTGTATCCTCCTTGTTTGTTCTTCACAGCCATCGTCTTCTTATAAGCAATTCAGCTTTCTTCAAATGTATCTTTGAACTGTCCGTTGTCTCTTATTCCTTGGTGCTCGTTTCCATGCAGTCGTAGCAAGTCTTTGTAGAAACATGTGACTACTGTTGGGAGGCAATCACTGATGCTCAGACCAGACCAGCGACAACTCTCTCACACTACCCACTCGTAGATACCAGAGAGAGATAGAAGGAGGTAGGAAGAAGAACACAGGAACACCAGATTTTACGTGGTTCGGAGGCAAGAAACCTTCCTACATCCACGGCCACAGCAGCTATCAATGCTTCTTCTCCAAGCAAAAGACACACATACAAAGAGGACAAAACCCCCCCTTTATAGACAACAAGGAGAGGGGCACCACAAACGAGACACACAAGGGCAAAAGTGTCCTGTCTCTGAACCACCTCGGAACTGCAAAGTCCTGTCCTGGTGAGAGGGAGTCGAATGCTTCATATTTGACATTCGACTCTATGAGTCGAATTCTTCAAGCGACATTCGACTACATGAGTCGAATCATTCATCTGACATTCGACTACATGAGTCGAATCCTTCAATCGACTGCTTCATTTCTGACTTCGGCTGTGGCAGTCGAATGCTGAGCCCGCCTGCAACACTTAGTCAAAATTTAGCTTCCGGGGGCTCTGCGACCTGACCCCTTATGGAGATCTGCTTCAGAGTTCGGGCTCCACATTCTAACAATACCGGAAACCTGTAGGCATTAAATGCTAAGAGAGACATTTTCAGTTAACAAAAAGGTGATATACAGAAATAGAAGTGTCCATTCTGTCACCATATAAATCATAAGAAGACTTGTTATAAGAATGGCAAATCGTAAAGCACTTTCTCCAAGAGAACTGTGTCATGTGACTACGTAAGCCACAAACATATATGTTTCTTTCTGTTCACACGTAAAGTATTAGAAGACTTACCATGAAAATAGTAATCAGTCAAAAAGTCATACTGCAAGAAGATATCCTTGAAAGCTCTTGTAAGAAAGATATGTAACAGATAGCGGGAATTTGAAATGCACATCTCTTTAAAAAAGATTTGAAATACCGCGCCCCAAGTTATGTTCACAACAAAGATTAATCATAAGGGCAATCATTATAATTTCAACCACAATCAGTAAGGTTATTGCACAGATAATTATCAAGGTATTTGAAATTAATATATTTGAAATAGCAATGGATAATATAATGCCAACTGATGTTAAGATACAGTCGATGTTCAAAGAGTAATTGATGTTAAGACACAGTCAATGTTCAAAGAGTAATCAATGTCCAAGAGCAATCGATGTTTAACTGTAATCGATGTTTAAGCAGGACTGTCGATGTGTAAGGCAGTCGATGTTTAAGAGTAATTGATGTCTAAAAAGTAATTGATGTTTAAGTTGGACAGTCGATGTCTAAGGGTAATCAATGTTTGATAAAAAGCAATCGATGTGATTTAAAATGGTAATCGATATTTCAAAGATAAGAAAATCGATGTTTTATGAAGACAATCGATATCTCAAGCAATCAATGTTTTAAGAGAAAGATAATTGATGTTTAAAGGGAATCGATGTCTAAGGTGATCGATGTCTAAGGTAATCAATATGAACGCAATCAATGTTTGAACATAATCAATGTTTGAAATAGTAATCGATTGTAGACTTAAAGCAGTAATCGATGTGGATTGAGAATCGGTGTTTAAGTTAACTGTAATCGATGTAATTTTATACCATAATCAATGTGTATTAAAGACATTAATCGATGTGGACTTAAAAGGAGTAATCGATGTGGAGTTAAAATAGTAATCGATGTGGACTTCGACTTTAGAAAATTTCTGGAACACTTACAGTGGTGATCCTTGATGTAATTTTTATTTCCTTTGAGTTTCCTATTGACAGACTTAACCAAAATGAAGTTAAGGTAAATACTTATAATTTTGATAAATATAGAAATATTATGATAAGTTTTGTTATCACCAAAATATATAATCATGGAGATAAAGGAGTCAACAGAAGTTGCTCCTCAAAAATATTCCAACTTTCCTGAAGCTGTTGAGGAGGAAGATTACCATAATGTCTCACCTCCACCTATTGAGACATCAAGACCCCAGTCAAGGTCTCAGGGGGAGATCAATGGGAGTAGGACCATAGATGATGTCTTTGATTTGGTCCTTAAGCAATAAGAAATTCTTAGTATCCTACAAATGCAACTTCATCAAGTGGATGTAAATTTTGACTTTGTTACAGATGAACTTCAACAGATGAAAGATTTAATGCATTAGTTTGTATGCAGTTTTGACCAGAGCAGCCACTCTATGTCAGCTACTACACCATAGAGCTAGAACAAGAGCCAGCAGCAGAAACAGCAACAACAGAAACAATAGCAGTAGAAGTAGCAACTGTAGCAGAAATAGGCACAGAAACTCCAACATCAGAGGTAGATGAAGCTGAACCTCCCTCGGAGTCTCAAGTTAAAGTTTCAAGCGTCGAGCAAAGAGGAAATTGGTTAAATCTGGCTCCATTCTTTTTCCAACTTCAACCAAACCTCCTTCTCCTCCACCTCAAGATACTTCCAACTTAACCCTCTTCATCTCCCACTGACATACCATTACTAGACCTACCTACTTCCTCTAACCCCACACCACCAGCATAGCCCTCTTCCTCCATTCTTCACTCTCAACCTCCTATTAAGCAGGAAGACTTCGTAGAGCCTCCCTCTTCACCCTCTAAACCTGTAGAAAAATTTCCCCCAGAACCTACTATCTCTGGTGAGGATTCTTTTCATGAGGATCTTCCACCCAAACTTCCACCAGCTCTTCACTTGTGTCCACCTTCCTTTTTCTCCTCTCTTCCCCGAATTCCAAATCTAGCTAGTCAACCTCTATCTCAAAAGCTTCCTTCAGATGAGACTCTCTCTAAGGCTGGTCAGAAAATAAAAGGTGAAGTCATGAGTAGAGACTTTCCTCCATTTTGGTATGCCTTCATTTATCATTCAAGGAAGAATTTTGAGATTTTTGAAGAATTTCTTCAGTTAAAAGTATTTTTGGAAGTGCATGGGATGACTCATTATAAGTTTGAAGATTGGCTGCCCACTTTGATAAAAACCAATGAAATTTCTCTTGAAGATTTTAGTAAGATTGTCAGCTCTAATCACTGTCTCTCCTCTGAAGAATTTCTCAGAGTAGATAAATTCAGAATAGCCAAAGTAGGCAGATCTACACGCACCTCTATCTATCCAAAATCATTTGAACTTGAGATTCTATGACCTATTCTGCCCCTCTTTGAAAAAACATCAAGACAACGTCACTAGGAAGGAGGCACTCAATGAAGAGAGTTTAAGCTCAATGTAGTTGATGCTAGTAAGGGTCAATGGGCCATGATATTAAAAGGGCAAAGAACCATTCCACCCTCTATGACCATTGGATTGCCCTCCCATTTGTTCCCTAGTATTATAGGTGCAGCCAATACCAGAATAGATTTTGCCAGAGTGATCTTTAACAGACATATCAGATTGGCATTCAGGTACAAGATCAAGTATAATAAAGCTTTGACATTTCACATGTTTTCTCTCATTCACACAACAAAATCTATCCAATACCTCAAGGAATTTCAAGATTACTTTGCAAAATCAGAGAGACTGAATGCTGGTCAATGAGCACTTAGATATCCAGTAGCAGCCAAAGAACACAAAAAGAGCAAACTCTCTTTATCTGTTTTTTTTTACCAAAGAGTATGACTCACTCCGAAAATCTCTTGAACTCAAGTGGGAAGACCGATATCAAATTTATTATCAAGCCAAAGCTGAACCCCATTCTAAAGGCTTACATTGGAATGTCACAGTTTATGATTTCTTGCGCAAGGCTAAGAACAGGGAGTTTATTCCTCTCGGACAGAGCTTAGGGAATCAAGACTATCATCAGAAGGTCTGTTGGTATCATCGCCGACACCTAAAATCTTATAAGAAACTTCCTTCCATTGGTCAATCCTATAACATAGGCATCTCTCTGTTCACTCACAATTTTGATTCTAATGAGAAGAAATTGTAGGACTTTCTACAACTCTTCCTCACTCAAATTTCCCCTACTCTTTATCTTCCTAGGCCTTCCTGCTAACTCTATCTCTTGTAAGTACATTTTTTTTAACTCAATGACTCTCCTTGTGACGGCCCTCATTATACCGGTACGGTTATACCAACCCACGTCAGTATAACAAGTGCTGCCACAGTGGGACATTTACCCAAACGATACATACAGCTGAGATACACACGAATATACAACAGAGTAGCGGAAGTAAAAGAGAACTATCTCCATTCATTCATCATCCACATTAACCATACATGAATTTTCGCAATTTACAATGAGGAACTAAGAGCTCACATAATTTAGATTGCTGAAATAGAATTATAAAATGTCCACATAATACATTCCTTCCATGATAATTCTAATACAATGTTCCAAATACATACTATGAAGTACACAAATCACAAAGAAGCTCCAACAACTAGCTAGTCTCCGCGCTCGGAGTCCGTCTCCACCGTCTCCTCAAGCGGTGTCGTGTCACCAACTATACCTGTACGCCGAAGCAAGGAGTGAGTCCAAGGACTCAGCAAGCAACACTACTCATGATGTACACTTAGAAGTCCTATGGTTTCTACATGCACATTACAATTAGCAACACATAGCATGCTAGTCATTTCAAGTTTTCAACCTATCATGAACATTCTACAATTTTATACATAACTCATGCTTTCAGATTTCTCAAATAAACTTCACCTATCACATGGTCTCTATTCAATTTGCTCATGAACTTTAACCTTTTAAAGAATCAAACATAAGAGCTATCAACATGAACAATTTACATGCATGAAAGGTAACGCAACTAGCATGGGTTTTACACATTTTTAAACACATACATGAACCTTTTCACATGCTTTAGGTTGCTGATTTCATATAGTTTCATCGCTGAAAACCTATACATGAGAGCTACAATAACGCATAAAACATATCATATGAACAATCCATCATGCTATTTGCACACATATTCATTAGTTGTCCCTAACATGGACTCTAGACCTTTTTGCACACATAAACATAAGAATAACAACATGCATTTTCTGAATTCACATGGTTTCAGATTTAGTCTCACATGGGTTTCAATAACACATTTACACATCTAGAATTTCACATTTTTCTTTACACTAGTTTCCTCTTTTCACATGGTTACACTTTACACATACACATTCACATGTCACTTACACATTTACACATGGTCACATACACATTTCACATTACACTTTACACATTTTTAGGTGCCGTGACACATAGTCCAAACCACCAAAGAAGGACATATACACATCACATTACACATAGACGCCATCTAGGCATTCCAATGGCGACTCTTGGACTGCGCAGACCGGGAGAACAAGTCTCCACCCTAACCAGTGGTACTTGTCCACCTCCAGGATTTCCCCCTAATGCCCTTAGGGTCACTTAACACATTGAACTTTCTCAGGGGACTTTTCCCTGATACAGCTCCACTGCCCTCTACGGAAGCAGTGTCACATTGGCACAGTTACACATTTACATATTTACCGTTTTACACTTGGTTTTACACATAACACTTCATCTCATTCACTTTCTCACTCACATGAATACCTCTGTTTTTCCTAACATGGTACTACAGAATTTCAAGGTTTAACATACAGTAAACACACTAATCATGCTGGGTTTAAACAAAACCTAATCACATTAAGATCATATGCACGAATTATCACATTTCACATGAAAAACACATAACTTTCTATTTACTAATCCAAAAGACCTGAAATTTTAACCACATGCTGTTTTCGGGTTCAAGGTCATACCCTCAATTTTTCAGATTTTTCTGAGCTAAATAGGATTTACAGAAAATAAAACGCCTAATTAGCATGCTATTAACAACTTAAGTTAACATGGGTCTAACACATTTTGCAAATTAGCCACTGGCTGTTTAAACATAAGCTATTCACATATGCATGAACTGAGAACACAAAATTTCCCTAATTCATACATCTATGGATTGAACACTACAAATCATTCTTGCATGCTTTTATTTTACCGAACCAAATTTATTTGCAAATTACACAAGCATGGATAAATTACCAAAAATTGCAAACACATATGCTAACCCACTGACCTTCATGATTAGACTAAAACCATGGCATTCATACACATTCTAATCAGGAAACTAATTTGTAAAATCACACTTCATGCTCACAAGTTTAAGGAACACCATTTCCCACATCCACCAACACACACCACATTCATCCACACACCACAATGCACAATATACATAGAGTATAAGGTTTACCATATATCCTCATCACGTAAAACATACCGAAATTAATGCATAAGAAGGACAGAACAGCTCACTGTTCTGTGCAGAAGAACTCGACGGCGGTCTCTGGCCGCTGACTCAGAGTCAGCGGCATGGTCGATGGACGCCAAGCATGAACTGGACGTCCAGGGACCTTGCCGTCTAACCAGGTCTGTGCAGAAACACAGACCCGAGCTCTGAATCTTGGGTGAATTGGAGGGTCTAGGACTCGAGGAAAAATCCATAAAACCATAAAACCATCCTAGACTCATAAGGGGACATCAAGGATAGGTCACTTGCCTTTCAAAAATTCTTCTAAGGGATTTAAAGGCTTGGTGAAGACCTCCTTGGGCAGTCCCAAGAAGTTGCAGAACCTCCCTCTAGATCGCCTTCCTCCGGGCTCCTGGGTGATCTCCACGCCGAGGGGATGTCGGGAAGCCTTCCTCGTTGGTCCAGCAACCTCCTTGCAGTAGGGGGACGCCGGATCAAGGTCCAAGGGGTCGGATTTGAGGGTTCTAAAATGGGTTTTTCTCACAGGCTTCTCTAGGGTTTTTCTTCTCACTTCTCTCCTCTTGCAAGGGTGAAGGGAAGAGTGGGAGAGGCCACTTCGGGTTCAGGATTAGGGAGCCCTCACCCACTCACTAGGGTGATTTGACACCCTCAGAGCCGTTGGGGACATCCCCCCAATGGTGGCCATGCCTTGTTTCAGAAGCTTGCAGCTCTGCTGCGCATGCAGGCCAGAGAAGTTGGCGTCCATATCGCTGGACGCCGGAGTTAGTGTTGGCGTCCATGTCTGGACGCTGACACCAGCTCAACGGCCTGGGCTTGACGCCAAGGTGGCCTTCGGCCAGAACCCTAATTATGCAGAAAACCATGCATACCAAGCATATATACATGCAATATGTATATGGTATTGTATCCACACTATCATCATGCAATATATATTATTTATACTTAATATAAACACATGCACACGTAATTATACTAATTAATACGTACGTAAATATGTACATACATACACAAGCACAAATGTTCACACATAATACAAATAATACGACGGAAATTAGAGGGCCTTACACCCTCTCCCCCTTAAAGAAACTTCGTCCTCGAAGTTAGAACGACACTACTCAAACAAAGGGGATACTTCTTCTTCATCGCATCCTCAAGCTCCCACGTAGCCTCCTCACGTGAGAAGTTCCGCCATAGAACTTTCACCGACGCAATACTCTTGTTCCGGAGATGCTGAACCTTCCGGTCAAGAATGGCTACTGGTTGCTCGACATACGAAAGATCTGGCTGGATCTCCACTGGCTCATGACTAATCACATGAGACGGATCTCGGACATACTTCCTGAGCATAGATACGTGGAATACAGGGTGAACGCTAGCCAAGCTGGGGTAAAGCTAGCTCGTACGCCACGTTGCCCAAACGTCTGAGAATCTCATATGGGCCAATGAACCTAGGGCTTAGCTTGCTATGCCTGCCAAATCTGACAACTCCACGAGTAGGCGATATCTTCAAGAAGACATGATCGCCAACCTCGAACTCCAAATCCTTTCTCCTGTTGTCGGCATAACTCTTCTGCCTATCCTGTGCCGCAACAAGCCTTTTCCTGATAAGCTGAATCTTATCCGAAGTTTCCTGAACTAACTCCGGTCCGATCAACTGCCTATCACCAGTCTCCTCCCAACATAAAGGAGATCTGCAGGGCCTACCATACAACGCCTCGAATGGAGCCATACCGATACTAGCATGAAAGCTGTTGTTGTATGCGAACTCCACAAGAGGTAAATGACGCTCCCAATCATCCTTCCAATCCAGAACACACGCTCTCAACATATCCTCGAGCGTCTGGATAGTCCTCTCGGACTGTCCATCGGTCTGGGGATGAAACGCCGAACTGAGCTTAAGCTCCGAACCTAACGCATCCTGAAGACCCTTCCACAATCTCGAAGTAAATCTCGGATCTCGATCCGAAATGATCGACTTCGGCACACCATGCAATCTAATGATACCGCTAACATACAATCTAGCTAAACTCTCTACTGACTGCTTCTTCTTCATAGGCAAGAAATGAGCAGTCTTCGAGAATCTATCTACAACTACCCAAATCGAGTCATTGCCCCTTCTAGATCGAGGCAAACCCGAACGAAGTCCATAGTGACAGCTTCCCACTTCCATACGGGGATATCCATCCTCTGCATAAGGCCGGATGGTCGCTGCCGCTCGGCTTTCACCTGCTGACATACTAGACATCTAGACACATAATCCGCAACATCTTTCTTCATGCCGGACCACCAAAATGATCTCTTCAGGTCTTGATACATCTTAGTGTTACCCGGATGAATAGAGAATCGCGATCTATGAGCCTCCGCTAACACATGCTCACGGACATCTACCACATCGGGGACACAAACACGGTGCTGAAATCTAATCACACCGTCCTCATCACGAGCAATGCCCGCCTTACCCACTAACTCTAACAATCTAGGATCGGCTTTCTGCTGCTCAATCACCTCATCCAAGACTGAGGATCTAAGGGATAGCTGAGCTACAAAAGCCTGACACAACGATGGCTCTAACTCGGTCATAGAGCACGCTGCATCCTCCAACATCTTCCAATCCTGCTGGAGCGAAGACCTCTTTCTACTAAGAGCATCCGCTACGACGTTCGCCTTTCCAGGATGATACTGAAGGTCGAAGTCATAGTCCTTCAAGAACTCAATCCATCTCCTCTGCCTCAGGTTTAATTCCTTTTGGGAGAAAAGATACTTCAAGCTCTTATGGTCGGTAAACACCTCAAATCTGACACCATAAAGATAGTGCCTCCAGATCTTTAGTGCATGAACCACAGCTGCGAGCTCTAAATCATGAGTCGGATAGTTCCTCTCATGCTTCTTCAACTGACGAGAAGCATAAGCCACTACCCTCTCTTGCTGCATGAGCACACAGCCTAAACCAATCTGAGATGCATCCGTATAAATGGCAAAACCTTCTAGACCACTAGGCAATACCAATACCGGAGCAGAAGTAAGCTTAGCCTTCAATAGCTGAAAGCTGCACTCACATGCCTCAGACCATACGAACTTCTCACCCTTTCTGGTCAGCTTTGTCAAAGGGGCGGCGATGGATGAGAAACCCTCAATGAATCGCCGATAATAACCAGCTAACCCAATAAAACTACGAATCTCCGAAGGGGTCCTGGGAATCTCCCAATCCATAACTGCCTGGACTTTTGCTGGATCAACTGCAACACCAGCGCCGGAGATAACATGCCAGAAAATGAACCTCGCGCAACCAGAACTCGCACTTGCTGAACTTCGCATACAGCTTGTGCTCACGGAGAACCTCTAAGACTAACCTCAAATGCTGACGATGTGTGGCCTCATCCGGAGAATAGACCAACACGTCATCAATAAACACAACAACAAAGCTATCTAGATACGGACTAAACACCCGGTTCATGAGATCCATGAACGCTGCAGGGGCGTTGGTCAATCCGAAAGGAAGAACCAAAAACTCATAATGTCCATAACGGGTTCTAAATGCCGTCTTGGACACATCCTCACTCCTAATCCTCAACTGATGATAACCAGATCGCAAGTCAATCTTGGAAAAGACTGATGCCTCTCGCAACTGGTCAAACAGATCATCAATCCGAGGTAAGGGATACCTGTTCTTCACAGTCACCTGGTTTAGCTTCCTATAATCAATGCACAACCGAAGTGACCCGTCTTTCTTCTTGACGAATAATACAGGTGCGCCCCAAGGGGAAACACTAGGGCGAATAAATCCCTTATCGAGCAATTCTTGCAATTGCTTCCTCAACTCGGCTAATTCTGCAGGGGCCATCCGATATGGGGCCTTCGAGATAGGAGAGGTGCCTGGAAGCAACTCTATAGTGAACTCTATCTCCCTATCCGGTGGCAATCCAGACAAGTCATCGGGAAAGACATCTGGAAAGTCCTGCACCACATCGATCTCTGCAAGAGTCAGTGACGAACCAGCATCGGGTACTAGCATAACGCTGGCAAGAAATGCGTCACAACCCTTGTTCACCATGCGCATCGCCTTCATGGCAGAGATAACTAACTTTCCCGCTAAGTTCTTTGGCAAGGGATGAGAGAACTCATCCTCACCAGGAATGCGGAAAACAATCTTCTTCCTACGACAATCCACTAACGCATAGTGCTCCTCTAGCCAATCCAGACCAAGGATACAATCATAATCCTTCATCTTTAGCAAGAAGAAACACCCATCTAGGAATCTATCCTCAATGCACACAGGTAACGACGGAATGCACTTCCTAGTCGATACCGTACCCGCAGGGGTGTGCACAGACAAAGGGACCTCTAACTCCTCAGACTCTATGCCTGACTCTAGGGCTAACTGCCTAGCGAACCGCTCGAAAATGAACGAGTGAGTAGCACCCGTATCAAACAAAACCCGAGCGTGCACACCGAAAAGTAAAACTGTACCTTCGGTGACATGCTCCGCCTGCTCGGCGTCCTCACGAGCTAACGCAAACACTCGAGCTGGGGCTCGAGGCCTTCCTGGTCGTCCTGTAGCTGGCGCGGCTGCCGCTACTGCTGGTACTGGCGCTCCTCGCTGAGCTCCCTGCTGAAGTCTTGGGCAATCCTTGATCTTGTGGTCGCTGCTCCCACACTTTAAGCATCTACCCGCTACTAACCAGCACTCGGAACCTCCATGGGTCTTCCCACAATGGGGACACTCTCTCTTCGCACCGGGGGAACGTACAGAAGGTACCTGAGAGTTGCTGACTGCCATTGTTTCTGCGGTGTCTGGTACACCGTTTCCTCTTATCCTGCCGCTGGAAAGTCGCTGCCGGCCTCTTCTGCGAAGCCTTCTTCTCCTCCAGATACTGCTCCATTTCTCCCTCCTGTCTGCAGGCTGCGCTGAGGGCCTCGTCTAGCGTGCGGTGGTCGAACGCCACGAGCCTCGTCCTCAGTGATGGTTTGAGACCCATCACAAACTTCTTGGTCTTCCTGCGCTCATCCTCTACTATATGCGGTGCATATTTAGAAAGTTCAGAAAACCTTGCCTCGTATTCCAGGACGATCATTGATCCTTGCGTCAGGGAAAGGAATTCTTGCTCCATCTTGTCCTGGATATGCTCTGGGACGAACTTGGCTCGGAAGAGCCTCACGAACGCGTCCCATGCCACATCAACTGCTCCATCCTCGAAGCGCGTACGCAGTAGGGAGGACCACCATACATCAGCTCTCTCCTGCAATACACCTCCATAAGCACTAACCAACAATTCTAACTTTAACAAACAACATACAAGCATAAACCAAAACATACCTGTAGCATGTAGGTGGCTAAGGTCACCTTGTCCTCGTCAGGACACCTGATAGCTCGGAAGATTTTCTCCGTCTCCCTCATCCAGCTTTCTGCTAATAGCGGATCACTCTCCCCCTTAAAAGAGGGCGGGGCCATCCTCTTGAATCGCTCCATGATGGAAGGTCCACCATGGTCCTGAGCTGGGGCCTGAGCCTGCTACATTAAACAATAACAATATACAATAAACACAATATCATGCAATTTAAATAGCAAACTACTAGGTTGTTTTATTATTCTACCTGGGCCTCCAACTGGGCCTGGAGTGCTGCCTGGGTGTGGGCCTGCGTCTGCATGGCTTGCACCAGACCTTGCATGAATACTCCATAGTCCACTGGCGGTGGTGGGGGAAGCACAGGACCCTGTGGGGCCGGGGCCTGCTGCTCCGCCAGCTCCTCACGCCTCTGCTCGTCGTCGCGAGCTGGCGCACCTCCACGGAAGCCATGGCTGTAATAAAATTTCAGCCACCAATTAGAGCTAGGTTACTAAGTTCTCTAACCATTTCTTATCTATTTTCACTTCTTATTATGTTTTCTACACATGTGGACATACTTAGCATGCAATGGGGATGATGACTTAGGTATATTCATGTGCAATCTCAACCGGTGCTCTGATACCAATCTCTGTGACGGCCCTCATTATACCGGTACGGTTATACCAACCCACGTCGGTATAACAAGTGCTGCCACAGTGGGACATTTACCCAAACGATACATACAGCTGAGATACACGCGAATATACAACAGAGTAGCGGAAGTAAAAGAGAACTATCTCCATTCATTCATCATCCACATTAACCATACATGAATTTTTGCAATTTACAATGAGGAACTAAGAGCTCACATAATTTAATTGCTGAAATAGAATTACAAAATGTCCACATAATACATTCCTTCATGATAATTCTAATACAATGTTCCAAATACATACTATGAAGTACACAAATCACAAAGAAGCTCCAACAACTAGCTAGTCTCCGCGCTCGGAGTCCGTCTCCACCGTCTCCTCAAGCGGTGTCGTGTCACCAACTATACCTGTACGCCGAAGCAAGGAGTGAGTCCAAGGACTCAGCAAGCAACACTACTCATGATGTACACTTAGAAGTCCTAATGGTTTCTACATGCACATTACAATTAGCAACACATAGCATGCTAGTCATTTCAAGTTTTCAACCTATCATGAACATTCTACAATTTTATACATAACTCATGCTTTCAGATTTCTCAAATAAACTTCACCTATCACATGGTCTCTATTCAATTTACTCATGAACTTTAACATTTTAAAGAATCAAACATAAGAGCTATCAACATGAACAATTTACATGCATGAAAGGTAACGCAACTAGCATGGGTTTTAAACATTTTAAACACATACATGAACCTTTTCACATGCTTTAGGTTGCTGATTTCATATAGTTTCATCGCTGAAAACCTATACATGAGAGCTACAATAACGCATAAAACATATCATATGAACAATCCATCATGCTATTTGCACACATATTCATTAGTTGTCCCTAACATGGACTCTAAACCTTTTTGCACACATAAACATAAGAATAACAACATGCATTTTCTGAATTCACATGGTTTCAGATTTAGTCTCACATGGGTTTCAATAACACATTTACACATCTAGAATTTCACATTTTTCTTTACACTAGTTTCCTCTTTTCACATGGTTACACTTTACACATACACATTCACATGTCACTTACACATTTACACATGGTCACATACACATTTCACATTACACTTTACACATTTTTAGGTGCCGTGACACATAGTCCAAACCACCAAAGAAGGACATATACACATCACATTACACATAGACGCCATCTAGGCATTCCAATGGCGACTCTTGGACTGCGCAGACCGGGAGAACAAGTCTCCACCCTAACCAGTGGTACTTGTCCACCTCCAGGATTTCCCCCTAATGCCCTTAGGGTCACTTAACACATTGAACTTTCTCAGGGGACTTTTCCCTGATACAGCTCCACTGCCCTCTACGGAAGCAGTGTCACATTGGCACAGTTACACATTTACATATTTACCGTTTTACACTTGGTTTTACACATAACACTTCATCTCATTCACTTTCTCACTCACATGAATACCTCTGTTTTTCCTAACATGGTACTACAGAATTTCAAGGTTTAACATACAGTAAACACACTAATCATGCTGGGTTTAAACAAATCTAATCACATTAATCATATGCACGAATTATCACATTTCACATGAAAAACACATAACTTTTTATTTACTGATCCAAAAGACCTGAAATTTTAACCACATGCTGTTTTCGGGTTCAAGGTCATACCCTCAATTTTTCAGATTTTTCTGAGCTAAATAGGATTTACAGAAAATAAAACGCCTAATTAGCATGCTATTAACAACTTAAGTTAACATGGGTCTAACACATTTTGCAAATTAGCCACTGGCTGTTTAAACATAAGCTATCACATATGCATGAACTGAGAACACAAATTTCCCTAATTCATACATCTATGGATTGAACACTACAAATCATTCTTGCATGCTTTTATTTTACCGAACCAAATTATTTGCAAATTACACAAGCATGGATAAATTACCAAAATTGCAAACACATATGCTAACCCACTGACCTTTATGATTAGACTAAAACCATGGCATTCATACACATTCTAATCAGGAAAACTAAATTTGTAAAATCACACTTCATGCTCACAAGTTTAAGGAACACCATTTCCCACATCCACCAACACACCACATTCATCCACACACCACAATGCACAATATACATAGAGTATAAGGTTTACCATATATCCTCATCACGTAAAACATACCGAAATTAATGCATAAGAAGGACAGAACAGCTCACTGTTCTATCCAGAAGAACTCGACGGCGGTCTCTGGCCGCTGACTCAGAGTCAGCGGCATGGTCGATGGACGCCAAGCATGAACTGGACGTCCAGGGACCTTGCCGTCTAACCAGGTCTGTGCAGAAACATAGACCCGAGCTCTGAATCTTGGGTGAATTGGAGGGTCTAGGACTCGAGGAAAAATGCATAAAAATCATAAAACCATCCTAACTCATAAGGGGACATCAAGGATAGGTCACTTGCCTTTCAAAAATTCTTCTAAGGGATTTAAGGCTTGGTGAAGACCTCCTTGGGCAGTCCCAAGAAGTTGTAGAACCTCCCTCTAGATCGCCTTCCTCCGGGCTCCTGGGTGATCTCCACGCCGAGGGGATGTCGGGGAAGCCTTCCTCGTTGGTCCAGCAACCTCCTTGCAGTAGGGGGACGCCGGATCAAGGTCCAAGGGGTCGGATTTGAGGGTTCTAAAATGGGTTTTTCTCACAGGCTTCTCTAGGGTTTTTCTTTCTCACTTCTCTCCTCTTGCAAGGGTGAAGGGAAAGAGTGGGAGAGGCCACTTCGGGTTCAGGATTTAGGGGAGTCTCTCTCCCACTCACTAGGGTGATAGGACACCCTCAGAGCCGTTGGGGGACATCCCCCCAATGGTGGCCATGCCTTGTTTCAGAAGCTTGCAGCTCTGCTGCGCATGCAGGCCAGAGAAGTTGGCGTCCATATCGCTGGACGCCGGAGTTAGTGTTGGCGTCCATGTCTGGACGCTGACACCAGCTCAACGGCCTGGGCTTGACGCCAAGGTGGCCTTCGGCCAGAACCCTAATTATGCATAAAACCATGCATACCAAGCATATATACATGCAATATGTATATGGTATTGTATTCACACTACCATCATGCAATATATACATTATTTATACTTAATATAAACACATGCACACGTAATTATACTAATTAATACGTACGTAAATATGTACATACATACACAAGCACAAATGTGCACACATAGATACAAATAATACGACGGAAATTAGAGGGCCTTACACTCCTACTTCTTGAGTGCATTTCTTTCTCAAATCGCTTGTCTGTAGACTTTCATGTTAATGTCATGAAGGGGGAGAAATATATAGAAATAATTGATTCAATAATATATTTGTAGCGTACAAAATAGTTACAAGATCTCTTTTTGTTAAAACTGATTATTTCATATATACATGATTTTGCCATTAACAAAAAGTGGGAGAATTATTGTGTAATTATTTTTGCAACCTCTTACTTAAATGTTTTTTATATGAAAAATTTATTTTTTTTTATTCAAGTAATAAACAAATTCATCTGATTATAACCAAAAAGTCAAAACACTAAAGACATGTGTGTTTTATATTGTACAATCTAAGTCCACAACTAATACTAAGACTTCGACTCTTGTGAAGTGGAAGTAAGATATCAACTAGTGAACAATTTGTCGACAATCGAAGTGAGACTCCGACTTGTGAACAAGTCACAATAGTCAAAGTCCGACTCAGACTCATGGAAGTCGAAGTGAGACTTCGACTAGTGAAGAAGTCAAAATAATCGAAATCCAACTCCGACTCATGGTAGTCGAAGTGAAACTCCGACTTGTGAATAAATCACAACAGTCGAAGTCCAACTCTGATTTTGGAGAAGTCGAAGTGAGACTCCGACTTATGACCAAACAACAACAGTCAAAGTGTTGTGTCCCTAGTTTTGATGATGTCATAAATCAAGTAAAATGTCATAAATGTCTAACACAAGTTACTTGTATCACAGGAACATTCATAAGGATAAAGTCATATTTCAGGTGTTGACACTGGTTACATCATAAGTCAACACATTTGTGTCAATGGAAGAGTTACTGAAGTTCAGTGATGTGCCTAAGTTCGACTCTATACAAAAGTTAGGTCGACACTCAATGAGTTTTCAGTAGCACTGATATTCAGAGTATCATATGAGGTCGACACTACTCATAGAACAGGTCGACTATAGATGAGGAACAGGTCGACACTAGTTAAAGTTTCTTGTGAGCATTTGAAGAGAAGTGTTGGCTGAGGTCGACTCCATGTGAGGATGAGGTCGACTCCCATCAATCTGTTAGGTCAACTCTATCATCAAATGAGGTCGACACTACGTTGCTGCAAGGTCAGCTCTACATCATAGTCAGTTAGTCAGAATCATAGTTACTTGGATGAGGTTGACTCTGGAGGGCATGGAGTCGACTCTACTGAAGATTTTTCAACGGTCCAAGTTAAGTCATATGCATATGTGTCGACACTATGATCAGGATGCATCGACTCTATGACACTTGTTCTACAGAGACATAAAGTATCTGCCAGCGCATAAGTTATGGGACTTCGGGTACACCTCACATGATTCTGGAGGATACTCTTTTGGCGGAAAAAAGCATCTTCCAGTTTTTGGGATTCTGTTGAGGGGCCCACAGGAAAGATTATATGAATCAGATCAAAAGAGGCGCTTCATCCTCTGCAGTTGAAAAATCGCATATAGAGGGAAAAAGTGCAGTGATCTAAAAGCGCGAAAAGTACGAAAAGAGCAAGAGCTTGAGTTCAAAGAG
Source organism: Colocasia esculenta (assembly GCA_014218235.1). Taxonomy (NCBI): domain Eukaryota; kingdom Viridiplantae; phylum Streptophyta; class Magnoliopsida; order Alismatales; family Araceae; genus Colocasia; species Colocasia esculenta. The sequence continues at coordinate 20,598,167 of CM024764.1, read as the reverse complement.
AGTAGCCGACTTCAAAGCATAAAACTGATCAAGATGAGAGGATGTTGGATTGTCTCTTCTTCAAGTATGAAGAACTACTGCTGATCAACTAAAACAGAGGATCGAAATTCATCTCAGATTCATAGGCTAATTGATCCTTGTGCTGTGACTAGAAGATGAATTCGATGAACTCAAGCATGAAGAAGTTGCAATTGGAGCTCAATAAGTCTTCTGATCAGATCTAACTCCAGCGAAGAGCATTTTCTATTTCTGCACTTCTTCAGACTTCTCTTTAGTTTGATTTTCTCAATTCTTCACTATATCACTCTGATTGGTTGTCCTGCTCTGATTGGAGTAGACGGATTTAATCCTACACTTGTGTTAGGATTGTGAGATTTGGGATAATCTTGAAACTGTGAATCACGGTTTGTTGAAGCTGTGAATCAGCAGTTGTAGAAGCTGTGTATCAGTAGTTGTGTGAGAGTCTCACAAAAAATATCGTTTGCACTTGTGTGGTTTCACGTGCACTCTTTAGATCGTTTCATCAGATCAGATCCTAATCTTGAGGTTTAATTTTTAATGGTCAATATCTATTCACCCCCCCCCCCCCCCAACCCCCCCCTCTAGATATTCCTTCCACACACAACACGTGGTATCAGAGCGTGGTATCAGAGCTAGCTCTCCAATTCTTGTGGTTTTACAACTAGGAGAGATCTGTGTGATATGGAATCTAGAGGTTATATTGCTGAAGGTCATTCTGTGAATAAACCCCCCTACTTTGATGGTACTAACTATGCATATTGGAAAACTTGTATGCAGGTATTTTTGCGAGCACAAGATCATCAAATCTGGAGGGTGGTAAGCAATGGACCTTACGAGTTGTCTGAAAATGAAGAGAAGTGGACTCAAGAGTGTTGAGTTGTGGTTATTTGAATAACCATACTCACTGATTTGATCAGTACTTTGATCTGTTTTTGATGATGACACAATCATGGTCATTCATGTTAAGATGCTCTTAATAATGACACAATTATTTTTGATGATGACATATGTGTGGTGTTGATGGAAAACCTCTCAATCATGCTGAAAATTCATGTGTCAAGTTATTGTCTTATGTGTGTCGACACATGACCATGTGTGTCGACACATGTCCTTCTTGGTGTCGACACATGATTGCTCTCATGTCATGTGTGTCGACACATGTTCTTCTTGGTGTCGACACATAACTGCTCTCATGTCAAGTTAGTGTCTATGTGTGTCAACACATGACCTTCTTGGTGTCGACACATGATTGCTTTTCATTCAACCTTTATGTTTAAAATGACATGACACTATGACATGATGTTGAGACATTTATGCCTACATGATATCTAATTTGAAGTTTATTTCTGTAGGAAATTACATGGAAAAGGAAGTGCACATCTTGGAGAAACCTCAAACATAAAAGGTTCTGGAAAACCAAAGAAAACAACAGCTGTCGATAGGCCATGACTCATCCTGTCAACAACCACTAAAGAACTTCATTTCAAAGCTTCTGGAAAAACCAAATTCAGCAGTATCTGTCGATAGCACTGGGTCATCTGTCGACAGGCCAGACAAACCTTCAGAAACATGGTTCTGGAAGACAGAAATGCTGCAGTACCTGTCGACAGCCAGTGAACATCTGTCGACAGCCGCAGTCAAGTTGTCACACATGAGTTACATGTGATGTCTATTAGGGCGTCCTCTTCTCTCACGAATCCCAAGAGTTGTGTGAGACTAGGACACTCCTATATATAGATCTTTTGGACTCATTTTCGTAATGAGATTGCCAACACAACTCCCAAAAGGCTAGAGGCGGCTGGAAGAGATTTCTCAAGTGCCCTGTTCATCTCTGGAAGGTTGCAGACCAAGAATCTCATCTCAGAAGATTGACTGGTGATCAAGCTCTTCATCAAATCAGCAGTAGAAGAAGAAGAGCTACTGTAGGAGTGCTCTAGAAGATCTTCAGCTGATTAGGAACTCCAAGAAGACCTTGATCCAAAGTAGAGTATCTCCATCGTGAAGAAGAAGAAGAGAAATCCGAACAACAATAGTCTCAAGGAAGAAACAATATAGATCTGTGATCGTGGTGATCAGATCAAGAGTTGAAGAGATCTTTCTTCCTTCATTCATATCTTTCTCAATTCAATTCATATATCTGTGTGTGTGTGTGTGTACTGATTGGAGATCAGTACATGGAGTTTGTGGAAGTGTGTGTGCTTTGTGGTTGTGCTGGCCTTTGCATAGATCTGATTTGTGTGTGTGGTGTGTTGATCAGATCAAGGCTAGAGGATCTGATCTTTTGTGGACCTGGTCTAGCATGTGTGTAAGGCCCTCGAATTTTGTCGCATTATGTATTGCATGTAAATAATTCATGTTGTGTATGTACGTATGTAAATATCTACGTGAGTACTAGTTAGTATACTTATGTATGCATGTGTATAATTAGTATAAATAATGTATGAATGGTATGATGGTAGTGTGTACATGATAGCGTATACATATGGCACATATATAGGTATAAGATGTGCATGGTTTCTGCATGTTTTGGAGTTCTGGCCGAAGGCCAGATTGGCGTCAATATCAATGGACGCTTGTGTTGTGTAGGCGTCAACCCTATGGACGCCAACACTAATCCCAGCGTCCAGCGATGTGGACGCTAACTTCTCTGACCTGCATGCGTTGCAGAGCCCAGAATTTCCGGAAGTAAGCCACCCCAACCATTGGGGAGCTGTCCCCAACGGTCTGAAAGGCCATCTTGTCACCCCTGCGGGATAGGAGAACCCCCTCTCCTATATACACACCCATTTTTACAACCCTAAGCCTTCTCTTTGCCCTTTTCAAGAGAGGAAGAAGAGAAAGGAGAGAAAACCCTATTTTTGGACTGTGAGAAACCCTCCTCTTTGCAACCCAAAATCTGAACTTCTGAAGCTTGATCCGGCCACCTGCTGCTTCAAGGAGCTTGCTGGATCATCGAGGAAGGCATCCCCGACCTGGATTGCTCTGGAGCTTGCTCAAGAACCCGGAGGAAGGCCATCTTGGAGGCTGGTTGGGAACTTCTTGGGACAGCCCAAGGAGAGCTTCACCAAGCCTTTGATCCCTTTGGAGTATATCTAAAAGGCAAGTACCCTACCCATAACGTCCCTATATGTGTTTAGGATGGTTGTCACGCCCCAACGCGGAATATCGGAGCGCGAAGGCAGTTGCAAGAAAAGGTATAGAGCAAGTACTAGACATCAAACCATTGCACATTGAATAATGCTAAAGTAAATCTTTCTCATTAATAACTTTTCTGTGTCTAGTTACAACCACTAATATCAGAGCCATTCTACAGGCCCAATTACATTGCAATAAAGAAAATAACTAACTAGAACTCTAAGATAACATAATGACTCAAGGGTACTCCTGGCTTCACTCTTGGTCATTCCCTTCCTCGTGAGTGTATGTGTCATCCTCGGTCTCACCTGAGAACACAACATCAAATAACGTAGGGTGAGCGATAACGCCCAGTAGGACTAAATCTCAGGCTCAAGCAGGCTTTAAATAATTAACGCATTTAATGGCAGAGTGTCTAGAGATAGCAGGTACAAGAGAGTCAAATATAGTAAGAGATAGCACAACAGGTAACAAGATAGCACAATAGCACGAGATCGCGTATAGTTTCCAAAATAGCACAAGTACCGAGTATAGCACGAATAGCAGAATGGCCATAGCACAACTAGCACAAGTATAGTAACAGCACGACGAATATAGCACTTGTTGTCATTCTAGACATCGAGAGAGTATAGCACGTTTGTGTTTTTGATTGTCACATAGATAGTCGAGATAGATAGCACTTGAGTGTAATGCCAAACACTCTGATCATTTAACTCCCATGGGCACTAGCACTTTCGGGCGCACATCCCAGGACCAGATCGGGCCCTTATTTATTGCCAGGCATTGGTTATATTGTTTATCTTTAGACAATCAGTCAATGGCCAGTATAGAGTACCAAGAAATAGATAAGAGCACTAGATGAATAGACGAGATAGTGGAGTGAACGTGAATAGGTGAGCGAGTAGAGTATAGATGAGAGATAATGGACATTGCACGTAATACGTCGAGTAATAAGGCGATAGTAACAGTTGCACAACACGCGCACTTGGTGTTGGCAGTCAGGTGGAACTCACGACCCTACCACTGCCCTTGTTATGCACAGGTCCAGAGGTCCGGCGTGATTTAAGACGAGAGTGAATCTCTAATAGCCGTTTGGATCATATAGATCCCTAAAGGGTATCGTAGGTATTAGGGTACAACCGGCTCGTCGACCATGTGGGAATCCATGATCAGAGGAGACTTATGGAGGCCTTGTGCAAGAGTTCACTAGTCCGGCGAAAGGAATATCCGACGGAGAGTTCACCACAAGCCAAGTAAAGTGTGTATATAAAACATGTGCTCGACGTTCTAGAGGAAATCTAGAACAGTGGAGCGTCGATATCGGTATAAAAACAACGCAAGAAACGAATACAAGTCCTTTAAAATAGGGCAATTACTATACTTTATTTCGGTAATTTACCAGTACATTATGAGATATTTTCTGCAAGATTTCAGCCATAAATGGATGGTTCAAGTGTGTGCAAGTGCAAGAGAAATCATAGATAGAAATAAGTCGTGAACATGTATTTTAAATCATTCAATATAGCACCATTTTTAAGTAGGGTTTTTACTGGGGGTATAACGGTAAGAAGGTGTAAGGATTATTTAGAAAGTGACAAAAATATTTTTCATGGGTTTTCAGGCAAAACTCTGAGAAGGCGACATAGGCCTGTATAGAAGGCGACAGGAGCAGAGCAGATCGCGACAGGGGGTTACACAGAAGGCGACAGAGCTGTCTTGCTCAGGCGGCCAGAACGCGACGGGTGCCCTGTCGCGTTGAGAACGCGACAAGAAGGGCGTCGCGACGGGCTTGAGAAGGCGACGTGTCGGGCAGTCGTTTCTCAGGTCCATGGCCTGGGTCTGACAGAGTTCTGCTCTGTCTTGGATTGCGGTCCAGAAACTTGCCTTTTTGATATAGGGTAGTTCAGAAAATCATAACTAATTGTATACATGATGAAAAATCATGAAATTAGGGGCAAATGAAACTAGACATGCGAGAGTACTTCCAGTAAATAGGAATTCGAGAGAGAGCATGGTTTGAACATGGTTTGAGGACGAACAAGAACAAGTAACATAGAACATGCTACAGGGAGTAAGATTGATTTAATTCGAGTAACATGCTCAACAGAATTTAGGGCTTTTAGGGGCAAAAGATGCCTATCATGCATCAATATCTCCCATAAAAATATGGAGGCATGAGATAGAGTATGCAAGGAGATATGAATTAAGCATGAAGGTTCGGGGTCATAAGAGTTGCAGAACATGAAAAATCAAGAACTAAAGATATACTCGATGGAAAATTATGAAACTTGAGGGTTTGTTCCTGATAGATGATACATCCTACAGAAAAAGTTTCATGGTTTATGCTTGTGAGAATGCCTACCTTTGACTCAATTTATCTTCTAGGGCTAGAACTTGAAGAACGGGGTTGAGAGCTTGAAAGCTTCTTCTTCCCATGAAATCTCCTCCTCCTTGGCCTCTCCTCCTGGTCCAGGAATCCTTTGGCACGAGCTTGGGTCGGCCATGAGGGTTTTAGGAGAGTATTTAAGCTTCTCCTCTTTCTATTTCCTAATAGGACTCTAACTCCTATTAAATTCCGAATTTCCTCTTTCCTAACCTCCTTCCAAGCTTTCCAATCCCTATTTAGACTTGGAAGAGATCCAAATTCGTGCTAATCCATATGGGGTAGGTTTAGGAATCCAACTCCTACTCAAACTTCCTATTTAATGCATTAAATACCTCTTTTCTATTTAGGTAATAATTTAGTTACGAATTTAGGGTATTTTCCTATTATTCTCTTTTATAAATTCTTATTTTTGACCCAATAATTTCTAGAAGATCCATTAAGCAAAGCCCATTACTCTTTTCCATCTAATGGGTTTTATTAATGCTCTGTTTAAATATCCATTTAGCCAGGTTTTAAATTCTTATTTAAATTTTTATTTTTCGTAAAAATTCAGGTTGCTACATCCTCCCCTCTTAAAAGAATTTGGTCCCCAAATTCATATGACCTTACAGGAGAGAATGACTTACCGAATAGATCCGGGTAGTCGCGTCTGATAATTCCTTCGGGTTCCCATGTGGCTTCTTCCACTCCGCGGTTATTCCATAAGACTTTCACCACGTGAATGGGACGATTTCTGAGTTGTTGTACCTTCCTGTCCAATATCTTGATCGGCTTCTCTTCATACGTCATGTCCTTGTTTAACACCAGATCATCATGGCGAATGACATGTGTAGGATCGTACACATACTTTCTAAGCATGGAGACATGGAAGACATTGTGCACACTTGCCAAATTGGGTGGCAAGGCCAGTCTGTAAGCAACTTCACCAATCCTTTCAAGCACTTCGAAAGGACCAATGAATCTTGGACTAAGTTTTCCTTTTACTCCGAATCTTTGAATACCACGGGTAGGAGATACCTTTAATAGCACATGATCTCCTATTTGAAATTCCAGATCCCGTCTTCTCTTATCAGCATAGCTCTTCTGTCTAGACTGAGCAATCTTGAGTCGATCTCGTATCATCTGTATATCCCGGGTTGTACTTTGTACCATGTCAGGTCCTAACCATTGCTGTTCTCCCACTTCATTCCAGCACACAGGAGATCTACAATTTCTGCCATAAAGTGCTTCAAATGGTGCCATTTTAATTACTCGCCTGGTAACTGTTGTTATAGGCGAACTCAATCAAGGGTAAGTGTTCATTCCAATGACCCTTGAAATCTATAATGCAGGCTCTTAACATGTCTTCTACAATTTGATTTGTCCTCTCAGTTTGCCCATCAGTCTGCGGGTGAAGGCAGTACTAAAATTAAGCTTCGTACAAGGGCAGTTTGCAGGCCTTTCCAAAAATGAGAGGTGAACCTTGGATCTCGATCTGAGATGATAGATGACGGAATACCGTGCAACCGCACGATCTCCTTGACATATAATGCAGCTAGCACCTCCACAGACCATGTACTCTTTATGGGTAAGAAGTGCGCCGATTTGGTCAACCGGTCAACAATGACCCATATGGCGTCGAGCCCACCACGAGTCTTACGTAAACCCATGATGAAGTCCATGCCAATGCTTTCCCATTTCCATTCCGGAATATCTAGCGGTCTGAGTACGCCGGCAGGGCGCAGGTGTTCCGCTTTTACTTGCTGACATGTAAGGCAATGAGCTACATGCTCGGCTACTTACCTCTTCATATTCGGCCACCAAAATGTTCTTTCATGTCTTGATACATTTTGGTACCTCCTGGATGAATAGTGTACTTTGTTTGATGAGCTTCATCCATTAGTTTCCTTTTAGGGCTTCGTTGTCTGGGACACAAGTTCTCCCTTGGAATACTAACCTTCCATCTTCAGTCATGGCAAAATCCAGTCTGTCTGCTAAGGTTTCCTTGACACGAACCAAGAATGGATCGTTGTCCTGTTGCATCTTCATTTCCTCCAGCATATCGGATTGGATCTTGAGATTGGCAATCAAAACATGATCATCCCTATGTTCAATATTTAAGTCTAGCCTCGCGAATTGTTCAAGTAATTGCATCTCGCCAAGGACCAGACTTGAGATAGATGCCATTGGCTTCCTACTAAGAGCATCAGCCACGACGTTTCCCTTACCTGGATGGTACTGGATGTTGAAATCGAAGTCCTTTAGATATTCTAACCATCTTCTCTGCCTCATGTTGAGTTCTTTCTGAGAGAATAAGTACTTCAGACTTTTATGGTCTGAGTATACAGTGAATTGCTCACCATATAGATAGTGTCTCCAAATTTTTAATGCGAAGACCACGGTAGCCAACTCCAAGTCATGCACAGGGTAGTTGACTTCATGCGTCTTCAATTGCCTTGAGGAATAAGCAATGACCTTCTCCTTTTGCATTAGTACACAGCCTAGCCCAATTCCTGAGGCATCAGTGTAGACAGAGAAACTTTCTCCCTCTACTGGTAAAGCGAGAACGGGTGCTGAGGTAAGGCAGTCTTTGAGAGTTTGAAAACTCTTCTCACACTCTTTACTCTAGGAGTAGGGATTCTCCTTTCGTGTCAGACGCGTGAGTGGTATGGCGATCTTAGAGAAGTCCTTGATGAACTGCCTGTAATAACCAGCCAGTCCTAGAAAGCTTCTTATCTCGGTGACATTGGTTGGTCTCTCCCAGTTGAGTACAGCTTCGACTTTGGAGGGATCAACGGAGATGCCGTCCTTTGTTATGACATGGCCCAAGAAGGACACTTCTTCGAGCCAGAACTCGCACTTGCTTAATTTTGCATATAGTTTGTTGTCTCGTAAGACTTGCAGTGCAGTCCTCAAGTGTTCTTCATGATCTTCCTTGGTCTTGGAATATATGAGGATATCGTCGATGAAGACGACCACAAATTTGTCAAGGTATGGCCGATATATGTTGTTCATGAGTTGCATAAAGGCTGCAGGAGCATTGGTTAGACCAAAAGGCATAACAACAAATTCGTAATGTCCATACCCGCTCCTGAAAGCTGTTTTGAAGATATCGTCATCCTTGATCCTCATTTGGTAAATCATGTATTGCCCAATAAATTCGGGAATAAATCATGTGGCTCTATGCATGCTAGGGTTTAGACAGTGAGTTGTTAAATTTGTGATTGTTATTCAACTCCATGCTAATTTTTTAGGTTAGAAAAATCTGAAAATTTGCATGTGGGATCCTAAACCCGAAATCAGCTAGTGGTTAAAATTTCAGATAATTTGGACCAGTATATGATGCAATATGGATTTTCCATGTAAAAATGTAAAACTAATGCATGCCGTTGTAAAATGATTTGATTTTGTATATAGCAACCTGATTAGTGAAATTTCCTGAGCACTAAATTCCTGTAATTGTAGTGCCATGTTAGGAAAAACAGAGGAGTGTGCATGTGAGTGAGAAAGTGAATGAAATGAGAGTGACATGTGTAAACATATGTGTTAAATTCGGTAAAATGTGTAATGTGTAACTTGTGCCAAATGTGACACTGCTTCCGTAGAGGGCAGTGGAACCGTATCAGGAAAAAGTCCCCCTGAGAAGGTTCAATGTGTTGTGACCCTAAGGGCATTAGGGGGAAATCCTGGAGGTGGACAAGTACCACTGGTTAGGGTGGAGACTTGTTCTCCCAGTCTGCGCAGTCCAAGAGTCACCATTGTATTGCCTAGATGGCGTCTATGTGATGTGATGTGATGTGTCCTTCTTTGGTGGTTTGGACTATGTGTCACGACACTAAATGTGAATGTGTAAATGTGTATGTGTTCATGTGAAAAATGTGAATGTGAACAATGTGTAAAAGTGCATGTGTAAAGTGTGAAATATGCGAATTTGAAATTGTGTAAAAATGTGAAACCAAAATGTGAGGATGTGAGTTTGTAATCCATGTTATGACAATCTGAAATCATGCTTGAACAGTAGCTTTACTATGTTATGATCATGTTTATGTATGCAAAATGCCTAGAATCCATGCTAGGGATAATTGTTAAGCATATATAAACAACTTCCATACTTGATTGTTCACATGTTGTGATTTAAATCGTTGTTGTAGCTCTCATGTGTTAGATTATGGTTGCTAAAGCATGTAAAACCAGCAAGTTTAAAGCATGTAAAATGGTTACGTATATGTGTAGGAATGTGTAGATTCCATGTTAGGTATGTTTCCTTTCATGCATGCTCGGAAATTCATGTTAATGGCTTTCATGTCTTAGTTGGTTGAAGGTAGATTTCTATGTGAGGAATGAATAGAAAGCATGTGATAGGTGATTCTATTTTAGGAAATCTGAAAGCATAGTCCATGTGTTTAAATTGTAGATTCACCATGATAGGTTGAAAAATTAATGTCAAGCATGCTACATGTTGTGTCTTATGAATGTGTATGTGGAACCTACTATGATATGTGCATGTGCGGTATGTGTAGAAGTACTTGCGGAGTCTTTTAGACTCACTACTTGCTTCGGCGTACAGGTGTAGTTGGTGACGAGACACTTGTGGAGGAGACGTTGGAGACCGACTCCGAGCGCGGAGATTAGAGTATTGGAGTACTTGTGACATTTTGTGATTTTCATAGTATGTAAATTGAACATTGTACTAGCATTATCATGGAAGAATGTATAAGTATGGACATCTATGTATTTGATTTCAGCAATTTAAATTATGTGGATTTTAGTTCTCTAAATGTTATCGAATCATGTATGTTAAATGTGGATGATGAATGAATGAAGACAGTGGTTCTTTTACTTCCGCTACTCTGTTCTTATATTCACGTGTATCTCAGCTGAATGTCATTGTTGGGTAAATGTCCCACTGTGATGACGCTCGCTATACCGACGTGGGTTGGTATAACCGTACCGGTATAATGAGGGTCGTCGCAGAGATTGGTATCAGAGCGACCGGTTGAGATTGCACATGAATATACATAAGTCATCATCTTCATTACATGCTAAGTCTACATAGGAATGTCCACATGTGTAGAATTGATTAATAATGAATGAAAAATGGATAAGAAAATGGTTAGAAAACTTTGTAACCTAGCTCTAATAGTGGCTGAAATTTATTACAGCCATGGCTTCGAGAGGTAGGCGTGGCGGAGCGCCGGCCCGTGAGGACGAGCCGCGACGTGACGAGCGGGCGGAGCAGCAGGCCCCGGCACCGCAAGGTCCTGTACTTCCCCCATCGCCACCTGTGGATTATGGAGTATTCATGCAAGGTCTGGTGCAGGCCATGCAGACGCAGGCTCATACCCAGGCAGCACTCCAGGCTCAGTTGGAGGCTCAGGTTAGACTAATAAAATGAATTATTAGCTGTTTTATTTGATTGTGCGATATTATGTTGATTGTGTATTGTTTGCTGTGATGTAGCAGGCTCAAGTACCAGCTCAGGACCATGGTGGACCTTCTACCATGGAGAGATTCAAGAGGATGCTGCCACCCTCTTTTAAGGGGGAGAGCGATCCTTTGTTGGCTGAAAGCTGGATGAGGGAGATAGAAAAGATCTTCCGAGCCATCAGGTGTGCAGATGAGGATAAGGTTACATTGGCCACCACATGCTACAGGTATGCTTTAGTTTATATGCTTGTATGTTTGTTAAGCTAGATTTGTTTAGATGGTGCTTATGAGCGGTGTACTGCAGGAAAGAGCTGATGTATGGTGGGCTTCATTGCTGCGTACCCGGTTTGAGGACGGAGCTATCGACGTTGCTTGGGACGAGTTCGTGAGGCTCTTTCGGGCCAAGTTCGTCCCCGAGAATGTGCAAGATCGGATGGAGCAGGAATTCCTATCTTTGGCTCAAGGCTCCATGACTGTGCTGGAATATGAGGCAAGATTTTCTGAACTCTCTAAATATGCACCTCACATCGTGGCAGACAAGCGCAGGAAGACAAAGAAGTTCGTGATGGGACTCAAGCCATCACTGCGGATGAGACTCGTGGCATTTGACCACCGCACGTTGGACGAGGCCCTCAGTGCTGCTTGTAGGCAGGAGGGGAGATGGAGCAATACCTGGAAGAAAAGAAAGCTTCGCAGAAGAGGCCAGCAACGACTTTCCAATGGCAAGACAAGAAGAAAGCAGTGTACCAGACACCGCAGCGATCCGTGACAGTCGGCAGTTCTCAGGTACCCTCTGTACGTTCCCCTGGTGTGAAGAAAGAGTGTCCCCACTGTGGGAAGACACATGGTGGTACCGAATGTTGGATGATTACGGGCAAGTGCTTGAAGTGCGGAAGCAGCGACCACAAAATCAAGGATTGCCCAAGACTTCAGCAGGGAGTCCAGCGCGGAGCGCCAGCCCTAGCGGTAGCGGCAGCAGCGCCAGCTACAGGAAGACCAAGAAGGCCTCGAGCCCCAGCTCGAGTGTTTGCTTTAGCTCGCGAGGACGCCGAGCAGGCGGAGCATGTCACCGAAGGTACGGTTTTGCTTTTAGGTGTGCACGCTCGGGTTTTGTTTGATACGGGTGCTACTCACTCGTTCATTTCCGAGCGGTTCCCTAGGCAGTTAGCCCTAGAGTCAGGTATATAGTCTGAGGATTTAGAGGTCCCCTTGTCTGTGCACACCCCTGTGGGTACGGTATCGACTAGGAAGTGCATTCCGTCGTTACCTGTGTGCATTGAGGATAGAATCCTAGATGGGTGTTTCTTCTTGCTAAAGATGAAGGACTATGATGCTATTCTTGGTCTGGATCGGCTAGAGGAGCAGTATGCGTTAGTGGATTGTCTCCGGAAGAGGATTGTTTTCCGCATTCCTGGTGAGGACGAGTTCTCTCATCCCTTACCAAGAACTTGGCGGGAAAGTTAGTCATCTCTGCCATGAAGGCGATGCGCATGGTGAACAAGGGTTGTGACGTTTTCTTGCCAGCGTGGTACTAGTGCCAGAGGCTGATGAGTCACCTACTCTTGCAGAGATTGAGGTAGTGCAGGATTTTCCAGACGTTTTCCTGATGATTTGTCTGGTTTGCCACCGGATAGAGAGATAGAGTTTACCATAGAGTTGCTTCCAGGCACCTCTCCTATCTCGAAGGCCCCATATCGGATGGCACCTGCGGAGTTAGCCGAGTTGAGGAGGCAATTGCAAGAGTTGCTTGATAAGGGATTTATTCGCCCTAGTGTTTCCCCTTGGGGCGCACCTGTATTGTTCGTCAAGAAGAAAGACGGGTCACTTAGGTTATGCATTGACTATAGGAAGTTGAACCAAGTGACTGTGAAGAACAGGTATCCCTTACCTCGTATTGATGATTGTTTGACCAGTTGCGGGAGGCATCAGTCTTTTCTAAGATTGATTTGCGATCTGGTTATCATCAGTTGAGGATTCGGAGTGAGGATGTGTCCAAGACGGCGTTTAGAACCCGTTATGGACATTATGAGTTTTTGGTCCTCCTTTTGAATTGACCAATGCCCCTGCAGCGTTCATGGATCTCATGAACAGGGTGTTTAGGCCTTATCTAGATAGCTTTGTCGTAGTGTTTATTGATGATGTGTTGGTCTACTCTCCAGATGAGGCCACGCATCGTCAGCATTTGAGGGTAGTGTTAGAGGTTCTTCGTGAGCACAAGCTGTATGCTAAGTTCAGCAAGTGCGATTTTTGGTTGCGCGAGGTTCATTTCCTCGGGCATGTTATCTCCGGTGCTGGTGTTGCAGTTGATCCAGCGAAGGTCCAGGCAGTTATGGATTGGGAGATTCCCAAGACCCCTTCAGAGATTCGTAGTTTTATTGGTTTAGCTGGTTATTATCGGCGATTCATTGAGGGATTCTCATCCATCGCCGCCCCTTTGACTCAGCTTACCAGAAAGGGAGTGAAGTTTGTTTGGTCCGAGAAGTGTGAGAGTAGTTTTCAATTATTGAAGACTAAGCTCACGACAGCCCCGTTGTTAGTCTTACCGAGCGGTGTAGAGGGTTTTGCTATCTACACGGATGCGTCTCGGATTGGGTTAGGCTGTGTGCTCATGCAGCAGGAAAGGGTAGTGGCTTATGCTTCTCGTCAGTTGAAGGAGCATGAGAGGAACTATCCGACTCATGACTTGGAGCTCGTAGCAGTGGTTCATGCACTAAAGATCTGGAGGCACTATCTTTATGGTGTCAGATTTGAGGTGTTTACCGACCACAAGAGCTTGAAGTATCTTTTCTCCCAAAAGGAATTAAACCTGAGGCAGAGGAGATGGATTGAGTTCTTAAAGGACTATGACTTCGACCTTCAGTATCACCCTGGAAAGGCGAATGTTGTAGCAGATGCTCTGAGTAGAAAGAGGCTATCTCTCTAGCAGGATTGGAAGATGTTGGAAGATGCGGCTTGCGCGTTGACTGAGTTAGAGCCATCGCTATGTCAGGCTTTTGTAGCTCAGTTATCTCCTAGGTCCTCGGTTTTGGATGAGGTGATCGAGCAACAGGGAGCCGACCCTAGACTCTTAGAGTTAGTGGGCAAGGCGGGCATTGCTCGTGATGAGGATGGTGTGATTAGATTTCAGCACCGTGTTTGTGTCCCCGATTTAGTAGATGTCCGTGAGCATGTGTTAGCGGAGGCTCACAGATCGCGATTCTCTATTCATCCGGGTAACACAAAGATGTACCAGGATTTGAAGAGATCTTTTTGGTGGTCTGGCATGAAGTGGGATGTAGCGGATTATGTATCCCGATGCTTAGTATGCCAGCAAGTGAAAGCCGAGCGACAGCGACCATCCGGCCTTATGCAGAGGATGTACATCCTAGTGTGGAAGTGGGAAGCTGTCACTATGGACTTTGTTTCGGGTTTGCCTCGATCTAGAAGGGGCAATGACTCGATTTGGGTAGTTGTAGATAGATTCTCAAAGGCTGCTCATTTCTTGCCTATGAAGAAGAAGCAGTCAGTAGAGAGTTTAGCTAGATTGTATGTTAGTAGTGTCATTAGATTGCATGGTGTGCCAAAGTCGATCATTTCGGATCGAGATCCGAGATTTACTTCGAGGTTGTGGAAGGGTCTTCAGGATGCTTTAGGTTCGGAGCTAAAGCTCAGTTCGGCGTTTCATCCCCAGACTGATGGACAGTCCGAAAGGACTATCCAGACACTCGAGGATATGTTGAGAGCGTGTGTGCTGGATTGGAAGGATGATTGGGAGCGTCATTTACCTCTAGTGGAGTTCGCATACAACAACAACTTTCATGCGAGTATTGGTATGGCTCCATTTGAGGCGTTGTATGGTAGGCCCTGCAGATCTCCGTTATGTTGGGAGGAGACTGGTGATAGGCAGCTGATCGGTCCGGAGTTAGTTCAGGAGACTTCGGATAAGGTCCAGCTTATCAGGAAGAGGCTTGTTGTGGCACATGATAGACAGAAGAGCTATGCCGACAACAGGAGGAAGGATTTGGAGTTCGAGGTTGGCGATCATGTCTTCTTGAAGATATCGCCTACTCCTGGTGTCGTCAGATTTGGCAGACATAGTCAGTTGAGCCCTAGGTTCATTGACCCATATGAGATTCTCAGATGTTTGGGCAGCGTGGCATATGAGCTAGCATTACCCCCAGCTTTGGCTAGTGTTCATCATGTATTTCACGTTTCGATGCTCAGGAAGTATGTCCGAGATCCGTCTTATGTGATTAGTCATGAGCCAGTGGAGATTCAACCAGATCTATCGTATGTCGAGCAACCAATAGCTATTCTTGACCGGAAGGTTCAGCATCTCCGGAACAAGAGTATTGCGTCGTGAAGGATCGAAGTGAAGGTGTGGAGAAGATCTAGAAGGGGGGGGGTGAATAGATCTAAGCCACTTTTTGCGGAAGCTTAAACAGTTTAAAAACACTTTTGAATCAGAGGCAATTTTATCAGTGAAAAACCACAGATCTGATGAGATTTGAGTGAGTTGGTAAAATAGATGTGAAACAAGTTGATTAAGTGAATATTAACCGATCCTATGCAAGCATATAACGGATGAAATGATCAAACCACAATTAGACAAATGCACAAGGATTTTTAGGTGGTTCGGAAATCACCCAAGTGATTCCTACATCCACCCCTCACACCCCGTGAGGATTCACTAAAACAACTGGGTAACACACCACTGGAGCCTGACAACTCCAACACTTGAGAGCTTACAACTCACACAACTTCTAGAGCAAGACTACTCTAGAACAACTGAGCAGGACTGCTCAACACAACCTTGAGTTAGACAACTCAAACTGAGCACAACGACTCACAACAACCTGAGCACAATGCTCACACAACTTGAGCACAATGCTCACATAAGACTTGCTAGACACCAACTCAAGACATAGACCTTCTAGCAACAGATCTAGTAAAAAATGAGAGCACTAATGAGAGCTATGCAGAAGCACTTGCATAATCTCAAAAGATATCTCAGAAGAACAGAAGTACAATGAATTGTATTAAATAACTTCGTTCTTCAAGTGTACTCCCTTGTAGAAGCTTGGATTGGGAAGAGGCTTGCAATCTTGAAGTCCAAAACCGATGCTCTGCACTTTGGATTTGTTGGATCTTCCTTGAATTCTTCTCCAACGAAGGCTTCTACTGGATCTGCTTCCTTGGGATGCTTCAGAGGTTTCTATAGGGATCACACTCCAATTCTCACACTTGAATTGGTGAGAATTGGTCTTCTGGAAGCACACGGAGAGCAGAGGAGGGAGACGACCTCTTGTAGCCACCAGGAAACTTTCTAGAGGCTCTAAGAGTTAGTTGGGTCTCTTCTTATGTGATGGGGGGCCGATTAGGGACCTTTTATACCCAAAAGATTCCAAAGATACCCTTTGGGTACAAGGGCACACGATTCTAGGTTGATACCCCATCGCCCTAGGCTGACACGTGGCAAACATCCATCTTAGGATGGAATCTTTCCGTAGTGTGTCGACCTGCCCTGGTGGTGGTGTCGACACACTGCCCAAATCTTGAAACAGGCTGTTCTGGGAACTAATCCAGTGTCGACCTGCTTTGGTATTGTGTCGACCTGCTATCCTGGTTCTGAAAACAGTTGTTCTGGGAGCAGGATCCAGTGTCGACCTGCCCTGAGAGTGCGTCGACCTGAGTAGTGTAAATCCTGGAATCTGCAACTCGTGTCGACCTGCTTCTGGACTAGTGTCGACACAGTCTAGGCAATTCTTCAGCTTTTTGCCTTTGAGACTGAGGTGTTGTGTCGACACCATTGAGGGGTGTGTCGACACTTCTTTTGCAAAAAGTGTTTGTACCTGAAAATTAAACACATATATCATTAGTTAAATGATTTATCATGAACATAAATGATAAATGTGATTTGAAACATGCTTTTTGAACATTGACTTCAGGTATGATGTTTTTGACATGTTTCATTTAAATTGCTTTAAAATCACCTCTTGTCATCATCAAAATAGGAGGGAAATGATATGAATACACTCAACCCAACACGTCGGTGAAAGTTCTCTGGCGGAACTTCTCACGAGAGGAGGCTACTTGGGAGCTTGAGGATGCGATGAAGAAGAAGTATCCCCTTTTGTTTGAGTAGCGTCGTTCTAACTTTGAGGACGAAGTTTCTTAAAGGGGGAGAGGGTGTAAGGCCCTCGAATTTTGTCGCATTATTGTATTGCATGTAAATAATTCATGTTGTGTATGTACGTATGTAAATATCTACGTGAGTACTTGTTAGTATACTTATGTATGCATATGTATAATTAGTATAAATAATGTATGAATGGTATGATGGTAGTGTGTACATGATAGCGTATACATATGGCACATATATAGGTATAAGATGTGCATGGTTTCTGCATGTTTTGGAGTTCTGGCCGAAGGCCAGATTGGCGTCAATATCAATGGACGCTTGTGTTGTGTAGGCGTCAACCCTATGGACGCCAACACTAATCCCAGCGTCCAGCGATGTGGACGCTAACTTCTCTGACTTGCATGCGTTGCAGAGCCCAGAATTTCCAGAAGCAAGCCACCCCAACCATTGGGGAGCTATCCCCAACGGTCTGAAAGGCCATCTTGTCACCCCTGCGGGATAGGAGAACCCCCTCTCCTATATACACACCCATTTTTACAACCCTAAGCCTTCTCTTTGCCCTTTTCAAGAGAGGAAGAAGAGAAAGGAGAGAAAACCCTATTTTCGGACTGTGAGAAACCCTCCTCTTTGCAACCCAAAATCTGAACTTCTGAAGCTTGATCCGGCCACCTGCTGCTTCAAGGAGCTTGCTGGATCATCGAGGAAGGCATCCCCGACCTCGGATTGCTCTGGAGCTTGCTCAAGAACCCGGAGGAAGGCCATCTTGGAGGCTGGTTGGGAACTTCTTGGGACAGCCCAAGGAGAGCTTCACCAAGCCTTTTGATCCCTTTGGAGTATATCTAAAAGGCAAGTACCCTACCCATAACGTCCCTGTATGTGTCTAGGATGGTTTTACCATTTTTATGTATTTTCCCTCGTGTCCTAGACCCCCAAATTCACCCCATCTTTGGAGCTCGGGTCTGTGTTCTGCACAGACCTGACCTTAACGGCAATATCCCTTGCCGCTAAGATCATGCTTAGCGTCCAGCGATTATGCCGTTAACATTAATTAGCGGCCACAGCTTGCCGCTAAGTTCATCTGAGCAGAACAACAAGCTGTTCTGCCCTTCTATATGATTAATTTCGATATGTTTCACGATGAGGATATAATGTAATCTCTGATATACTATGTATACTAGTGAATGTGGTGTGTGGATGGATTTTGTGCAAGGTGGTAAATGATAGAGTTTATTTCTCCCATGGAAATACATGTATGATGAGTTGCTAATCTTGTCAACCCTTTGTTTGTATGATTTAGGATGAGTTTGAATGCCCTACATTTTATGGGTCATGCATGTATTAGTCAGTCTCTGTTCTGAAATTCTGAGATTTTTCCCATGCTTGCGTGAATTAGTGAAAATGTGGTTTGGGAAATAGAAATCATGCGTAGGTCATGATAAATCTTCGGTAAATCATGTATTGCCCAATAAATTCGGGAATAAATCATGTGGCTCTATGCATGCTAGGGTTCAGACAGTGAGTTGTTAAATTTGTGATTGTTATTCAACTCCATGCTAACTTGAATTGTGAATAGCATGTGAATTTGATGTCAGATTTTCTGTAATTACGTTTTAGGTTAGAAAAATCTGAAAATTTGCATGTGGGATCCTAAACCCGAAATCAGCTAGTGGTTAAAATTTCAAGTCATTTGGACCAGTATATGATGCAATATGGATTTTCCATGTAAAAATGTGAAACTAATGCATGCCGTTGTAAAATGATTTGATTTTGTATATAGCAACCTGATTAGTGAAATTTCCTGAGCACTAAATTCCTGTAATTGTAGTGCCATGTTAGGAAAAACAGAGGAGTGTGCATGTGAGTGAGAAAGTGAATGAAATGAGAGTGACATGTGTAAACATATGTGTTAAATTCGGTAAAATGTGTAATGTGTAACTTGTGCCAAATGTGACACTGCTTCCGTAGAGGGCAGTGGAACCGTATCAGGGAAAAGTCCCCCTGAGAAGGTTCAATGTGTTGTGACCCTAAGGGCATTAGGGGGAAATTCTGGAGGTGGACAAGTACCACTGGTTAGGGTGGAGACTTGTTCTCCCGGTCTGCGCAGTCCAAGAGTCGCCATTGTATTGCCTAGATGGCGTTTATGTGATGTGATGTGATGTGTCCTTCTTTGGTGGTTTGGACTATGTGTCACGGCACTAAATGTGAATGTGTAAATGTGTATGTGTTCATGTGAAAAATGTGAATGTGAACAATGTGTAAAAGTGCATGTGTAAAGTGTGAAATATGCGAATTTGAAATTGTGTAAAAATATGAAACCAAAATGTGAGGATGTGAGTTTGTAATCCATGTTATGACAATCTGAAATCATGCTTGAACAGTAGCTTTACTATGTTATGATCATGTTTATGTATGCAAAATGCCTAGAATCCATGCTAGGGATAATTGTTAAGCATATATAAACAACTTCCATACTTGATTGTTCACATGTTGTGATTTAAATCGTTGTTGTAGCTCTCATGTGTTAGATTATGGTTGCTAAAGCATGTAAAACCAGCAAGTTTAAAGCATGTAAAATGGTTACGTATATGTGTAGGAATGTGTAGATTCCATGTTAGGTATGTTTCCTTTCATGCATGCTCGGAATTCATGTTAATGGCTTTCATGTCTTAGTTGGTTGAAGGTAGATTTCTATGTGAGGAATGAATAGAAAGCATGTGATAGGTGATTCTATTTTAGGAAATCTGAAAGCATAGTCCATGTGTTTAAATTGCCATGATAGGTTGAAATTAAATGTCAAGCATGCTACATGTTGTGTCTTATGAATGTGTATGTGGAACCTACTATGATATGTGCATGTGCGGTATGTGTAGAAGTACTTGTGGAGTCTTTTAGACTCACTACTTGCTTCGGCGTACAGGTGTAGTTGGTGACGAGACACTTGTGGAGGAGACGTTGGAGACCGACTCCGAGCGTGGAGATTAGAGTGTTGGAGTACTTGTGACATTTTGTGATTTTCATAGTATGTAAATTGAACATTGTACTAGCATTATCATGGAAGAATGTATAAGTATGGACATCTATGTATTTGATTTCCAGCAATTTAAATTATGTGGATTTTTAGTTCTCTAAATGTTATCGAATCATGTATGTTAAATGTGGATGATGAATGAATGAAGACAGTGGTTCTTTTACTTCCGCTACTCTGTTCTTATATTCACGTGTATCTCAGCTGAATGTCATTGTTGGGTAAATGTCCCACTGTGATGACGCTCGCTATACCGACGTGGGTTGGTATAACCGTACCAGTATAATGAGGGTCGTCGCAGTATGCGTGTGTGGTTGAGCCGTTGTGCTCGTGTGTGTGTTGTACTCAATTCTTGAGTAGTGTGTCCTCACTGTGTGAGGGGTGGACGTAGGAGTCATTGGCTGTGATTTTTGAACCACCTAAAAATCCCTTGTGCATTGTGGTTTGACTTGCATTACGTTAGATGCATGCATAAGGATTTCGTCTACACACTACTTGTTAATTTTAACACACATTGCATCAGATCAGAGGGGTTTTAATTGAGTAGATCTCTTAATACAAAGTAATTTTTAAATTGCTTAAATTTCCGCTGTAAATCTATTCAACCCCCCCTTCTAGCTTTGCCATCACCGAATATCCAATCCTAACAAAGAGAAGATAATGAAGTCGAATGCCAATTGGAGTGCGATGAATATCATGCAGTGTTCACTCCATCCTACAGAGTTTTCAAGGGTATCATCATGTACAAGAGCAAAAGAAATCTGGAATCGCCTGATGGTGATTTATGAAGGTATGTCAGAGGTAAAAGAAACAAAAGTAAACATGCTAGTTTCTGAATATGAAGCCTTCAAAATGAAGCATGATAAAACAATCTCTGAAATGTATGGAAGATTAACTCTGTTAACAAATGGTCTAAAGAATCTAGGGAAGACTTATACAGAAAAAGAGCTAGTCGAGAAAATCCTTAGATCTTTAACTCCTATTTGGCATACTAAAGCTACAATAATTGAAGAATCTAGAAATTTGTCTACCACTTCTGTTGATGAATTAATTGGTTCATTGATGACTTATGAGTTGGGATTGAAGAGAGCTAAAGAAGATGTTAAGAAGAAGAAGAAGCCACTTGCTCTCAAGGCAAGTCCCAGTATTAAAGAAGTTACTAAAGAAAGTGAGTCATCTACTTTTGAAGATGATTCAGGTGAGTTTGCACTTATTACGAGAAAATTCAAAAAATTTCTGAGGAAAGAGGATAAGAGATTTCTGAAAAAGAAATCATAGGTAAGTAATTCCTCAAAGCCCAAACAACATATGAATAAGAAATCTGACAGAGTGGTTTGTTACAATTGCAGGAAACCAGGACATGTGAAACCTGAATGTCCTGAAGCTCTGAAGAAAGCACAACCCAGATGGATGAAAAGCAAATAAAAAGCTATGGTTGGGACATGGAGTGAGGAAGAATATGATGATGATGAAGAGAGCTCAGAGGCTGAGGAATCACAAACAAAAATTTGTCTGATGGCAAGAAGAGAAGAAGGAGATGAAGAAGAGGTAAACTCTCCATTTAAAGATTTCTCCTTCAGTGACTAGGAGCATGTGTACTTTGAACTGCTAGATCAATATGATGAGATTAAAAAAGAAAATAAAGTACTTAAAATAAAAATAAATCATATTGTTAATGATACCTCAGTGGAAGAGAAAGAAAAAGAATTGGTTCAAGAAATTTCTGTTCTAAAAGAAACTGTTGGTGAATTGGAAAATAGAAATACTAAAAATATCAAAGAGATAGCTCTTGCTGCTGAAAAATATGATGCACTAAAAAGTGTAAACACTGAGATGAAGAAGGAACTTGAAATTCTTCAAAAAGAAGTGACTAGAAGACAAGAAGCCTTGGAGAAATTTGTAAGTGGTAAGAATAATCTAGAAGTCTTGCTTGAAACAAAAGTAAACTTTAACAAAGAAGGGTTAGGCTTTAATCCTTCAAAGAAGAAAGAAATAGGCTTGAAAACTATCACATTCATTTCTTCAACAAATTCAGAAACTTCCACATCAAGAAAACATGTTAATGAGAAAAACATTCAAAGAAATGAGAAGAAAGAAACTGTAAAAAATTTTGAGATTGGAAAGTCAAATAAAAAGAACAAAGCAAGTGCTGGAATCAAACCAATGCCACAAGGGAACAAAAATTGGAAGTCACCTGATTGGGTAGGTCGATACTATTCTTATAATAGGTTGACACATTCATACACTAGACCACAGGATACGTTCTTGTAGACTCATAATAGGCCAACACCTTCATATATCAGGCCACAGAACAGATGGAGACATGGTAGGTCAACACCAACTTACACAAAATCACAAAACATGTATAGGTGGAATCATGCAGGTCGACACTATCCCTACAGGGTGTCGACACATTCCTATGGTTTTGCTAAATCTGGTCAGTCTGAATATTCTAAAAGGTTTAGCAGTCAGAATAATCTTTGGCTTCATCAAAGAGACATTGGTGGGAAGTATGAAAGAAAATTCATGAAAATGAAGAGAAATAATGTTTCAAAAATTCCTGAAAATAATAGGAAAAATAAAAAACAACATGAAATCAGAAACATCATCAAACCCATTGTGAAGAGGCAAGCTTGGATTCCAAAAAATTTGTTTTCTTATGTGCTTGAACTAGGTGATGTGAAGGGACCCAAATGTACTTGGGTTCCAAAGATTTTTCTTTGATTGTTTTACAGGTATGTCTTACAGCCAAGAATAACAAGTGGTACCTTGATAGTGGCTGTTCAAGACATATGACAGGAGACAAAGACAAATTCTATCTTTTGTGTGAAAAGAAAGCTGGTCATGTAACATTCAGTGGCAATAACAAAGGTAAGATTGTCGGTTCAGGTAAGGTAGGCAGAAATCCTTCAAATTCAATTGATGATGTACTCTTGGTGGAAGGATTAGAGTACGACCTTTTGAGCATAAGTCAACTCTGTGACAAGGGCCACAAGATAATTTTTGACTCCCTTGGTTGTACAATTTTTTAACCGAATTCAAACTATGTAAAGTTTTCTGGAAAAAGAATTAATAATGTTTACACGGTTGACCTGGATGAACTTGAAAACACCAACTTATGTCTTACTGCCAATAAAAATGATCTTGCATGTTTATGGCATCGTAGACTAGGTCATGCTAGTTATAACATGTTACATAAGTTGGTAAAATTCAACATGGTGAAAGGCTTACTGAAATTTCCTTCAAACAAAACATTAAAATTTGTGAAGCATGCACACAAGGTAAGCAAACAAGAAAATCTTTTAAAGGTAGATCTGAAAGTCAATCTTCCAGACCTTTTGAGCTTATTCATATGGATATGTTTGGACCCATAAGAACAAACAGTCTAAATGGAAAACGGTTTGGATATGTTCTTGTTGATGAATTTTCTAGATTTACTTGAGTTTTCTTCCTTGCTCACAAAAGTGATACCTTCATGGAATTTCATGATTTTTACAAGAAGATTCTTCAGGAAGGAAAGTTTAAAATAATCTCTATCATGTCTAATCATGGAGGTGAGTTTGAAAATGCTGACTTTGAAAAACTTTGCAAGGAAGAAGGAATTTCCCACAAATTTTCATCTTTAAGGACTTCTGAACAGAACGGAGTTGTAGAGAGAAGGAACTGAACACTTGTTGAAATGGCAAGGACCATGCTGATTGAGAGTGGACTGCCAAGAAAATTCTGAGCAGAGGCAGTAAACACTTCCTGCTATATTATAAATCGTGTAATGGTAAGGCTTCTTAGAAAAAAGACTCCTTATGAACTGTTGAAAGGTAAGAAACCATCCATTGCTCATTTTAAAGTGTTTGGTGCAAAATGTTTCATCTTGAATAACAATAAAAATGATTTGGACAAATTTGAACCTAAAAGTGAATTGGGGATCTTTCTTAGTTATTCTATCCATTTAAGAGCATGTAGAATTTTTAATGTGAAAGATCAAATTGTTGAAGAATCCCCTCATATTACATTTGATGAACTTGATGCTGGTTTGTGCAGGGAAAAAGAAGATGGAGAATTTTTCGAAGAAGAAGAAGCAAAAGACCAGAAAGGGAAGGAATCTGCAGCAAGGAAAATTCCTGATGATAGCACTGGGAGAGAGACAGCAGATGCAAATGAGAACAGAGACCAATTGAACATCAGAATGTTAAGAGATCATCCTCAGAAAAGTATCATTGGTAATTTACTTGATCCCCCTAGAACTAGATCTCATTTTAAAATTATTTCAGAACTTGATCAAATGGCTCTTGTTTTCAAATTGAACCTAAAAACATTGAAGATGCCTTAAAAGATGCCTTCTGGATTAATGCCATGCAAGAAGAATTAAACCAGTTTGAAAGAAATAAAGTTTGGCATTTGGTTCCAAGACCTTCTTCTCAAAGTGTTATTGGAACTAAATAGGTATTTAGAAATAAAACAAGTGAAGAAGGCAAAATAATTAGAAATAAAGCTAGGCTTGTTGCAAAATGCTATAATCAAGAATTTGGAATTGACTTTGAAGAGTCTTTTGCTCATGTAGCTAGGCTAGAAGCAATTCGGATTTTGCTTTCATTTGCATATGCTTACAGTATTAAATTACAGCAAATGGATGTTAAAAGTGCATTCTTAAATGGCTTGATAAAAGAGGAAGTTTATGTTGAACAACCTCCTGGATTTGAATGCACTGATCTTTCTAACCATGTTTTTAAGCTTGACAAAGCACTGTATGGATTGAAGCAAGCTCCCAGGGCATGGTATGATCGGTTGAACTCATTCCTCACAGGTAAAGGGTACTCAAGAGGTAAGGTAGATCAAACCCTTTTTACAAAAGTACAAGGAAATGATATCTTGGTGGTCCAAATTTATGTTGATGACATTATATTTGGATCAACAAAATCCTCACTGTATAAGGAATTTGCTGATTTGATGACTAGTGAATCTGAAATGAGCCTAATGGGAGAACTAAAATTCTTCCTTGGATTGCAGGTTATTCAAACAAAGGAAGGAACTTTCATCAATTAGTCAAAGTATATTCAAGATTTGCTGAAGAAATACAAAATGGAGAACACAAAGGTCATGGCAACTCCAATGAGCACAACTATGAGTTTGGATGCTAATTTGAAAGGTAACTTGGTAGATCCAAAGACCTACAGAGGTATGATTGGATCCTTGCTTTACTTGACAGCATCTAGACCTGATATACAATTCTTAGTGTGCATGTGTGCTAGATTTTAGGCTAGCCCTGGAGAATCCTACATGAGTGCTGCAAAAAAAAATTTCAGATATCTTGCAGGAACTCATGAATTGGGATTGTGGTATCCTGCATCTAGTGAATATAATTTAATATCTTATTCAGATGCAGATTATGCTAGTTGCAAATTGGACAGAAAGAGTACTCGTGGTTATTGCCAATTTTTGGGAGGGTGTTTAGTCTCTTGGGCCTCCAAGAAACAACACTCGGTTGCTCTCTCTACTGTAGAGGCTGAATATGTTGCTGTAGGAGGTTATGGCACCCAAGTGTTATGGATTAAACATCAACTCCAAGACTACCAAGTAGATCTTGGATGTGTCCCAATTATGTGTGATAACACTAGTGCAATAAATTTGGCCAAAAATCCAATCCAACATTCTAGGACTAAACACATAGAAATCGAACATCATTTTTTAAGGGATGAAGTAAGCAAAAATTCTTTTGGATTGCATTTCATTGAAACAACAAAACAAATTGCTGATATCTTTACAAAACCATTGTGTAATGAAAGATTTTCATGCTTAAGAAGAGAACTTGGTCTGTGCTTGCCTGACTCATGACTGATTGCTTGAAAAGTTGCTTGAAAATGTTTGCTTGTATGATTGCTTGTCATGTCATATGAAATTGTTTGTTGGTTGATGATCTTCTTTCAATTTAGGATGTAAATGGTGAGATGGAGGTTGGTTGAAAGATCAGGTTCAGTGAATCAGCTAGTTAGTTAAGTTGGAAGAACTGAATTTAGTAAGTGTGCGGTCTGTGAAGAATAATCCTTTCAGTTTTTTGAGTTTTTGGCTTGACATAGGTTGACTCTATGGGCAAGAGAGTCGACACTATCTTCCTTGATTCTGAACTTTTGCCAGCTCTTTCTCTTTCATACTCTTTCATATCCTATGCAAATAAAATTTTCTTATTCTTGCAAATAGTTTACTACTTCTCACATTGCATTGGTATTCTTGGTATATCAAATGGTGATTTGAGGAAAGGCAAGTCAGGCTTATCTAGAATCTTTCACTATGCGTGAGTATATGTCTCCGCCACGTATCAAGAACCTTTGTATGCAATTGTTGAGGGGGAGTTTTGTCCTTCAATTAAACTCTCTTGATGTGTCAATTTTCACTTCACGTAATTTTTCAATCATCAATAAACTTCATGTTCATTCTCTTCCCATCTCACAGAGATCCATTTTCTGAGGGGGAGTAATTCTATTGTGAAAATTGTAATTTTGGATAATTTCTCAGGGGGAGTTAAAATTTTTATACTCTTAAACTCCATTATCTCTGGAAGTAAAAGGACATGGTTTGCGATTATAATCTCCTAAGTTTAACTTTGAAATTCACTAAAATCATCAAAAAGATTAATTAACAGCTGTTGAAAGTAATTTATCAAGTGAAAATTACATTTTATCTATTTATGAAATTTCCAGATTTTCTGGTTCTCTGGCTAGACTTTAAAAATCATCCGAGTTGTATTGTTTTAAAAGTCATCTTGAGACAGAAAATATCCTCAAAAACCTTCATAGATAAAATTCATTTTGATGACATAACAATGACTAAGCTCTGAGAAACTACAATTCCTGATAAAATTCAGTTGAAGAAATTGTGTGTCATAATGAGCTAGTTAATTCTGTTCAGGGTTGTCTAAAATTTTGGCTATGCTTACTGAGTAACTAGGAATTCTTGTGTCTAACCAACATGTATCCTCACATGAAAAGAAAGGATAAATTTGATTGTACATCTTGTTATGAAAAGAATGCAAATTGTAAATCAAACAGTTCTTCGAAATTCTGAAAAACATCAAGATAGATTTTTGACTCAATACATCTTGAGTTGTTTTTTATTTTCTATCCAGGGTACCTTTTAATTGTATTGAGTAAGATTTAATAAACTGCAATTTCACCTGAAAGATTCTTATCTTCTGTTATTTTTTCTTATGTGTCTTTCAATGTTTTTTCAATGGATTAACTAGAGTTTATAAATTTCAAACCATTAATTTCACTAAAATGAGAATAAGGTGAGGAAAGAGCATAAACTTTTTTAACATTCTCAAGATTACCCAAAAATACAGTTAATCATGGTGTTTTGCTCCTTTCTCAAATGTTATCCAAACATCTCAATGAATTCTGCTTCATAGAGTCGACACTTCTCTTGATAGAGTTGACTCTACTCATTCATCTCTATCTTTAGAACATGATACCTTTTCTTGTTCCACAGGTACTGTGTATTGCCTAGGGCAAGTCGATGCTTGAAGCGTTGCGTCCCTTCGAAAACTCAACTGTAAAGCCCGTTTGGCATTTTGAATACAACTGCCTTCATCTTCTTCATCTATCTTCAAAACCCTTTTTCTACGTCTGCAGCCCTCATTCCTCTTTTCCTCGATTCATTGTTATGGCTCCAAATTGCAAGCCCGTCGAGGAGGAAAGCGGAGGGAATCAACACCTGCGTCGTCTGAACGGTGCATAAAGGCAAGGAATGATCAACGTACGGGTGAAGAGCCTCTAGAGAAGAAGCCCTCTATTCCCTCTTTCTCAAGCTGATGGTTTTCTCACCCTTGTTCGGCCAAGGAAAGGACATTCTCCAAGGGAAAGAAGAAAATAGAATTTGTGGACCTGAGTAGCTCTGATGGGGAAGATGATAGTATGCAACCTTCACTGGATGAACATCTGAAGAAAACCCTAATGCCCAGGGTTCGAGTCATGTTTCAGAACAAAAAGGCTCTCAGTCAAAAGACCCTAGTGCCAGCATTCCGGAAGAGTCAGATGAGTTCGAAGAGGAACAAACTCCAGATGATCTAGATGAATATGAAATAGAACCTGAAAAAGCGGCAAGCACTGATTCGAAAGGAAAGAATTCTGATCAACCGTCTGAATCTATTTCTAGGGAAAATGAATCACATATGAAGTTTCACAAGCACAGAGGCAGTTCATCTGACTACTGAAAACAAGCAGATTTTACATCCCGGAACAATTGTTGTTCATGATGAAGGTATGAACATTGTTTTTCCTGAACTACTAGAGATGATTGAATTTCAAGGGTGGACTAATTTTATCAGTGAGCATAGGATTTTTTATCCTATTATAGTCCAAGAATTCTTCAGAAATTTGGTTAGCAAGGAAGATACCCTAGAGTCTAGGGTCAGAGGGGTACCAATTGTGCTCAATAATGAAATTGTGAGTCAATTTTTGAAAATTCCTAATGTAGTCCATAACCCGCAAGAGTACACTTTCTGTGTTCATGAGGCCTACACCCTGATGACTGGTTTGCCACATGATAAAGGGAACATTTTCCAGACCAGGGTGTCAACCTTAAATGCCAATAGATTTTCTCCTATGAACAGGGTGCTACATCATCTGTGCACTGAACGCAACATTGTTGACTGTACACTTTCATTGTCTAAAGTTCGTTGCACACGTCAAAATGCTCACCTTCTCTAAACTGTATCACAAATTTAAAATAGCAAAGATGAACTAGCAAAGTGGTGAGAACATGTCATTTCCACAGGGAGACTGAATAAAGTTTGATGAACAGTCCATCCCCATGTACTTTTAAATTAATTACTTGCCTATTTTGGTGATAAACAAAACACTGTCAAAAGTTTCTCTAACCTTGTTTATCTAGCCATAAGCACAGGAATTACCCAAAAAAAGTCAAGCATTTGTGGTAAGTCTTACATACATCTTTTTTCAGAAGAGCCATAATAATTCCTTCATTAACTATAACGATTTCCTCACTAGAACAACGATTTACTTGAAAGATTGAATAACCTTGCTGTGTCAAACAAGTCGATATTATAACGACTCTGTAAGTTATCGTAACGACTTCTTCAGAATTATAACGACTTGCTCATTATAACGACTCTGTAAGTTATCGTAACGACTTCTTCAGAATTATACGACTTGCTCATTATAACGACTCTGTAAGTTATCGTAACGACTTCTTCAGAGTTATAACGACTTGCTCATTATAACGACTCTGTAAGTTATCGTAACGATTTCTTTAGAGAATTATAACGACTTGCTCGTCATAACGATTCTGTAAGTCATCGTAACGATTTCTTTAGAGAGTTATAACGACTTGCTCGTCATAACAATTCTGTAAGTCATCGTAACGATTTCTTCAGAGAGTCATAACGACTTGCTCGTCATAACGATTCTGTAAGTTTTCACAACGATTTCTTTAGAGAGTTATAACGACTTGCTCGTCATAACAATTCTGTAAGTCATCGTAACGATTTCTTCAGAGAGTCATAACGACTTGCTCGTCATAACGATTCTGTAAGTTTTCACAACGATTTCTTTAGAGAGTTACAATGACTTGCATCTCATAACGATCTGATAAGTGTTTCATATCGATTTGTTCAGAATCAGAACGACTTGCCATGTTTCATAACGATTTCTTATATCATCTGTTATAGAACGACTTGGTTGTGGTAACGATTTCACAAGTTATCATAACGACTTCTTATGAGTCTACAGCAACTTGATCATAACGATTCTATCAGATTTTCATAACGACTGCATAAGTCATGTTTCCATTAATTAAATGTTTTCCTTGATTTAAGCTACGTTGAATAGTCAAAGTCGCATCACGTCTGTTTGACTGCCATGCATTTAATTAAGACTGAACGTATCTCTGCACAGATACAGAACATATCTTCCATTCTCGTGTATCCTCTGCATGCATCTTCTAGAACGATAAACTGTCACTACATATTTGTGTCTATCTGCTCTAACGTTGACTGACATCTGGAGATAGTATAGCTGTCTACCATTAAAGCTCAACCTTGCAGAACCTTAAGGATACACTATCCTACAACATCTGACACAGAAAGAACTTCAAGACAGCTAAGAAGATCTCATCACTTTGCGTGCTCCAAAGAACAAAAGACTGTCGACAGGAAGTTTCTATAGATCCTTCAGTCTAACGTACACCAAAGCTGTGAGACAACGGTCATCTCTTCATCCTCATTCAAATTGGAGATATAAATACAAGACGAAGGAAGCTTTATAAAGGAAATTAAAGAGAGTCTAGAATTCTGCTTCTTTCAAGTCTTCAGAAGATCTCTAGAGCCAGAAATCCTCTCCTTTCGATCTTGGCTCCTAGCTTCTTGTGCTATGAGAAGAAAAATCAAGGAAGAGCTAGTTTAGTTCTGAGAGAGTGCACTTTGTGTAGATCTTCGACTCTCAGTGCTTGTAGCTTCAGATTGAGTTTTGTAAAAGCTTGATCTAGGGGCTAGTCTTTTTCCTTCAAGAATTTCCTGTGTTATTCCCTTCGTGTGTGAAGGAAGACCTGGTGGTTTCCAGGGTGGTGTTTTTCCCTTCAGGAGTAAGGAAGACCTGGTGGTACCAGGGTGTTGTGTTCCCTTCAGGGGTGAAGGAAGACCAGCTGAGCTGGGTGTTGTTTTTGTCCATAGGGGGACTGTACCCTAGTTAGGAAATCCTGAGGGTGCTCAGGGACTGGACGTAGGACTCCTAAGGAGAGGAGATCCGAACCAAGATAAATCTGTGTGTTGTGTGATTGTCTTCTTTGTGTGATTGTGTTTTACTAACCATTACTAATCCCTTTCAAGAACTCTTTATGTTTGTTTGAGTTCAGTTTTATTAGATAAGATTAATTTAAAGACCCATTCACCCCCCTCTGGGTTAGCCAACGGGAAACAAGTGGTATCAGAGCTAGTCTCTTCGACAAAGAACAAGATCAACGATCTGAAGAGTAAAGATCCATGGCAGCCCAAGGTCACTTCGAGGTCAGTCTGTCAACAGACCTCCTTTGTTCGACGGTGAAGATTATACGTATTGGAAGACCAGGATGGAATACTTTCTACAAGGCCACGACTATCAAATCTGGTCGATAGTGGAAGAAGGTGATCTGGTCGTCACAAATGAGAAAGCACAATGGACAGATGAAGATAGAAAGAAAATCTCCTTGAACTGTAAAGCTAAGAGCATTCTATGTTGTGCTCTAAGCAAGAAGGAGTTCAACAGAGTCTCAGCTTGCAAATCCTCCATGGAAATGTGGGAAAAGCTAAGGATTACATATGAAGGTACAGACAAAGTAAAGGAGACAAGAATCGACATTCTGTCACTCAGTATGAAAGATTTCAAATGCAAACATGTGAGTCTATTACCCAAATGTTAGTAGATTTACTGACATCACTAATGGCCTAGCAAGTCTAGGAAAGTCATATGAGATTGCAGACATGGTAAGGAAGATTCTCAGATCCTTGCCATCTTCATGGACGGCAAAGGTCACAGCTATCGAAGAAGCTAATGACCTTAAGAGAATGTCAGTAGAAAAACTCATCGGGTCTCTCATGGCCCATGAAATAAACATGGAAAGATTAGGAGAATCCTCCAGTAGAAAGAAGCAGTCAAATGCGCTTAAAGCTAATGGGACTCATCAGAAGAATCCTTAGATAACAGTGAAGATAGCAAAGATAGTGATGATGAAGAAGCCATGCTCTCAAGAAGATTGCAGAGAATCTTGGCCAAGAAGAAGAAGTTCCAGTCTGGTAGGAGGTACTTCAAGAAAAACAAAGATCTCAGAGACCAGATGGAAAAGATCAGAAGAGGAATGAGCCACTTTGCTATGAATGCAAGAAAAACCTGGACATATCAAGGCAGACTGTCCAATGCTAAAGAAAATGATCACAAGAAGCAAGGACAGCTCAAGAAGTTCAGAAGATTCAAAAAGAAAGCCATGGCAGCTGCATGGGAAAAAGCAGCGACTCAGACAGTGAGTCAAGCTCCAGCAGTGAGAAGAAGAAGGCAACTTAGCTCTTATGGAATACGGGGATAAGGTTAATCTCGAGCATCCAAATGGTATTTGGATAGTGGATGCTCAAGGCACATGACAGGAAACCTGAAGCTTTTCTCCCATCTCCAAGATGAAGAAGGAACAGTCACTTATGGAGATAATGGAAAAGGAACCGTAGTTGGGAGTGGATCAGTAAACAGCAAAGGAAAAACAGTCATAGAAGATGTTGTTAGTCAAAGGTTTAAAGCACAACCTCATAAGTATCAGTCAGCTGTGTGATAGAGGACATCAAATCAAATTTCAAGAGTCAAAATGCAGCATACTAAAGGATGGTACAGTCATCTTGAAGCAAATAGAGAGAAAAATCTGTACGTGCTCTACCTTGAAGAACTCAAAGAGCAAAATGTGTGTCTGGCAGCCAGCAAAGACAAATCAACTGATCTGTGGCACAGAAGGCTAGGCCACTGCAGCTTGGATGGTTTGAGCAAGCTCAGAAAGAGGAATCTTGTGGAAGGTCTACCGAAAATCAATAGTAAATTAGAAAGTGTCTGCAGACCTTGTGCTAAGGGAAAGCACACAAAAAGTTCCTTCAAGTCAAAAACGGTGGTGACCACCTCAAAACCCTTGGAGCTCCTACATATGGATCTATTTGGGCCAATGAGGACTACCAGTCTTGGAGGAAAGAATTTCGGATTTGTTATAGTAGATGACTACTCAAGATTCACATGGGTATCATTCTTAGAACACAAAAATGATACTTTCGATATTTTGTTAGCTTCAGCAAGAAAGTCCAGAAAGATCAGAAGTTCAGTATAGTATCCATTCGATCTGATCATGGTGGTGAGTTCCAAAATGAAAAGTTTGCTAGATTCTGTGATGATCAAGGAATTCAGCACAATTTCTCAGCACCAAGGACACCACAACAAAATGGCATAGCCGAACGGAAGAACCGAACTCTCTTGGATATGGCAAGAACTATGCTTTGTGAATATGAGTTACCAAGATATTTCTGGGCAGAAGCAGTCAACACAGCCAGCTACATTGTCAACAGAGTCATGATCAGGCCAATCCTGAAGAAGACTGCATATGAGCTGTTTAAAGGGAAGAAGCCAAAGATCAGCCATTTTAGAACCTTTGGATGTCCTTGCTTTATTCACAACAACGGAAAAAGGGATATTGGTAAGTTGGATGCCAAATCAGATGAAGGCATCTTCATGGGGTACACCTCTAAACCCAAAGGCTATAGAGTGTTTAATAAACGTACCTTATTGATTGAACAGTCTGTACACATTATTTTTGATGAAACTAATCCCTCCTTGAGAAAGGAAGTAGAGAGTGATAATGATGACGCAGATGAACTGTCCAATAAACTGAAAGACACATCACTTGAAGATAAGGATGATCCGCCTCTGGAAGAAATGCAACAAGAAGAAATTTCTCATGAAACTCTTCCAAAGGAATGGAGATACAAGAAAGATCACCCACCTGAAAACATCATTGGTGATCCATCGGTAGGGGTAAGAACAAGAGGTAACTTGATTCCTTGTGATTACCTTGCTTTTGTTTCTCAATTAGAGCCTAAGACAGTCAATGAAGCCCTAACTGACGAATCTTGGATAATAGCAATGCAAGATGAATTAAATCAATTCAAGAGAAACCAAGTATGGTCACTTGTTCCTAGACCATCAGACCATCCTGTGATCGGCACTAAATGGGTGTTCAGAAACAAATTGGATGAATCTGGTGTAATTCTAAGAAACAAGGCCAGACTGGTGGCTCAAGGCTATTGTCAAGAGGAAGGCATAGATTTTGATGAAACCTATGCACCAGTGGCTAGACTTGAGGCTATTAGAATGTTACTTGCTTATGCTTCTGCATTAGATTTAAAGTTATTTCAAATGGATGTTAAATCTGCATTTCTAAACGGTTTTATAAAAGAAGAAGTTTATGTGGAACAACCGCCGGGTTTTGATGATACAGACTTTCCGAATCATGTTTTTAAGTTGCATAAGGCTTTATATGGTTTAAAACAAGCACCTAGAGCCTGGTATGAAAGACTTAGTTCTTTTCTCACAAAACATGGTTTCAATAGAGGTCAAGTAGATAGCACTCTTTTTATAAAAACAAAAGCCAAAAATATACTGTTGGTTCAAATTTATGTGGATGACATCATCTTTGGATCTACTGATGAATCCTTGTGCAAGTATTTTGAAAAGCTAATGCAGGGAGAATTTGAGATGAGTATGATGGGAGAGCTTAACTACTTCCTTGGACTTCAAATCAAACAAGGAAAGGAAGGAACTCACATCTGTCAAGCAAAGTACACCAGAGAACTGCTAAAGAAATTTGGATTTGAAAACACCAAGCCACTGTCAACACCAATGAGTACATCAACTAGGATGGACAATGACAAGGATGGTAAGAAGGTAGATCAAAAGATCTACAGAGGTATGATAGGTTCATTACTTTATCTAACCGCAAGTAGACCTGATATATTATTTAGTGTATGCATGTGTGCTAGATATCAAGCCGACCCTAGAGAATCACATTTAATTTCTGTCAAAAGAATTTTCAGATACTTAGCCAGGACTCATGATCTAGGACTATGGTATCCAAACTCCTGTGATGTAAAATTAGTAGGATATTCTGATGCTGATTATGCTGGATGCAAGGTAGATAGAAAAGCACCAGTGGATGCTGTCAATTTCTTGCAGGTGTTTAATCTCATGGTCCTCAAGGAAACAAAATTCAGTAGCACTATCTACAGCTGAAGCCGAGTACGTAGCTGCTGGAAGTTGCTGTACACAACTCTTATGGATAAAGCAACAACTTGAGGATTTTGGACTCAAAGTCAAGAAAATTCCTCTGCTATGTGACAACACCAGCGCTATCAACCTCACCAAAAATCCAATTCAGCACTCCAGGACCAAACATATTGAGGTCAGATACCATTTTATTCGTGATCATGTAGCAAATGGCAATATTGAAATATCGTTTATTGATACAAACAATCAGCTAGCAGATATTTCACAAAGGCCTTACCTGAAGAGAGATTTACATCTCTTAGAAGGGAGTTAGGCATGTGTATTTTGTGAAAAGATCTTCATTTAAAGCTGGTATAAAAATTCTCAGAATTTAAGAAGGTTCTCTCTCTCTCCTTTTGTGGCAAAATCAATTCAAAAGTCTCAGTTTAAGCGTTCCGTCCGATAAGTCATAGTCCTTCAAGGCGGTCAACCTCGCTTGTCGTTTTCTGACGCCTCACCTTTTGGAGCATTTATATTCTTTAAATCGATGCGTTAACGATTCCTCTTCCTCATTCACCTTTTTCCCTCTTTCGTCCCGACGCATGAGCCGATGCCCTAGCGACTCTTGTCTCTAACCTCTGCAAATTTGAAGCTTCCATCTCCTTCCCGCGAAATGTTTGAGGGTTCTTCTCGTCACCCTTCTCTTCAACGCTTCAAACCTTCTCCTACCTGAAACCATGGCCGCACCAGCTATTGCCGGCAGTGTGGGTGGCTACAGCGCCGAATACCTCACCCCAGCGCAGGAGGAGCGTTTCACCTTTGTGAAGACAAAGCTCTGTGGTCACAAGGAAGTAGATGTTTCAGATCTGCAGAAGAATGGAATGAGCAGCATCATTGAGAAGATCAACCAGATGAAGTGGAAAGGGCTTACCACTTGCTCAGAGGTAAGTTATCCGGACCTGGTAAAGGCGTTCTTTGTGTGCTTAAGAACAGAAGAAGATGGGGCCCTCGTTTCTTCAGTCAAGGGCACCCTAATCAGAATCGACCAGGAATTGCTTAGGATGCTATTTGGAGTAAGCACATCCGGCTTCAGTGGAATTCATTCAGTAGAAACCCAAGAAAAGGGTTTGGGGATTGTTGGGCCAGGGTTCAAGATGAGGGATGGCAAGCTAGATATCAATCAGTTAAGTGCCTTCAACCGCCTCCTTCACTTTATTGTTTGTCAGATTTTGGTTCCCGAAGTGCAACCTTCTCCTCTTGCACTAAGGCTGACTCCGACCTGATGTACTGGGCCATTAAAAATGAGGAAATCAATATGGCCGCAGTGATGTTAGAGAGAATGAAATTTGCCAGGGAGCAGATTTGGGACACTAAAAGCAAGTTGAATGTGTCCCTGCCCTATGCCCATTTACTCACCAGAATCTTCAGACACTTCGGTGTAGATGTCTCAGGGGCAGTTGTGGAGAAGATGGGCCAAGCTATCAGGTCCAGAAATTTAAAGAAGAGCGGTTTTTCAGTAGTCAATGGGGTCTGGTTCAAGGCCTCAGTTGCAGAAGGTGAAGGTCTCATTGGTGAGCCTTCAGTTGCTCAATCCCAGTTGGAGGCAGATCCCGAATTGCCACTGGAATCAGGTTCTGTTCCAGTCTTTGTAGAAACAGAGCAGGAAGGGCCATCTATGGCCAGAAATCAATCAGAGGCAGCAACAGCAGTGAGGGCAGAAGAAGACAGGCCAGCTGCAGCAGATCCAGTTGTGCCTCATGCTGAAAGGAGAATTGAGGACATTCTCCCAGAAGACATCTTGCCTGTTATGGAGGAGTCTGTGGCATCAGGCCACATCTTTGAAGAAGGTCCAGTGGAAGAGGAGCAGCAAAATCCTCAGGATAATTCGATGGAAATGGATGCTCCCTGTCAGGGGGAGACTGGTGCTGTTGCAGAAGATGCTCCACTTGAGGGGGAGCAATCCCAAGAGACACCAGATGTTGCACCTCCAGCCACCAGAGATCAGGAGGAAGACCAGAGAGAGTCTGAAAATTTGGATGCCAGAGAAGGGGAGACAGCTAGTTCATCAAGTTCTGATGAGGACAATAATCCACCTCCTCCAGCTACAAAGGGCAAAGAGAAAGATATAGCTCCTGAAGTACCCCTTTTAGCTGATGCACCATTTGAAAGACAGGTCAAGCAAAAGATTGTCATCAATTTAAAACCTGTGATAGAGAGGTTGGATGTTTAGGGTGAGCTGCTTTGCTCACTTCAGTCTGATGTGAACTCCATCTTTCTAAGCCAAGCTTCAGCCCGCAAGGAATTGGTTCAGATTCGCTCTGCCATGACATGGTTCCATCAGGAAATGGGGACCATGAAGAATATGCTATCTGACATCCTTCAGGCTGTCGGAGCTCAAGCTCCTGCTCCTCCAGCAGCTCAGGAGCCTCACTCAAGTGTACCTGAGCCCTCCGGGCAGTCAGCAGCAGCAGCAGCAGAAGCCCCAGCAGAAGAGTCAGGGCCATCAGGGCCAGCTGAAGAGTCAGGGCCAACAGGGCCAGCTGAAGAGTCAGGGCCAACAGGGCCAGCTGAAGATTCAAGGCCATCAGGGCCAGTTGTGATGGAATCAGGGCCACCAGGGCCGGAAGTGTTGGATCCTTTGCCTCCCTTGCCTGAAGAAGTGGTTTCAGATCCTCCACCCATTGCTCCCACTTCTACCAACACTCCCATTCCTCCTTCTCCACCCACTAACTCCACAGCTCCACCTGCTCCACCTCCTTTCAAAAAACCTAGATCCAGGCCCATTTCCTCTCCCACACCTTTTCCTCCTCATCCCATCACATCCTCTCCTGTTTCTTCTACTTCTCATCTTTCCTCTGCTCAAGAATTTGAGGCCCCTCCAGCATCCTCAGCTGGAGCCTCATCCTCTTCTGGTACATCTTCACTTCCAGAAGTAGGATCTCTCAATTCTGATGCATTTCTAAACCCCCCTGCACCTCCCTCCTTTATCACTATTATTCCTACAGATGTCCAAGTCGACTCACCCTTTCTTGATAAAATTAAGGATGAGTTTGAAGAGGTCATTCTTAGATCTGTGCTAAAGGTAGGAGACCACCTTTCCAAGACAGACTCTTCCAGTACTGTCTCCAAGAAACGGAAGCTTTCCTCCTCCACCTCTCCTCTTTACCCTCCTTTGTGGTTTTCTCTTACAGTCACCCACAAGCATACCTCTCTGTACAAAGAATATCTTCAAAGGTTGTCTTTGCCACTCTTCACAATCTTCCTTTTCTTAACCTCTCTGACCACTTAGATGTCATTCTTCCCTATACTTCTCTGTCTAAAGCTGAAAAATCCAAAATCTTCTCCTCAGCCCACTCCAAAACTGAGGAGCAATGGGCTAAATCTCATAAAGATTTGTACAATCACTTTCTTCAGGCTAAGGCAGCAAGGTTTCCTCCCAGGGATCACTCCTTGACCCTTTCTGAGTGGTTCAAGTTTCACCACCAGAACACCTGGGCTCCTGCCATTCAGAAGCTCATCAAGCTAGTCAGGCATTTCCAAATGTTCAACAACTACCGGTATCTCAACAACTTACCTGAAGTTCAGCTTAGCCAGTTCAAGAGAGCCCTCAAGGTCCTAACCTACTCTGAGCAGTCTGAAGAAATCAGAGTAGATTTTGCAACTCTTCATTTACCTGAAGAGATTTTCCTGCCTCAGCTTCATTTCTTGATCATGGAATCCTCGATTGGGTCAATCATTTTTGAGCGTTTTGCAAGAGTTATGGGCAGAATCAAGATTCAGAAAGGCCTTCAAGTTGGTTTTCCTAGATTTCTTTTCCGGGAATATCATAGAGGGTTTGTCAAGTCTGATGTTCTTGCCCCTCTACTCTCAGAATGTGAAAGGCTGAATGCCTCCGATTGGTCCAAGCTATACTCTCTATCAGCTCAGCAGCTAGCTCATCTGAATGCTGCTCAGGCCAGGGAAGGAAAAGCTCCTGTCTCTCCTGCCACCTTCTTGGATATGAACTCAATCCATCTGGTCCTTGATCCCTACAAAGTTTGGGCTGAAAGATACAAAGTGTTTTTAGCTCTTCGCCAGGAACTCAAGGACAAACAGATTTTCTACCCTGTCACCATGGATCAGTTTCTTGCCTGTGCAAGTTTTGGTAAAACACTCATCATCTGCTCCTCCATGGATCCAGATGAGTATGACCTGTTTCTTACCAAGCAGCGCAGCATCTATCTATCCAAGATGGCTCCGATCATGGGACCATCCTTCTCCATTGAGAGTGGTGCCTTTAGGCAATTCTTCAAGCGTCAGGAAGAGCAGGCCTGGGAAGCTATTTCTCATTATGCCTCCCTTCTCTCTCCTGCTTATTATTTGCCTGTACCTCCTCAATCTTAATGAATGAATTGTGCTCCTTCTCCTCATTGTCTCTTATTCTTTGTCTCTTTCCTTTTGCTTAATGACAAAAAGGGGGAGAATGTTTACCTACTTGTGTCTGACACATTCCTGAATCATGACTCAAGTACTTTAATTCCTGTTTAATATTCAGTACTACTTAAATATTGATCATAGTTTTGTCATCACCAAAAAGGGGGAGATTGATGAACAGTCCATCCCCATGTACTTTTAAATTAATTACTTGCCTATTTTGGTGATAAACAAAACACTGTCAAAAGTTTCTCTAACCTTGTTTATCTAGCCATAAGCACAGGAATTACCTAAAGAAAGTCAAGCATTTGTGGTAAGTCTTACATACATCTTTTTTCAGAAGAGCCATAATAATTCCTTCATTAACTATAACGATTTCCTCACTAGAACAACGATTTACTTGAAAGATTGAATAACCTTGCTGTGTCAAACAAGTCGATATTATAACGACTCTGTAAGTTATCGTAACGACTTCTTCAGAATTATAACGACTTGCTCATTATAACGACTCTGTAAGTTATCATAACGACTTCTTCAGAGTTATAACGACTTGCTCATTATAACGACTCTGTAAGTTATCGTAACGATTTCCTTAGAGAATTATAACGACTTGCTCGTCATAACGATTCTGTAAGTCATCGTAACGATTTCTTTAGAGAGTTATAAGTGATCATTACTTAATTTTTAGCGTTAAATTTCGTACATATAGTTGATTTTAAACAACCATTGTCTATAAATGATGTTCATTTTATTTTAATTGTCATTTCATCCATAAATAAAATTTTGAACATTTCAGTTAAGATTTTGGGTAGATCACATAGTTAGATCTTCATTTAATAAAGTCAAATACTTTTTAAATAGTTTGACTAATAAAAATATTTTCTCATTTACATTGTATATAAATAATCATTTTCTTAAGTCCTCTTTTGTAAATATTAGTTCATAGATAAATCAAAATTTAAAATTTTAGTTAAATAAATAAAAAACATTTACTTAAATACCATACCCCTTCATCACCATTGATCCATTACACCAATCTCTCATCCAACCTTGCCACATACCCCAACCCATTAAATAAATAAAAAAACTTTTAACACTCCTCTTTTAATCACATAATGACACAACTCCCATACCCATTTAATCATTTTTTAACCATTCTTCTCATTTTTATCCACAGAAGGGGAGAAGCTTCTTGAAGCAGCAGAGCTGCTGGCTGCGGGGTGGAGGCGTCTGGTGCTTGGCGGTGCTGTGCATGTTTGGCGGATGGGGTTTGCAGGCGATGGCGGCTGGCTAGGAAGGCGCCCTGGTGTGTGGTGCGCCTGGTGCTGAGCGGAGCGGCCAGGGCTTGTGGGTTGGCGATGTAGGAGGCGGCTGGTTGGTGTGAAGCTTGGGCATGGCGGTGCGCAGATCTGAAGGGCTGGCGCTGGTGTGGGCCGGGCCTGATGGAGGTGTGAAATGGCGCCAGAAGGAGGTGAAGCCCCGATGTGGGCTGGTGCAGATGGCGGACCAGGGCGCGGCTGGGCTGGAACTCCCATGCGCGGCCAGACCAGGTCAAGATGGTGGCTGTGTGCTAGCTAGATGGCGGGAAGGAGATGGGGGCTTGGTGCAGATGGCGGTTGGGCGGTGTGAAGCGGCCGGCTGGTGCTGGGCCCCTGTGCGATTTGGAGGTGATGCGGCCAGGTGCTGCAGCAGATGCAGATGGCGCGATGGAGACCGTGCAGAGGTTGGGCGCGATGGAGACCGTGCAGAGGTTGTGCGCGGTGTGTGATCTGGTGCTGGCGAGGCTGGCGCTGGAAGGGGGCGAGCAGAACCAGGCTGGAGGCACCCAGGCTGCTGCTGGCGCTGGCGATGTGGAGGCCAGATGGCTGAGGTGGCAGGGTGGCTGAGGTGGCGTGGTGTGCTGAGGTGGCCAGGCCATGGCAATCTTGGGCTGGGTTCGTGCGCAGAGCAGGGCTCCTGTGTGCGAAGCATGGAAGGTGCTGATCCGGGACTGCTGTGCTGGCGATCCGGGTGCGCTGTGCGATGGCGATCCTGGTGGAAGGCCGGAAGAAGCTCTCCAAGAGGCACGGGGCATCTATAAAAGGACCCTAGGTCCTCATCTCCGGCTCTGGTTCGGATTTCAGATTTTTTTTTATAGTTTTCATTTCCCTGTATTTTCTGGTTTAGCAGAGCGTTTAGATGTTTGGGGGTTCGTCTGTGTGGTTGGCAAGTAGGAATTCTGAAGAAATTTTTAGTTCTTTCATGTATTTCTCTTCTTTGAGCAGAGCAGTGAGGGATGGGAACACCAGGGGGTTCGAGGCTTAGGAATTTTAGTTTCAGCTTTTCCTGTATTTTTCTTTCCATTAGAGCAGAGGCTTATGGAGTTCAGCATTTGGATATTTCGTTCTTCCATTTTTTGTGATTTTCCTTTCATCTGTAAGCAAAATTGCAATTTCTTCTTCTATCTCTTATGTGGATGGTTGAGTTGAGGTAGATGGTTTGATATTTTGGTTTGTTTTTGTTATTGTGAATTGCTTGCAATTTATCTTCTTCTTCTCTTCGTTGTTGCTGTGTTGTTCTTGCTGCTGGGAGGAGATCAGGTGTTCTGTACTTTTTGCTTTTGATTTCTTCTTTGCTATTGGTAGTTGCTGGGAGGAGATTTCAGCATCAAAGGTTCTTTCTTCTTTCTTCCCAGATTCATATGTTTGAGCAGTGGA
The DNA here is from genome assembly GCA_014218235.1 of Colocasia esculenta. Taxonomy (NCBI): domain Eukaryota; kingdom Viridiplantae; phylum Streptophyta; class Magnoliopsida; order Alismatales; family Araceae; genus Colocasia; species Colocasia esculenta. The sequence goes on along the minus strand of CM024764.1, from coordinate 20,556,199 downwards.
GGGGGCTTCCGGAGTTCAGAATTCCAAGGGAGTTGACCAGTTAAGTATTTTGAGAATTTCTAGTTCAGCATTGGAGATGGTTCGACAGCAGGGAGGTGGATGTAGTTGTCATTTTATTCTGTGTTTTCTTCCTCTCCACTGTGAGGATGACAATTACTGGTTATTTCTTTTGTTCTTCTGAATTCAACTGCTTCATTTGTTTCTTCCCGTCTGTGAGGGATTCCAGAGGGTTGGGAGTTCAGGTTTGTTGCTTTGTCCATTTCTTCTGCAATTTATTTGGTTGATGTGGCTGCGGGAGAGAGATTAGATCCGGAGTTCTGTAATTTTTGCTTTTGATTTCTTCTTCTCTGCTACTAGCTGTTGGTTGGGGAGGTCGGATGTTCTTCAGTATCTTCTATAAAGATTGCTGAAGAGTTCGACATTTGAACATGCGAATTTTGTTTCCATTCTTCTGCTTGTTGATCAGATCTGTGTAATTCAGTCTTTTTTAAATTGTTCAGCATTTAGGAAGCTTATGAATTGTTGCCTATTTCTTATGTGTTAATTTCTTTTCTTCTGTGATGAGGATCTCAACATGTGGGAGAAGGGAATTTTTGCTTTTCTGCTGAGATTGTTCTGGAGAGGGTTGTGAGTGGATGCTTGTCTGGCTTGGTCTATTAGTAAGAGTTCTCAGTTTAATTTTACTATTTTGAGAATTTAAATCTTGTTATTGATCAATTGAATGTGATATTGTGGGATTCTAAATCATACTGTAGCTTTTAGTGAACTAGGTGGATTTACGTCGAATTTTACTGTTGGATCTTACATGTTTCAAGTCGAAGTAGTTTAAATCGAGTTCTATTCGGCCTCTCCGTGGATATGACCTGTGCTCACCATTGTGCTAGTTCTTCTTTATCATTTTATGTTTGTGAGACAGTTTAGAGGAAGTGCGCGTGTTGACTTGTGCGAGGAACTCTGGACAACGAAAATGCACAGTCAACTATGCGCGCGCACCATCTTGGCGCCGTTGCCGGGGAGGCATTAGAGTTTGATTTAGATCTATTTTGATTTGATTTCATTTCTATTGGTTTTACATTGACTTGTTTGTGGGCTTTCATTTCAGATTTGCATAAGAAGTGGACCATGGAGATTGGGCTTGACATTTGAGGCCCATTGGAGGAGAGAAGCTTGCTGAATTTTTTTTAATTGTTTTTAATTCTGAATTTTAGATAGAAAGAGTGTGAGTGAACTTTGTAGTGAGGCTTTCATGTACTCTCTGTGCATGTACAGAGATTTCCTTCTCGTTGGCATGTAATAATTGGCCTCTTTGTGGTTTGATTGGTTTGGCATTAGTCTATAGTACCACTTTATATTTTCTTACTTTCATTTTATTCAGTTTAAAAATCAAATAAAAATTAAAAAATTTTAAAATCTAAAATTTTTTCCAAATCGCTCTTTCATGTTAGCCGTTTGTTTGTAAATAAAAATTTCATCTCTCAAGATTAGAATCCCATGTTTTAGAACATTCATCACTTTAATTGTCATTTGAATTTAATTTTGATCTTTGCATTGAAGAGTGCGGGGGAAAGGTAAGATTTCTCTCTCTCATTTCATGCATTAGTCTTAGCATTAGAAAACCCTTGTTTAAAATTTGATCTGTGCACTTCACATTTTTAAATAGGACTGCTTAAGGGCTTTACCCATTAGAATAAAAAGATAAGGTGAGGGATTTCATCACCCTTTCCTTTGCCCAAAAATCACAAAAAAATTCACATTCTTGCATTGTCCTAAACTTTCAATAAAAATCAGTAGACTTGGCCCTAGGGTTCATCATTAGATTTATCCTTTCTTGAATTCAAAACTTCTCTTTAAGTCTGGTGTCTAAGATTAGAGGTTAAAAAGCTTACGCTTAAGCGAGTTAGAGGTTATTTAATTGGGTCCTTGCGAAAGCAAGGGGGGCCTCCCTCTACTCCACCTCTTACCTGGCCAGTACAAGAAGAGTAGGATTGGACTTAAGCAAACATAAATCTGATTTTGAGAAAATAACATAAGTCCAAGGAACACTTAGTGGTAGGTTAATTTGATTTGAAAGTGTTTGTTTGTTTGTGTTTGTTTAAAAATTCATCAAAAATCAATAAAAATTTTAAAAAATTTTAAAATCATAAATAGAGGCTTTTCAATCTGTGCATGTTTGGTAGACATTCTCTGGACTTAGATTTGGCTCAACCTATCGATTGAGAGATTCTTTCAACCCATGGCCTATCAAGAACAAGTCCAAACTTTCCAAGGTTTCTACCAACCCCCTCATGAGCCATATTCTAACACATACAATCCTGGTTGGAGAAATCACTCAAATTTTTCTTGGAGAAATCAATATGAAAAATGTCTCAAACTTCTTTCAACCAATCCATGTACGGTCAATCCTATCCAAATCAGAATCCGGGATTCGACCAATCTTCTTATTCCAGACATCAACAATTCCAAGGAAGTCAAAACTTCGATGAATTTTCTCATATCAATTTTCGGCAACATTCATACAATCAACCACCATCTTCTCAACCTAACTGGGATGATAAAATGAACCAACTCCAAAGCATGATGGCGACTCTATGTCAAACTGTGCAAGAACAACAAACTCAAAATCAAAATTTTCAACAAAATTTGCAAGGTTAGAGTCCCAAATTGCTGATGTATGTCAAAGGAGGGAATCCGGGCAATTGCCGAGTCAAACTATAGCAAACCCAAGGAACAATCCTCCCGGATTCTACCAGAACCAGCAATACCATCAGGGTCAGGGGTACAGATCACCACTTGTTAGACCAAATGTACCTCCACCACAAAACCAACAACAAGCTTTTGTCCAGAATATTCCAGCACCACAATTTCAAAATCAACCTATACAAGAGGACCATCCTCCTACCCAAGCTGGGGGCTCCCAAGTAGAAAATGTGAAAGCTGTGTTAACCTTAAGAAGTGGGAAAATCAGAACAAATCCTCACCCTCACATGTCAACATTGAATGAAATTGAGATTGCGGAAGAGAGTGAAGAAAATATTGAAAAAGAAAAATCCAAGGGAAAAGAGAAAATGATTGAAGAACCTCTAGACAAAATCAAAGCCAATGAGGATCCAAGCTGCTACATTCCAAGAGTTCCTTTTCCTGAAGCATTAAAGCCAAAATCCAAAAACAAACAAACTGGTAATGAAGAACTCTTGGAATTGTTTAAGCAAGTTCATGTCAACATTCCTCTCCTTGATGCCATTAAGCATGTGCCTGCTTATGCCAAATTCTTAAAAGAAATGTGCACTCCAAAACGTGAAATGAGAAATAAAACTGAAACAATCATTCTTCCAGAAACTGTGAGTGCCATTATCTTGAACAAACTCCCTAAAAAACTCAAGGATCCAGGCACTCCACTAATTCCTTGCACCATCGGTGGAGTCACTTTTGAGAGCAGTCTTGTGGATCTGGGAGCCAGTGTCAATCTCCTACCTTATGCCATTTTTGAGAAATTCAAGTTAGGAGAATTGAAACCCACTTCTGTTGTCCTTCAACTAGCCGATCGTTCTGTCACCACTCCTAAAGGCTTAGTTGAGGACGTTATCATAAAAATCAATGAGTGTTACTTCCCTACCGATTTCATCATTCTGGACATGAACACCCCTCAAGATTTAACTCAGTCCACAGTCATCTTGGGTAGACCCTTTTTGGCCACAGCTAGAGCCAACATTAATTGTGCTACCGGATGATGGATATATCATTTGGGGATGAGCGGGTTAGTATCAACATTTTTAAGGCATCTGGGCATCAGGATGAAGGAGAGCGTTGTCTAGTGGTAGACTCCTTGGAGGAAGCTTGTGAGAAAGAAGCAGTAGACCAACCATGTGCTCTAGAGTTTAAGGAAGAGAATAATCCAAAGCCAAAGCCAAAAATCTATAAAGCCAAAGACAAAGCATTCCATGACAAACACATTCATAGAAAATTTTTTCAAGTGCATGATAAGGTTTGGCTATTTAATTCTAGGCTTCGTGGAAATTTGAAGTCCCGATGGGATGGTCCTTACACTGTTGTCAAAGCTTGTGATAATGGTGCTGTCATTATTCTTGATCAAAAAATTGGATATTCATTCACTGTCAATGGGCAAAGGTTAAAGCATTTCTTTGAAAGCCCATCTTCTGTAAAAATTGATTCTACCAAGCTAGCTGAGCCAAATGGAGCCTAATTGCGTCTGGCTGAAGACGAAATAAACTTAGCGCTTCTTGGGAGGCAACCCAAGTGTACAAATTTTTCTTTATCAGGTAATTTTCTGTCTTACTTTCTGTTCCTGTGAATAAGTAGGGGGGAGAGGTAGAATAAGCATGCATTCATAGTCTCCACCCCATCCATGCTTCATTTCATTTTCTTAGCTTGTACATAGAAAAATAAAAATTTCACAATGTTTCATCTTTAAATAAATCTTTGAATAAAAATGCTTGTCATTTCACAGACTATGTGTCTGATCTTTAACCATTAAAATTTTGTAGTTGTCACACTCCTTTGCAAACATCCATGTTAGATAGCATCTAGTAAATGATTACATGTACTTCTTGTCTACCTTATGTAAGGATTTATGGCAAGAAGTTTCATACACACACTACACAGCCACTTAGACTAGCTGAACCCGAATGTAGCAAATTTGTCAAGGCTAGTAGGAGAGAGGTGATTGGTTTTCTCCCCTCCCCTTAAGTGAATTGTGAAGGAAGTGAAGGTATGTGATCAAGGAACTTGACTGTTCATTCTTCCTTAAAGAGGAAAAGAAAAGAAAGCAAAAGCAAAAAGCAAAAAAGCAAAAGCAAAAGAAAAATATATCCATGAAAATGCCCCGGATCTGAGTAAAGTTGGACTCACTACTCTTGAAAAGTGATGGGTTGTGCAGCATTGTGGATGAAAAAGAAATAAAGAAATTCTGAGTGCACAAAGTGCAAATAAAGGGACAAAAGTCCTCAAACTCAGAGAAATAATCCTCAAGGAAGATGAGCAGAATGGAACTGAGAGAAACAACCCGATCTGACTGAGCAAGGATCTTATTCCACAATTCTTTTCTTTTCCCTCGAATTAATCTAATCTCAATGACTAGCTGAGGCAGAGGAGCTTCAGAAGGGCTGATGTGAACTCTTAAGTGAGCTACCATCTGTGCACAAAATTCTCGCCATAAGCCCTTACAATTAGGAAAGACATATCTCTACATTAATCTTTTACATGATGGTTGTTTAGCATGAGACATTATATCTTCTAGTCTTACATTTGGAGTAATTTTCATTGCTAAGGGACTAGCAATGTTCAAGTAGGGGGGAGTGATCATTACTTAATTTTTAGCGTTAAATTTCGTACATATAGTTGATTTTAAACAACCATTGTCTATAAATGATGTTCATTTTATTTTAATTGTCATTTCATCCATAAATAAAATTTTGAGCATTTCAGTTAAGATTTTGGGTAGATCACATAGTTAGATCTTCATTTAATAAAGTCAAATACTTTTTAAATAGTTTGACTAATAAAAATATTTTCTCATTTACATTGTATATAAATAAATCATTTTCTTAAGTCCTCTTTTGTAAATATTAGTTCATAGATAAATCAAATTTTAAAATTTTAGTTAAATAAATAAAAAACATTTACTTAAATACCATACCCCTTCATCACCATTGATCCATTACACCAATCTCTCATCCAACCTTGCCACATACCCCAACCCATTAAATAAATAAAAAAACTTTTAACACTCCTCTTTTAATCACATAATGACACAACCCCCATACCCATTTAACCATTTTTTAACCATTCTTCTCATTTTTATCCACAGAAGGGGAGAAGCTTCTTGAAGCAGCAGAGCTGCTGGCTGCGGGGTGGAGGCGTCTGGTGCTTGGCGGTGCTGTGCATGTTTGGCGGATGGGGTTTGCAGGCGATGGCGGCTGGCTAGGAAGGCGCCCTGGTGTGTGGTGCGCCTGGTGCTGAGCGGAGCGGCCAGGGCTTGTGGGTTGGCGATGTAGGAGGCGGCTGGTTGGTGTGAAGCTTGGGCATGGCGGTGCGCAGATCTGAAGGGCTGGGCGCTGGTGTGGGCCGGGCCTGATGGAGGTGTGAAATGGCGCCAGGAGGAGCTGAAGCCCCGATGTGGGCTGGTGCAGATGGCGGACCAGGGCGCGGCTGGGCTGGAACTCCCATGCGCGGCCAGACCAGGTCAAGATGGTGGCTGTGTGCTGGCTAGATGGCGGGAAGGAGATGGGGGCTTGGTGCAGATGGCGGTTGGGCGGTGTGAAGCGGCCGGCTGGTGCTGGGCCCCTGTGCGATTTGGAGGTGATGCGGCCAGGTGCTGCAGCAGATGCAGATGGCGCGATGGAGACCGTGCAGAGGTTGGGCGCGATGGAGACCGTGCAGAGGTTGTGCGCGGTGTGTGATCTGGTGCTGGCGAGGCTGGCGCTGGAAGGGGGCGAGCAGAACCAGGCTGGAGGCGCCCAGGCTGCTGCTGGCGCTGGCGATGTGGAGGCCAGATGGCTGAGGTGGCAGGGTGGCTGAGGTGGCGTGGTGTGCTGAGGTGGCCAGGCCATGGCAATCTTGGGCTGGGTTCGTGCGCAGAGCAGGGCTCCTGTGTGCGAAGCATGGAAGGTGCTGATCCGGGACTGCTGTGCTGGCGATCCGGGTGCGCTGTGCGATGGCGATCCTGGTGGAAGGCCGGAAGAAGCTCTCCAAGAGGCACGGGGCATCTATAAAAGGACCCGAGGTCCTCATCTCCGGCTCTGGTTCGGATTTCAGATTTTTTTTTTTATAGTTTTCATTTCCCTGTATTTTCTGGTTTAGCAGAGCGTTTAGATGTTTGGGGGGTTCGTCTGTGTGGTTGGCAAGTAGGAATTCTGAAGAAATTTTAGTTCTTTCATGTATTTCTCTTCTTTGAGCAGAGCAGTGAGGGATGGGAACACCAGGGGGTTCGAGGCTTAGGAATTTTAGTTTCAGCTTTTCCTGTATTTTTCTTTCCATTAGAGCAGAGGCTTATGGAGTTCAGCATTTGGATATTTCGTTCTTCCATTTTTTGTGATTTTCCTTTCATCTGTAAGCAAAATTGCAATTTCTTCTTCTATCTCTTATGTGGATGGTTGAGTTGAGGTAGATGGTTTGATATTTTGGTTTGTTTTTGTTATTGTGAATTGCTTGCAATTTATCTTCTTCTTCTCTTCGTTGTTGCTGTGTTGTTCTTGCTGCTGGGAGGGAGATCAGGTGTTCTGTACTTTTTGCTTTTGATTTCTTCTTTGCTATTGGTAGTTGCTGGGAGGAGATTTCAGCATCAAAGGTTCTTTCTTCTTTCTTCCCAGATTCATATGTTTGAGCAGTGGAGGGGGCTTCCGGAGTTCAGAATTCCAAGGGAGTTGGCCAGTTAAGTATTTTGAGAATTTCTAGTTCAGCATTGGAGATGGTTCGACAGCAGGGGAGGTGGATGTAGTTGTCATTTTATTCTGTGTTTTCTTCCTCTCCACTGTGAGGATGACAATTACTGGTTATTTCTTTTGTTCTTCTGAATTCAACTGCTTCATTTGTTTCTTCCCGTCTGTGAGGGATTCCAGAGGGTTGGGAGTTCAGGTTTGTTGCTTTGTCCATTTCTTCTGCAATTTATTTGGTTGATGTGGCTGCGGGGAGAGAGATCAGATCCGGAGTTCTGTAATTTTTGCTTTTGATTTCTTCTTCTCTGCTACTAGCTGTTGGTTGGGAGGTCGGATGTTCTTCAGTATCTTCTATAAAGATTGCTGAAGAGTTCGACATTTGAACATGCGAATTTTGTTTCCATTCTTCTGCTTGTTGATCAGATCTGTGTAATTCAGTCTTTTTTAAATTGTTCAGCATTTAGGAAGCTTACGAATTGTTGCCTATTTCTTATGTGTTAATTTCTTTTCTTCTGTGATGAGGATCTCAACATGTGGGAGAAGGGAATTTTTGCTTTTCTGCTGAGATTGTTCTGGAGAGGGTTGTGAGTGGATGCTTGTCTGGCTTGGTCTATTAGTAAGAGTTCTCAGTTTAATTTTACTATTTTGAGAATTTAAATCTTGTTATTGATCAATTGAATGTGATATTGTGGGATTCTAAATCATACTGTAGCTTTTAGTGAACTAGGTGGATTTACGTCGAATTTTACTGTTGGATCTTACATGTTTCAAGTCGAAGTAGTTTAAATCGAGTTCTATTCGGCCTCTCCGTGGATATGACCTGTGCTCACCATTGTGCTAGTTCTTCTTTATCATTTTATGTTTGTGAGACAGTTTAGAGGAAGTGCGCGTGTTGACTTGTGCGAGGAACTCTGGACAACGAAAATGCACAGTCAACTATGCGCGCGTACCAATAACGACTTGCTCGTCATAACAATTCTGTAAGTCATCGTAACGATTTCTTCAGAGAGTCATAACGACTTGCTCGTCATAACGATTCTGTAAGTTTTCACAACGATTTCTTTAGAGAGTTATAACGACTTGCTCGTCATAACAATTCTGTAAGTCATCGTAACGATTTCTTCAGAGAGTCATAACGACTTGCTCGTCATAACGATTCTGTAAGTTTTCACAACGATTTCTTTAGAGAGTTACAACGACTTGCATCTCATAACGATCTGATAAGTGTTTCATATCGATTTGTTCAGAATCAGAACGACTTGCCATGTTTCATAACGATTTCTTATATCATCTGTTATAGAACGACTTGGTTGTGGTAACGATTTCACAAGTTATCATAACGACTTCTTATGAGTCTACAGCAACTTGATCATAACGATTCTATCAGATTTTCATAACGACTGCATAAGTCATGTTTCCATTAATTAAATGTTTTCCTTGATTTAAGCTACGTTGAATAGTCAAAGTCGCATCACGTCTGTTTGACTGCCATGCATTTAATTAAGACTGAACGTATCTCTGCACAGATACAGAACATATCTTCCATTCTCGTGTATCCTCTGCATGCATCTTCTAGAACGATAAACTGTCACTACCATATTTGTGTCTATCTGCTCTAACGTTGACTGACATCTGGAGATAGTATAGCTGTCTACCATTAAAGCTCAACCTTGCAGAACCTTAAGGATACACTATCCTACAACATCTGACACAGAAAGAACTTCAAGACAGCTAAGAAGATCTCATCACTTTGCGTGCTCCAAAGAACAAAAGACTGTCGACAGGAAGTTTCTATAGATCCTTCAGTCTAACGTACACCAAAGCTGTGAGACAACGGTCATCTCTTCATCCTCATTCAATTGGAGATATAAATACAAGACGAAGGAAGCTTTATAAAGGAAATTAAAGAGAGTCTAGAATTCTGCTTCTTTCAAGTCTTCAGAAGATCTCTAGAGCCAGAATCCTCTCCTTTCGATCTTGGCTCCTAGCTTCTTGTGCTGTGAGAAGAAAAATCAAGGAAGAGCTAGTTTAGTTCTGAGAGAGTGCACTTTGTGTAGATCTTCGACTCTCAGTGCTTGTAGCTTCAGATTGAGTTTTGTAAAAGCTTGATCTAGGGGCTAGTCCTTTTTCCTTCAAGAATTTCCTGTGTTATTCCCTTCGTGTGTGAAGGAAGACCTGGTGGTTTCCAGGGTGGTGTTTTTCCCTTCAGGAGTAAAGGAAGACCTGTGGTACCAGGGTGTTGTGTTCCCTTCAGGGGTGAAGGAAGACCAGCTGAGCTGGGTGGTTGTTTTTGTCCATAGGGGGACTGTACCCTAGTTAGTGAAATCCTGAGGGTTGCTCAGGGACTGGACGTAGGACTCCTAAGGAGAGGAGATCCGAACCAGGATAAATCTGTGTGTTGTGTGATTGTCTTCTTTGTGTGATTGTTGTTTTTACTAACCATTACTAATCCCTTTCAAGAACTCTTTATGTTTGTTTGAGTTTCAGGTTTTATTAGATAAGATTAATTTAAAGACCCATTCACCCCCCCTCTGGGTTAGCCAACCGGGCAACAAAGTTTAACTTAAGAAACTGCTTTTTGAAATTATTCTAACAAACACTATAACACTGAGATAACATTACAGTAGATTCCATTCTATAAACGGCATGAATCAAACACCTCACAATTCGACAGGTCAAACATAATGAAAGAACATGCAGAATTGAAATTAACATAAAATTGGTATCACTGTACTCTCTCAATTGAGGGATCAAACAGGTAGACAGAAAGCTTAACCAGAAACTAACAAACCAAGTTACCCCTACAGCTCAGGGAATGAACGGTCAACAAGAGTAGCTCTCCACAAACATCAACCAACGATACTCACAGCTCGAGGGATTGAACAGAAAATTCAAAAAATAAAATTATTATTACTAAACCAGAATCACAATTCTATTACAACTCAAAGATCAGAATGAGATAGTGAATAATCGAAGGGACTCAACCAGAGAATTAAAATGAGATCAACATGAACTATGAGAATGTCAGATCACTATACCCTCACAGCTCGAGGGATGAATAGAAAATTTAGAACAAGAATTTAATGTTGCTAAAGCAAATTCCGAATGCTACCACTACAGAACAGGAATGGGAACACAAGAATAACAATAAGAAACTCCGAAATCATAAACTCAAATCTAATCTCTGCTGCAACAAGAACCTGAACTCATGAACTCAACTCTTCATCTGGATTGGGTAGACCTCATGAAGTCATCTGGACGCCGTCACCCTCCCAGGTGCAGAAGAAAGAGGAAGAAGCCATCGATTTTTGGGAGCCTTCTGGACGCCGTCAACCTCCCAGACACAAGACAACTCTAGAACAAGCCAAGAAATGAAGTGTTCTTGGTTGTTCTGTGTCGTCTCTGCTACGCACGCCTCCAATCTCTTAGTAATCAAATATAGAAGAAGAAGAAGAAACAACACTCGAACCCTTTAGATGCTAAAATCCTCGATCTCCCTGGATTGCCCTCCTCTAAACACAAAAGAAAATGGAAAAATAAAATGTCCCTGGATCGCTTTTACTAAATACAGAAGAAAGAAAGAAGAAATTTCACTAGGTCGATCTCCCCTAAATACAGAAGAAATGAAGAACAAATGCAGTCAAACTAATTTCTCAATCCTCTGCAGCCGAATCCCTTACAGCAAGAAAAGAAGAAGAAAAAAACAAAACAATTGCAATCGCCCTCCGGATGCCTTCACAGAACACAGAAGAAATGGCAAAATCCACACAGAAGAAATAGAAAAATCAAATTCTACTGGATCACACTCTTCAACACAGAAGAAATGAAATCAGAGGAAATGAAATAAATGCCACTAGATCGATCTCACTATTCCCCTCTTAGAAAAGAAGAAGAAAATCTCAAATGCTAAACCCCCCTCCCAGTAGCAAAGAAAAAGAAACACAGAAGAAAAATGGAAAAGATCCCCCCAGAAGAGAGGAAGAAGCACTCAGAACTCTCCAGCCCAGCAGCTCTCTGGAATCTCTCACAGAAAAAATAAAATGTCTACCTCTCACCCAACTCTCCAAAACCCCTTCCCTGAGGACCTTGGGGTCCTTTTATAAGCACAATCGAACCTTCCAGGCGCAGGCTCCTCTTCCCGCCTCCGCGGGATGCTTCACACGCCCAGATCCGCACGAGCTTCTGCATCGCCTCACGCACAACACCATCCCACAGCCAGATCTGCCTCGCATGAACTGAGCATGCCCGAGCTCCAGTGCACCGCCTCTGCAGCCATCCCGCATGCTTCGCACGCCCAGCTCCTTACGAGCTCCACACGAGCTCCAGGACTCCTCTTCCCGCCTCCAGCTGCACACACTCCAGCCGCATGCCCCAGCTCCAGCCGCTGCACACCTGGGCGCTGGCCGCCCCAGCCTCTGCACAAACTGCCAGCCCAAGCTCCGCACGAGCTCCAGCTGTGCACTGCCAGCTGCCTGGTTCCATCGCCTCCAGCCGCACCAGCTTTTCCTGGCTTCTGCTGCTTGCCGCCTTTGACCTGGTGGGAAGAAAGAATAGGTAAAGAAGTGGTGTGCGTGGCCCATATAGGTTAGATGAGAGGGGTAAATGGCATGAGGGTTATTAAAATTTATTTAAAATCTACTTTATTTACAAACTAATATTTGCAAGAATTAGAAGATGTTTATGAGAATATTTACCAAAGATTATTTATGTACAATGTAGATGTAAAAAAAGAAAATACTTTTATTAGTCAAACTATCAAAAAGGCATTGACCTTATTAAATGAGAATCTAACTTTATGTTCTACCAAAAAATTTAACCACTATGCTCAAAAACTTATACATGGATGAAATGAAAATTAAAATCAAAATGCACATTATTTATAGACAAAAGATGTCTAAAATCAACTCTATATATGAAATTTAACACTAAAAATTCTGCAGTTATCACTCCCCCCTACTTGAACATTGCTAGTCCCTTAGCAATAAAAATTACTCCTAATGTAAGACTAGAAGATGTAATGTCTCATGCTAAACAGCCATCATGTAAAAGATTAATGTAGAGATATGTCTTTCCTAATTGTAAGGGTTTATAGTAAGAAATTAGTGCACAGATGATAACTCACTTAAGAGTTCACATCAGCCCTCCTGGAGCTCCTCTACCTCAGCTAGTATTTGAGATTAGATTAATTCGAGGGATAAGAAATGAATTGTGGAATAAGATCATTGCTCGGTCAGATTGGGTTGTTTCTCTCAGTTCCATTCTGCCCAACTTCCTTGAGGATTATTTCTCTGAGCTGAGGACTTTGCCTCTTTATTTGCACTTTGTGCACTCAGAATTTTTCTTTCTTTTTCATCCATAATGTTGCACAACCCATCACTTTTCAAGAGTATCCAGTCCAACTTTACTCAGATCCGGGGCATTTTTCATGAATTTTTTTCTTTTCTTTTGCTTTTTCTTTTCTTTTCTTTTCCTCTTAAAGGAAGGATGGGCAGTCAGGTTCCTTGACCACATGCCTTCACTTCCTTCGCAATTCACTTAAGGGGAAGGGAGAAAACCAATAACCTCTCTCCTACTAGCCTTAACAAATTTGCTACATTTAGGTTCAGCTAGTCTCAGTGGCTGTGTAGTGTGTGTATAAAAACTTCTTACTATTTATCCTTACATAAGGTAGACAAGAAGTACATGTAATCTTTTACTAGAGGCTACCTAACATGGATGTTTGCAAAGGGATGTGACAACTACAAAATTTTAATGGTTAAAGATCAGACATATAGTCTGTGTTTGCAATGCCAATTTTTTTTTTAATTCAAAGATGAAACATTATGAAATTTTCTTTTTATTTACACATGTATAAGCTCAATGTAAAGAAAGAAAACGAAGCATTGGTTAGGGTGAGGACTATGAATGCATGCTTTATTCTACCCTTCCCAACTTATTTACAGGAAAAGAAAGTAAGACAAAGAATTACCTGATAAAGGAAATCTGTACACATGGGTTGCCTCCCAAGAACGATAAGTTTATCATCTTCAGCCAGACATAATTAGGCTCCATTTGGCTCAGCTAACTTGGTAGACTCAATTTTCAAGGAAGATGGGCTTTCAAAGAAGTGCTTTAATCTCTGCCCATTAACAGTGAATGATTGTCCAATTTTAGGGTCAAGAATAATGATAGCACCATTGTCACAAGCTTTGACAACAGTGTAAGGACCATTCCATCGGGACTTCAATTTTCTCGGAAACAAACGAAGCCTAGAATTAAATAACCAGACCTTATCATGCACTTGAAAAGTTTTTCTATGAATGAGTTTATCATGGAATGCTTTGGCTTTGGCTTTATAGATCTTGGAACTTTCATAGGCCTCATTTCTGAGCTCTTCTAGCTCATTCAGCTGTAGGGTCCTTTGTTGACCAGCTTGGGCTAAATCAAGATTTACCTATTTAATAGCCTAATAAGCTCTATGCTCAAGTTCTACCGGCAGATGGCAAGATTTTCCAAAAACAAGCCGGTAAGGGGACATTCCAATAGGAATTTTAAAAGTGGTTCGATAGGCCCACAATGCATCATCTAACCTTTCTGACCAGTCTTTCCTATCAGGCCTAATCGACTTCTGAAGAATGTTCTTAATCTCCCTGTTTGATACTTCCACCTGGCCACTGGTTTGCGGATGGTAAGGTGTTGCCAGCTTATGGGTAATCTCATACTTCCTTAGGAGGGTCCTAAACTGAGTATTAACGAAATGTGGTCCTCCATCACTAATGATTTCCTTAAGCCACCCAAATCTAGAAAAGATGTTTTTATGAACAAATTTGATGACCACCTTATGATCATTGGTCTTTGTGGCAATGTCCTCTATCCATTTGGACACATAATCAACAACAACTAAAATGTACGTGTATCCAAAGGGCGGTGAAAAAGGTCCCATAAAGTCTATTCCCAAACATCAAAAATTTCTACAACCAAAATGGGATTAAGAGGCATCATATCCTTCTTAGAAATGTTTCACATGGTTTGACATCTAGGACAAGCCTTACAAAATTGGTGGGCATCCTTAAACAACGTAGGCCAATAGAAACCAGAGTCTAAGACCTTAGCAGCGGTCTTCTTTCCTGAAAAATGCCCTCCATAAGTAAGAGAATGGCAAAACTTGAGGACACTTTGATGCTCACTCTCAGGGACACATCTTCTTATCACTTGGTCTGGTCCTATGAAGAATAGCTCCGAGTCCTCCCAAATAAAATACTTGTCCCTAGCAAAGAATCTCTCTCTTTCATTTTTGGTCCAATCTCTAGGTACTCGTCCAATGACTTTATAATTCACAATGTGTGCATACCATGGAGATGAAATATTGGAGACAGCTAAAATATGCTCATCCGAGAAAGCATCTCTAATAGGCATAGAGTCCGGGGCAACTATTCTGGACAAATGGTCAGTTACCACATTCTTGGACCCTTTCTTATCATGAATTTCCAAATCAAACTCTTGTAACAAGAGAATCCATCTGATCAACCTAGGCTTGGCATCCTTTTTGGCAAGTAAATGCCTTAAGGCAGCATGGTCAGTGAAAACAATAATTTTGGCTCCTAAAAGGTAAGATCTGAACTTCTCTAAGGCAAAAACAATAGTTAGGAGCTCTTTCTCAGTGGTTGTGTATCGAATCTGGGTGTCATTCAATGTCTTGCTTGCATAATAAATCACCACAGATCCTTTACCAGTTTTCTGACCCAAAATGGCACCTATTGCAAAGTCTGAAGCATCACACATTATCTCAAATGGTAATGACCAGTCTGGAGATTGTAGAATTGAAGCTTTGGTCAAAATGTCTTTTAAGTCCTCAAATGCTTTATTACAAGCTTTGTCAAAAATGAAAGGAGTGTCTTTTAACAAAGAAGTCAATGGTCTTGCAATTTTGGAAAAGTCTTTGATGAACCTCCTATAGAATCTAGCATGATCAAGGAAGAATCGAATTTGTTTGACAGAGTTGGGAGGAGGCAATTCAGAAATGAGATTTATCTTGGCTTTATCTACCTTTATCCCTCTCTCTGAGACAATATGTCCTTAAGACAATCCCCTCCTCAACCATGAAGTGTCTCTTTTCCCAACTTAAGATAAGATCGGCATTAATGCATCTTTTGAGCATTTCAGTCAAATGGTCGAGGCACGAATCAAAGTCACTTCCAAACACAGAAAAATCATCCATGAAGACTTCTAAGTAATCCCCAACCATGTCTGAGAAGATAGACAACATGCAATGTTGAAAAGTTGCAGGGGCATTGCACAGCCCGAAGGGCATACGTCTAAAGGCAAAAGTTCCAAATGGACATGTGAAAGTGGTCTTTTCTTGGTCCTCAGGGTGAATAGCCACTTGGTTATACCCTGAATATCCATCAAGAAAGCAAAAGAATTTTTGGCCTGCAAGTTTCTCTAAGATTTGGTCAATGAAAGGCAAGGGGAAATGGTCTTTCTTGGTCATCGCATTCAATTCGCGATAGTCAATGCACACTCTCCATCCCGTAGCCAGCCTAGTGGGAATGAGCTCACCCTTTTCAGTTTGAATTACCGTTAGTCCTGACTTTTTAGGCACAACTTGAATTGGACTAACCCACTGGCTATCAGAGATGGGATAAATGAATCCAGCATCAAGCCATTTGACAATCTCTTTCTTAACAACTTCTTTCATGTTGGGATTAAGCCTTCTTTGCATTTCTATTAAACTTTTAGCGTTTTCTTCCAAGTATATGCGATGTGTGCACACTGAAGGACTTATCCCTCTCAAATCATCAATTGTCCAACCTATAACTTTCCTATGACTTTTCAAGACTTCCATCAATTTCTTCTCCTGCCCTTCTTCAAGATCACTAGCAATTATAACGGGCCAAGTCTCATTCTCTCCTAAAAAGATGTATTTTAAACTAGCAGGGATTGGTTTTAGCTCAACCTTAGGAGGACACTCTAACGGAAATGATGGATCATTATTCTTAAATAAGGAATTAAATTGTCCTTCCTCTCCCTCAAACCCTAGAGCACAGGGTTGGTCTACTGCTTCTTCCACACAAGATTCTTCCATGGAGTCTACCACTAGACAACTCTCTCCTTGATCATGATGCCTAGATGCCTTAAAAATATTGATACTAACATGCTTATCCCCAAATGATATATCCATCATCCCGGTAGCACAATCAATGTGAGCTCTAGCTATGGCAAAAAAAGGTCTACCAAGGATGATGGTGGACTGAGTTAAATCTTGAGGAGTGTTCATGTCCAGAGTGGTGAAATCGGCAGGGAAGTAACAATCATTGATTTTCACAATAACATCCTCAACTAAGCCCTTAGGAGTGGTGACAAAACGATCGACTAGTTGAAGGACAACAGAAGTGGGTTTTAATTCTCCTAACTTGAATTTCTCAAAAATAGCATAAGGTAGGGGATTAACACTGGCTCCCAAATCCAAAAGGCCGTTTTCAAAAATGACTCCACAGATGGTGCAAGGAATTAGTGGAGTGCCTGGATCTCTGAGCTTTTTAGGGAGTTGGTTCAAGACAATGGCACTCACAGTTTCTGGAAGAATGATTGTTTCTGTTATATTTCACATTTTGGAGTGCACATTTCTTTTAAGAATTTGGCATAAGCAGGCACATGCTTAATGGCATCAAGGAGAGGAATGTTGATATGAACTTGCTTAAAGAGTTCCAAGAGTTCTTCATTACCAGTTGGTTTATTTTTGGATTTTGGCTTTAAAACTTCAGGAAAAGGGACTCTTGGAATGTAACAGCTTGGGTCTTCATTCATTTTGATTTTGTCTAGAGGTTCTTCAGTTATTTTCTCTTTTCCCTTGGATTGTTCTTTTTCAACATTTTCTTCAATCTCTTCTTCAATTTTAGTTTCAATTTTATTTTCTATATCCTCATGCAATGTTGACATGTGTGGGCGAGGATTTATTCTGATTTTTCCACTTCTTAAAGTAGACACAGTTTTAACATTTTCTACTTGGGGGCCCCTAGCTTGGGCGGGAGGATGGTCCTGTTGTATAGGTTGATTCTGGTTTTGTGGTGCTGGAATGTTCTGGACAAAAGCTTGTTGTGGGTTTGGTGGTGGAGGTGCATTTTGGCGAGCAGGTGGTATGTACCCCTAGGCTTGATGGTTTTGCTAGTTCTGATAAAATCCGGGAGGGTTGTTCCTTGGGTTTTCTATAGCTTGACTTGTCAGTTGACCTAATTCCCTCCTATGACATACATCAGCAATTTGGAACTCTATTCTTGCCAAATTTTGTTGAAAATTTTGGTTTTGATTTTGGTATTGACTTTGTTGTTCTTGCACAGTTTGGCATAGAGTCACCATCATGTTTTGGAGTTGATTTATCTTATCTTCCCAATTGGGCTGAGGAGGTGGTGGTTGATTATATGAAGGTTGCTGGAAATTGGTATGAGCAAATTGATTGGAGTTTTGATTTCCTTGAACTTGTGGAGGTTTGGAATAAGAAGATTGGCCAAATCCCGAATTCTGATTGGGATAGGATTGACCATACATGGATTGCTTAAAGGAAGGTTGAGACACTTGTTCAGATTGATTTTTCCAAGAAAAGTTTGGGTGATTTCTCTAACCAGGGTTGTATGTGTTAGAATATGGATCATGGGAGGGTTTGTAGAAACCTTGGGCAGCTTGGACTTGTTCTTGAATAATTGGGGTAATTGGGCAGTAGTGGGATAAGCATTCGTGGAGTGAGTGAAGCTAGCACACATAGCGCAAGTTTTAGGTGGTTGAGAAAATTTGGGTGTGGCTTGCCCAGTCAAAGATAGTAATTGATCAAATTTTTGTTCCAACTCCTGCTCCAATCTCTGATAAAGTCTAGCTAACAGGTCTTCTACCCTAGAATCTGATTCTCCTCTCTCTCTTAATTCATACAACCCTGCCTTCCTTACAGGTCCTAGTGCTCTCTCGTAAGAGTGGAGTGAGGCATGATTGATAGAATTCTCACTCAATGTTTCAAATAGATTATATGCCTCATCCTCGCTCTTAGTTATGAATGCTCCTCCACACGAGGCATCAACCATCTGCCTATTTGATTATGTCAGACCTTCATAAAAAGCTTGGACTATTTGCCATCTCGATAGACCATGGTGGGGGCATTTTCTAAGCAACTCTTTTAATCTCTCCCATGATTCATGTATTAACTCTCCTGGGTGTTGGGAGAATCCAGTTATTGCCCTTCTCATGGTGTTAGTACGGCCAATGGGGTAAAACTTCTTCAAAAACTCTTGCTGCATTTCTGGCCATGTTCTAATGGTTCTCCCTATGGTTCCTAACCAATGTTTGGCCTTATCTTTTAAAGAGAATGGGAATAGGGTCAGTCTCAAGGCATTTTCAGTGAAATTTTGGATTCTTACAGTGGAACAAATCTCTAGGAACTCATCTATATGCTTATAGGGGTCTTCATTGGGATTGCCATAAAAGGATGGCAACATTTGAATGGTTCCTGGCTTGATTTCAAAGTGATTTGCAGGAATTTCTGGCCTGATGCAAGTAGTAGGTTGATAATCAGAAGGAATAAAGTACTCCTTCATCTGTCTGGGTGCGACATCCTCTACATTTCTAGCAACTTGGTTTTGGTCTTGGTTGGCCATCCTGTGAAAGAATCTATCGATCTCGTCTATAGGTTGAGCCAAATCTATGTTCAGGGAGCGTCTACCAAGCATGCACAGTTGAAAAGTCCTCTTTTTATGATTTTTGAATTTTAGATTTTTATGATTTTTCTTATTGAATTTTTATGATCAAACACACAAACAAACAATTTCAAAACAAATTAACCTAAACACTAAATGTTCCTCAGACCTATGTTATTTTTCTCAAAATCGGATTTATGCTTGCTTAAGTCCAATCCTAACTCTTCTTGTACCGGCCAGGTAAGAGGTGGAGTAGAGGGAGGCCCCCCTTGCTTTCGCAAGGACCCAATTAAATAACCTCTACCTCACTTAAGCGTAAGCTTTTAACCTCTAATCCTAGACACCAGACTTAAAGAGAAGTTTTGAAATTAAGAAAGGATAAATCTAATTATGAACCCTAGGGCCAAGTCTGCTAGTTTTTATTAAAAGGTTTAGGCAAATGCAAGAATGTGAAAAAATTTTGTGATTTTTGGGCAAAGGAAAGGGTGATGAAATCCCTCACCTTATCTTTATTTTTTTCTAAAGGGTGATGCCCTTAAGCAGTCCCTTTTACAAATATGGAATGCAACAAATCAAGTTCAAACAAGAGTTTTCTAATGCTAAGTCTAATGCATGAAACAAGAGATAGAAATCATACCTTTCCCTCGCACTCTTCAAACCAGAAAAAGAAATGGAATTCAAATGACAATTAAATGATGAATGTCCTAAAACAGTGATTCTAATCTTAAGAAGATGAAATTTTTAATTGCAAAACAAACGGCTTCCATGAAAGAGCGATTTGGAAAAAAATTTAGATTTAGATTTTTTATTTTTATTTGATTTTTGAACTAAATGAAATGAACTTAACTAAGAAAATATAAAGTGATACTATAAACTAATTCCAAACCACACAAACTACAAAAAGGCCAATTATTACATGCCAACTAGAAAGAAATCTCTGTACATGCACAGAGAATACATGAATTCCTCACTACAAGTTTCACTCATACTCTTCTATCTAAATTTCTGAATGAAAGGAAAATGCAAAAGCAAATCAGCAAGATCTCCTTCTCCAATGGGCTCAAATGTCAAGCCCAATCTCCATGTTCCACTTATGTGCAAATCTGAAATGAAAAGCCCAATAACAAGTCAATAGAAAGCACAATGCAAATAAAATCAAATCAAAACAGATTTAAATCAAACTATAATGCCTCCCCGGCAACGGCGCCAAGATGAACGCATCATTGTTGACTGTACACTTTCGTTGTCTAAAGTTCGTTGCACACATCAAAATACTCACCTTCTCTAAACTGTCTCACAAATTTAAAATAGCAAAGATGAACTAGCAAAGTGGAGAGAATAGGTCATTTCCACAGGGAGACTGAAACGCGCGCATTGTTGATTGTGCAATTCCGTTGTCCAGAGTTCCTTGCACATACAACAAGCTTACCTCCTCTAAACTGTCTCACAGAATTAAAATAGCAAAAAGGAAACTAACACAATGGTGAGAACAGGTCATATCCACAGAGAGGCCGAATAGAACTTGATTTAACTACTTTAACTTGAAATCATTCTAACGACAATGTATTAAAAGTTAAGTGTAAACAACACTAATCAAATCCCGCACAATCTTAACAAGTCAAATAAAAGAAAAGAACAAGCTAAGTGGAAAATAATAAAAAAATGGTAACACTGTACCCTCTCAATTGAGGGATCAAGTAGATCAACAGAAATCTGAAATAGACATTCTCATATGACTAGATAAACAGATTCAATCAAACAAGCCACCTCTCCGAATGCTCAATCCAAAATAGAAATTATGCACAGAAGCAAACTCTCATTCCAAACAATCTGAACCTCAAAAGCGAATAGCAGAACAATCTCTCAACAGGAAATTACCAAACTAAAGTACCCCTATGCTCAGGGAATCAACAATCTCGACTCTGCACTAACACTCACTATCTCCAGAACTTAAAGATCAAACAGAAAATTAGAAACAAAAATTTACTGTGGCTAAATTGGAATTGCTATGAAGAACAGAAATAAAAAAACAAAATTAAGCTCCGGACTTCCTCGAGAATTCAAAAACTACTTCTGCAGCAACAAAAATCTGAACTCACAAACTCCACTCTCCGGAGGCTTCCTGGATGCTGGACAACCTCAGAACAGACCAGAAATGGGGTCTTCTTGGTTGCTCTGTGCCATCTAGACAGTACATACCTCTAGAGGAAGAAGAAACTCCAGAATCACCATAGCTTCCCTTGCAGTCGAACCCCCTACAAACTGCAGAAGAACATCTGAACCTCTTGAACCGAACTATCTTCCACTGCTCAACCATCCAACCAAGAACAGAAAACACCTCGGATTCTTCCACTCAGCAGCTCTCTTCCAATCAAACCAGAAGATACAGAAGAAACACAAGAATTGCTCTGAATCGATCTCCAATAGCTCAACCCCTCAGTCTGATCTCTAGCAAAGAAGGAATTCCCCAACAAATTGAACACGAAGAGGAACAAAAAGAGAACCCAACCAACAGTTGAACATAAAAAAAAATTAAGAATTGCACGACTCCTCACAGCAGTTAAGAAGAAAAATGGAAGAACTAGATGAACACCACTGGATTGAAAGGAAAAGAGCACATAAGAAATGGCAGAAAATTATCTAAAAAAACATCTCCATAAAACTCTGCTCTCCCGAGGAACAAGAAAGAACATGAGCAGGAAAATCCCAATTAACATCCGAACTCCCAACCATCCCCACTCTGCTCTGCTCAAATGCTCAACAGAAGATACAAGAAAAACTGAAATTAAAATCCTATGAAATTCCCACCGGAGAACCCCCTGGTATCCCCATCCCTCACTGCTTGCAAAGTCTGGAAGAACAGAAAAAAAAAAAAACAGGGAAACTGAAAATTCTAAAAAAATTCCAACCGGCGTCCCCGGAGATGAGGACCTCGGGTCCTTTTATAGATGCTCGGGCTCCATCGCACAGCTCCTTCCCGCTTCCTGGATGCCGCCTTCACAGCTCACCAGGATCGCCATGTCAGCATCTCCTCAGCACCATCGCCAGCCTCACGTGCCACCTCAGCTCGGATTCCACCAGCCGCATGCACACACCAGGCCCTGACCGTCAGCTGCTAACCCCTGCGTTGCACCGCCTGCCCTGGCCTTCACAGCCCCGTGCCCATCGCAACCACGCCGGATCCAACAGCCGCCCAGCGCCATCTGCTCTGCACATCCGAGCCAGCCGCGCTTCACAGGACCGCTGGGCTCAAGCCCAGTTGGCCGCTTCATCTGGCCACCTCAGCACCGCACAGATGTTTCCAGCGGCGCGCCCCCTTCCTGCTTCGCACCGGACCCAGCCCGCTCCACACCAGCAGACCCCGCCGCACAGGTCCAGCACACCCGCCTTCAGCTTCTTGCCATCAACCCATCGTGCCAGCACAGCCCAGCCGGCTGCACATCGCCCGCGCCATCTGCCCTGGGCGCCCTGGTCACAGCCAACAGCCCGCTCGGGCCTCCCAGCCATCGCCGCGCCTCCAGCCCAGCAGACCTCCGCAGCAGGCCTGCTTCCTGGTTCCCGCCAGCCGCCATGCCCAGCCCCATCGCGCCAGGCCTGCTCCATCCGCCTTCACCATCGCGCCAGCAGCCCAACAGGGGCTTCAGCCTTGGCCGCCCACAAGACCTAAATCGCCAGAGCAGCTTCCAGCTGCTTCAGGTTCTTCGCGAAGCTTCAGATGACCTGGTGGAAAAGAAATTGGTAAATGTAATGTTGGGTGGGGTGGGATATTTATTAAAAATGATTTAATGAGATTAGATGGGGTGTATGTTTTGATAACATTGGGTAGGGTATTTATCTATCTACAAATTTATGTGCTTACAAACTTAAAAATATTTACAAAAATTTATTGTAACAAGAATGTATTTATTACAATATTTTTAAATTTTCAAAGTGTAGAAAATAAACTTGATTAGTCAACTTGACACGAAATCAATGACTTATTAAATGAAAATCTATCATTTATATTCTAACCCAAAAATTTAACTAAATGCTTGAAAATTTATACATGGATGAAATGAAAGTTAACATCCAAATGTACGCTATTTACAGACAACTGATGTCTAAATTTAACTAATGTATAAAAATTTTGTAATTATCACTCCCCCCTACTTAAATATTGCTAGTCCCTTAGCAATAAAAAGTACTCAAAATATAAGACTAGAAGATATAACATCTCATGCTAAGCAGTCATCATGTAAAAGATTAATGTAGAGATATGTCTTTCCTAATTGTACGGGATTATGGCAAGAAATTAGTGCACAAATGATAGCTCACTTAAGAGTTCACATCAGCCCTACTGGAGCTCCTTTGTTTTAGCCAGTAATTGAGATTAGATTGATTTGAGGGAGAAGAAAAGAATTGTGGAATAAGATCCTTGCTCAGTCAGATCTGGTTGTTTCTCTCAGTTCCATTCTGCTCATCTTCCTTGAGGATTATTTCTCTGAGTTTGAGGACTTTTGTCCCTTATTTGCACTTTGTGCACTCAGAATTTCTTTATTTCTTTTTCATCCACAATGCTGCACAACCCATCACTTTTCAAGAGTAGCGAGTCCAACTTTACTCAGATCCGGGGCATTTTTCATGGATATATTTTTCTTTTGCTTTTTGCTTTTGCTTTTCTTTTCTTTCTTTTCCTCTTTAAGGAAGAATGAACAGTCAAGTTCCTTGATCACATACCTTCACTTCCTTCACAATTCACTTAAGGGGAGGGGAGAAAACCAATCACCTCTCTCCTACTAGCCTTGACAAAATTGCTACATTCGGGTTCAGCTAATCTAAGTGGCTGTGTAGTGTGTGTATGAAACTTCCTGCCATAAATCCTTACATAAGGTAGACAAGAGGTACATGTAATCCTTACTAGAGGCTACCTAACATGGATATTTGCAAGGGAATGTGACAACCACAAAATTTTAATGGTTAAAGATCAGACACATAGTCTGGGAAATGACAAGCATTTTATTCAAAGATTTATTCAAACATGTGAATTTTATTTGCATATGTACAAGCTAAAAGAAAGAAATGAAGCATTGGTTAAGGATGGGGACTATGCATGCTTATTCTACCTCTCCCCCCTACTTATTTGCAAGAAAAGAAAGCAAGATAGAAAATTACCTGATAAGGAAAATCTGTACACTTGGGTTGCCTCCCAAGAAGCGCTAAGTTTATCGTCTTCAGCCAGACGCAATTAGGCTTTACTTGGCTCATCTAGCTTGGTAGACTCAACTTTCAAGGAAGGCGGGTTTTCAAAAAAATGCTTTAACCTCTGCCCGTTAACAGTGGACGATTGTCCAGTTTTAGGATCAAGAATAACGACAGCGCCATTGTCATAGACTTTGACAACCATGTAAGGCCCATCCCACCGGGACTTCAATTTTCCCGGAAACAGACGAAGTCTAGAATTAAACAACCAAACTTTATCATGCACTTGAAAAGTTTTTCTATGAATGTTTTATCATGGAATGCTTTGGCCTTGGCTTTATAGATCTTGGAACTTTCGTAGGCCTCATTTCTGAGCTCTTCTAGCTCATTCAGATGAAGGGTCCTTTGTTGACCAGCTTGGGCTAAGTCAAGATTGACTTGTTTAATAGCCCAATAGGCTCTATGCTCAAGTTCGACCGGCAAATGACATGATTTTCCAAAGACAAGCCGGTAAGGGGACATTCCAATGGGAGTTTTGAAAGCAGTTCGGTAGGCCCACAATGCATCATCTAACCTTTCTGACCAGTCTTTCCTATCAGGCCTAACCGACTTTTGAAGAATGTTTTTAATCTCCCTGTTGGATACTTCCACTTGGCCACTAGTTTGGGGATGGTAAGGTGTTGCTAGCTTATGGGTGATCCCATACTTCCTTAGGAGGGTCCTAATTGGGTGTTAATGAAATGAGGTCCTCCATCACTAATGATTGCTTTGGGCCACCCAAATCTAGAAAAGGTTTTTCTGAACAAATTTGATAACCACCTTATGATCATTGGTCTTCGTGGCTATGGCTTCTATCCATTTGGACACATAGTCAACAGCGACTAGAATGTACGTGTATCCAAAGGATGGTGGAAAAGGTCCCATAAAATCTATCCCCCAAACATCAAAAATCTCTACAACCAAAATGGGGTTAAGAGGCATCATGTCCTTTTTAGAAATGTTTCCCATGGTTTGACATCTAGGACAGGCCTTACAAAATTGGTGGGCATCCTTAAACAATGTGGGCCAATAGAAACCAGAGTCTAAGACCTTAGCAGCGGTCTTCTTTCCTGAAAAGTGTCCTCCACAGGCGAGAGAATGACAAAACTTGAGGACACTTTGATGCTCACTCTCAGGGACACATCTTCTTATCACTTGGTCTGGTCCTATGAAAAATAGCTCCGGGTCTTCCCAAATAAAGTACTTGTCTCTAGCAAAGAATCTCTCTCTCTCATTTTTGGTCCAATCTCCAGGCACTCGTCCAATGACTTTGTAGTTCACAATGTGTGCGTACCATGGAGATAAAATGTTGGAGACAGCTAAAATGTGCTCATCTGGGAAAGCATCTCTAATCGGCATAGAGTCCGGGGCAACTATTCTAGACAAGTGGTCAGCTACCACATTCTTGGATCCTTTCTTATCATGAATTTCCAAATCAAACTCTTGTAACAATAGAATCCATCTGATCAATCTAGGCTTGGCATCCTTTTTGGCAAGCAAATGCCTCAAGGCAGCATGGTCAGTGAAAACAATGATTTTGGCTCCTAAGAGATAAGATCTGAATTTCTCTAAGGCAAAAACAACAGCTAGGAGCTCTTTTTCAGTGGTTGTGTATCGAATCTGAGCATCATTCAATGTTCTGCTTGCATAATAAATCACCACAGATCCTTTATCAGTTTTCTGGCCCAAAATGGCACCTACTGCATAATCTGAAGCATCGCACATTATCTCAAATGGTAATGACCAATCTGGAGATTGTAGAATTGGAGCTCTGGTCAAAATGTCTTTTAATTCCTCAAAGGCTTTATGACAAGCTTCATCAAAAATGAATGGAGTGTCTTTTAACAAAGAAGTTAATGGCCTTGCAATTTTGGAAAAGTCTTTGATGAACCTCCTATAAAATCCAGCATGACCAAGGAAGGATCGAATTTGTTTGACAGAGTTGGGAGGAGGCAATTCGGAAATGAGATTCACCTTGGCTTTATCTACCTCTATCCCTCTCCCTGAGACAATATGCCCTAAGACAATTCCCTCCTTAACCATGAAGTGGCTCTTTTCCCAACTTAAGACAAGATTGGCATTAATGCATCTTTTGAGCACTTCAGTCAAATGGTCGAGGCACGAATCAAAGTCATTTCCAAACACAGAGAAATCGTCCATGAAGACTTCTAAGTAATCCCCAACCATGTCTGAGAAAATAGACAACATGCAACGTTGAAAAGTTGCAGGGGCATTGCACAGCCCGAATGGCATGCGTCTAAAGGCAAAGGTTCCAAATGGACATGTGAAAGTGGTCTTTTCTTGGTCATCAGGGTGAATAGCCACTTGGTTATACCCTGAGTATCCATCAAGGAAACAAAAGAATTTTTGGCCTGCCAGTTTCTCTAAGATTTGGTCAATGAAAGGTAAGGGGAAATGGTCTTTCTTGGTCATTGCATTCAGTTTACGATAGTCAATGCACACTCTCCATCCTGTAGCCAGCCTAGTGGGAATGAGCTCACCCTTTTCAGTTTGAATCACGGTTAGTCCAGACTTTTTAGGCACAACTTGAGTTGGACTAACCCACTGGCTATCAGAGATGGGATAAATAAATTCTGCATCCAGCCATTTGACAATTTCCTTCTTAACAACTTCTTTCATGTTGGGATTAAGTCTTCTTTGCATTTCGATTGAACTTTTGGCATTTCTTCTAAGTAGATGCGATGTGTGCAAACTGAAGGACTTATCCCTCTCAGATCATCTATTGTCCAACCTATAGCTCTCCTATGACTCTTCAAAACATCAATCAATTTCCTTTCCTGCCCTTCCTCAAGATCACTAGCGATTATGATGGGCCATGTCTCATTCTCTCCTAAAAAGATGTACTTTAAATTTGCAGGGAGTGGTTTTAGCTCAACCTTAGGAGGACACTCAAATGGAATTGATGGATCATTATCTTGAAACATAGAATTAAATTGTCCTTCCTCTCCCTCAAACCCTAGAGCACAGGGTTGGTCTATTGCTTCTTCCACACAAGACTCTTCCAAGGTGTCTACCACTAGACAACTTTCTCCTTCATCATGATGCCTAGATGCCCTAAAAATGTTGATACTAACCCGCCTATCTCCAAATGATATATCCATCATCCCGGTAGCACAGTTAATATTGGCTCTAGCTGTGGCCAAAAAGGGTCTACCAAGGATAATGGTGGACTGAGTCAAATCTTGGGGAGTGTTCATGTCCAAAATGATA